>JADHKS010000004.1:1023103-1623103 GCA_019925295.1 Sporothrix pseudoabietina | reverse complement strand
CTGGCGGTGTTGCGGCGGTGGTGGAGGCACCAGGAAGTGACACGACTGCGTCTGCCGGCTCAAAAGAGACCGTCCTCGTGGTCGATCCTGTTCCGGCGGAGCACGGCAAGATTGTGGCGGCGTGCTGTGTTGCATACCTACCGAACCGCGACGAGGTTACGAATCTGTGGCTCAAGGGCGATCTGCCGGCCTCGGCGGACGGCACACTGCACCTGAAGATGCTAGACAAGGCGCTCCATGCCGCACGGCAGGCGGACCAGGTTATTGTGGCCGCCCTCAAAGAGTCTGCAGAAGATGGCAGCTGAGGGTTTACACGTTCGGTGTAGTTTTGTTTGTTTCATGCCTACTTAAAGGACTTCATGGCGTCAGGATCTTACATTTGGGATTTTGGGAACTCGTAACATAGAAAAGGTTAATATCAAAAGAAGTTATACTATTATCAATCTTGATTTAGTTGTAAAATGGATTTTATACAAACGCACATTGCAGCGTACTATTACAGTGGCGATTCGTGTTGCCTGCGCTTATGTCCGCTGTAAGCTAATTCACCCACAGTCTTTGCGACGATTTCCCAACTCAGCGCCCGCGATTTGCCAAGCTCTATCCTAACTACGTCGAACCTGAGCTGAACAAACTCACACACTTTCCACCAACTTTGCAAAATATAAGATATAAGCGACTGCATAGAGAAAGAGCTTCTTACTAGGAATAACGTTATGTCTACCGGCTCCTCGTCGTTCGCTGACCTGCGACAGGCTGCCCTCAAGCTTCAAGGCAGCAGTCTCACATTCTCAAAAGCTTCAAATCCACTCTCCTCACGTATGTTCAACTGCCACTATGCAACATCTTCTGCATGCAAAAACCGAGGATCTGACGCATTTAACAGATATACCCCCATCACTCACATGGAGTGAACTGGCCAGTGAGCTGGCGCTGCCAGAGGATGAGGTACAAGACCTTCCATCCATTGCATTTCTTTTGAGCCTGCAGCTGACAAACATCACAGGACAAGCCACAGTATGTCGTTGCATTGAGGGCATGTCTGGACGCCGAGCCAAGTAGGCTGCAGACGGCCGAGAAGGGGGACAGCAGACAAGACACAGTAGCGCGCCGGCGGATCCGCCAGTTTGTCGCACGCATCTTGACACCAATTGACGATGCCGCCGCAAGCGACAATGACCTTGCACATGGCGAGCACACCGCCGAGCGACGAGACCAAATTGTACGCAGAGTCCGGTCTATCGCCGAAGATGGGCTGGCCGTTCTGGAGCGTGTTGGCCTACCGTCAGAAGACGAAGTACGGGATGAAGACGAAGACAGTGCAGATGCCGCCAAAGGAGACGCACAAGTTCTGTACACAATCACGGCATTTGCCGATGCCGGCCAGCCATGGACGACCGATGCGGCGGCTACGGCAGCTACCCGACTTTTGACAGACCACTTCCAGCGAGCTGACAAGTCCGATTGGATCGTCGACGGTATTCTGAAGCAGTACCTGCGACCGCTATTTGCTCGCTCGCGGCCACCGACTGTCACCGAGTCTGGACGCAAAGCTGCTTTTCCCAGTAACCCAGGAGGGGACAATACTGGCCTCAAACGCCCCGACACAACCAACCCAGAATCACCGCAGGCCAAACCGTGGAAATATGTCGATATGAGGGCCGTGTCTGTGTTTGCCTGGGCCGTGCACGAGTCCGACGGTGCTCTGGTGCGCACAAACTGGCCGCTTTTCATTCCGGTGCTGCTGGCCTTGGTGGAAGACCCGGACACGCCTGTGCGGGCAAGAGGTTTGACGCTGCTGGCCGACTTTGTGTTGGCTGTGCCCGATGGCGGTGGCTTGTTGCATACAACGGGCCTTGACAGCGTGCTGGCCGATGCGGTGTTCCCGACACTGTTGTTTCTACCACGTCTGACCCCGGAAAAGGAGTCGCTGCAGCTGCTGGGACCGGCATACTCTGCCCTTTTGAGTCTGGCCAAAGCAGCGGGTGCAGCCGACAAGACTGCATCGGGCTCCAAAGGTTTGCCACCCAAAGCGGCTGCTACTCTACTGGACCGCATGCTACGGGAGGGCATCTACTCGGGCTATTTCCACGCGAGCGAACACATCCATATCACGGAAGAGCTGGTGCGGCAGGCTGGACGGATCGTCGAGGCCATGGGCGTATACGCCGTGAAGCATTTAAAGGTACGTTGCTAGTCATTATCATTATATTGAGGTTGAGGTATATACAAGAACGCCATCGCTAACCAAAACGCAAAATTCACAGGACCTCATGCCCATGTATGCGGCCATCCTGACAGACCCGTTTGCTATGCGGTACAAGCCGGCTGTAGCGGCGGCCATTGACGCTCTGCAGACAACACTGACAACATGCTGGCCGCGACTCGCCAAAACGCCGTGGCAAGAAGAGACACTCAAAATGCTGATGCTGTGCTGGCTGCACGTCGAAGAGGAGGAGGAGGGGACAAGGAGTAAAGACAAGAAAGAGACGGCGGACCTCAAGGCGCAGCTTGTGCATGCGGCCGATACATTGCTCGCCATTATGAAAGCGGCCGACGTGGACGTAAAAACGGCAGTTGGGCCTCTCATCACAAGCGAGAAGAGACTCACCCCTCTCTTTAGGATAAATTAGACCAAGGCAGAATCAAAGGCATACGACGTACTTTGTGTGCCTATGCATCCACCATTTGTTGTTTGAACAGTGACTTGCCGCGCAGCCACTTGCGGTACGCCTTGTAGCGCTTCTTTTGGGCATCGCCCTCAGTGACCGTCAGCGGGTTCTCGGGCACGCGTAACAACTCGCCGTAGACGGCCAACTCGTCGTCTGGGTGGTCGAGCCCCGGTAGAGAAGGAACGGAGGACGCGAGAGCGGCCGAGGGGAAATTTGTTGACGTCGACATCGACGCTGACGTCGTCGGCTCCGGAAAAGTCATACCCAACCCGTCCGTCTTCCAGCTGCCATTGACGTACTCTTGGTACTCCTCATTGCTGGCGGCGCTGATGCCCGCGGCAGGCGAGCGGCCGCCGGACAGACTGAGAGCGTCGCTGATATTGGCATTGACAGCTTCATCGGTCGACACGACAATCTGCAGGTTCTGGGGGTGGCTAATGTAGCGTTCGTAATCTTCCGTCTCTTGGACGGACGGGTTCAGCGAGTCCTGCACCATCTTGGCGAACGTCAACTGGGCCTGCCGGGCTTTGTCGACGGCCGACTGTTTGGCCTTTTGGCGCGGGTCGCCTTGAAACAGAAGGCCGCCATTGGCGACCAAGGTGGTGTCGAGTGTCGTGGCGATGCTGCTGTTGTTGCGAACATGGCCGCGGCCGAAGCCGCCGTTCTTTTGGGGAGGGATTTGTCCGCCGTTCGTGTTGCTGCCAGCACCACCACTCCCCACGAGCGACGCGGCACTGGCCCGCGAGGGTGACGAGACAATGTGTGCTGCCGTTGTTGCTGTTGTAGCGGCAGCCATAGGACGACCTGGTGCTGCTGAACTGCCCGTCGTGGCACCCTCCTTCATGAGAGTGTGGACGCCTTGTTGTTGCGGCTGATGACTCTGTATGCTCGGGACATGGGCACTCCCTGCAATCGATACCACATCCGCCGACCCGCCACGGTCGTTTCCTAGTGTCGGACTCAGCCAGTTCCGCAGCCCACTCGCCGTGCCGCCGCTAGCAACGCTGACAATACTGGCTGCATCGTCGGCTCCTCCTCCTCCTGAAAGGCGCGCACTGGCCACATCATGCGGGGTGACAAAGGACACCTCTTTGCGATGGCCACTACGACGGCGGCCATTACCCGCTCGGCTGCTGGCGATCGAGTCCGTGTCACCCTTTTCTGTGCTTCCACCACCACCGCCTCCGCCTCCACCTCCACCTCCACCGTGGAGGTGCCCAATATCGCTGCGCACCTTAAACGGACTCAGGTCGTACTGTCCTTCACGCGTGGAGCGGATCGGAATGTACTTCATCGTCGACTTGATCTTGAATGTAAACATCTTGGCAAAGGACGACAAAAAGTACGGCCGGTAAAACTCGAGCCAGTAGTCGTCCGTGGCTCCTGAGGAATTCGACGGCGTCGTCGTCAGCGCACTGTTGGCACTGCGACTGCTAATATTGCGCCGGAACTTGGGCTGGCCATTGCGTTTGCGCTTGAGTTGGGTGCGGTGTTTGCGTGCAGCGGCGGCCATGGCCATGCTGTAGGCATGGGCATTGATGGGGGCGCGGAGGGCTGGGAGGGGTGGCAAAGTGCGCTGCACAAGGTTTTCGGGATGGAACCAGTGGATGTAGTCACGACCGCCGCGACCACGACCGGCACCGGCTTGGCGTCGACGCGGATCGGCATGGTGCAGGTGGTAATCCGTGGGCAGGTCCCACAACATGGGCTGGCCAGGACTATAGATGTAGTTGCCCAAGAACAGATTGTAGGCCTCTTGGCGCTGTCCGTCCAAAAACGAGTTGTTGTAGTAGCGTTTGAACGTCTCGAGCATGTCGCGCGAGTGGCTGGTCCACTGGTTGATCTTGCGGTAGGTCTCCATGGTGTTGACGAGCTGGGAGCCGCCGTACTGGACGGCAATGGTGTCGCCGTGGTCGTGGTACATGTGGGTGAACAAATTGACAGCGTCGGTTTCCCAGTCGACTTTGGGCTCGTCGAGAATACCCAGGGCATGCAGCTGGTGGCCCAAGGCACACTTGCCAATGACAAACTGGGCGGCATTGGTGCGGTCGAGGCAGTCGATGCAGTTGGTGCGTGCGACGCCATTTTGCACGCGGGCCTGCTGAGGAAAGTTCAACGTGGCGTCCTCGAGAGACGAGTCCGCGGTCGTCCCTGCCGGCGGCGTGACGGCGCCCGTGCCCTCGCCTTCACCATTCCGGAAGAAGCCCGTCGTGGCCACGACAGTCTCGGCAATCTCTTCGAGCACACGGATGACATTGACATCGTGGCTCTTGTTGGCGCGGGACATGTCCCAGGCATGGTGGATGATGCGTTTGTCGGCCGGCAAGAACTGGTTGAGGTACTGGATGGCGCGCGTAAACTCGACAAGCAGCTTTGATTCGCGCGGCGTGCTCTCTCTCGACTTGACCAGATCCAAAACATAAATGGGCCCGCCGTACCGCGCAAACAGGTTGTCAAAGTGCAAGGCGGCGGCACTGTAGAATGGGTCGACCAGATTCAGCTCGATGGGCGGTTTGGGCGTGACACCCGTGTTCTCCTGTGTCCAATAGAGCGGAATACTGCCTCGGTGTTGCACGTAGGATGTGTACTGCGGGTTGGCAAAGAGACGGCGTCCAGGCGAGTGGAAGGATGTGGTGCTGGCTTCGGACACGATTTGTTCTGTCTCGACGTCGTTGGCCACGTATCCCAAGTCGTTGGCGCCGCGCTTGAGGAACCGGGCACCGGCAAAGTACCGCGACCGCCGGGCAATGATAGCCACATAGGCGGTGCGGCTGTAAATCGAGATGGACGCCTGGTCAATGTAGCCGTGCGTGATGGGCCGGCACCAGTCAAAGGGCGAGGCAAGCGCATCGACGGCCGGCTGGAGTAGGTGGCTGTTCCAGACAAACATGGTATTGTGCGCCTCATCGCAGGACCAGCGCCGACCGGCTGCCAGGGCCGCACGCTCTTGCGTAATGTTGTGCTGCAGGGTGTTCGTAATGTCGTAGGAGTAGCTAAAGTAGAACGACTGGGTGAGGTTGATGTGGTTCAGGATGCTGAGGAAACGGACTTCGTCGGCGTGCGTCGCCGTATGGTGGTGTTGTCCGCTCGTGCTGTGGTGACCGCCATCGTTGCCGCCACTGCCACCACCACCACCTCCTCCTCCGGTAGCACTGCCGCTGCCTCCTCCTCCGCCCCCTCCACCACCACTGCCGACACTGAGGCCCACACTGGCTCCGCGTCCCGGTGTCAAAGGGATAAGTTCTGTGCCGGCTACCTGGTAGACGACATGGCCACCAATAACGGCCACCGTCGATTTCTTTGTAATCAGCATCATGTAGTACGGCCCCGTAAACTTGATGAAGCCCAACAAGCCCCAGGTCGTGCACCGCAGCTTGATGCCGCCCGTGCCGCGGTTGCCGTCGTCGATGGTGTCCAGCAGCTGCACCATTTCCTTTTGGCTGTAGACAATCTTGTCGTCCGTCACGCCCAGCTCGGCGCCATCGGCGGTTGTCGTTGTGCGGTCGATCTTGAGGACACGAAAGCGTCTCCCTGTAACATCTTCGCCGACAATGTAGTAGCGGCTGGCTGTTTCGTAGAGCGTAAACTTGTGCATTTTGTGGCCCATACGCTCGTGGGCAGCGGACTGGCGGGCGCTTCGAGCAGCTTTGGCGGCGCGGGCAGCTTGGGCTGTGGCCCGTCGTCTTGCACGGTCGCCGCCTCCGCCTGCCCGACTGGATATGCCAGCCTTGCGAGACGCGTCTCCTTCTGCTGTGCTCGGGTCAGTCCCGTTAAGGCTTGCTCTGTTTTGAGCCACCGTCTCTTCTGCAGCCAGAGTCCCATCGTCGTCGTGATCGTCGCCGCCTTCGCCGTCGTCTGCATCGGTATATGCGTCGTCGCCTTCGTTGTTGTCGTCTTCGTCTTCGTCTTCGTCCTCGTCTCCCTCCTCCTCTTCGTAGTCGTCTTCATCCTCATCATCGTCCTCTCCACCTCCCGTCCGACCTTTCCCATTTTCTGGGCTTGCAGTCCGCAAAAAAGGCCGGGCCACAGCTGGATCCTCGTCGTCATCGTTGTCATCGTCGCCCGCGCCGCCCATGACTGTGTCCACGGCTTTGGTCATCTTGAGGGTCTTGGCGATCGAGGCAGCTCCCTCTGCTAGTGTCTCCGGCTCGGCATCGCTGTCGGCATCGGCGTTGGCATTGTTGCGCAGCTGGGGAAAAGGCTGGTTCGAGGGAATGGTGTTGGAGCTGTGGTGCGTGGTCGTGGAAGTAGAAGGTGGAATCGAGCTTGTCGTCGCGTCGCCACTACCAGCAGGAGTTGGAAGAGTCGTCGTGCTCTGGCTGCTGGCCAGGCTTGTGGTGTCCGCCGGGCTGTCGACGGTCGAGTTTAAGACAGCCATGGCAGGGGTTGAAGACAGAACATGTCGTAATGTTTATGTGTTGGGAAAGCTAGAGGTCGGGGAAGGGAGCTCGGGGAAGGTACGTTCGACCGACGTCAAGCTCACCGATAAGCCGCACAAGGGCAGTCGCGATAGCACGTGCTGGCCCAGAGGTGGCGGGCATGTGCGCTAGCGATGACCTGTAAATATAGGCCCAGCCAGGCGCCGATAAGGAGAAATGCCCGCCTATAATCTCCCAAAGTTACAGAATTACAGAGTACACACCAGTGCCCTGTCAACCAACGAATCTCTGAACAAAACAAAAACAGAATCCCTGCGTCATCGCTCTCATCGCACGCGGGACAGCTTCAGCCAACCGACTCAGCTTCGACGGTTCTTCCTCGACAGGCATCAACAAGCACCCCTCGCGCTACCTATTGCGACCCTGCCGACGACCAGGCAGTTTCGGCACTCGAGCAACTATCAAAGACGCGTTCAAAACGCGAGCTTTCCCCTTTTTTCGATCTTTTCTTTTTCTCTCTCTCTTTCGTCTCGACTTTCGACTTTCGCCTCATCTCCAACAGGGGGCACAATTACAATGTCCACCAACGCACAGCGCATCCAGTTCCTCATCTCGCAGGAAGACGGCTTCAACCGCTCTCGTCTGCCCGCCCTCTACTCCGATTTCCGTGGCCTGCGCACAACCAACCCAGAAGGCTATGCCGCCAACATCGCAGCATGGCGTCGAGCTCTCGGGTCTCTCGTGAGAGGTGGCATGCTTCCCGCGTCGGCCTCCGTGCTGGCCCCGTCAAAGAGCAAGTCTTTGACAACAACAACGACAGCCGCCCGCAACTTCTTAGTCCTCACTGCCGGCCAGCCCCTCCTTGACGCCCTCCAGAGCGACCGCTATGGCCGGCCGCTGGCTCTTGACGCCGTCATCCAGGAGGCCGTCAACGAGCGCGATCTCGTGCCCCTTGAAGCCTTTTTGCGAGCCAAAGAAAGCATCTACAATCGGCGGTCGTGGTCGGCGTGGGCCGTGGGTCTGCCGTGGCACGCGCTGTCATGGGGCCTTCATCGGCTGGGCGTCATTGAGGGGGCAAACACTCAAGGACAACAGAGTGCAGCAGCCGGCCAGGCTGCCGCTTTTGCCTCACTACAGGGAAATGGCGGCCGGCTTGCACCGGACCAGCTGGTCGTGCTGGCCAATGTCGAGGCGGCGGCCGCTGCGTTTGCCGATAAGACGGCCGACGCGCGGTCGCCGTTTGAACGTGTGTGGTCCGTCACTCACTTTAAGCGCATCTTCTCGGCGCCCGGTGCTGTTCTGGGGGAAGACAGTGGCTTGCCAGTTGGCTCGGCTGTCCAGCAGCCGCGCCTCTCGGATATGGACCTCAGCGTTTTGCTAGCGTTCATGTCGCGCGACAAGAATTTGATTGTTTACGATGGCCATGTCGTGAAACTGCGGGGCCAGTCTGCCGAAGACAACATCATTACCGAAGAAGACCGTGCTGTGGCCCAGTTGCGCGAAGTCATGGACTCACTGACACACCAGACGGGTGTGCTCAGCAAACGTATTGACGACCTGACCGTCACAGCCAAAGAGGCCGTCCTGCGCAAGAACCGCGTGTCGGCACTGGCCGCTCTCAAACAAAAGAAGCAGGCCGAGGCAGCGCTGACAACACGGTTTGCCACGCTCGCCCAGCTCGAAGCCACGGCAGCGCAGATTGAGCAAGCCTCGGGACAAGTCCAGGTCGTCCAGGCCATGGCCGCCAGTGCCGATGCCCTCAAGTCGCTGAATGCCCAGGTCGGCGGTACCGAGGGTGTCGAGGGTGTTGTTGATCGTCTGCGCGACCAGATGGATGCTGCTGACGAGATCAACCGCATTCTTGTCGATCCGACAACCTCTGCAAGCAATGTCGTCATCGATGAAGGCGAGATTGACGACGAGCTGGCGGCGCTCGAAAAGGAAGAAGAGCGGGTGGCCGAAGCAGCAGCTGCCAAGGTCAAGGAGGCCGAAGACCGCAAGAAGGAGGAAGCCCAGAAGGCCGAGGCCGAAGAGACGCGGAAACGGCTCGAGGCGGCAGGCTCCATTCCGGACAACGACAAGGTTACCCAGGCTGCCCAAGAGGCCAAGGAGGCTCAAGAAGCGCTGGAAGACGAGACTACGGAGAGCCTGCGCAACTTGTCCCTCAAGACGGAAGAGCCACTGCCAGCGAGTTGAGCGCGAGGAGTGTGTACGTATATTTGAGAGGCTGCGGCAGTCAGTGTGAGGCTGTCAGTGTGAGGCTCTCAGTGTGAGATGTGCTTTGTTTTGCGGCGATATATCCTTTGCATAGTTTTGGCGTTTATGGGCTTGTTTTGGTGTACTTTTCACGAGTCACTTTTATTGTTTTCAAGGGGACAGTTTGTAAGAGTGGTATTATTTCTAGTCTTGTCTAAATGATTATGCTTCTATTAAATACAAACCGTCTTGATAAACGGCCACCGTGCCCATCTCACACTGCGTTGCTGTTATCGTCACCTTCCTTCACAGCGGCACCACCAGCCGGCTTCTGTTCAGCCGCTGCGGCCTCCCGCTCCTTCTTTACACTCTTCCACTCGAAGCTCAGCGCCGGGATGATGCTGGAGCTGGCAATGGCCAATGGCACATAGAACGCCGTTGTAAGTGCCTTATTGTACTCCACCAGTGCTGCCGGCAACAGATCCGACGACACTGCATCTCGGATCGCCGTCGCGCCCGTGTTGACCAGCTGCCGCGCCGCCTTAGCCGGCATCACAGTCGAAAGGTCCTTGAACAGCTGTTGCAAAAAGATGCTCTGTGTGACACACAAAAACACGGCGCCGCCCAGACCCTGCCCAAAAAACATGAGCGATGCACCCACGGGCACATCTGGGCCGGGCAGTACGGTCTGGGCCGCCAGGCTCGACATCTGCATACCGAAGCCCATGCCCAGACCTCCCACCACCTGGTACCCGATCCACATGCTGTGTCCGCTGTCCACTTTCAGAGTAGTGACGAGGCCCATGCCAATCGAAAGCAGACACGAACACAAGATGGCAAAGGGTGTGTAGTAGCCGAACCGCGTGGTCATGCCGCCACCAATGATGGACGCCACCACGAGCGCGAGAACAAACGGCAGCGACCGAATGCCCGACTGCAGAGCGTCGACGCCCTGGATCGCCTGGAACCAGACGGCCAGATAGTAACTGAACGACAACAGGACACCGCCAACGCACATCGAAAAGGCCACACCGGCCATGATGGAGCGCTGCTTGATAATGCGGCCGGGGGCCGTGGCATAGTTGCTGCCGAGCCAGGCCTGGCTGGCGTTCCAAGCAATAAAAAGGACGCCTGCCACCACAAAGAGGGCAATCACCCGTCCGCTGTTCCATGGGTACGTGTTGCCGCCCCACTGCAAAGCCAACAAGAAACACACGACGGCCGGTGTAAACAGCAAGGTGCCAATGGGGTCCATGCGCTTGGCCTTTTCGAGGGCCGGCAGAAAATGCTCCCGCGGCGGCTGCGGCAGGTGCAAGAAGAGCATGATGAGCACAATCGAGACACCGCCAATGGGCAGGTTGATGTAAAAGCACCAGCGCCAGGTCAAGTGCGTGTTTGTCGTGAAAGCGCCGCCAATCAGTGGGCCAATGGCCGAAGAAACACCAAAGATGGCGCCGAGCATGCTCTGGTACATCGGCCGCTTGTTGAGCGGAACGAGCGGGATCGTAATGACAATGGCGCCGGCCATGACACCGGCAGAGCCTGCACCGGCCAGGGCTCGGCCGAGAATAAAGGCCGTTGAGTTGGGCGCGGCACCACAGAGGGCCGAGCCGACTTCGAACAGAACAATGGCGGCCAGAAAGACAGTCTTGTTCTTATAAAAGGCGTAGAAGCGGCCAAACAACAGCTGGGTGGCACAACTGGCCAAGACATACGCACTGCCGTACCAGCCAATATCGTCAATGGAGTGGAACTCGTCAGCGATTCGAGGGATGGCCGTGGAGATGATAATGCGGTCCTAGAAAGCACAAAGTTAGTAAAGGATCTGGAACTATTCAAACAAATGTCTAAGGAGAGTGTGAACTTACCAAAGAGACGAGGAACATGGCAAGGTAGAGGGCCATCATGACAACGATGACTGTTCGTAGAGGCGGGAATGTCTGCTCGTCTGCCTTTTCGGCAGGAGTCTCGACATCACCGGCCGTCTTAGTGTCTGTGTCTGCGCCATTGTCTTGTTGGTCTTCTGACGATATCTTTCGGTCGTCGGCTGCGGCTGCTGTCGGCCTCGGCTCCATCTTGATGTATTCTGTCATGAGTTGTCGGTTGTGGTTGGTAGCAGAGTAGTGCTCGTATGATAAATTTGAAGCAAAAATGAGAGATGCCTGGAAAATAGAAACAGATAGTTGTTTATATTCTGGATGATCGAAAAACAAAAGAAACAATATCCAAAAAGTCGATCGCGCTCGCGATGTAGGAAACCCAAAGCGCCGAAATGCCCGGAATGTACCATACAAATCTCAGTCGTGTGGTGCCAATTGTCCGAAAAGGCCGACTTACAGACTAGGGGTAAAAAGCATAAAGCCAATTGCCAGTAAATAATTTACTGAGTATGCTAAAGTCAGTCAAGCTAAACCTTGTTCCTGAATGTACCTGACTGCCATGCAACATGAACCAGGATCCTAGCCCTGTCAGGCCATACAAACTAAAATCTATATATCTTCTACAACTACCATTCCGTATACGTATTTCTCACGTACCTACGACCCTTGTTGCTGGGACCGGCCATGCAGTGACAACGCTCTACACATCATTCTCACTTGCATCTTTGAGTATGTGCTGTGCCTTGCTTCTGCAACGCATCGATACACATCTCAATTCAAGCTGCCGTGCATGAAACTCATAAAAACTTGCTCTATTTTATTATTGTTTTCGTAACGCAAGAAAAGCTGCAGCCATCCCTGTTTTCAATAACAGATCATGCTCTACATCTTTAACATCTCACACACATATATATTGGTTGTCCCTGGCCATGTCATCTATTTAACAAATAATTCGAATTTACTCGCCTTTTAAACCACCACATAAAATTAAAAAAAATAAAAAAAAAAAAAAAAAAAAAAAAAAAAAAAAAAAAAAAAAAACAGAGAGGAGTGAAATACACCCAACCCACGTGTCTTATGCCCCAATATCCTTTGCCAATTGCTTTATCAGCCCAGCGATTCGCTCCGACACCTCGGTCGTCCGGGGAATATCGTGTCCGCCACCGTGGTCGTACATGGAACGCACTCGGCTCGTGTGTGCCAGCTGCAGGGCAGAAGGAAACCGAGGATCCCGGCTGCCAAAAACGTGCACGGTCGGTATAGTCAAGAAGAGATCTGGCGGGAAGTCGCCGCCGTCGGTTAAGTCCATCCCGAATACGTCGTCGTCTTCCGGAAGCGGCGCACCAAGCTCGTGCACCAGATTGGATGTGTCGTCCCACAGCCCGACGCCGCGCTGGATCTGATCCGGCTGGGACGCCAGTTCCCGGAAGAGGCGCGTCTTGGCGTGCAAAGCTTCAACGCACCGTTTCTCAATGGCCAATGCCTTTGGAGGAACCGCGATATCAAGAGCTGCCAAAGATGTAAATGAAAGGCCTCCGCAGACAAAGATGGCTCCACGGAAGGGCAGTGGCGGGTTGTTTGTAGTCGAAGCGGAGGAGGGCGATCCGAGGTCGCGGGTACGGTGCATCAGGTAGCTCGAAATCAGAAGACAGCCCTGCGAGAAGCCCATCAAGGCATCGTAGGGTCCATGGGCCGCTAGGTAGTCGTCAAGCCAGGCATGAGCCGAGCGGATGGCCTGTGCCGACTCGTTGGGCCACCAAGAGTAGGCGCCACTAAAGGCATCAAAGAGCTTGTCGACACCGGGTGCCGATGTGGATGCAAATGGGCCGTCAATAAAATCAAAAACGAAGGAAGAGTCTAACTTGGCACGGAGGGCCGCTGCAACTTGTTAGAAGAGGCTGATGCCAACTTTTAATATATTAGTCGGAAGGAGTACGCACCCGTCTGAGACCGAAAGATGTCGGCGCTCGTGCCCTTGCCATGCAGGCAGAGGATTCTCATGTTGACTTCGTCTTTGCCGCTTTAAAATGGATGTAGTCTCGCGAAGTCGTCGTAGGGTAGGATCGCGGCGGGTCAGAGCAGTAGCTGGAGAGGCTAACACGATTAAAGACGCTAGATTGTTCACTTCGGCACTTGATTATGTCTGTAAGTGGGTATTGGCGATGTTTGTTGACATGGATGTCGTTGAATTGACGTTATTGAACTGTCTGAATTTTCGTGATGCATTTACCTCCCCCTTATGTCTCTCCTTCGCTCCTACCTCTGTGCTTTTACTCTTTCCCAGACCGCTCAAATTCGAGATTCTCAGCATTTTCGGGAGTCCGGCATGGAGAGAGTCCGAGTTCCCATGTTCAGAAGGACCAACCCGCTGAAAGGACTGGGACAGAAGGTGACCTGCGTGCAAGGATACGCTAGTCTCAATCGGGAGAATTGACTCCGTATTACACATTGGCACCTCACAGAAAACCGCGAAGGAGTGGGAAAGTGCCGAATGTTCCGACCGCGCTCTTTCCTTCCCTTTTCATATCGCCGCATAATTCAGCAGGGAAGGCACGAGAAAAGGGGTTCGACTCAATTCGAGAAGAAAACACATCAAAGACCTCAAACTCGCGCTTATTCCAACAGACTTCTTCACAGAAGACGACAATGTCGCGCACACGAAAATCGCTGCAGATGTCGCTGCCTGCTGATGCGCCCGCACCCACACCCTCATCACCACAAACCTCCGCGCTACGCTCCGTGCCGTACTCTTGTGTGGCTTGCAAGCAACGCAAAGTGAGATGCAATCGCCAGTTTCCATGTGCAGAATGTGTGCGCCTGGACGTCGAATGCGTGCCATCTTCAAGGAAGCCTTACTCGTCACGTAAGCGGAGAAGGGACCAAGACGATGACAACGAAAAGGACGTCGCCAAAAGCCCCGAGCGCTCTTCCCAGCCGCAGCCTGCTCGGTCATCCCCTGCCGTAAATTCTCCGCTTCCTCGACGTGCGAAGCAATGGTCCGAGAAGGAGAAGCAAAGTACCGATCCGGCCGCTGAGAGGTCTATGCCACCAGTCTTTGGACAGTAAGATATTCTGACTGACGCGTGTTCTTTCTTTTACCTGGTTACAACAATGCTGACATTTGCCAAGACATTTGTGGACAGGCCTACAGGAAGATGTACGTCAGGAGACGCATTGAGCATATTGAACGATGCACAATTGGTCACGATTGCTAACGAATATGTAGTTTCACGAACCCCAAGCCATTGAAACGCCAGCATCTGAAGGGCAACGTGCACCTGTACCGGTTGCTGGCTCTGAAAGCACACCACTTCTGGACCCTTCAACTGGCTTTATATTCGGTCAGGGATTTGCTGCATCGTCGTTTGCCAGCCTCAAGGATGCACATCCGCAGCCGGTGCACACATTTGTCCTGTGGCAGACGTACCTACAGAGTGTCAACCCGCTGTCCAAGATTATCTATGCGCCCCAGGTGCAAGATCTCGTAATCCAGGCTGTGGGCGGATATGATAGCCTCTCGACCGCCAATGCTGCACTCCTGTTCGCCATCTATGCAGCCGCCGTATCGGCCATGTCCGAGGCTGACTGCCTGGTCAAGCTTGGTGCAGGAAAGCGGCATCTCCTCGAAAAGTACCTGGCGTGTGCTCAGCAAGCACTGGGCGCGGCTGGATTCATGCGGTCCACAAATTTGAGTCTCCTTCAAGCATTCACCATATTCCTACTTGCCGCCCGACAAAGTTACGATGCAAACGCCATGTGGATTTTGACGGGCATGGCTGTCCGGATGGGGCAGAGGCTGTTGGCCACGGTGCCAGCACATGCTACCAACGCTCCGTCCAACATCAACGGGAACAGTAAGAGTATTGGCCCGAAAGGCAAGAAGAAAAACGACACTGTCACGGCGACGCCGAGTTTCTTTGATACACAAATGCGTCTTCGCGTGTGGTGGCAGATTCTACTCCTCGACGGGCGTGTGGCCCAGCTGTCCGGCCAAGCCCGCGTCCTCCCCAACGAATTGCCCGACCACCAACTGCCGGCCAACCTCAATGACAGCGACATCAACCCCAACATGACAGGCGCACCACCACCCATTACCGACCGTCCGACGGAGATGATTTTTTGTCTTTTGCGGTATGAGGTGGGCAAAGTTCTCTTTTCCAAGGGCAGCGTGCTCCACGACCCGAAGTCGACCATTGCCGAGCGCGATGCCATCATCGACGATCTTACGGCCCATTTTGAAGAAAAATTTCTCAGACTCCTTGATCCGGCCATCCCACTGCACCAGATTGCCGAGGCTGGTGCCCATGCCGCCGTCGACAAGATGCGACTTGTGGCCCATCACCCGGGCCAGTACCCAGACAAGGGCAAGTCGATGCCCCAGGCCGAGCACGACATGCTGTTCAAGACAAGCGTCAACATGGTCGACGTGCTTGTTCAAGGATTCACTGCGACGCATCTCGAGCACTTCAAATGGCACATTGACGTCTATTTTCAGCTGGACGCTGTCGTGTTTATGCTCATTGAGTCACAGAGCCAGCCACCAGAGGGCGAGCTTGTCGACAAGGCATGGAGGCTCGTTGCGGATGTGCTGTTCTACAAGCGGCACCTTGTCCAGGATCAAGATGAACTGGGACGGGCGGTGCGGCAACTGGTCCTGCGGGCCTGGGAGTCGCGCGAGCGTCGGGCACGGAAGCTGAATCCGAGCGCACCACTGCCTACTCCGCCTGCCGCCGTTGCAGAGTTGCTCGCAGAGATGCGCAAGCGTAGACGGGGCTTGCGACAGCAGAGGCAACAAAACCAGCGGGCGACAGGCGGCGCTGTGCAGGAAAAAGATGATGCATCTGAAGATGAAGGAGAGGCAGATGGCGAGGCTGAGATTGGTGGTGACGGGCCGGCCGTTTTAGATACAATTCGTGGCGGCACTGTCGTCGAGTCCGCAGCCGTCGCTCCGTCAATGGACGAAACGCTGTCGGGCCTAGCGCCGCCATTGGACTTCCAACATCCTGCGACCGGACCGTCGAGCCTCGACACATCACCCTTTTCTTCGTATAACGATATGGATGTGCTTGGCTGGGAGACGACCGACTGGGACTCGTGGGGCTACTGGAATCAACTCCTGCAGGGCCAGAACTAAGAGCTAAAAATCTAAAGTTCTTTATCCCTTGGCCTGGCCATTTGCTGTTGATAACCCCCCTCTCAGTCAGCACCACACCGTCAGCCCGTATATATTTACGTTAAATGCTGACCCTCAAACGGCCGTTGCAGCCAACAGAAACGCTTTGCTACGGCGTGTTGGCGCCAACCAATACATTGTGACAGAGTAGCATTTGCATCATTCATTTGTTACGAAGTACCGCTTTCGCGATGGTGTGCTATTTTGACATGCTCGCCCTGCAGCTTGGAGCTCTGGTCACCCAATCGCTGCTCAGATATTTGCGATAACCAGCAAACAAAGAGAATTAAGAGCTGCGGATCTATGCATCCCTATACGGTCCATGCAGATGCGGTGCATTTGTGGCAGATTGTATTGGTGCTTCTGGGGAGTCTACCGCCCGCCTCTCGTCATTTGTTCCAGAATTGAATGTGTCTTTTTCGCATCAAACACATTCCGCGATGACGTGCAACACTACAATCTGTCGAGGGGTAATCCGTATACGATGAGGGATTGTAAGCACATATCACCAACCCGGCCATGTATAAAAGAAGAGTGCATCCTGGCATTTGTAAATATTTAGATAATCCTTTTGCACATCCGCAGGGCCATACCATCACTTACACGTTTTTTTTCTCACAATACCCCACTCCACTTACACCACCTACACAATATTGGCCTTTTACTCCACGACAAACATGCCTCTCTCTGACAATACCGAGACCGCCAAGGAGATCCTCGGAGTCTTCAAGGACCTTGCCGGCGGGCCCAAGCCGGGCTTCCGCCCAGCCCACGCCAAGGGTCTTCTGGTCAGCGGCAAATTTGTGCCCACGCAAGAAGCGCGCACCATTTCCTCCGCGCCTCATTTTAATAATGAGAGCACACCAGTCATTGTCCGCTTCTCGTCGTCGACGGGCCACCCGACACTGCCTGATTCGGACCCCAACGGCAACCCCCGCGGTATTGCCGTCCGTTTTGTGCTCGCGACCGAACCTCGCCGCGAACATACCGACGTCATCGCCCACAGCACGCCTTTTTTCCCGGCCGCCACACCCGACGAAGCCCTTGCCTTTTTCAAGGCTGTCCGGAACGCCGGTGCCGACCCGGAGGCGCTAAACCAGCACATCGCCTCGCACCCGGCCGCCCAGGCGTTTCTGGCGGCGCCCAAGCCTTTCCCCAAGTCGTTTGCCCATGAGCAGTTTTACGGCCTCAATGCGTACAAGTTTACCAGTGCTGAAGGCAAAGTGACGGCCGGACGGTACCAGATCAAGCCCGTGGCAGGCCTAGAGACGCTGGATGCCGAGACGGTCAAGGGCCAGTCGTCTGAGTTTTTGTATGACGGTGTGCGGCAGCAGCTGTCCAGTGGTCAAGGTGAGATCAAGTACGAGATTGTGCTCCAGCTGGCCGGCCCCAACGACAATGTGGACGACAACACGGCACACTGGCCCGACTCGAACCCGGTCGTCACTCTGGGCACGGTGACGCTGAATTCTCTGTATAAAACGGATGAAAAGGAAGCGGCGGCCGAGCAAAAGTACTTGATTTTCGACCCGGTACCGCGTGTGCAGGGTATCGAGCCGACGCAGGATCCGCTGATCGGGCTGCGGGCGGATCTGTACCTCATCAGTGGCAAGGAGCGGCGGGCAGCATAAGGTGATATACGTTGATGGACATGCAATGGAGGGAGGTCTCGACTATAGTTGCAATAAATACATATGATCACCTTTTTCTTGCCAAACCGTTGACATGAAGTAAGACAGCATCCTGGGCAGGATTCTGGGGTGTCTCTCGCCACGTTTTGACTGTTGTCGTTTTTTGTTCATATCACAAGTCGGCTGACCTTGCCTCTCGTACATGCATACTGGCTATTGGTCACTCTCGCAGTATATCTTCACCGGGAAGCCCCGACGCTATCCTGCGCCTGCTCTGGCGTACGACCGTCCTTCTTTCGAAGGGTCTGGAACATGGGAGAACGGACAAGTGAGTAAAACCAAAGACGACCAATAAGACTTATCGTGGCGGTGTGCAGTGTTATGGAGTACAAAAGACATATGCTTCTTTGCTGCTGTACACGGTGAGTACCGACGATGCACGACACCTGGAGAAGAGAGGTTGACAACAACAACACGGAGAGGTATGGTATGTGGTAACACTAAGGAGCAAAACCAAGAAGCACAAGTAAAGGCACAGAGGAACGGACAGAGACAGCAACAGCTACCAGAGAATAAGGCGGACAGAACGTTTCCTGTTCAGCTGGCGTGACGCAATGTCTCGTCCATTCCTGCCGCTCATATCTCTTTCTTTTATCAACCACGTAGCCATCTACCAAGTTTGTCGTACAGGTATTCGGTTCTTGTTGGGTTTTCTGGTTGTTGGCTCCCTCTGTAATCCAATACCCTCTTGTCCGCAGCCCGTCGTGCTACTCATGAGCAAAACATGATTCTCAGCCGGGCTTGGCGTATTTGACGTATGTTCTTCACCTTTGCACAAGTTCTCACCTTGGTTTTCTTCTTCATGTCTCATGTCTCTCCTTTTGTGATTCACAAGGATGGCAGTCCTAGGCTGATTGTGATAGAATATGGACAGCGACAACTGCTGAGCAGGAAAATCATGTCGAGCTCCATGGTCTCGAGTCTAGACTTGCCTTTTTGATCACATCCGTTCTTCTCTTATGGATGCTACCCTGCGTCTCGTAGAGAGACAAAAGACGTGTGCCACAAACATAGTATTCCTTGAGAGGATACATCGCCATATGGCACAGCACAAAGACACAACGCGACAGTAGAGTACAGCACGCAAGACAGGATGCACAAGAGCAGGCATAGTTTGCCGATGTCGGCTACGAGGGTGAAGGTGAGCATTGATAGATGCAACGGCAGGATGAAAAGAAGAAAAGAAGTATGCCCGACGCGAGTTGTCCTTCCCATCCACCAGAAAGCATTGTTTGCCGAGTGTTTGTGAAGCTTCCACGGCGTGCAAAAAGCCGTGCACTTTCTAGAGCTGCCCAACAAGGACACACGCTCTTGTGTAACAAGATGGTGGAATGCGCTGCCTCCCCCACTCCGTACGAAAGGCGACGGAGTGGCGTTGTACGGACGATAGAAGGAGGGAACCAGCGGGCGAAGAATACAGACGGCAGACGGCAGTTCCCATACTGCTAGCCGTAGTCCATGTTCTTCACATATTGCCTTTACACCCTCTTTCTTTGCTCACCTTCGTCCTCCATCGGCAGATCGCACGATGGTGTACTACGAAATGACATATTACTTTGGTATTTGATGACCAGTTGACTCGTGAAATTATGTTTAATAGGTGGAAGAAAGCCATGAGGGCTGAAAGGAAGGCTGGGGTCTAGATTGTCCTCGATCTCTGGAGAGATCAACTAATTGACGACATCAAATAAGAGAACTTGGAGGAGTGAAGAGGAAAAGGAATATGCGATTGGGACAACAGCTATAGAACGGTACCACAATTGGCTTTATGCATTCAAATGACGTCTCCCTGATGCGTGCAGCCTACAGCTCGCCTGTATATGGGGCCTCTGTTCAACACTGATACTTTTCAAATAGGACGTTAGGACGTATTGGAGTACAGAAAGAATAGAAAGGGAGAAACAACTCCTTCCAACTCAACTGAGAAATATAGAGAGCACACAACATCGACGTTGAAAATAACATGGGCATGGGTAGAGTTACAAAGCCATTGTCACCTTTCACAAAAGCATAGCGAACGTAGCTTGATAGTTGGACGGCCACCAATACGTGTGAGGGGTGAGACTGGTTTACAAAAGTGCAATACCGCAATCTTCGAGACCAGGGCAGGGTCTGCGTCACTATAGTTGAGGGTCGAATAAGAGGCAGTGTAAGTGAGCGAAAAAGAGAAACCAACCGAGCAGTAAAACAACAACGGACAGAAAGTGTCCCGTGGGAATATTCAAGACAGTAATGAGAAGTAGGAGAAATAAAAGACCAGAGCGCGGCATTCCCGTAGCTCTGTGTGACCATTGATCTTTTGCCTTACTGTTCTCTTGCCCACGTCGTTGGTGTATCACATCGCACTCTCTGGGCCTGGCTGAGCACAGCTGGTATGGGGAGACAAGGAAGGGACGGGGAAGAAAGCGAGGATGAGGTGAGGGAAATAAGAAATAGAGAGGCCAACAACGGCGGCCAAGGCCTCCACCCCACGGGCTTGAGAACATATAAGTGCACCCTTGCCGCATCCACAACACATCTTCTCCGTTTTCTTCTTACCAGGACATCCATGTCCACCTTTTATGAGGCATTGGCTGTCATGGTTTGTTAACTTTTGTTACACATATTTTATATCTGTCATCCAAGCACATACATCACCACCATTTATCTCCACACATCTACCCACGCAACAATGTCTTCAGCTTGGTCTTCCAAGGGAGACTTTGATTCTGCCGATCTGGATCACGATAAACATCATCGTCACTATGCCCTGCACACGGACCGCGACAGTGCATACGGCTCTGACGAGCGGTATCCATCGCCAGAGAGACGGCCACGACACCACAGCCGAGATGCTAGCCCATCTCATCGATGCCGCCCAGCATCGTACACGAGAGATGTTCAGAGAGACGACGGCAATCACCACCATCGCCACCACAGCACCACTAGACTAGAGCGTGGGAGAGGAAGAGGACGAGAGTCACCTCGTCCTGCTAGGGAGAGACACAGTGCAGACTCCCGCCGTGGCAGATCGCGTAGTCTGCAAGGTGTGTCCTCCTTTCTGCAGCGTCTCGGTATTATCGACGACGATCCGTTTGCCGGGAGTGCCATTGAGGAAAAGTACGAGGTGCAGCGACGGCCACATCGCCATGAGCAACATCAGCGACACCATCACAGCCACCACAACGACCGCGACTCGGACTACACACGCACACCCCCTCCGTCTCCTTCACGATCCCCAACCCGTCGGCGGGCCGCTTCGCCAATCTCAGATCGGGGCTCAATCATCGTCTCTAGACACGACATCCGTGGCCACCACGACTCGAGCCGTGGCCGAAGCCGTGATAGGCGCCACGGTGACGACGATAATGCCTACCGCCACCACGATTCCCGCTCTCTCAAGTCTTCACGTGCCCGCTCCGTCCCCAGCCGCAGCGGTAGTCACAGCAGCCGCTCCCGTCGTCGGTCATCGCTCAAACGTGGTCCGCCCTCCTCGTCGTCTACAACATCATCCAACTCTTCGTCTCACTCAGACCCTTCCTCAAAATGGGAGTCCGCCGTCCGCAATGCCCTGAGAGCCGGAACCATGGCCGCTCTTAATAGTCACGGCGCACCGGGTAGCTGGCTCGGCAACAAAGGAACGCGTGTGGCGACGGCGGCTCTTGGTGCGGCGCTGGTCGATACGTACATGGGCCACCGGCATCCGAACAGTATCAACGGGATCCGGCATACGGCGATGCGGCAGGCGGCCGAGTATGCCATCAGCAGTATTGTGGCGGAGCCGATCATGGAGCGGGCAGCGCGGAAGAAAACGGGCAGGACGAGGAGGTGATGGAGAGGGAGAGTAGAACAGCAGCAGATAGCAGACGTTGCAGCATAATCTCAGTGACATACAGATCAAGTAATAATGATTTATGTGCGGACACATTGACTTTTTTGGACCATTTTCTTGAAAGCAAACAAAGCAGTGAAGTGAAGGCAGCAGGACAGCCTAGAAGATACATATAAAAATAATAATAAAAAAGCAAGAACCCGAATTCGGACAGCCTCTTATCCTTCTCCCTTTATTTCATTTTGCTCTTGTCTGCCTGGAACTTGACCCGAAGGCTGTTGCCAAAGCTTTTCATCCGGTGCCCAAGCCCTTTGCCAACGCTCTTACCAGACTTGCTCATTGTCCCAAGGGGTTCCTGCGGAGCTTCCGCATCTAACGTTGCATAGAGAACAGTCGGCGTCTTGGTTGGCAGAGTGTCGACATTCCCTGGGTCCTTCCTTGAAACGTGAGCATGTGGGTTGGCTGGGGCAGGTCTAATGCTCAAGGCGGATTGCGGAGCTGGGGCGTGGAGACGCGACGACCGGTTCTACAGATCCTCATCATTCTCACACTCTTCGTCCTCGTCGTCCTCTTCTTCGTCTTCTTCTCCCCTTGCTCTCCTCTCCAGTAGACGGGCGTATCTCGCCTCCTCCGCGGCCTGCTCCACCTCCCGCTCGTGTGCCGCTCGCGCAAAGGCACGGCCCCAACGTGCAGCCGCCTGCTCGTCAAGTACGCCTGCATCGACAGCAGCCTCGAGCGTGGAGCGCCACTCGGGCGGCGCTTGTGTTTCGAGGTCGGTGTCGCAGTCGAGGTTGGGACCGTCTGGATTTTCCGGGTTATCAGGATCGCAAGGTGGCTCTCTGCTAAAAATCACTGCGAGGCCGCTTGCCGCTTGGATACCGGCCATCATACGATGAACGCCGTACTGGATATGGAGAAAATGTGCGCTGGGCAGAGGACAGGATACCGGGTCCGTCGTGGCTAGCTCGAAGACAGTTCCGTTCTCAAGTGCTGGGAATTCCACCGGATCTCCAGAATTGGGTTTTTGAGGATCGTTCTTGTTGGTGCGCCGGAAATCGCAGCCTTTGCCGAAGCGGGCGTGAGGCCAGTCTGCGTTGCCGGGAATGTGGTTTCCGTTTGGGTCCTTGAGCCAAACTAATTGGACGTATAGTTGGCGGGTTGAGGTTGGGTCGTCGGGGTGTGCGATAGGACGAAGGCCAAAGTAGAATAGATCCCAAAAAGCGTGGAGTGTATGCGTGAGGGGCAAGATGTTCTTGCGCTCTTGGCCGTGCATCGCTAGATCCAGACCCTCGATATCCGCCAGCGGCCAGTAGGCTTGGAGCATCCTCCACGTTTCCTCGTGGTTGACGAACTTTGCTCGCACCGGAATAACATGAGCCGCTTGCGGCTTTGCCGTGCCCGTCAGAACACATCGGTCGCCGTACCACTTGGGCACCGTTCTCTGCGAGCTACGATCGGCCGTATCGCGTCTACCGCCGCCGCCGCCACCGCCAGTTGGAGTCACAGTTTTCACGGTGGTCTCTATGGCAGCAGATGTTTTCCATGGTTTGAGCTGGCTCTCAGCGTCGGTGACCAAGCCTCGAATGTAAGTTTTGACGGCAGCACTTGCTTGGTCTCGCCAGAATGAAGCCGCGAGGGTCGTCCTTTGCATGGGGTCGCTTGTGGCGGGATCGAGAAGCATGGCACGGACGGCCACGAGGGCTGTCTTTCGGTTGGCACGGTCGGTAAAAGAATGTCCCTTGTTCCCCTCGACATTGTCCAGGTCAGCCAGGTCGGCATCCACAAAGGCCAAAAATCGGGGGTCGATTGGCGACGGTGCTTTCATATCAGCATTTCCATCGTGGTCCTTTTTGAGAGCCAGTGTCGGGGTCCAGTCTAGTGGGTACCGGCCAACGTTCTTCACAGAGATTGAGGGCTCCATCGGAAAGTTCTTCCATCGTTTGATGCTCTTGGTCCACAGATTTTGAAGTTGATGAGATAAAAACAGGGAAACTTCTGTGCCCGTCGACCGTAGAAAAGAAAACGAAAGTGAGAAAGAAAGAGAGATGGGCAAGTAAGGGGGCTTAGTGGCTCGTCTTTCAATGTGCACACAATGAGGTCGGTGAAGTAGGAAATGATGATTGGGAACGAGATCAGCTCAAAACAAATTCACGAGGGCCTGAGATATACGCAGAACGTCACACGACGTAGCTGATTATGTCATCCAGCCTAGAAGCGACTGGCCTACGGCCACCCGGCCAAATAAAGGTTAGAAGGGGAAGCTCTACAAAGGTACACCTACGATAGAGTAGTTTGGAAGGTATTAAGAAAGTTTTTGAAAATGAAAAAAAGTGTAGTTTGGGAAGTTCAATAAATAAAGCAACGAATGCAACCAAGTTTGGAAGTAAATAAACCTGGGGTCCACTGAAAGGAAGCACCAAGGACCAACCAAGAGGCGTTACTTGAAGATATATGGGGCCCAGCATGACCTCTGCTCCCCACGCCTACACGTGACGATATCGATAAGGCCCAGGGCAGCAACAGGGCATAGGGGAGGAGCAGGGGACCTTGGAATCTCGAGATTCGTCACAACCCCGGACGACGAAAAAGGGACACGTCTTTCTTGCACGACAACCCTCACGCTCGGAAAATAAGCCAGCAGGTCTGTTCCCGTGCACGACATTTGATACCCGGCACCATAATATAGACCGACATTCTGGTTTGTCTTGACGACTACCAGCCTTACCAGCCAAGCTCGCCCAACCCAACTTCGACCTCCATCTTCAACATCCAACATCCAACATCCAACCCCACGACATTCACGACGAGACAGCCTCAGGCCGACTCCGGACACAAACAGAGCTTTCACGCATCTCCGCTTTCTTCACCTCTCACCGTCCCTCCCCTCATGCCGCCTTCCGAGAATGTCCAACCACCATCCCGGGTCGATACAGTCGCTGCCGCCGGCGGCCTCTCCTTTGAGAAATCCCAAGATGCGCCAGACATCGCACGGTCCCTTGGGCAACTACGCCGGTAGCGGCGGCATCGGCAGCGACCTCCCTATCCGCGCACGACCATTGCCCCTCTCCCAGTCCGAAGCCAGCCTGCCCGTCCGCCGCGGCACACCCAGTTCGGCGGTTGCCGCCTCTCTCTATGCCTCTACGTTGACGCCGCCTGGATCGCGGTCCATGTCGCCCGTCGGCGGCGTTCGCGCAGGCTCACCAGCGGCCGGCCGGACACTGTCGATGACGTCCAATACGAGCATTACAACGGCCGCCTCAGCGTCATCAGCAACGACTGTGACGGCCGCCACCTCGCAACGTCCCAACTCGTCTTCGTTCGCGTCACCAACCGCACCGGGCGCAGCATATACCCGGTCGCTACTCGACTTGCCGGCCGCCGAGAACCCGGGCGACCCGCTCAATCTTGTCTTGAAAGCATTCGTGCCGCATGTCGCCGTCTACTCGTCCCGCGACACAGACGAGCTGGCCCGCGAAAAGGGCTTTCCCAACGGCCTGTGGGAGTTGCTGCGGCCCTTTGGCGAGCGTGTGGCGGGCCGTGTGCATGTGCGCGATAGCAATGGCGCGCCGCGGCCGTGGGATGACTTTTCTGTGAGATTTACAAAGTTTGGCGACAACCTGGAGACGCCTGAGTCGGCACAGGGCATCATCCAGCCGCCGACGAGCCCGCCACCACAGCTGGCCGTGAGTCGACGGCAGCGGGGGAGCAGCAATGTCAGCCATGTCAGTCATGCCAGCCATGTCAGCAGTAGTGCGGGCGGCAGAAGCAGGGCAGGCACAGCAGATGCACGAAGCAACGCGACGGCGGCACGTATCCCGCTCGTCGAGGCCATTGTCGACAAGCACTTGACGTACGCCGAAAGTGCCTTTTCGGGACTGCCGCCACCGCCACTGACACCGGGTCAAGGACCCCCTCCTCCAGCACAGCAGCAGCAGTACGACGTCGACGGCACCTCCCCATACTATGCATTGTATCTACGACGAATGCTCTCGGGCCTGCCTGTGGCTTGCCATGAGACGTTTGCGCACCCTGTGGCTTGTGTTATTGCTATAAGCTCGCGCAACCCGGCACCCATCCAGACATTCCAGGAACTGTACCGCGACATCAGCCAGGGCGACCGGCGGCTGCCGCCGTGGGTTGACGGTGACTTTCTAAGATACTATGTCCTCGTGCACGACGAGGAGAACGGCGACATTGTGCAGTCCATGGCCCTCTTTGAGAAGATGAAGCGCAGTCTGGGCCTACACTGCCACCTGCTGCGGCTGCGGAGTACACAGAGTGCCGAGACGGACGACGATAGTCTGCTGCTACCACGTAGCGACTGGATGACGGCTGTCGAGGAGTATGCCGACCTTGCACGCTCCGAAGCCTTTGACGGGAACGAGGGGAGTGATAATGGGAGCGAGAAAGAGGAGGAGGAGGATGACGATATCGTCAATGACCCAACGACACGCTACATATTCGAATCCGACGCGACGGCCATCCGTACATTTGTCCGTGAAATGGTTACGCAATCCATTCTCCCTACCATGGAGCGCAGCGTCTCGCTGTGGAACGACCAGGTTGCTTCCAAACGGAAGGGAATCAGTGGCCGCTTCATGAGTCTATCGAAACGCTGGGCCGGGTTCGGCAGCAGTAACAGCAACAACAACAGTGGAGGACGCGGCGACAACGGCTCGTCCAACTACGATGCCGTCCGTGGGTTTTACGGGGCCGAAGCTAGCGAGGCCGTCCTGCGCAAACTGGCCGACTACGCTTTCATGCTGCGGGACTGGAAACTCGCCATGTCGACCTACGATATTCTGCGGACAGACTACACCAACGACAAAGCCTGGAAGTACCATGCCGCCGCCAACGAGATGTGCGCCTTGTCGCTGCTCATTATGCCGCCCAGCCTCTCGTCGCGCACCAAACTCGACTCCATCAGCAGCATGCTTGAACAATCATTTTACTCCTACCATACCCGCTGCGGCAGTGCCTACGGCGCCACCCGCGTTGTCACGTTGTCGCTCGAACTCGAGCGCTTGCGCGGCGGCGCGTTTGTTGACGAGGCCGTCAAGTGGGGTATGCGACTACTGGAAGCCCGCTTGGTAGGCAACATTGGCGACGCCTTGTTGAGAGAAAGAATGGCCGTCTGCTGTGCTACGCGCGCCGGCCGTGGCTCTCTGGGCTGGGGCACATGGCGGCGCAAGTCGGCCTTCTGGAGCGTCCTGGCCGCCGAGGCCTGGGTTCACCAGGCGAAATACATACAGGCCCAGCGCTGTTTGAACGAGGCCCGCCGAATGTACTCGATGCTGCAGAGCGACGACGGCATCAACGGGTTTGTGCATGCCCGCGACTTTATGGCCGGCCTGCAGCAGCAGCTCAAGCAAGGGCTTGTTGTGGCTGGCGAGGTTGCAGATGCGGTAGTGGCAGCGGAAGCCGGCACAGACGCAGACTTGACAGCATCTACAATTACAACGACGTGCAGCACCGCCGGCGGCGCTGACGACACGGCGGAACCCGAGGTGGACGTCGAAGAGGTCCAGCTGGCCACCGACGAATCAAGCCTTAAAGTGGCACGGCGACGGTCGCGGCGGGACAGTCTGCTGGGCGGCAGTGGTGCAGGCCAGGCCACACTGGAGTCGGCGCCGCTGCGGAGGCGGAGGCTGTCGGCGGCGGCCGAGCAGGAAGACGATGAAGGCCCCCACGAGGATGAGTCTGGGTTTGGGCAGGTGTAAATAGAGGTGGGTGGGAAATAATGGACGTGGGGGATATGTTCTCCATCGGACCGTCGATAAGACACCAAGGATACACATTACACACACTCCGTACACGTTGCAATAATAAAGAGCATGGCTACTGGCGTTCCTTGCTATTTTTCGTCACTCGTTTCTCTTCTTCTCGAATACTCGATATCTCGATGCGCCGTCTGCCGAAAAATAAAAGACCTGTGGGACACGACCTGACAAAAGCCTCATGGTCACAGCCACTACACCGTACGTCGTACACCCTCAATTGATTCAAGAAAGTTCTTTTCAATCTATATGACGTATGCTTTCTTCCCAGGCAGCAGAATTGAACCAAAAGACCGAATGAATCTTTGTGTACACGGGCAATGTATGCGTACGACGTAGAGAAAACTCGACTGTTGCCGCCAGGTTGTGTGATATGCGGACGAGTGGAGAAGCTCGCCCGCACACCCGCTTTGGCGCGGTACTTACCGACTTTTTTGCGTGGTTATCTGATTCTCATGGCCCAGGAGAGTGCATCATTTTCTCACTGGCCTTCTCTTTTTTACGACAAGCCTCTTGCTAGCTCGTACTGTACTTGATTCAAGTACTTTTGGTGTCTTCGTCAGCATCACGGTGAATGCCACACTGGAAAGCAGGGTGAAGCTTTTAAATCGAGCCATTCTCCAGGCCTGCGATAAGATGCCCCGGGTGGCTTGCTTTAGTGCAGTGTACTCCATAAGACCGCTATAACATGGTCCTTCTGGCGCCATGCAGCCACCCGTATATGTACGAGCTCGGAGGCTTCCGGCCTAAAACGTACGGTACAGTGGAGTAGACCGCCTGAGACCACCCACTGTTAGATATCGTGCGGCGGGGAGAAGATGAAAAGAGCGGTGAATGGGGGTGAATATGGAGAACTGTGGACGAATTGTGGGCACTCTGTCGCTGCAACACCCTTGTAGAAAGAGTGAAAATCAGTTGTTTGTTGTAAATGTTGCTTGTCAAAGAGCTGCTTATCCTTGTGTCAGGTCTGGCCAGCGCATCAGCAGTGCGTCATGGAAGCTGCTGAAGCGCTGAAGGGCTGAGCCGCTGAGACGCTGAGACGACGCTGTAAGCTAGGGGGTCAGCGTCTGGACTTTCATTGGCAGGATAAGCTGAGCCAACTCTTCCGCTCTTACAGTCCCTTTAGCGTTGCGTGTGGGCGTGGCAGTGGCGGCGGCTTGTTCTTTCCGTCTTTGTTTGGCTTGGGTTGCGTTGCTGCCCGTTCTGGATCACTCCTAAACCCGGCCGCCTCCGATAAGCAAGAGCTACCGACGGAGGGAAAGAGAAGGAAAAGGTGAAGGAAGGAAGGTATAAGTAGCTTCCCTGTTGCAGCTTCTCAATACTCTTTCCATTCCCTCTTCCTGACATTCAACTTCAACCTCAACTTAAACTCAGGATCTCATACACAGGAACCTCCGCTCTATACTCTACACGATCTTCAATCACATCCGTCTTCTCTCACACACCCATACCCACACAATGTCTGCCATCACAGTCACACCCCTCAAGCCCGCCGAGGGCTCCAAAGTGAAGTTTGGTGCTGTCGTCTCCAACGTCGATATCGAGAACCTCACGGGTGAGTAAATATATCCAGAGAAAAAGAAGTGCTTTTGTGCCCTTCTACAACGTCTCTTCTCATACAAACCATGCGTCTTGTCTGCTGGGCAACCATCGTCAGGCAACACCTTGGGAGAATACCCGTGAAATCGGTAACCTCCCGGTAAGATACATTCTAGTACTTGTCACTGATATCGAGCGTACTCCGTACAGTTGGCTAACATTTGTGCCTCTCTTTAGACGCCGACTTTGACGTCATCCGGGAAGCCCTGTTCAAAAACCAGGTCCTTGTTTTCCCCAACCAGGGCCACGTCACCCCCAAGAAGCAGTTTGAGCTCACCCAGCGCTTCGACCCGGCCGGCGACTCCTATGGCCACGGCAAGACGCTCGACGCCAAGAAGTCGGTCCTGCACCCAGACCTCAAGACCATCCCCCACCAGCCTCAGGTCCAGGTCATTGGCAACGGCAAGGTCGCCGAGTACGAGGGCCTCAAAGACATCCAGCTGCGCCACCCGCACCACCGCACCTTCCACGCCTCGGTCATCCCGGACGAGGAGGATCTGGACTACACCCGCTTCTACCGCTGGCACATTGACGCCGCCCTCTACGGCCTCGCCCCGCCTATTGCCACCACTCTGCTGGCCGTCAAGGTCCCCGGTGGCCGTCGCCAAACCTGCCGCTACGACGACGGTACGGGCGATGTTCTGGACGTGCCCCTGGGCACCACGGCTTTCGCCTCGGGCGAGACCATGTATGAGCTCCTGAGCCCCGAGGACCAGGAGTTTGCTCGCACCACCCGCGTCGAGTACGCCCCCCACCCCTACATCTGGATGAGCGGCGCCAAGTCGCGCTCCGACGGCCTGGGCATGGTCTCCGAGGGCAAAGAGCTCACCGAGGCTGAGCTGCCGCCCATCGAGAAGGAGAAGATCCAGATCCTGCCCTTGTGCTGGCGCAACCCCGTCACGGGCAAGCTTGCTCTCCAGGTCCACCCCAGCGCCGTCCGTCGCTTGCACCTGGCTGACGGTACCGTCATTGATGACTTGGCCGAGGTCCGCGAGAAGATCCACAGCCTGCAGCGCCCCGGCATTGCCCCCGAGCTCATCTACCCGCACGACTGGAAGGAGGGCGACTTTGTTTTGTTCCACAACCGCGGCCTGATCCACTCGGTTGTCGGTGCTTTCGCTCCGGAGGAGGTCCGTCTCTTCCGCCAGTGCAACATTGCCGCCAGCTACCTGCCTGAGGGCCCGGCACCCGTTGCCGCGGCTGCTTAAGCGATTTCGAGGCGAATGATAATGATGATTGCTGTGTGAATACCTTTTTGTCTCTTTCGTCTCTGCCCTTGATCTTCAGTTCAGCGTCGGCGCCTCTTTATATTTTGTTTTATCTTCATGTTGCTGGGGTTTTAATTTGTGAAGCTGCCGTTGTTCTCTTATCTATATCTTCGTTTGATGGGCACAATCAGATTGTTATCCCAAATAGAAATTGTCAACTCTTTTAACAGCCTTTTGAGCAAACTTGCCTTGTGACGTGTAACTCTTCTTTCCGGGTCTGTTAACTAGCACTGCATATATGTCCAGCCATAGAGTGCAAATTGTAGTATTGGTTTCATCGCTGTCGTAAATGCCTTTCCTTCTACCCAAAATTAAAAACCGCAAGAGCTATATGCATACTGTTCCCATCAAAGCTCAATAACCTCGTTGTCAGCAGTTGGACCACCAACTCTTGGTGCTCCCTGTTCGTTCAAATTTACTTGTTTCCCAGGTTGGCCTTCTGTTGACACTGTCGGTGCAACTCCAGCGTTCGTGTCGACCGCATTTAAAACGTCTGGCGATGGTTGTTCCTCGCGCGGCGGCGTCTCTTCTATCCATGGCTCGGACGGTACTTGGGTCGTAGTCGTAGCCGCGTTTGCTTCCAGCTCGGCCGTTTCGTCTTTTGACTTCTCGTCCTCCTCCTTTGGCTGCGGCTTTGCTGCTCGTGATTTCCGTGCATTGGCAATCAGGTCCTGGAACGATGTGCTGTGCTTGGCTGACCATGCTGCTCCGTCAAAGTCCTTGTCTTTGATCGCGGCCGCCTGTTGAGTTGCAGCCGCGACCGTTCGTGATGCCAGGGTAGCACCACGACCGCCCAGCATGCTGCCCGCGATACTGCCACCACCGCCTGCACCACCACCACCTACTGTCCGCTCCCAAATGTCCATATCGTGCAGCAAATCGCTCTTACGTTTCGGCCTCGCCGAGTCGCAGTTGGCATTCCATATTGTCGTCCACTCCTTGTGCCGGCGCTCGAGCAGCTGGCGGGTGCCCGAGGTGGCGAGACCCAGAGCGGCCATCTTTTTGCGCAAGGCGCCGTCGTTGAGCAAGGAGTAGCTGACCGACGGCAGGCGTTCTGGTGGGGGAGCAGGTGTGGAGGCAGCCGAAAAGGGGTTTAAAGAAGGTGATGCGGAGGAAGAGGCGGAGGCAGTTGGTTTGGAGAAGGTCGGCTTTGCTTTCTTCGGGGAGCTGCTGCAGGAAGTGTCGAGGTGGTTGTTGATCAAGGTCATCTTCATACGCCGCTGGCAGATGGGGCATGCAACGAGGCCGTCGTCTAGAGGCACGGTTAGCAGTGGATCGGATAAAGCCACTGGCGAGGGGTACATACCCGGCTCGTAGTCCATATCGTCACTATCACGACCATTGTCGTCGCTGTCTGGCACCTCCACCTGCACTTCTTCCTGCACAATCGTCGTCACAGCCTCTGCAGCTTTGGTTTTGCTCAACCGTGCCGACGTCCGTGTCCGTTTTGTCTGTGGTTCTTGGCTGCTCTTCGGGGTCGCTGACTTGTCGTCTGCCTTCCGCTTGGAAGCCGGTGGCGGTGTCGCCGACTTGGCTCGTGGCGGTGGCTTCCGCGCCACTTCAAGAATAGTTGGTCGTGCTTTGCAAAACGCATCAATGGCCTCCCGCAGCGCCCAGTTCCCGCGCAACTTGGACTCTTGGTCCGTCATGCGACACAGCGGACACTTGCCATCGACGGACAAGCACCGCCGAATGCAGAGCGAGCAGAAGGTGTGGTTGCACGACGTAATCATGGGCGAGTTGTAAAAGTCCTTGCAGACGTGGCAGCGCAAGGCCTGCTCGACGGGCATGAGGCAGGCCAAAGTTGTCGTGAGCCAGTCTGTCGAGTCGGCGACATCGCCACTGTCGCGGGGGTCCATCGTGGAGAGTGGTGGCGTGGCAGACGGGTGCCTGTTTTGATATTGTTTTTGTTCAATCAAAAATGGCCATGCATTGAGATCGCGGGGTCGATGTTGTGACTCGCAGTCTCCTGGTGGTGGTCGACGTCGTCGTCTTCGTCGTGAGGCTGAGGTTGGAAATGATCAATGTACAAAGGCGCGACGCGTTCGGATTGAATGGCCCTCCCTGAAAAGAAAAAATTGCAGGGGTCTGGCAGCCTGGATTTAAGCGGTGTTCCAGTGAGAGTCCGCCGATTGCCAGGCAGTTGCCACTTAAATTCACGTGATCACGCGACGGCGCATTTATCGCTTTTGAGACGTGGAGGGGTGGGACATCGCGACTCTTCCATCCGCCCTCGATTCGAACTCAATGCAACCAAAAACACCAATTTTCTCGTCTCAAAGCAGCCATGTCGTCACCACATGAATTCCTTGCCGAGGAGGTGCTTGTCGAGAAGAAAGTAGTGAGTTCAAACAGTCTAAGAGATATCAGACAAATTGGCACGACGAAGACTGACGCGCTTCAGATCACATATCGTTACTTGAGCAGAGCCTTGAAGGTTCACGTCAATGTTGCAAAGAAGTGAGTGAACAGCTGCGTTATAAACGGCACTTCCAGAATCATAGCTAACCGTCCCCTTCAGAGCCCTTTTTGATTTCCACACGGCACAGAATGCCAAAAAGGCAGGCTCTCTGCATGCCACGTACCTGCTCTACGGAACAAAGGCAGGGGATGGCACAAGCCTTGCCCAGAATGGCGGTGCTTCTGAAGAAGACATTGACATGGACGAAGATGCCCTGCCAGACTACCTGCAGTCCGACAGAGTTGCCACAACCGCCATTACCCTTGTAGCCGAGGAGAACCTGGAGAGTATGTTAGTCTTGAGGATATCTTGAATGACTGTGACTTTGCTAACAAGGTTTTAACTTTAGGTGCACTGGAGCAGTACGAGACACTTGACGCTATTCATGTGTACAGTGTATCGCCCCAGCCGATGAGTGTATGTCGTCCTATCTCTACACTTACGTTACGACCAGCTTGAGTGGCATTCACTAATGTGACACTAGGACCTCCAACTTCTATCGGACACAACACGCCAGCTTCGTGAACTCCGTGGCCCTTCGGTACCAGAAGACTCGCCCAAGACGTTCGGCACGATCCCCAACTCGCATGTTCGCCGCCGGCAGCGCAAGGGCCAAGCGCCAATTGCTGCGTCTGCTTCTGCACCGGCCGCCACGCCATCTTCCGTCTTTGCAAAGGCAACACCCAAACCTGCACCTGCCGATGCACCGGGCCCCAAATCTATCTGGAACAAGGTCAGTGCCGCCAAGGAGAAGGAAGACTCCAAGCCTGCACCAGCAGCAGAGAGCCCCGCTCCTGAGCCCAAGGACGCCAAGAAACACACCAATGCTGCCGCCTCATCGTCTGCAGCTGCTCCTCCTGCCCCCAAGAGAGCCGGCTCATCAGGCGGCGGTGGCATCATGCAAGCCTTTGCCAAGGGTGCCAGCGCTCCCAAGCCAAAAAAGAGAGAGCCGCTCCCGGCAGTCGCCAAGAAACCCGCAGAGGAAGACACGGCGATGGGCATGTCCGACGACGGCGGTGACGATGACAACGGCGAAGATGTGATTCCCAAAGCTCAGCAAGTCGTGGGCGGAAAGTCCCGCCAGGAACGGCAAGAAGAGCTGCGCAAGATGATGGAAGATGACGACGAGGAGGATGCAGAAGACGAAAAGGACGAGGACGAGCGCGAAGACACGCCCATGGAGGATATTGAGGAGGAGAAGCTGGCCGAGCCTTCGGCGCCTGCCAAGGATGAGGGCCCTAGCGAGGTCGTCACGGCCAGCTCGGGCGACGGTCGTCGGCGCGGCAAGCGGCGCGTGATGCGCAAGAAAATGATTGAAGACAAGGACGGCTATTTGGGTGAGTCTGGCCTTGCCACCACGCATTTTACTTTGATACAGCGCGTTTACTAACATCTTCAGTCACGATTCAGGAGCCTGGATGGGAGTCCTTCTCGGAAGACGAGGCACCTCCAAAGGCCGCACCTGTCTCTGCTACTCCTGCTGCGTCTGCTGCTTCATCGTCCGCCAAGGCCAAGAAGCCAGCGCCAAAGACGGGCCAGGGTAGCATCATGTCATTCTTCGGAAAGAAGTAAAATGTGGAGAGAAAGCAGAGAAATGCGGAGAGAGTGTGGTGACAAACAGAGGAATTGTCTGGCCACTGTACTTTCGCATGGATATGAAATTTGGGTAGCATGGCATTTCAGGGCTGTACAATACGCGTACCCCGATACGAGTATCATGGATGTCCATCTTAATGTGTCAAGAATTTAAGGTTATTGGTCGGATGAACATCGAAACATGCCGTGAACCATGTGTTTATCCAACTGAAGGCGAAGGCAAAGCACGTGTCAGTCTTCAGGCCGGCGCTTCGGTAGCTGCCGTATGGACGGCTCTTGTTGCCGCTTGCTTGTTGGTGCTTGCTGGCATTCTCGATTTTGGCAAGTGGCGCTGACCGCTGAAACAAGCCAATTCCCGCGACGGCGCAGGGGTAAGTTCGGCTTTTAGCGCCTCTTTTCTCCTCTATTTGCTCGCTTTAATCCTCTCCAGGGGTAACACAAAAGGCCACACGGCACGCACACGACCGCGAGTGAGACCGTGCGGCCTGTAAGAACTGCGCAGGGCGCTGCTACATCGCGAAAGGCCCCTCTTTCTTTGTTCTTTTTCTTCGGGGCGTTCAGTGGAACCGCGGCACACGAGCAAAAGAAAAGAAAACGAGGGAAACGGGCATTTGCCATTTTGCTGTCGGTGAGGTTGTCGTGTGGTAACGTCAGTCGCTACTTCCCTCTTTTCCCTTTGCTCTTTTGTTTCGGTTCCTTCCCGTTTCTTCTCGACGACGTCCGCCCCTTTTTCTTTATCGGAGTTTTCGTTCTCAACTCTCGAATCCCTCGATCGACGGCAATCTGCAATCTGCGAATTCGATCCTCGCGATGGCGCCTCGTTTCCTGGCTTCGATCGCCCTGGCGGCGCTGCTCATCCAGCAGTCGGCCGCCCAGATCGACCAGTCGGTTTTTGAGGCCGATGCATGTCCCGACTACGTTCTTTACTCGACCTATCCACAGTGAGCTATTTAGAAGCGTCATTTGTTCCGTTTCGATTGCTATTGTCGTCGTCGCGAAGCTAACTCTCTTGCTCTCCAGCCGCCCACTCTCCAAGGGCCCCCTCGCTCTACCTTTCCAACGGCCGCACAAACGGTGCCGCACCTTCCACTCGGACGCCATTGAGACCGTCATTAGCGATGTCACTTCACGGATGAAGGATGTCGACATGGCCCGTCTCTTTGAGAATGCCTTTCCCTCGACTACCGACACCACAGTCAAGTTCCATACCAACGGCACCGACGGCAAGGTGTCGGATGCCCTGCGGGCCCGGGTCAAGGCCGCTTCGGCCGGTGCACATGATGACGGCAAATGGGAAGGACCCCAGTCGTTTGTGATTACCGGCGACATCATTGCCGAGTGGCTGCGCGATTCCACAAACCAGCTCTCGCCCTACCAGCCGCTGGCCAAAAAAGACCCTGCTGTCCTCAATTTGATCCTGGGCGCCATCAATACGCAGTCTGAGTACGTGATTGAGAGCCCCTACTGCAATGCTTTCCAGCCGCCGCCCATTGCTGGTCTGCGCCCCAGTCACAACGGCCAGGACGACAAAGTGCACCCGGCCTTTGAGCCGACCTTTGTCTTTGAGTGCAAGTACGAGCTTGACAGCCTCGCGCACTTTTTGGCCCTCGCCAACGACTTTTACGACCACACGGGCTCGACCGACTACATGAACACCCGCTGGTACCGCGCTCTGGCCACCGTGCTGCGCGTCCTCGAGCAGCAGTCCCAGTCGACCTTTGACCCGGTCACCGGCCACTACCGCCGCAACGCGTACACCTTCCAGCGCCAGACCAACCTCGGTACCGAGACGCTCAACCTGGCGGGCATTGGCAACCCACTCAACAATGGTACCGGCCTGATTCGGTCTGCCTTCCGCCCCAGCGACGATGCCACCATTTTGGGCTTCTTTATCCCAGCCAATGCCATGATGGCCGTTGAGCTGAAACGTACAGCCGCTGTTCTCGCCAAGGTCAAGGGGAAAGAGGCTTTGGCCAAGGCCGTGGCCGCATGGAGCCAAGATATCACAGACGGCATCTGGGAGCACGGTATCGTGAAGCACCGCGAGTTCGGCGACGTCTTTGCGTACGAGGTTGACGGCTACGGCTCGCACATTATGATGGACGACGCCAACTACCCGTCGCTGCTGGCGCTGCCGCTCATGGGCTTTGTGCCGGCCGACGACCCGACGTACCAAAACACGCGCCGTATGCTGCTGAGCAAGAACTCAAACCCGTACTTCTTGAAAGGCCGCGACTTTAAGGGCATTGGCGGCCCGCACATTGGCCTGCAGAATGCCTGGCCAATGAGTCTACTGATTCAGGCGCAGACGTCGGACGATGATGAAGAGATCAAGGGATGTCTCGACCTTGTGCTCAAGTCGGCTCCACTTGGTCTGATCCACGAGAGTGTCGATGTCAACTACATCAACTCCTACACGCGGAGTTGGTTTGCATGGGCCAATGGCGTCTTTGCTGAGACGATTCTCGACCTAGCCAAGCGGAAGCCGCACCTTATCTTCAAGGCACCGGCCAAGCCGTATGAGATCTAGAGAACGACGGTATTGGAGTGAGATAGCCAGCGTTCCATTTTTGTTTTCCTTCTCACGGCCTTTTTTTGTTTTCTCGTATATATCATTTTCGTAACGGCGTTCAGGATATCGGTCACGGCATGGCAACATGCCAAATCAAGTGAGAAACAGCATCTTCAGACGTGGAAAGATACTCGTTATGCTTTGCTCGTGTGTTGTCGTGCTTAATGCTCAAACTCGCGCTGTATCCAATGATGCGCATGCGATATAAAGTATAAAATCAAAACAACAGAAAAAGACAACAACGACCACCCCTTTCTCACCTTAACAACGGAAGTACTGGCGCTCGATCCACCGCTCCTCAATGTCCTCCACCAAGTGGCACACGACCACCGAAATCGCCGGGAAACAGCTCGTCAACCGCTGCAGGCCCCTTTGGCCGGCCGAGTACGTCGCCAGCACAATCCGCTCGGGTGCCACGCCGTGGTCCAGCAGCACCTGCACGGCCATCAGTGCCGAGCCACCAGATGACATTTGTGCGTCAAGCAATAAGACGGTAGCATGTGTATAAATGTCCCGTGCCAGCTTCTGGTACCGCAATTCCGGTTCGCCGGTGCGCACATTCGTCTCAATGAGAATGTGGCCCAGCCGGCAATCGGGGATGACACGCTGGAGACCCGTCTTGAGAGCTGAGCCGCCACGTTCCAGAACAACAGCACTGACAATACCGTCCGATTTCAGACCATGGTATGTGTTGTCCTGTGGTGTCTTGATGACGGCCTGCGCAAAGACGGCATTGTTGAGGGCGCTACAAGCGGTAAGTAAGTGAACGATGTAAAAGATTTGGGGGCGAAAGCTCACAGCTCGATAAGAAGGGCGGAGAGGCGGTCAAAGTAAAAAATGAAATCCTCGCTAGTCGTCTCAACATCGTGGATGATGGTGTTCATGCCCCGTAACTGCGGTGTCTGGGGCAAGAACACGATCCGTTTCGACAGCGGCATCTCCTTGGCTTCACGCTGCAGTCTTGTCAGGGTAGCCTGGTGCTCTTTTGATTTATCGCGGAGCTTCTGCTGAATGTATTGGACGACGGTGGCTAGTCCATGTTAGGGTATGCTATACAAAGATAACGGGGATGGAGAGCACATACAAATGGCAACCTTGTTCATGACACCACGAGGCACGATGATGTCGGCAACCTTTCGTTGCGGGTCGACATACTACAACTGTTAGTGGACTAGATATGAAAACACAATCATTTGCACCACCCATAACTCACCTTGACAAAGTTGGGCTTCACAAAGGTGAGCCACTGCTTTATGATGCCTTGAATATCACGACCACGCTCATTCACATCACGGATGACTGTTTATCAAAGTTCAGTCAGCAAAAGAGTGCTACACAAATGCACGATGGATACACAAAAGTGCCCAACATTGGGGGGGAACAGGTCGCTCATACTTCGCCTTGACAGACACACGTCGGCGTCCTCGTCACAAAAGATCTTGCATATAGTCAGCCACAGCTTTCTCGCATAGTTCAAGTGCGTGCGTCTCTCAGAAAGGCTCACCTTCATATCAAGCATGTCCAGAATTCTCTGGTCGTGCAGCGCCAGAATACCCTCCAGAATGACGACATGGGGGGAGTAGATGGATGTTGTCCCCTCAAGACGTCTGTGTTCCGTGAACGAGTATTGTGGGATCTCCGCTCGCCGTCTGTTGGGTTTATAAGTATGGGAGCTTATCTCACATAATTCAGAGTAAAACTGTGAGCGCATCTTACCCTGCTTTCAAGTCTTCCAGAACACGCAACAACGCATCAAAGTCAATAGCCTGGAAGCCGATTAGATCCTAAGAACGGGTGCCGGTAGCCCATAGACATGGGTTTCGCCAACTTACCTCGGGAGCGTCGAAATCAAACTCGTTCTGAAAAGCCTTGCGGGACGACTCCGGGTCCAGGCTGTTATAGAATGAGTCCTTCACAGCACCGTTAGCAAGGCTCTCATATGATATTAGCACATATAAAAGGACACCCCTCTATATCTTACCATCGACACGATCACGACCCATGGCAGGTTCAGCTGGCTCACGATGCTCCGGGCAATGCTCGACTTGCCTGAACCTGAGCTGCCGGCAATGCCAATGATGCTCAGGTCAACCCATGGCGGAGCATAGCGAGCCTTGCTCACGATCTGCTTCGGCGTGGAAGTCATTGTGGCCAGTATCGTAAAGTTTCGTCAAGTATCGCGAACAGTTGGGCCAAAGACAGCCCAGGCACGTGCGATACTGAAAGTTGGGATGCGGGTGAGTTTCGAGCTTCAGACCGACGGCCGTCAAGGGCCAAATTTTCTGTGTGAGGCCGGTGCTGAGTCCAAGCTCGACAAGAATGAGGGTGGCTGTGTCTTTTCGTCTTCGCAAGGCTCCACGACCTGAAAAGTCCTTTCAATATGGGGCAAGGCGACAGAAAAGGAAGGAAGTGTCAGTGAGCCGCCTGCGAAGCCTCGTCAACGATCTCACCTAAACTCTAAACCGCCTCGAGCAGCCTTGGGCCGCTGCCAGGCGCCCCTAGAGATTAGCACGTTTAGGGGCAGCCTACGGGCGCCAACAGGTAGTAACAGGCCACCACCAGCATTAGATAATCTGGCGGGTTTCTTACTCTCTGATTGGCTGCTCCCAAACTGGCCCGCCCGCCCACTCAGCGCCGAAGGGGAAAAGAAACACCCCGCTTATTTTGCTCTCCTTCCTGCCCTTTTCTTTCTTTTCTGCTTTTCTGCTGCTCTTGCCCGCTTTGCTATTTTTTCCCTCCTGCGTCGTCCACTTCTGACCCTATTTAACCTTGCAATTTCTTCCATTAAACAAACTCTCCTCTCTTTCTATCTTCTTTTCCTTCTCTCAATCCCCCAAAACGCAGTGTTCTGCCACTCCTCCCGGTCTTCCTCATCGGTGACTCGAGGAATCAAGGAGTGGTTTGACCCGGGATCGCATCGCATCGTCTGCATCATCTGTTCTCTTCCCATTCATCAGACTCGCACGCTTAACTGTCGCTGTCGAGCTCGCAATTCATCTTCTTCCTCTCTCTCTCTCTCTCTCTCTCTCTCTCTCTCTCTCTCTCTTCAATCTCGTCCTCCCCAGTTTTGTTTCCACCGAAGAAATCTCTGTTCGAGCCTCTTCGTCCTTCAGTCTGCTCGCGATGGCGTCCACATCATCAACAGCTACGCCAGCGAAGATGGGCTTCCAGGGCCGCGTCAGTGCAGTGAAGATTCCCAAGAGGTGTGTATATCTTCCCTTCCGACACCTACCTCTACTACTTCTTCCCTTTCTCTCTCTTTCTTTCTCTCTTCCTCTGGCAATATGATGATTCAAATTAAATGGGAATCTCTCTGAGTAATTCACATGCGGAGTCAAATATTACTTGGTAAATCCAAGGCAGTCTGATCTTTGCCAATACTTTTTTATCATTACATACATTTCCCATCATGCCATCGCATCGTGTGTGGCCAAATAGCTGGATCTTATAGCTGACAATGAGGCCCAGTGACATCAATGCCTTGATCCTCGACTACCTCACTATGGAGGGCTACCCTCAGGCGGCTGCCAACTTCTCCAAGGAAGCGAACCTGGCTCCGCAGCAAGACAAATCGTTTGTCCACACACGGCAGCAGGTACGGAGTGCCATTCACAATGGCAAGATCGACGAGGCGATCACCCTCCTCAACCACTTCAACCCAGAGGTAAGCTTGCACCCGAATGTCTCTACATCTGTACCTATCTACATCTGTCTTCCACACTCCTGTCTCGCTATGATTATACAACGTTTCATGCACCACTCATAGACCTATGCGTCCTTGATGAGTAATAAACAACCACACTGAAAATTATGAGCGACCGACATACAACCCTTTTTATTGCCTATCCTACTTTTTTGATTATCAAACTCTAAAAACGGTTCACGGCTAACAATTGGTTGTCTAGATTTTGGATCAGGATCCGCCTTTGCACTTTGCTCTGCTCCGTCTGCAGTTGGTTGAGCGTATCCGTCAGGCCAATAGCAGTGGCAATGACTTCGCGCCGGTCGTGAAGTTTGCCCAAGACCAGCTGGCACCCCGTGCGTCCACGAAGAAGGAATTCCTCAAGGACCTCGAGGAGACCATGGTCATGCTCTTCTTCACTCCAGACAAGATGCCGCCGACACAGCAGAAATTGCTGTCGCCGGATCTGCGCGAGGAGGTTGCTGATAAGGTCAACAAGGCTATCCTGTTTCACCACAACCGCCGTCGCGATGCCGCTATCCGCAGCATCGTCAAGATGCGGGCTTGGGCTGAAAACGTTGCTCGCGACAAGAAGCTGGATGTGCCCGATGTCATTGACCTTGGCCTGAACGCCACGGCTGACAACCGGTTCCACGATCACGAGCATGAAGCTATGATTACCACATAGCTCCGGTGCCTCCCTCTCACATCCACGGCTATCGCCGTGTCCCCTTTGCTGATATGGATACGCTGCTATGTTTTCGGCAGAGATGTCAGTGCCTGGACTAGAGTTCTATTGGGTTGATATTGTATGGCGTTCATCAAGGGTTTGAGCCGAGGATGACTTTTCTGCATTTCATTTTATCTTAGCGGGAGTTTGGGCATTGATGAGCATCGTTATGGAGAAGCACTTCAACTCTCCAGCTTTTTTCTTTTTCTTTTTCGGGTCGTTAGCATTCTCATGTCTTGAGGACAATCAATATCATACCCCAAAACCAGCTTTATTGGCTGGCTGCCCGACTTCCTATTTCTATGCGTGTTATCTATTCTACCGTTGTGTGAAAGGTATGACATTATGCTGTACTTTTATGTGTGAGTAAAGATCAAGTTGCAAACTGTAATAAAGATTTGATGAAAAAGGTCTTTGATTATATGTACAGAAGCAATCGCAATAATGCACTACTCTACTCTTTCGAGCAGCAAAATACATCTATCTCCTACCACCCGCTCTCTCGCTTTCTCTGTCTATCTACTTCGTCCGGATGTGCTTCAGCTTCTTGGCAGAGTACAGGAAGTTGTTGGCATACGCCTTGGGCACAATCTTGCGCTCCTGCGGCTCCTGCACAAAGTACTCGTAGCCCTGCTTCTCAGCAAAAGCAATCGCAGCCTCCTTGCTCTTGAAGTTGATGTGCGTGCCCTGCATGAAATCACCAGACGACTGCCAGCCCATCAGCGGGTTCTCCCACCGGTGGCCCTTTTCCAGCACGTCCCAGTCCATCCGCCATTTGCTGCCGTGCCAGGTGCCCGACTGCGTAGCCGGCTTTGCAGGCTTGTAGATTCTGTAGACCCACCCGATTAGTTTTCAAAAGTTTTCAAATTGCAAATTGGAGGTACTCAGAATAAGAGCCTGGGCGTGTGTACTCACCTAACCTGACGGGCTTCGAGCTCCATCGGGGCACCAGAGAGAACAGCCGCAGGGAGAGCGTCATTGTCCTCGCTGCCGTCCAGAACGCGCTTGGGGACAGGCGTGAAGTTTCTAGCACACCGTTAGTATTCGCATTCCTTTCATCAGATCTTTATCTCTCGTCGTGGGGACATACGATGTCGCGCGGTCGGTGTGGGCAGCGTAGTCGGGGGTGTTGCTGGTGGCACGGGGTGTGACGGGAGCAGACGTGGTAGCAGGAGCAGGCGTCAGCGAGCTCTCCATCCGCCGCAGGGCCGGCGTCGTGGCAGCAACAGCAGCCAGCATCGGCCGGCGGGTGATGGGAGAAGAAACGGCGGCGCTTCTCAGCAGCTGGGCGGCAGCTGCCGAGGCCGTCGGGCGGATCGAAGCCATTGTTGTGTGTGGTGTGGGTGTTGAAGACGTTCAATTGGGGCGTGAACGGTCGAGTTGATGTGGACGTCGTCGTGTTCGCCTGTGCCGCCGAATCCGATGCCGTTTCGTGATAGTTTTGCTGGAGGTCCTCTCTCGCTCTGCTTCCCGCAGCGCTATAGCCAGTCCTCGCGAATAGCAAGCGAGGTAAACTGGGTACCCGTGGTAAGCAAAAAAGATGTTCCGGCGCTGCTGTTTTTGCGGTCCGTCCGCTAAAGTCTCTCTGGGTCTTCAGGGCGGCGCGCGTAATTCCCTCTTTTCTGCTCTGCTCACTGCCAAAAGTGTACTAAAACCGCCCAGCACCCCCGCTCACCTAAACAACCGCTGAACAACACTCACGTGACTAGCTGCCGGGAACAACCGCTAATCCGAGGAAAGAGCTGCCGGAATCTTCGTTTTCCTAGATCGCGAAACCTTTTCAGAGAGCGTCACTTTCCTCACCACCAGCCTTCTGCTTTCCCCACCACCACCCGCATATCCCATTGCCCAGTTGTCGTCCCCGGCATCGCCTTGGATCTCAATTGCTCTTCCAGTCTACGAGAACCTTTTCACCCTTCTCGTATACCCCTCTCAGCCTCGGCTCGACCCCTTTTCGGTTCCGTTGTTCCGCAAAATTTTCAAGATGAGCTACATCACTCGCCGGGCGCTCTCGACGCTCATTCCCCCCAAGGTACGTTCCAAGCAGCTAGAGGTGTCTTCATAAATAGCAGAATGGTTTTTCTAACATGTTTTTCGCAGGTTGCTTCGCCCAAGGTACGTTACGAAGATGCGATGGACAGACGAAACTCGGTTACAGAAGTGGAGGAGAAAACGCGCGACTTTTGGCTCGTTTCGCGGCAACGGCCACCACGAAAAATCGAATCCCCCGAACTTTCGACGACCCCGACGACACATCGACTGCAATTGGCAGATTCCGAGAAGGCCGTCATTGTCGGCAAATTCGGCGTGTTTCAATCTCAACAACCAACGACGATACCCCATATCAAATACGTGATTCGAGACGACGGGGGCCGAGACCGCGATGAAACCCGAGACTAAAGAGCCGACGTGACCGGACCACGAGAAACAGAAGGCAAAGACAGACGATACTAACAACCGACCCAACACAGGCCATCGGCGCTGCTCCCGATGCTGTCCGCATGCAGCGCGTCGTCAGCTTCTACGAGAAGCTGCCCCGTGGCCCGGCCCCTGAGGTCAAGGCCAAGGGTCTTCTCGGCCGCTACCAGGCCAAGCACTTTGGCAAGAAGACCAGCGCCAAGCGTACGTCCACCCGTGTTCCCCCGTGGAGAGGAGATATCGAGTGAGCAAGGGCATCCGTGCTGCTTGCTGTCGAACCTTTGCCAAGACATGTACTAACTTTTTTCTAGCCATCATCCAGGTCGTTGCCGGTCTGATCCTCATCGGCTACGCCCAGCAGTACTACTTCCACCTGCGTACGTTCTTTCCACAAGCGGTGCCTACAACAGGCCTATATCATGCTATTCTTTCGAGGCACCTACTAACACATCCCAGGCCACCACAAGAACAACGCCCACTAAGCGGCTTCGTACCTGAACTAAAAAGAAGGCTGGGGCTCAGGTCGGCTGGAGCAAAAATGTGGTCTCTGCCGAGCCTCTGTTCCGTTGTACATATATCTTGTGTTGCCAAATAGAGAGTTGAAGATTGTGGGAACACCCGCGAGTGGCTTAGTCTGTATCTTGCGTGTTGCGTGCCAAAAACAATCATATTATTTCATCTGTGTCAAATGCCCTGAAGGTGTGAGAGTCAGTCGTGATTTGTCCAACCCAAAGGCTATTGGCTTCTGAAAGCAGGTAATATTTCTGTCAATGATATATCAAACCTTGGGCCTCAGCCACTCGTTTATTTTATGGGATCATCCACTCAGCAGAACTAACATATCTCATTCACTTTGGTCATAATGAGACTGGATGACGCATCGGCGACTCCGTGAATCACAGGTAGGCCACAGGTAGGCAACAGCTGCAAAACCGCAGACCATCCAAATAAAATCCGCTTGTTGTCGCAGCCAAGAGGCCTTGTCACTGATCTTCCCTCAGATCTGATGGCGAGGTTGGCCGCAGTTGTGCCTGAAACGGCCTCTGGCAAAAGCACAATGAAGACAAACTGACGTCCGACAGACGTTGTAAGTGAAATCTGATTTCGTACTCCGTAGTGTCCAACTATTTTTCTGGCAGCTGCAGTCGCGTATCATTATCGTCAGCAATCATATCCAGGCGAGCCAGGCACGGCAGCGTGTTGCCCTGTGCTGCGCTGCACTGTGCCTGAGCTGAGCTTGGGTCGCTCCTTCCTCCGTTTTCATGTCATTTCTTGCTCCCACCCTGTCGCTCCTTCCCTCTCGTACCAGGTCGCGACACGGAGCTAGACCGAAAATGGCTAGTGTTTTCTCCCAGCCAATAAGAGTGGCCAACGGCGCCAAAGCAGCACTAAAGCAGCCCAGCAGCACCAAGGCAGGTCCCCCCTTCCTTCCCTTTTGCTCTTTGCTCTCTCTGTCCAGTAGGAAAAAACGAAGGCAACCAAGACCCAGCCGCATTTTCGACATCTTCGCTTCTTCTTCTCCTCCGCACATCACCACGGGCTGTTACTCTGCTCTCCCTCCGCCAGCGACACGCCTCACTTCCGCATCAGACGCGACGAGCCTTCCCGGTCACAGGAACGCCGAGCTCCGATTAATCCTAACTACGCACCCACGGCCCCGGCCAGCTTTGCTGCACCATACTCACCAAAAACCAGCCCCGACTCTGCGTTTTGTCACCACAAAAACTACAAAGGACCCAAACGACCCAGAGACCTAGCCTAAGTAAGAAACACCCCCCTAGCCTGTCCGCTTCGACAGCCGGACCAACGTGACGTCTGCTGTCGTTTTCCTTTCATCTTTTTGTGCTTCTTGCTCTTTTTGTCGTTTACAAAGAGCCTCACACGACTCACACTTCTCTTTTCTTGCTACAGCTACCCAGGTCAAATCGAGCGAGCTCATCTTCCGCAACTCCACCGCCCTGCGTCAACGACCAGAATAAGATCCGCTTTTTTCCCGAAAACTCGTGAATCATCAAGACGGAAAATCTTTGCATCTTGACCGCTCCGATTACGCATTCCCGGCGACGACACCGTTCCTAAAGGCCCCTCCAAATCACCTTCTGCTCCCCGTAGATCGGTGACTCGGAAAGCTGTCCCGCATACGGTCACCTCTCTTCCCACCCTCACATTGCGAGCCAAGCGCATCGTATGATGGCTGCTGAGATCAATGAATCTACACCCGTTGAAGCTCCCGCCATCCACGAACCCGAGCCCGTAAGTTAATTCCGACGCGCATTTCTTGTACCGTCGGTAGATGACCATCCTCTTGAAACCCATCCTAACCATTCCGCCTTCCCCTTAAAAGGCCCCCAAGATCAACGACTTGCACAATGGCGGCTCAAACCCGCCTTCTGTGAACGGCACCGCCACCTCCGGCTCCCCAGACGAACTAGCAAATAAGCACATTGCCGATATTGTTGACGACCTCGTAAACTCTGCGGAACCGAGCATTAGTGGCGGATCGGATACGGAGACTTTTAGGGTCGACGCGGCGAAGAACAAAGACGGCGATGGCGACGAAAAGGGACACGTGCGGACGTCGTCCACGGCGAGAAAGCCAACCACATTCAAATCTGTCTCGGTCAACAAGACCTTCCTTGCGGCCAAGGCGGCCGGTACAGCTGGCGTCGCCAAACCCGGAGACAAGGCCTCGCCGACCCTGGCGGTCGCTTCTCTCACCTCAGCTTCGTCCGCATCAGCTCGCCCGAGACTCGTGGCCAAGACCGGACTCGTCAAGGGTGCCGGTGCAAACGGGCGGCCAGCTGCTGCTCCAGACCCGAACGCCGTCTGGAACAAAAACAGACGTAGGTCAACCACGCAGACTGCCAATATGATTTCGATAAGCTAACTCTTCTCCTACAGCCGTCGCACCTCCGGAACCGCGCAAGCTTACGGACGAGGAACTGAAAAAGTACGGTATCCACATCTCGACACGTCTTCAACAGGACGACGACGGCAAGGGCCAGGCGAACTGGGCAGACATCGACGACGACGATGAAGACTGGGCGCCAGAGGAAATCACTTGGACCGACGGCACAAAGTCCACCATCCCGCACCATGACGAGATCCAACCGTCCCCGCAACCACACAGCCTTCAGCCGGACATGTCCCAATCGCAGCCGGTATACCACCCTCCGAGCCATGCCCACCCACAGCCGCTCCAGCCTCCGCATCACCCGCACCCGTCAGCACCTGCTGCCCACCCCTCGCCCATCGCGCACCCCTCCTCTCTATCAAAAGAGGTTGATGCCACCGAGAAGCCAAAGTCGCCTGCTCCGACAGGCGTGCGTGCTGGTGGTCTGCCGTCCGGCAGAGGCTTAATCTTGAAGGGAGCACCCGAGAAGCCTACCCTCGTCGCAAAGCCTCCTGCCCCGCCGACCCCAGTCAAGTCGCCATGGGCTTCTTTGCCGCCTGTCGACAAGGCGTCCCCGGTCACCATGGATCTGCCTCCCGCTATCGGTAGCTCACGTCTACCTTATCAGCACTCGCAACACCACCAGTACCCCCCGAGAGACATGTATGGCGGTCCCCCACGAGGCTCTACGCCGCCGCCGCCTCCGTTTAAGGAAATCGCTGCCGACGACTTCAGCCGTGGTGGCTTTAGGGATAGCCACCCCTACGCCAACCGCGAGCTCTACAACTCGCAGTCTGGCCGTATGGAGCCCGTGACAGACCGTCGTGGTAGCATGCACAGAAGTGACAACCACCAAAGACAGCATCCGTCGGCTCTGTTGCAGCGTGGTGGTCCGGACCAGCATCCCGAGCCATCTGCCGCATTCCAGACGCATCATTGGTCGGCCCAGGAAGGCAATCCCTATGGCAGACGTAGGAACTCGTCCAATGTCAGCGGCGGTAGCGGCAGCTTTACGCAGCGTCTCGGTAGGCCGCACGACCAGCATGTTCCCGCCGAACTTTTGCACGCCCAACAGCCCTCTCTCGCAGGCAGAAGCGATAGCCCCGCTTCGCCGAGAAATTTCTCTCCATCCGGCACACGGTCGTGGCAACAACGCGGCTCCCCTGCTGCTACGTTTGCATCTGTGCACTCGAATAATCCTCAAGCCAATGCTCCACCCAATGCTGGACCGCCCATTGCCGGTCCCCCAGCACAGGGTGCACCTGGCGCGCCACAGGCCGCTGCCGCTTCTGCAAGCATCGAGGACGAACTCGAAATTCAGAAGAAGATCATGCGAGAGCGGCGCGAACTGGCCAAGAAGAGACGGCTGGAAGAGGAGGAGCGTGAAGAGGCCGCCAAGAGAGAGCGCATCCGGCTCAAGCTGGAGGCCATGGGCCCTGCGCCTGAGCGGAAGAGCGCCAAGAAGGAGCCTTCCAAGGACGAGGCGGCATCGACACCGACCACGGCTGCCGCTGCCCCAGTGACTCCTGTGCAGGCCAATGCTCAGCCGAGCTCCCCTGGCGGTGAGACCGCAATAGCAGGGGGGGGCCAAGAGAACTCGCGCCCTCCACAGAACGCGCACTCCCGCAACGATGGCTCTGCGAACCCAGACGCCATTCACAGCCAGTCGCAGCAACAGCCGCAGTCGTGGCAGAGCCCGGCCCCGCCACAGACTGAGCGCATTGCCTCTTGGGGCAGCTCGAACCAGGCCGCCCGTAACGTCTGGGGCTCGCCCAACAACCGGAGCCTCGGAAACGGCACCTTCACGTCCGACCTCGGTCCTATCGGCCCACCATCTGTACAGAAGAACAATGCCGCTGCCCCCTCCATTGCACCCATCGGCCCGCCGAAGTCGACTGTGGTCCTTCCGCCTCCACCCCCGCCACAAGCTGCTGCTGCTCCTCCGGCTGCCGTCCAGAGACCGGCACCCCGCTCCGCGGTGGCTCATCAGGCCGCTGCGGGCGCTGGTGGTAACTCGGCTGAAGTGGCACGGAGTGCCTGGGCCAATGCCGTCAAGGCCAGCGACGACACCCACTTTGCCCAGCAAAAGGCTCGCAGCGCCGAGCAGCAACGGGAGGCCGAAGCTCGTGGTCTGGGTCTCAAGGACATTCGTCCCACCATCAAGGATACTTGGCTGCCTACTCGCATGAATGAGGAAGGTAACCGCGTTGAGGACCGAAGCAACCAGTCTGTCGTGCACCGCCCCGGTACTACGGTCGGCGGCAGCAGCAGCCCTGGTTCGACGATTCACTCTTCCAGACCATCTCGCTTCTTCCCAACTCGCGATGTCCGCTTGGAAGATGCTGTTGCAGCTGCTCAAGGATCAGCTCCCGGCGGATCTTCAGCGGTTAGCAACAACAGCCACGAACGCCCTGGCTCGCCTTCACCGCCGCCTCCCGATATGGACGGACACCCGGCCTTTGATGGCGATGCAGCCCACCCGCACGTCTCTCTCCCGCGGCCGCAGATAGTTGTACGGCTGCCGCCCAAGGGCAGCGCAGGTGCTGCTGCTGCTGCTGACCGCGCCCCTGCTGCCGGATCTCACGCAAAGAACGCACAGGCACGCAACGCTGCTGATTCCCAGCCGGCACCTACGGATGGTGCCTCATGGCAGGCCAAGTTCAACAACCTGTTTGATCGCAAGCCTGCGGCCGCACCCCCAGTGAAGCCAGCTGGCCGCCCTGAACGTCCCGAGCGGTCTGAACGGTTCGAGCGGCCTGAGCGGCCTGAGCGGCCTGAGCGGCCTGAACGGCCCGACTACCAGAGCCGCAACCACAGAGACAACGCTGAGTACATCCACACGGTGTCTACAAAAGCGCAACCTCCGAGAAATGTGAAACCAGCCCCCAAGGAGCCCTTTGCGACACGTCTCATGGCCGAGGACTGCTTCGAGAGACAGGAGATGGGCTCACTGCCTCCCGTCCACTTGCCCAACAAGGTTCCCGAGCTCGCATGGACACCCGCTGCCGTGCCGAAGCCGCTGGCTAGACGCTTCTTAGTCTCGACCGCTACTAGTGGCGACCACGAGGCCTTCCTGAAGGACTACTTTGGCGTGCCCCATACTGTCAGCATCCACTTCCCGGGTATGGCCGGCAGCGGAAAGTCTGTCAGCCTGCCGACACCGCGCACGAATAGCAATTCGCGGCGCTCCAACAACTACGGACGCAGTGGTAGTGGTCGTCATGGCGGCGGCGGTGGTGGCTCGTCTCATCGTGGTGGCCGGGACAAGAACCGCGATGCATCCAGCACTCACTCGGGCTCCCACGGAAACGGTAACAGCGATAAGACCACGCCGCCCAGCACCAGACAGGGCTCTTCTGGCGGCCGGTCTCGCGGCGGTGGCGGCGGCCGTGGTGGTGATGGCATGCGTCACCGGTCGGAAAACTGGACTCGCGGCACCCCTGCACCGGTCCAGACCTAAAATGGTCTGAAAACTTTTTTAAACGGTCCGATATTTTTGAGAGGCTTATTTTTTGGCCCCTTTGGAGTGCTTCTATTTTCTCATCCAAAACCAGCATCCGTGTATCTTCTTTTGGGGGACACTGATCGAGCCAGACACTTATGACTAATTGTGGATGAGGATAGATGCGTGTTGTCTGTGGTTCAGTCACATCATCGTATGCTCGTCTCCTGATTCTCAAGCCGTCCGTCCATGTTGCTCAGCTGGTTTCTTTCTATTATTCTATTTTAAAACCACCCCGGCGACGCCCTCCAACTTATGGGGGGCTCTCGGGAAAACTCACTCTTGTACTACAATCTTCTTCATTCATGGCTATTACTCTTTTTATTTTCGAAGCAAGCACCTTTTATTTTACGTTTTTTCTTCTTCATTGTGGACCGCCTGTTTTACTTCTACCTCGTTACCTTCTTGTGCAACCTTGACCACTTCTTTTTGATGCTACTCTTTGTTCATTCTTCCTACGTTGCGCTGTTGGCTTGGCCTCCTGCTGGGCACGATATTGATCTTTATCTTTTGTTGATGCTCTTCGGGCTCTCACACTTGGCTGCTCTTGGCTCAAACCCCCTCTCTTTGTTCGACCATTATCTTCTCTCCTCGTCACCTCTTTCATCGACATGTCTTCCAACTTCACCAAAACACCCGGCATCGTTGCATCTACAACTTGCTATGGAATAAGGATATACCAGAAAACGAAAATGACGAGACACGAAAGGACCTGGTCCAGAACAAAACATATGACGGAAGCTCCAAGAGCTCTATATATATATGGGATGGGGGCAAACGGGTCAGGGCAAGGGCGAAATTTTGACCGGACGTCGTTGGACACGACACGGGCTTGGGAACAACGCACCGCGTCTCGGCCGATGCCGCAAGCTGAATGAGCTGTCGAAAACCTGGAAAGAAATCAAAAACAGCAAAAAGCGGCCATGTCTCGATAACTTGTTCCTTTTAATGGGCCTCGCCTTACTCTCTTTCTTCAAGGTTTATCAAAAAATTTTATGGTAAGGGGGCTGGAGTATGGTTATGGACACATGTAAAACAAGGTCAAAAGGGTAGACACCGCACATTGTTATTGTCTTTCTTTTCCAGGAAAAAAATACTGCCGAGCGGAAAGGGGTTGATTATGGGGAAAGAGCCTATACTAAGGATCAAGAATAAAAAACGAGAAAAATCCTTTCCTACAAAAAATTGACTTTGAATGCAATGCTGTAAAGTAATGTGTGATGATCATAGAAGAATAACATAAAACACTGCTCAAACTACCTTTTATTGATGACTCCAATTACTTTAACATTTTCTTATAGAAAATTTCTCCGTAAGTTATTTGATTTGATATAAAAACTGTAAAGAAAAAAAAGTCAGTCCATTTCTCTTCATATATAACTCTCTTCCCAAGAAAAAAGAAAGTAAAAACCAAGTTACAGATAAGATAGCAAGGAGCATAATTCACAGCCGATCTTTTTGAAGTTTCGACAGCATCACATCCTCTCACCAAGCATAGCAGAAGTCGTTTGAGGTTCAATTCATATTTATGTTCATTCCGTAAATAACATTGCGCATACATTGTGCATGATAAAAGCCATCCTCCAGCGGACATACAGACAAATAAAAAAGCAAACGTGAAAATGTATATAAAAAGTGCAGATACAGTCCCAGACAAAGTGTTAAAACTCCACAACTCCCTCACCCACAGCCCCTTGCTCATTTCCCTTATGCTCATCTCTACCTTTAAATTTCCTTCCCCTATTCACGTTCGACTAAAACTCCTCAAAGGCACAGTTGGGGTGCAGCACATAGATAATCTGCTGGTTGGCCGTGGATGCCGAGCCTTCGGTGCCGTTCTCGTCGGCCATGCCCTGGCCGCGGATGGCCATGAGAATGTTTTCCTTGACCATCTTCTTGAGAACCATGTGGACGAGCGACTTTTCGCGGTGGTAGTCGTCTTCGGTGTCGAGCTCAGCCTCCTGCTGCTCGAGGTACCAGGTGGTCAGAGCATCGGCCGCGATACCTTCACCAGGGCCAGACACTTCGTCGTCGCGGACGCGCTGGACAATGGCATTGACAATGGCAATGTACTTGTCGAATGTGATGGCGACCTTGCGGCGGCCGCTGGCAGTCGCATGGTCCTCGCCGTCCATGGTGACATCGCTGTTGGGGTCGGGACCGTTGGCGGCGGCAGCGAGGGCAGCCGCCTCGGCGGCCTCGTCGACGGGCGCGTCCGCATTTTCTGTAACGTCCTCCTCGTCCTCCTCAACCTCGACGTCGTCATGCTCGACCGAGATAATGGACTGGCGCAGCAGGTTGTAAGCCTCGGTGACCATGTCGGGGGTGATTTCGTCGACGCAGTTGGCCTTGGCGATGGCTTCCGACAGACGAATCATGGACTCGAGCTGACGCACAGTGATGCGGTACGAGTTCTTGCCGACACCGCCCTGGGCGTCGTCGGCGCGCAGGTCGCGGTAGCGGTCGACGAGCAGCTGCTTGGCCTCGTCGGTGAATTCGGGCTGGAAGGTGCGGGCGAACTGGATGTAGCGCTGGAGCTGTTCCGTGGTGAATTCCGGGGTGACGGCTTCGTCGCGCAGCTGGTGGATGCCTACAATGTGTTCCGCCAGGCGGCGATCGACGCTCTCGTTGCACTCGTCCAAAATGACAAAGAAGAGATCGAAACGGGACATGATGGGGGCGGACATGTTGATGTTGGCGCGCAGCGTGGCTTTGCGGTTGTAGCGGCCGGCAACCGGGTTGGCTGCAGCGAGAATGGACGTGCGTGCGTTGAGGGTGGCCTGGATACCGGCCTTGGCAATGGAAATGGTCTGCTGTTCCATGGCTTCGTGGATGGCGACCTGGTCGCCAATGTCCATCTTGTCAAACTCGTCAATGCAGCAGATACCATTGTCTGCCAGCATGAGGGCACCGGCTTCAATGGTAAACTCGCCCGTCTCCTCATCCTTGACGACGGCGGCCGTCAAACCGGCAGCGGACGAGGCCTTGCCAGACGTATACACGGCACGCGGCGCAAAGCTGCAAATGTACTTGAGGAACTGGGACTTGGAGGTGGACGGGTCGCCGACGATGCAAATGTTGAGGTCGCCACGCAGCTGCATGCCCTCGGCCGTCGACTTGTGCACACCCGACACGAGCTGCAGCAGCAGACCCTTTTTGACGATTTCGTGGCCGTAGACCATGGGCGCGAGCGACTTGACGAGACGCGAGTAGATGTAGTCGGAGTGGACCATTTTGCGCAGGTCGTCAATCTCAGCCTTGGTGTAGGCACCCAGCACAGCCTCCTGTGCTTCCTGGGCAGTCATGAAGCCATTGGCAGCGTTGCCACCAGCTGTGCCGTCACGCACTGAGGCTTGGGTCAGGGCAGCCACAATGTCGGCACCCGAAGCATCGGGGCCGTTGGGAATGCTGCTGCTGCCACCGAGGCTCGTGGTGTCGGGCAGGACCATGCATGCCAAAAAGGCCATGCGGTACGTCAAGTCGCGCACACCCAGAGCCTTCAGACCCGAGATGCCCGAGCCGCCGGCGTCGTTACCAGCACGGGCGGCATTGCGGTCATCACGGATGGCCGTGGGGCGCACACCCGGCAGACCCAGCTGGCTGACATCGGGCACGACCATGAGCATGCCGTTGAAGATGCACTTCTCGCCGGCCTTGGCGCGGTCGACCATCTCGCCACGCAAGATCACGTCCATGGTGCGCGGCATGCTGCCCGTGGGGATCTCGCTGCTGTTCTCCTGGATGCGGACTTTCTGCCAGTCGACAAACGTGCTCTGGCGGATATCGAGCTGCCAGGCCTGGCGGTTCTGGCAGACGGGGTTGGGGCACTGGGTGGGCTCGGTGTAGCGGAAAGCCTGCTCGACGTTGGGGACGACGACCTTGCAGGCCGGGCAGATGAAGGTGGCGAGCGACAGCTCGGGACGCACTTCCGAGGTGCGGGTGACGGTTCCCGAGATACTCAGGAGCTGGCCAATGTTGGCGGCACGCAGAGCGCGGATGCGCGACACGAGGGGCATGTTGTAGATGGCGACGGTAAACAGCTTGTCGGTCTGCTGGTTGCTGGTCTTGCTGCCGAGATCGGCCGACTGCTGCGAGGCGGAGCCGGCATTGCTGGCGGCCGAGGTCGTGCGGTTGGTGGATGCAGTCGTGCTCGAAGTAAGCTGGCGATGCTCGCGGAAGTAGTTGGGCTCGTACTTGGCAATCATGTTGTGCAGGCCAGCGTTGAGGTACGGCAGCAGCCGGAAGTACATGCGCAGAGCAGCTTCGGACAACACGCCGTTGTTCCAGGACGTCAGGTGCTTGAAATCGACATAAAAGGTCGACAGCTGGTAGGTGCGCATGGCGTGGATCTGGGCGACGTAGAACTTGTCGGTGACGGCGGCGCTCGGCGTCTCGCCCGAGGAGGACAAATCCTCGACGAAGCTGTGCGCGCGGTGAGTCAGAAGGATGAATGAAGAAGGAAAGGAGTTGACCTGAACAGAGCATGGACTCACTCCTCGATGAACGATTCAAAATATTGCTGGACGGCAAGACCAATCTTGTCGTCGACACGCGGGATGGGCTCGCCGTTGGCCCGCCGTAACCGCTGTGGGACCTTGTCGTCGGCGAAGCCCTCGCCCTCGTCGTCGCTCATGGCACCGCCGCCAACACTCTCGGACGGCGGACCGCGTGGCCGTGCCGAGGACGAGCTGAGGCCGTTTTGGAAGCGGCGGGGGGTGGGAGCGGCCGAGGTGGCGCGCGAAGGGCCATCGGACATGGCGGCGAAGCCGTAGTCGCTGGACGGCGTGGCCATGGTTGTGGATGTGGTGGTGTTGTTGTAGTGTTGTTGTAGTGTTGTAGTGTTGTGGAGGGTATCAAGAGAAGAGAGCTGGTGATGAGAAGAAAAGGGGTAAGAAAGACGTCAAGTCGTGATGCTTAAGCGACGATGTGGATGTAGACGATTAACAGCAAAAGATGAAAAGATGAATGGCGAAAGAAAGTGTCGAGAACGACCGCAACGAGAATGGGGAATGAGGAATGGTGGTGTCTTGTCGTCGTTGGTGGGTTGGGGACAAAAAGACAAAAGACAAAATTAACCGGAGAGGCAGGGCTTGTGAAAGGGAGACGCGATTTGGCCCCTCCCTATATCGCAGAGGGACGCGTCCAGGACGCGTTGAGTGGGTCCAATGGAGAGCTCTGATTGGCTTGGCGCGAAACTGTTAAAGTGGTTGCAGCTCAAATGTGGGCGCCCATTAAACTCGCACAACGATTGCACGAGATGCACGCAGGCCGGAGCTGCATGGGAGCGTGTCAAGGGAGCGTATCTCACAGTGTCTTGTATTTCAATCACGACGTAAACGCTATCCAATTGCCTTATCATAGTAAAAAGAATAAAATATCGTAATCCCCAACACCAGGTCCCGTGACCAAAATTATCCCAAAATTCAAAGTTGTCCCAATCTCAATTATTCATACGAGTGAATCTGGCCGGTCAGTAAGGGGTGCAATATCATTGCGAGTGCACATGAGGACGTACCTTCTCGGACAGCGCAACCCACTCGTCCATGCTGCGCACATATGGATCCGTCGTCGCGTCCGCCGTGCTCTGATGGCCCCAGACCACAACCTCGTCAAACTCGGCCAGCACCGCCAGCCCGCCCGTGTCCAGGCGCTGCCGCTGTGCCTCTTGCTCGACCGCAGTCGCGTCCACGTCGACTACTTCTTCGGGCGCGCTCGTGTTGTTGGCGCGGGCCTTTTCGCGCGGCGAGTCGCGGCGCACTCCCACGACGCCGCGGTAGTCGGCCGGCAGCTTGACGGACTGGCCGTGCAGCTTGCGGCCGCGAAAGTAGGCAGTATTTATTCCGTCTAAAAGTCAGCGGGGAACAAAACAGTTTGTGTAGAGCTGAGGGGACTCACTCGCTTCAGTTGGCCGCCAAAAGTCGTCCGCTTGGCCGATGGGGCCGCTGTGGTGGACGCGGCAGGGCAGGAGGTGCGGAGTAGCCTGGGCGGGTTTGGCAGCAACAGCATCAGCTGTGATCTCGAGTATTGGTTTTGTCATGGCGGCAGTTGTGGTGTTGGGGTGTTGTTGAAGCTTATGAAGCTATACGTCGTACAGCTTGTTGCTTTGTAAACTGTTGTCGATGTTAGACGCGTGGGAGACGCGACGGAAGGTGCACTCCAAATTGCCCCGCTAGTTGCACACCCAAAAGTATGCTGTTAGGGGGTCAGCGACAGCGCAGCGCTCTTTCCTCTTTTGCGCACTTCCGCACGGTCCACACCACACCAGCAGCCAAGCTTCCAAGCAACGGCAATTGGAATCTTGAATCCTTTTCATCCCGGTCACAGTTCTCCAAAACGTTTTTCAATTGACCACTTCTAATCGCCAACCGTCGACACAATCTCCAATCTCTTCGTGACCTTTAAGTTTACTACCAGACATTACAGCTATCACTCTATCCCTGAGCACACAATTGATAACCCACGAACTTTAGCTTCACTTTGACCCCTACCAGGGAAAGCTTCTGTTTTGTTTCAGGCTTGGCTGAAGGGCACTGCCGCTTTTCCTTTTTGCTTATTTTTTTCGTCAACCTCGCTTGTCTCTTTTCTTTTCGTTTCTCTCGGGTTTCTCCCCACCCGCCCGTCACTTCTCATTTTTGTCTTGTCTCCTACGACGTACACCGTTCTGCATTCTGTATACGGAGTACTGCATGGCGGTCCGTGGGTGTTGCGTTGCATCCTCAACTGCCTTTGCATGCTCGCCTGCGTCAAAATAGAGAAGAAAGGAAACCCAGCCCGCAATAGCCTTAGCGTGAATCGGCAAGGCGGCGTGTGCGCGGCAGTTTGCTTTAAATCGTTACGGGCGATGAAAGCGCGATGGTTGCCGTCTTTTGCCTGCCCACCTCGATCGCGCCGTCTTTCTTCAACTAACACTAACACTAACGCTCTATTAACGCTTAACGCCCCAAGCTTCTTTTCTTTCTCAAGCTTATGTTTGGTCAAGCTTGTGAAGTTGGCCTTACTGTGGGCGGCTATTTGCTCACTCTCTTCAATGCTGCGAGAGCAAAGAACGGAAATATCTGGGAGGCGATCTTCTGTCTCAAGACCATCTGCCAGCCAGAGAGCAAGTCGCTACAACCATCTGACTCCCTCACTCTCCCCACTCAACGCCTTGCCTTTACTCTCCATCTTCCGGAAAGCCTCTAGGTAGGCCCTGCAGGCAAACCCTGGCCCGGGAAGAAAAGTTTCCGAGCTGTTTTGGGGCCATGCTTCTTTCATTATGCCGTTTTGTCCTTCTGCCCCCGAGCCTTTTTGCCTCCAATTGCCATTGCCCTACGGAGTTTTGCATCTAGTGACCCTTAGACTTGATAGTGCCCGCCGATGACGACGACCGCTCTCACTTACACATTTTCACGCGATTCTATTGCAGTGGGCCGATCCAAAGCGCCGCCTCTAGAACGCCTGGAGCTGTTGTATAAGTGTTCCATCGACGTCCGTCCTCAACAAGACTTAATAATGGCAAGAGCGGGCACTTTCAGTAATATAGAGAAGTATGTTGAAGAAATGATAGGGATCAGAATGAAAGGGAGAAATGAGAAATCACGGACAGATTTCAAGACAAACCCCCGGTCCCGTCCGTGCAGCGCACAAACACCAAAACCAAACCCGCAAGAACACAAGAAACGGGTAACGGATAGACAAGAGACACGGGGCACGGGGACAGGAGACCAAAAAAAGGAGAGAAAGCGAGAGGGAAATGCGGCAAGGAAAGAGGAGTCGAGGAAGAACAAAATAAACGGACCCCAACTTATAAGTATAAGGGTGATATAAGACGGCCAACCGTTCTGCAAGTGTCTGCAACGTCTGCCGTTCCTGTTTGTGCCTTGTTCTTAATCCCAAGCTGTCCCTTCTTTTCTGACACGTTCTTGGGGTTGTTGTCACTATTACTTTGGTCCTTACTTTTAGGGTGCAGAGTGTTTTTATGTTGTTGTCTGTTGGCTATTACTGACACTGACATCACCCCTCCTCTTCTTCTACCATACCTCTAGCATTTTTCAGACACCTTCCTCACTCTTCTACACGCCCACCCCTCTCACGCACCATGATATCCTCTTATATACCCGACTTGGTGGCCCGGCCACTGGCCAAGGGTACCGAGCTCGTCCGTGGCGCGCTCGGTAGTCTTACCTGGGGACCAGGCCTCGCCATTGCGAAGCCGGCGGTGATGGCTGTCCTCGAACAGATTGAGATTGGCACACTGATTCTCGTGAACGAGAAGTCAGGGACACGAACCGTGTTGGGCGAGAATGTGCCGCTCGATGTGGTCAAAGTGAATGGGCATGGCGTGAAGACGAATGGCGTCAAGACTAACGGAGTGAAAGTGAAGCCGGATGGCATCAATGTTAATGGACAGAAAGCGAATGGCGTCAACGGCCATGATAGCGACAGTGGCAGCAGCACTGACGTTGATCCCGACTACACTCCCGATCCCGTCCCCGACCATAACCCACGCTCTGCGACGACAATACCTCGCGTCGAGCTCGTCGTCCGCAGCGAGGCCTTTTGGATGCGCGTCTTTCTCTTCTCGGACATGGGCTTTGCCGAGGCGTACATGCTGGGCGAGATTGAGTGTACCGACTTGACGTCCTTTTTCCAGCTCTTTATCGTCAACCGCGACCGTCTTGGCAACGGCAACACCCGCCTGGCATCTCTGTCACGAGGCCTGGCCAGCCTGGCACGGACAACCAACACGCTGTCCAACGCCCTGCTCAACATCTCCGCCCATTACGATATCAGCAACGACATGTTTGCTGCCTTTCTGTCACCAGACATGACCTATTCGTGTCCGATATGGGCGGCAACACCAGCGAATGGTGCTGCATATGATGAACCCCTCGAAGAGGCCCAGACGCGCAAGCTGGACCGGTTTATCGACGGCGCCCGCGTCAAGGGTAGCGACCATGTGCTTGAGATCGGGACCGGCTGGGGCTCCCTGGCGATGCGCGCTGTCCAGCGCACAGGCTGCCGCGTCACCAGTCTGACACTTTCGAGAGAGCAAAAGACGTTGGCCGAGGCACGCATTGCCGCTGCGGGCCTGTCAGACCGTATCACGGTTCTGCTCATGGACTACCGCACACTGGCCGCCGAAGCCGAAGCCGAAGGCCGGACGTACGACAAGATTATTTCGATTGAGATGCTCGAGGCCGTCGGGCAAGAGTATCTGGCCACCTACTTCCGGTGTATCCACAACCTGCTCAAAAAGGACGGCATCGCCGTCTTCCAGTGCATCGCGATGCCCGAAGGCCGCCACGCCGCCTACTCCAAGTCGGAAGACTTTATCAACCACTACATTTTCCCAGGCGGCTACCTGCCCTCGACGACACAACTCCTCAACCATATCATTACCGAGTCGGCCGGCACGCTGATTGTCGAGCGCGTCGAGAATATTGGCGGACACTATGCGCGGACGCTGCGGCTGTGGAAGGAGGCCTTTTTGGCACGCTTTGAAGACACCATCCGGCCTGCGCTGCGGCGGGAGCATGCGGGCATGTCCAACGACGAAATGGAGGTCTTCCGGCGAAAGTGGGAGGTACGAAGACACGACCCTGAGATTGATCTTATTTGTTCACTGCTAACAGCCTAGTACTACTTCACATACTGTGAGGCCGGTTTTGTGACCAAGACGCTCGGCGATGTGATTATCACAGTCGGCCGTGAGGGTGCACTGGAGCTGATGGAGGGCATTCCTCTTTGAGGAACGATGAGACTGGTGGCTGATGAACGACAATTGATATGGCTATGAATTGGGTATGCAAACGAAAAAGAATGAAAAAAAAATAAAAAAATAGGCAAAGACAAGACGCCAAAATGATGCGCTGATTTTACATGTACCACATCACTTCCCCTTTCAATAAACCTGCTCGTGCAATGTTCATCTCCTCTTCTTCTTGCTTCCTTTGATTTTTGGTGTGCCTGCGCCCGGCTCGGGACCAAACTTGTTGGCACACTCTACATCAAACGCCGGCTTGTGCTGCCGGAACAGCTGCATCGTCACCCGCGCGTCCTCTACACTCGAATGCTGGCCCGTCTGGATCTCGAGTCCTAGAATCTCCCGTGCCAACACTCGGAGTGCCGGCTTGGGCCCGTGGCCGTATTTTTTGAACCCGGAAAACTTTGCCGTGTCCCGAATCAGCCGTGGCGGATGGCTCAGGCCCAGTACTGTGAGATCATGCTTGACGTCGTGGCCCACAAGGATGCGCATCTCTCCCTTTTTCGCTCCGCCGCCAACATCGTCCTCTCCTCTCAGCAAATCCTCAACGACCCTCCGCACTTCTTCAAAGGGCCGCGCCAGCCGCAGATGCCGCGACGACACACCGCTCACATGTGTCCGCCAGTCCGTCACCCGCTGCCCCGCCTGCGGCCTCACAAACGAGTCGTACACCTGCCGCCCAAAGAAATCGACAACACTGACCCGCGCCAGTGCATCATCGTGTCCGCCCTCGCCAATGCCGACCATTTCGCAGTCCAGCGCAATGTACTTGCCGACGGCCAGGTTGGGCGTGCGCCCAGCGTTTTCACGGTCAGCGGCCGCTGATGAAGCGGCAGCAGCCGTATCGCCCACGGCAGCAGCACCGACCTTGACTCTGCCAGAAGATACGGGAGCTCCTGTAGATTTGTTGACGTCGCCCAGTCCGTACGCTTGTGCCATATCCTCCGCTGAGATATCGTGATCTTCTGCCCACAGCGCCAGGGACGGCGTGATGCCCTTGGGCAGTTTCTGGCCCTTGCCGTTATGGTCGTAGGCGGCCTCATTCGACAGCTTGGAGGATTGTGCGACGCCCATCTTCTTGGAGGACGGGTGTATCTTGGGGTTTGTCTTGCCGTTCGTGTGTGCTGCTGCTGCTGGTGGTGGCCGAGCTTTCTTTGCGGATGGCTTGCCCTCGCCGTCGTGTGGCCGCTTCTTTCCTGCGGCTGGCTTTCCTGCGGCTGGCTTTCCTGTCGTCTTCCCCAGCGGCTTCCCTTCTGGCTTCCCTGCTGGCTTCTCGGCCTTGGGTTTGGACGGCTCTGCCTTGATTTGGGCCTGCAGCTTCTTCCAGTTGGACGACAATTGCGCGGCCATGACGGTCGTTTGTGGGTGAAGATGTTCTCGTTATCCGAGGTTGAAGATCTCAAGTCTGTTAAGTCTGTTATGGAAGCATGGCGGTTATGTGGTGTGGAAATATCCTGTATATGCCGTATAATGGCGTTGTTGCACGCTGCGAAAGGTCGTTCTCGAAATCTTCAAAATTTCTTGAGTAGAACCATTTTACCATTTATTTTTCGAATAAAATTAATTCTTTTGCCCGACCTTTTCGTTAGCGGCGCAGCCAGCCTTTTCCTCTCCAGTGTCAGTAGCCTGGTGGCCCCTGTAATAGCATGTGCGCATTCTTTCTTCCAGGGCCTCGAAGCCACCGGATTGGTCCAGTGGTAGGTGGTGGCAACAGCGACTCGCCTCTGCTGCCGCCTTCCTCTTTTAGCGTCTTATTCTGAACTTTCCTTCGCCCAGAGCCTTGTCTTTAGGGCCTAAAAATCGACAGAATCCACTTGCATCGTCGCATTTGCATCGCCAAATTCTCAAAAAATCCATCTTCACAACCTCTCCCAATTGAAGTCTCATCAACACTCGGCCCCGCGCCATCCATTTTCATCGTGATTTCATCGCCCTTTATCGCAAAAAATAACCGCCTCCCTCTAAACTCGCTTTTGTTCGTCCACGATGAGTCCCCATGGCGCCGCCGTCGGCTCCGGCGAGCCCCGCGAACGCGGAAAAGCCACGCCCGAAACCCTCAAGATTGGCTGCATCGCCATGGTTTTAAAGGACGGTGTCGCCCGCCGTGCTGAGATCCTTAGTATCCGTGACAAGAAGAGCGGGCGCCACTACTACTGCAACTTTGACAACTTCAACAAACGTCTCGACGAATGGGTGCCCGTGACACGTATCGATTTCACGCAGGACGTCGAGTGGCCCGTCCCTGAAAAGGACAAGCCCAGCAAGGACTCCAAGAGCAAGAAGACAACCGCCGCCGCACAGTCGAAAAAGGCCGCCATCTCCAAAAAAACGGCCCAAAAACGGCTGGGCAAGCGCGAGCAAAGTGCAGCCGGGTCCGAGGCCGGCACGCCGCATCCATGGACCGAGTTTGTTGAGTCGCAGCACAAGGGCACGCCCGGTGAGAGTGGTGCTGACTCGGAGGACAAGGCGATGACGGGCACAGACACGGGGGCGGCATCGACACCAGCCGCCACAGGGGGAGCCCCCGGTGAGGGCGCTGCGGCGGTGGCTGCTGCCAACGCTGAAGATGCCGCGAACGGCGATCCCAACGCGGCGATCCGCGCCGAGGCTGCTGCGAACCTGGCTGCGGCTGAGGCCGGCGACAAGGATTTCAGCCGGGAGGAGGAGGTCGAGAAGCTGCGTACGGGTGGCTCCATGACACACAACCCGGCCGAGATCTCGCGTATCCGAAATATCTCCAAAGTGACGTTTGGCAAGTATGATCTGTATCCGTGGTACTTCTCGCCGTACCCGGAAGCCTTCAGTATGGAGGATGTCATCTACATCTGCGAGTTCTGCCTGGGCTACCACGGCAACCTCAAGTCCTACACACGCCATCGTGCCAAGTGCACACTCCAGCACCCACCCGGCAACGAAATCTACCGCGACGAAGACATTTCCTTTTTCGAGATTGACGGCCGCCGTCAGCGCACCTGGTGCCGCAACCTGTGTCTGCTGTCCAAGATGTTTCTGGACCACAAGACGCTCTACTACGATGTTGACCCCTTTTTGTTCTACGTCATGACCCAGAGAGACGAAAAGGGCATGCACCTGACGGGCTACTTCTCGAAAGAGAAGGAGAGCGCAGACAACTACAACGTCGCCTGTATCATGACGCTCCCACAATTCCAGCGCCGTGGTTACGGCCGGTTGCTCATTCAGTTTTCCTATGAGCTGTCCAAGATCGAGGGCAAGCTCGGCTCGCCTGAGAAGCCGCTGTCCGATCTGGGTCTGCTAGGTTACCGCCAGTACTGGACCGAGAGCATCATCAACTTGCTGCACGACTTTAACGAGCGTGACGACCGCTGCAGCATCGAGGCCATTGCGACAGCTTTGGCCATGACGACACAGGACGTCGAGCACACCCTGCAGGCTCTCAAAATGCAGGTCTACCACAAGGGCGAGCACAAGGTTGTCATTCCAACACGGCTGCTCGAGCAGCGCGAGACCATCAAGAAGAAGAAGCGCCGTGTTATTATCCCGAACCAGATCCAGTGGAAGCCGCCCGTCTTTACAGCAGCATCACGTACATGGGGATGGTAGTTGGGTTTTGTCTTCTTTAGTTCTTACTGTATGAGTCTTTGTGTCGCTCTACTGGTTTGTCTTTATCAATTTCGGCGGTTTTATGTTTTGAGTAGGATTTTAATGGGTCTTTTGGGTCTTTTGGATCTGTAAAATAAAAATTAGCGATACCCCGTACTACATTCACGCATCTTTCTAAGCCGATGATGAACCTTTTCATTTTGTGTTTCGTATTTTGTCCTACGTATGGTACATTTTATGTCTGCCTACAGATCACTTGAAATCCAGAGAGCTACCGACGGCAGACTCTTTTCTTGCAAATGTATCCCAGTCACGGAATACGCGTGCCAGCCGCTGCACACCTTCCACAATCTTGGCCTCATCCTCCCATGCAAAGCACAAGCGAATGTGGTCGTCAAACTGTGCACTCGTCTCGTCGCCCTTGACCTCAAAGAGCTTGCCGTCCGCAATCACCAAGTTCTCCTCCGCCAGCGCCCGCTTCGAAACATCTGCCGCGCTGATATCACTCCGGCGCAGCTTCAGCCACAAAAAGTAGCCACCATACGTCGTCACTTCCGATGACGACGCATCCGAGGGCAGACCGCCACACTTGAGTTCCAGAAACTCGCTCAGGTGTTCTTGGACTGCCTGCGCCAAAAGCCGGTGCCGCCACTGCAGCGTCGGCCGCACCACTTCCCGCAGGTATCGGTCCAGCTCGCCCGTGCGCATCAGCACTGCAATCGTCGCGGCACCAAACTGGCTCGGTGCACCGCCGCTTTTGGAGCTGCCCGTCTGAGCCAGACCGTAGGCAAACGCTGGCGTTGCCTCCACCCATCCGGTACGGAATCCCGGTGCGACAATCTTGCTAAAAGACGCATTCGAGATGGCGTTGCCGAACCGCTTGCCCTGGCGCTCTTTTTCGGTCTCTTCGTCCACATCGTCCCGTGGAAGCATGCGGTCTACATCGACGAGACGTGGCAAGGGGGATGGCAGAGCGACTGAGCCTTGCTTGTTGGCCAGCACGGCATCTGCCCGCGGCACGTCCCACTGCAGGAAATCGTAGACGTCGTCTGCAATCAACAGAGCGTCGTACTTGCGTGCCAGCCGCACGAGCTGCTCGCGCCGCTTGACGGACATGCTGCTGCCCGAAGGGTTGGACGATGTTGGCACAACGTACACGACGTGGCGGTAGGCTTTCCGGTCGGGGGCCAGGTTGCTCTTGTAGGGGCGTTCCCTGACGGGTACGGGCGGTTCATACTGCAGAAGTCCGCGCTCCAGGGCTTCAATATCGATGCCCTCGTCGTCCTCGGGCACTGCACGCAGTCGTCCCGCAAATCCGGAATCCTCAAAAATGGGGCACATCAAGAAATAGCAAGGGGCCGAAATCCAGACGCATTTGGTGTACCGCGGGTCTGTAAACGACTGTAGAACGCACGCGGCGTTTTGGCTAGCACCGCCGGTAATGCAGATACGGTCTGGGTCGTTGGGAACATTGTAGGCCGAAAAGATCTGGCTCAGGTAGCTGGCCAGCAACTCACGCAGCGGCTGGAAACCGGCATCGGGGCCGTATTGCAGGCTGTCGACGACCACGCTCTGGTCGGCCAGGACGTCGGCTGTGGCCGCGTTCAGCTGAGCAACCGGCAGGATCGATGGCGCCGGCCATCCACGAAGAAGGTTGATTAGGGGCTTGCCCGAAGTCGATGTGGTCGGCGGTGCCGAAGCCGAAGCCGGTTGTGCAACGGGCGGCTCTGCGTCTGATGGGGCCGACATGCCGGCGGGGCGCGCAGCGCTAGGATGATGAAGCACGAGAACCATGGAGGCCGAGGGCTGGGTGTGGGAGTGTGGTGATGATATATCCGTGAAAAAGATCTGATGAAGACTGTCGAATATAGATTGAATGTAAATAGAACAAGTCGAAGTGAAGTGCCCGATCGATGCCAAGGTCACGCGACGCGGATCTTCTATGTCGTGCTCCGTCACGTCTGGCGAAACGTGGGTGTAAGTCGCGCCGCCGTGTACGCGCGGTGTTGTGCAGTCTCAAGATGCCCGTTCAACAAAACAAAAATTGGAAGAAAAGACACAAAAACCCATTTTCGTCGGGTGCACTCGCCTTTTTGGTTGTGTTGCCTTGTGTGTCGTTGATTGTGTTGGTGAGGAAGGCGCGACCCACGCTATCTGGCCATGCTATCGTCACTCTAAGAAGGAACGATGGGCGAGGTTATTGATGGATATAGAGCGCCGTTCTGGCCTTTTTGGTGTATTCTGGCGCATTTTGGCGTATTTTTGGCGTATTTTTTGCCGCTGCTGCACTGAGGATAAGCTTTACCCAAGCTATCTATGCGACTTGGCGACGCAAGTTCGAGCCTCGTCTAACCATATAAATCGCGTATTTATCTCGATACATTCATTTTTACCCCATACACTCCAGCTTCATTTCCTTTTTAGACAGAAAAGACCCCATGGGTTCGAAACAAAGCCCCAGTCTTCAGTTTCTGTCTTGACTTTTGCAGTCCCCGCCAAACTGAGCCAAGAGGCTTCGCCAAAGTCTAGACAAAGAAGAGGGCTCTTGTCCAGTCAGGATCTCATAGACGAATCAGCACACGGAGCGCTGGTCGCACAGTTTTCAACTTATGCAATTTTTTAAACTTGTGATTTCGAGTTTTTGCTTGTGTATACGGAGTATGTAATTCTGCTTGTGCATCGTTCCTTCCCCTGTTGCTGCATGCAAAATGCCGCATCCGTGTTGCCCGTTGTCGCTGCTCGCTCCTTCCTCTTTTTGCAGCCGAGGCGCCCGCACTTACAGGCCGATGACGCGCACTGTCCCGCTTTCAGCCCCAGGCTCCGTGGGCCATCTGGAGGCCCTGTCGTCAGGGCCCCTCCTTCAGCTGCTACCCCCACCGGAGGAGTCGAATTATGACTTAATCGCTCCAGTGTTTCCAGCACTGCGAGTCCCGTATGTGCCCCACTTCCAGGAACCTGTTTGCTGACACAGGCACCAAAGTTAGCAAGACCCTCAAAGAGTACCCACCTCGAATTGGGAAGGAAAGACCCAAGATGTTCGCGCACGGAGTTGAGGTAGGGCCCGAGGGAGGCAAGGAGATGGACATGCCTACATGTTTACGGAGTGTAATGGGAACGCAATGGGAATTACCGCGAATGGGCTCTCGAATTACAGCGACTATTTTCAGTTTTTGCACTCTATTTTGCCCACCGTCACCCATTTGGGACCTGCCGTCCGGCCCGGTCGTGCCTTCCTAGCTCACAGCCCAGTTTGCGACTCGCCGCAGTGCCACCGCTCGTAGTTCCGTCGCACGTCTCGCTCTTTCCTGTGTTTTCTTGTTCCTGCCCCTAAGACATTTGTCACTTTTGTCTGCCCCCACTCCCTTAAAACTTATCTCCCCCCTCCGCCTCCCCACTTTCTTGTGATTCTCACGATCCTTCTCTTTCGTTTCTTAACGACATGCTTCTGAGGGCTTTGGCTTCCTCCTCCCTCACCTTACACTCGCTTTCCCACTAGCGACCCAAACCTACCCCAAGTACACGATAGCGGCTTTTTTGGGATCGTTGCATCGCCCCTCCTGTGGTGACATCATCCTGCCTTTTCGGCTTTTTTTTTTTCTTTTTTTTTTTTTTTTTTTTTTTTTGGATTTCCTAGCACAAAGCAAAACGAAATTGGTAACTCTTCGCACCTCGACAACACAATCGTGGCTTCGACATAGACTATATCGCGCCGAGCGCTTTGCTCAATAGATGCACATCCTGGCCATGACCGGCTCTCCTCTTGTCCAGCTATCGCGGGGCAGTGTGGCCCTTCGCTCCAGCCTCGCAAGATCGACTCCTCTTCGCACTGCTCTGGCCTCGTCCGCGACCTCGGCTTTCGCACCGACCTCCCTGCCGTTCTCTAAGCTTGGCAATGGTATCGCAGCTCGTGCCTTTTCTGTCCAGACCGCACGGCGCGCACCGGCTGCTCCGCCCAAGAATGGCCCCTCCCTCACCTCGTCAGCTCGCCAGCCCCTACCCGCACAGTTCTTCTCCTCGCGGCGGCCGGGCACCAGCAACACCGTGACGGCTTTTAACACGATCTTCGCCATCCGCAATGCCTCGACGAAGCCTGACAAGTCCACCGAGAACGCCGAATCTGCTGCTGCTCCTGCGACAGCGGCTACTGCTGCAGCCAAGGTGGGCAGCCGCACTTTCAGGAGCTACGCACAACTAGCTCTTGCATGGATCGGTGGCTCGTTTGTGTTCATCACCCTGGGTGTCGTGGGCTTCTTCATCTACGATTCCACGACTTACAAGGAAGGCGCCGAGCACGAGGACATTGCCGTGCCCCAGCTCGCCCTCAATCCACGCCGCGGCGGCCCCAAGAACCTGCCCCTGTACGAGGTCCAGATTGACGACTCTGACTGTGACGAGCGCCTCCGTACCAAGGACAAGCCCAAGCTGGTCATTCTCGGTGGCGGTTGGGGCAGTGTTGCCATGCTCAAGGAACTGAATCCCGACGACTACCACGTTACTGTTATCTCGCCGACGAACTACTTCCTGTTTACGCCTATGCTCCCGTCTGCCACCGTTGGTACCCTTGAGCTCAAGTCTCTTGTCGAGCCCATTCGCCGCATTATCAAGCGCGTGAATGGCCATTTCCTGCGTGCTCGCGCTGAGGACGTCGAATTTTCGTACAAGCTGGTCGAGGTCGCCCAGACGGACCACACTGGCAAGGAGACCCACTTTTACGTTCCCTACGACAAGCTCGTGATTGCCGTCGGTTCCGTGACCAACCCCCACGGTGTCAAGGGCCTCGAGAACTGCAATTTCCTCAAGGATATCGATGATGCCCGCAAGCTCCGCAACAAGGTCATTCAGAACCTCGAGATTGCTTGCCTGCCCACGACCCCCGACGACGAGCGTCGCCGCCTGCTTTCCTTTGTTGTCAGCGGCGGTGGCCCGACTGGTGTCGAGTTTGCCGCCGAACTCTACGACATGCTCAACGAGGATCTGACCAAGCACTACCCGCTCCTTCTCCGCAACGAGATCTCTGTCCACCTGGTGCAGAGCCGCAGCCACATCCTGAACACCTACGACGAGACCGTTTCCAAGTACGCCGAAGAACACTTCCTGCGCGACCAGGTCGATGTCCTGACCAACTCCCGTGTCAACGAAGTCTGCAAGGACCGTATCATTTTCAGCCAGAAGGGTGAGAACGGCGAGGTCGTTACCAAGGAGCTGCCAATGGGTCTCTGCTTGTGGTCGACTGGTGTTTCCCAGCCCGAATTCTGTCAGCGTCTGGCCAAAAAGCTGGGTGCTTCCCAAACAAACCGTCACGCTCTGGAGACCGATACCCATCTGCGCCTGAATGGCGCGCCCCTCGGCGATGTTTACGCTATTGGCGACTGCAGCACTGTTCAGAACAACGTTGCCGACCACATCATCAGCTTTGTCCGCAACCTGGCATGGAAGCACGGTAAAGACCCTGAAACCTTGGAAATCCACTTTGCCGACTGGCGCAACATTGCCGCCGATGTCAAGAAGAAGTTCCCCCAGGCCGTCGTCCACCTCCGCCGTCTCGACAAGCTGTTCTCCGAGTTTGACAAGGACCACTCCGGCACCCTCGACTTTGGCGAGCTGCGCGAACTGCTCAAGCAGATTGACAGCAAGCTGACGAGTCTGCCCGCCACCGCCCAGCGCGCCCACCAGCAGGGCCAGTACCTGGCTCGCAAGCTGAACAAGGCGGCACGTGCCTCGCCCGGTCTGCACGCCAACGACATCCAGGACGGCGACCTGGACGCGGCCGTATACAAGGCCTTTGAGTACCACCACCTGGGCAGCCTGGCCTACATTGGCAACTCGGCCGTCTTTGAGCTGGGCAACCACAACGTTTCGGGTGGTCTGTGGGCCGTCTACGCTTGGCGCAGTGTATACTTTGCGCAGAGTGTCAGCATGCGGACACGCATCATGTTGATGATGGACTGGTTCAAGCGCGGTCTCTTTGGAAGAGGTAAGATAAGCCCACATTCCTCTTATTCAACTACTACTCGTTATTCAATGACATCTACTAACATTTTGGTGCAGATTTGGTTTGGTTTTAAAGAGGCTCCATAAAGGGGAGGTTAAAGATTTTATGGCTGGCGTTTGCATCTTGGTTATATGAAGTTTCATGAGTTTTACTCATACCGCGACGTGTTTTTTTTCGGTCTTTTTGATGGCTTTGGTTTGACAGTCTCCCTTCTGGTGGAGAAGACGACTTCCCTTAAATAGAGTTGGCAATGGATGTTCCCTCCCCCAAAGCTGGCTTAGATTTTTTTATATCGTTTCAATTCTGCACACTTTTTGTCACCTGCACAATTGTATAGAGACGAAAGAAAGCGAACCTTGTTTTTCGAAGCCGAGAAGGTAATAAAAATGTCTAAGAAGTTAAATCTGAACGCAAAGCGCAAAAGTAAAATGCAGTGGTATATAGCGAATGACGTGGGGGAAAGCCCCGGAAAAAATAGACCAAAGCAACCAAAATCCAAAACCATGTTGACCAGAGCCCGTACACTCAAGTAGAAACAAAACAAAACGAGCCAATGTAAATGCAAATCAGACGGAGCATAAAACAAAAGAAACACCAGGAAACGACTGTAAGTGAACGTATGTACACGTGAAGTAGTAAAAAAGAGGAGGGAGAAAAGAAGGAGAGGGAAAAGGATTAAAGAGAAAACCACGGAGAGTTCGTGTTGGGCTGCGGGATGTTGGCAAACAGCTCGGCCGATTGGTCCGCCGACCACGGCGGGATGGCCTCGTTGGTAGGGTTCATTGGGCCACCAGTCAGTCTCGGGTCAATGGGTGGGACATAGCCACCACTGCTGCCGCCGGCTGGAGCGGAAGTCGTCATCGTGGCCGAAGAGATGGTATGCATGGACGTTGTGGCTGGGATAGGTACACCACCCCCGACACCCACTACGGCGTCGTGGCTGTTCGTGTTGGGAGTACCATCGATGCACGAGCTGAGCGCGTGGATCATGCTGTGGACATTGTCCGCCGCAAAGTGCGGAATGCCCTCCAGAGCCTTGTCGACAGCACACTTTTGGCGCATCATGGAGGTGCCCTCACTGATCCAGAAGATGGGCGCCACGTCCAGCTTGGCGTGCTCTTGGGGATCAACCTGGCTGATTTGCTGCGGAAGGCCCGTTTCGCCATTGATGTGCTTGTTGTACCAGTCGAGGCTAATTTGGAAAATGTGCTTCATCTGCCAAAACATGTCCTGTTTCTCTTCCTGGCGGTTGCCAGATGAGCCGCTGCCGTTGTCCATGGCATTGGTCATGGTGACGAGCGAGGCCATCTTGCGTTGGGACGCCTCGAGGTAGCGGGCGACGTCGGCCGCTTTAAGCAGATCGGCACGGCCCATGGCCATAACACCCTGCTGGAAGTTCTTGGTGTCAAAGCCAAGGCCGACGCGCGTAAGGATCAGGATGGCATCAACGTGGCGGCTGACCTCAACAATCGTTACGTGGCGGGCATCGTCTTCGGTCAAATCAAGGTAGCAGCGGATGTAGGCTTGGGCGGCGGCGATGCACTTCATGAGAATGGCGAGGCGTGTGGGTGAGCTGCACCAGTTGCAGCAATGGGCGTCCGGGGTAACTTCGAGGAGGGCCTGGTGCTCGGGCGGGATGCGCAGGGCAACTTCGTAAATGACAACGGGGAGGTACATTATGGCACACTTTAGGGCGGCATTGTCCCACGACTGGGGCGTCATGGAGACCCGCAGCTGATCGTACTGACGTTCAAAGTCTTTGACCATGGTCTCAATGTATCTAGCATCGAGAGTAATACCGCCCTGGTCCAGGTTGCCAAAAACGCGGTCGACGTCTTCGGAGAGCTTGCGGCTTTGGACGTGAAAAGGCAAGAGGTGGGTATCGGAGGGGATCTCGCGGGCATTGGTCAGGAACTGGATGGCTTGGTCCATACGCCGGTCGTACTTGAAGTGAGTCGGCTTGCGGTGTGCGGTAGCAATGTTGGCGGAGACGCAGTAAGTGCCGAGGAAGGTGCGAGCGCGCTCAATCTCGTTGGCCATTTGCTCCGTAGGAGTGCGGCTGTTCCGAGCCCGTTGGTTCAGGGCCTGGTGGTGGGGTGCCATGAGGCTGGAGAGTGTGGGCGACATGGTGCTAGGCAGGTTGATCTCTACGGCCATTGTCACAGCAATTTGGGAAAGCTGGTACAACTGGCTGCTGTAAGGTCTGAAATATTGATGGTGCCTACGATTGTCAGTACATAGCCGCCAGAGATGCAAGGCCTAGTTCTCTGTGGTGTCCTACCATATGCAGAAGATAAGCACGCTCTGGAGCAGGTCGAGACTATTGCGCGACTCGACGAGCATAGCCTGGGCAAAAGCCTTGCGGTACTCTAGAGCCAGTCGGGCCTGGAGAGTGGTGTCAGCCGTGACGGTGAGGATGGCCAGCAGCACATAGGGCCGGTCTCTGCGCATGTAACTCAGGGAGGCATACGACGGCATGGCCACAAAGGGGAACTGCTTCTCCGAGTAGCTGGTAAACTCAGACAATAGAACAGAGGCCAGCTCCTCTTGGACCAGGCCCCGACCAATCACATCGCCGTACGACGACGTCAGAGAGTGGCCGGGGTTCACGGAGAGGGGCGCGCCCGAGTTGTCGATGTACGGCATCTCGTCGAAATTCAAATCGAAGCCAATGGGTGCCGGGTAGCTTATCGCGGGCATATTCAACGGCTGAGAGTAAAAGTAGTTGTTGGTCGGTGCAGCTGCAGCTTGGACTGTCTGTTCAGACGGTCCTGCTGCAGCCACGGCCGCAGCTGACGCCGACGACGATGCCGCCGCAGATTGCGAGGTGGCAGAGCTGGACGAACCATCTCTTCTGGACGAGATGAGAGCAATGAGGCCGTCCAATTTCTCCTCGACGTCCTTGACTCGTGTGCGACTGGAGATTTTGCGTGTCAGTGCTGCGATGCTTGGCTGTGGTAGAAGGCGGATTTCAAAAAATTGGCTCCGGGAGAAACCTACGCGGTGTATTTGAGTTTTTTCGGCCGTGCCAAAGCATTTTCGAAATGGCACTCGATACCGTGGCTCAAACATCTACCGAGAGGACATTGTGTTAGATTTCTGCCAGTATTTCATAGAAACGCAGCGGGCAATTCTTTGTGTTCTGGGAAGGCTTTGTGAAATTGAGGGCCGTACGACGTATGGGAACCCACCTTTTGCAGTACCGTGTCTGGCCAGCCGAACCATTGGGTGGTTCGACCACACAACGCGCCTTGACAGCCCTACATGCTTCACATGAGCGCCGGAGCGACGTGGTGCGTTGCCGTCCATCAGCGTCCGGGGGAGGAGGCGTTCCAGCAGCACTGTCCTTTGGCGTGCCGGCCATGTTGCAGTGAAGGAAATCAAAGAGACAGCGTCCAAGATAAACTCCAGAGTTGGAGAACGTCTTTGTTGCCACGAGACGCCGAATGATAGGAATTGGGAGTTGTAGGGTGCACTGGGCGGAAACGGAGTGTGTTCGAGACGGTCCTGTAAAGTCCACTAGGGGAAACAATAGGACGGAGTTATATGGTGACAGGTAGTGTGGAAGCTTGTATAAGTCCGTATAAGTATGTATGTGCAAGTGTGCAAATGCCACCACGGGTGCTAAAGGACGATAAAGCTGCGCCGGCGTTGCGGTTGGAGAAGGGGCTGAGAGGGCTGGGGAGGGCTCAGGAGTCGAATAACGTTCCGGGAGGAGGATTCTGCGCGGCTTAAAAGGAACGTGGGAAGAGGTTCGTGGTGGAGATGTTTTTTTGGTACCCTTGATGGCTTGGTGGGTTCGAAGCTTCTTTGACGTCTTCCTAGATTAGTTCTTAGATTATGCTTGGGAATCTTAAAACCCCCTTAGACGCGCGTGTAGTCGTGAGCACGAGGAGTAAGAGCAGACCAGATTGGTGAGGCTGCGGCAAAAGTCCGCCGATAGACACCCCCAAGACACGGACGGATTCAGCAACCGGCCATACTGACGTACTGACGTCCGCAAACCTGTAAACCCGATATAATGTGGCCGGATCGACAGAGTTGCGCCGAAACTCCGGAAAAGTGGGTCTGTTTCTTTGGTGGTCGTTGTCAGAGAAGGCCTGTGCCATTGCGTGCATTTTGGTGCGATTGAGTTTTTTTGGCGGCACTGCCAGGAGGAGCAATAAGGCGCAGAGTCCACTGTGTACTAGCAATATCGGCTCGCAGCGCTCAAGTGGCCGTGTACCGAGCTGACGGCTGCTTTGGAATGGATGATTAACAAGCGGCGCAAGCCAGAAGGGGAAACGATAAAGGAGACGGACCAGGAATAACAGGAATGAAACGCATTGGCATCGAGATAGACAGGAAATATACGAGATCGCAGGATGTGGACGAAAAGGGGGAAATCGTAAGACGGGGCAGGTACGTCTTGCTCCTGCCGTTCGAGTGCGACTATTTTGGCTGCAGAGAAAGTGCGAATGCAATGCATGCAACGCCGGCCGAGTTAGGAAGTTACATCATGTGTAGCGGACTACCACGAAAAACAGGTGCAAACATGCGAAAGATACAAGAAGCATGCTGCAGAATTGAGAATGCAAAGCCGAGTAGCCGTATGGCACACCTCGCGTGTTTCCACACCTCGGATGTCGTTTTCTATTTTTACATCATTGTTCCCAGATCTACGGAGCACTCGAAGGCACTGATACGGGGGAGATGCGTTCCGTATGGGGTACCGGCGGGCCGGGTTGCGCCAGGCAGGCAACGTTTCAGTGGTTGTTAGTGAACGGACAGGTTTGCGGACAGTGGAGCTGGAAATAACAGCCGCAGAAACGGATGACCTCCGGCGCCAGGCAGAACAATTCGCAGCCTTCTGACAGGCTAGACAAACGGGGTCAAAATCAGAGACAAAAATAAAAAGAAGAAAATGAGAGAAAGAGAAACAGTTGCTTTTGATTTGTATGCATGCCCAGATAGCCTCGCAAAGAAACGCGGCAAATGTGCTAAAGCTAAAAGTCAAAAATAGAACACTATGACCCTAAAAACAAAACCCACTTCCCCAAACGCCAGCGAACAGGCAGCAGAATAACCATAACAATGCCAAGAAAAATGTGATAATGTAGGGAAAGATGAGAAAACGTGTAAAGAGATCTGGGGGAAAGTGTCTCAAAGCTCTTGGCAAACACTTAAAGAGAAGCACAGACTCCCGCCTCTCGCATTTGAAAATCTTAAAATAGATGGAAGTCCTTGTGCGCCCACTTCTCCGTGATCTTGGCCTTGACCTGCTTTCTGAATGGCCGCTTGCGACGGGCCTCGACCTTACCGCGCACCAGCAGACTGCGGTACCGGTCCTTGAGCAGGTTGCCCTCGGGCTTCAGCAGACGCAGCGAGTCAGGCAACTCGTCCGGCAGCATAATCTCCAGGTCCTTCTCGGGCAGGTGGAACTTGCCCAGCTGTCGGCGCCGCAGCACCTCGTCGTCGCCGCTCTCGTCGTCGTCAGACTGGTCTTCTGCGGCTGCCGCCAGGGCGAGAGCCTGCTCGTGCTTGAACTTGTCCTCGGCCAGTAGCTTCTCAATGTTCTTGGCCTGCTCCTGCTTGCGCCGCATCGCCGCCTCGTGCTTCTCCTTGGCCTCGGCCTCCTTGCGGCGGTTCGCACGGTTGCGCTGTGCAGGAGTCTTGCGCTTAGGCCGCTTGGCATTGGTGGCATCGTCTTCGTTGTCCTTATCCGTCTCTGCGCCGCTCTGGAAGCCCTCCCACGCAGAGTCCTCGTCCCACTGCGACAGCGCCTCACGGGCGGCAGCCTCGTCGGCCTCGGCCGCTGACCGCGCCACGCCCTCAAGACGAATACGCTCAGCCTCCTCCTCGGCAAGGCGCTTCTTCTCAGCCTCGACCGCCTTGTTACCCTCAAGCGTCAACCGGCTCTCGTACTCCTCAAAGGCCGGGTTATAGCTCAGATCACCTTTAGGCTTAGCGATAGCAGGGACAGCCTTGCCGTTGGCAGCAAGTGAGATCGGTGCGTGCTTCATCGTAGCAGGCACCTTGGCGGTGGGCACCCGGGTGATAAAAGAGTACTCGTCATCCTTGTCGGCCGGCAGGGCCGTGGCCGAAATGGCCTTGGTGGTCGGGGCCGCACCCCACAGGTCGTATGTCGCCTCCTTAATCGTAACCGTCTCGGCGTGGTGGCCGTCGGCAACCTTCTTGAGGCGGGCCAACTCCTTTTGTGTCACGTAGTCTTTGCGCTGGCGTTTGGTTACTAGAACGCCGTCCGTCGTTTTGCTTTTGCTGATGTTGTCGCCTGCCCGTTTCCGGCCGGAGACCGCGGGGACGGCAGACCGCTGTGCGAGGATCTCGTCGACTTTTAGCGTCTTTGTCTTCTTGGAAAGCTTCTTGGCGACCTCGAGGTCTCCTGTCTCTTCTATTTGGAAAAGGTCTGCCGACTCTGTCTCCTTAACAAGGCCACTGGACACGTCGTCAGTATGAATAAATACATGAAACCAAGAATATATGCATCGGTGTGACCTACCCTTTGATGATCTCGTCGTTGCGCTCCTCCAGTCCCCGCTCCACCTCAGAGACGTCCACGTTCTTTCTCCATGCCTTTCTGCCCTTTCTCGACGGCTGCTTGTGCTGCTGCGGCGCCGAGGTCGAGCCCGCCTTTGCTCCAACAACCGGCATCGTGAGTGTGGTGGGAGTATTCTTTTCGATATTGACCGTAGGTTTTGTTAATCTTCGTCGAAAGATCGAGAAGATGTCAGAGGGAGAGCGTCGTAACAGAATTTCGTCTTCGTAGCTGCCAAATTTGCGTAGAGTTTCTTGTGTAAATGGCTGGCAGACTGGCAGAATTCTATCTCTGCATTCTACCTAAACTTTTTTCTGCCGGTTGTGGGGCGGCATCCAGAAATTTTGAGCCTTGCTAGACCGATAAGAACTTTGGATAAGTTATCTCCACGTGATCATATTTGTCATCCATTTTCAACTGTGCTGTGGAATTAGCGGCCGGTCCGGCATTCCTGGCGCCTGGCCGCCTACTTACTGGCTCGTCACTGGCTCCCTGGGCCTTGGTTCTTCCTTGTGGGATGGCTGTGCACCCAAATCTCAGAGGGCCCCATCTGCTGCTCTGTTGGTCTGTGTTGAGCCCCTTCCAGACTCGCCTTCCCCCCTGCTCGCGCGTTGGTGTGTTGGAATAAACTTTCGTTAACAGTTAGTTCTTTTTGCTCCTCTTCTCTCTCCTTCCGTTCTTACCAGCAGTCTCACGACACCTACAATTTTGACTACACACGAACGCTCCTTCCCTTTTGATCTCGTCTCTCTCTTCTACGGACCGCCGAGCTCCTTCCCTGTCCCGCGACTGCCTTCGCCCTCCCTTTCCCGCACCTGCCTAGTTCCCTTTCTCCACACTCAAACGTCGAACCAAAAGGGGCACGCTCGTGCGACCAAGTTTCGTTCCTACGACCTTTCGTCACCGTTTCCTTTTTACCGCTTCCCGACCTCGAGCCTCGGCCGTCGCAGAGAAGGCTGACCTCTCGGCACGCAATCGACTCGACTCTACTCCCAATCTCTCCCACATACCCCTCCTCACAAACCGCAGCCATGGCGCAAACCGGCGTGGGCGCGTCCTACAACAACCCGCTGAAGAAGTTCAAGTATGGTAGCAATGAAGCAATAGCAGGCGTTCCCAGAGAAGGATGAGGACAATTGGCTGACTCTTTGCTTTTCTGCACAACAGGCTGGTGTTTTTGGGCGAGCAGAGTGGTATGTACACCGTTTCCCCCCGCCGTCGTGGCTTGAGGTCTTTGAAAGGCTGCTACAAAGATGCCTGCGGTGGTGAAGAAGAAGAAGAACAAGAATAAACGAACAAAGGCCAACCATTGACCCCTGCATCTAGTCGGCAAGACATCGCTGATCACCCGGTTTATGTACGACTCGTTCGACAACATGTACCAAGCGACGATCGGCATTGATTTCCTATCAAAGGCAAGCAACAACCAGCAAGCAACTTTCTGCTGTCCAAGAGGCATTGACGTGGGCTTTTACTAACCGGCATAGACAATGTACCTGGAGGACCGGACGGTGCGGTTACAATTATGGGATACGGCAGGCCAGGAGCGTTTCCGGAGTCTGATCCCCTCCTACATCCGCGACTCGAGTGTCGCAGTTGTTGTCTATGATATCTCAAACGCAAAATCGTTCCAAAATACCCGGAAGTGGATCGACGATGTCCGGGCCGAGCGCGGCAACGACGTGATTATTGTTCTCGTCGGCAACAAGACGGATCTCAACGACAAGCGTGAGGTCACCACGCAGCAGGGCGAAGAGGAGGCGAAGCGCAACAACCTCATGTTCGTGGAGACGAGTGCCAAGCTGGGCCACAACGTCAAGCAGCTCTTCCGGAGAATAGCACAGGCTCTGCCCGGTATGGAGGGCACGGATGCTGCCGCCCAGGCGTCCAGCCAGAGTAAGTGCCCCTGCCGCCCACCCTACGATGAACTTGTTCTCGGAGCTAACAGCCGCAGTGATCGATGTCCGCACTACGACTACGCCCTCCAACCAGGATGGTTGTGCATGCTAGGTTGTTCAACGTCTCTCGGCGTCTACTGCCATTGCACTGCACATATTACTCAAGAATATGGCAGTGGGCTGCCGCACAGCTTCAAGCACAATCTCACACACAAAGCAATGAGAAACGGAATACAGTTCGCACACCACATCCACTAAATTCCAAGCGGACGTCATGCATAAAAATAAATAAAGCACTGTATAAGTAGCATGACAGACATACCGGGCCTATGGGCGACGAAATACCGTTCCTTTTTATTAAACCATACTCATACTCCACGCATCACACCTTTTTTTCGGGTTTCCACTCCAATAGCATATCGTATTTTTCACTTGAGATACTACATTTGTACTTACTGTTTAAATTGCTTTCTTTCGCTTCTTGTATGTCAGTTTATTAATTTATACCAGTTGTAATCGTTGCCGGCATGTTTGTATAATCTTCTAATGCAATCTGTATGGGCCTGTCTCTAGATAATCCCTTTTACGTGTGTTACCTACGTTCTTTTTCTTTTGATATTTACCCGGCATCCAGCACACGCCCATAGCTATAACTGTGCTCTACATATGAGTTTGCTGCAATTATGCCTGACGAACCTGCACGGTACCATCCGCCATGCCGAAGTAAGCAGCAATCGGCTTCTGCGCGCCACCAGTGCCGGCCTTGGCCTCGAGGCCGTTGAAGCCAGCAAAGAGGCCAGTCTCGACAATGCCGGGGATCTTGATCAGTCGGTCAGCCAGACCATCAACAGTCCAGATACCACCCTCGCCGTCAGCACGAGAGTCGCTGGCATCCTTAGACAGCTGTAGTGGAAGGAACGGTGCATCAATCAGCCACATGCTGTTGTCCGTCACCACGGGACCGGCCTTAGCCGGCACACCCTGGCGGATCGCGGGCTTCTGGGCTCCAAGGAGGACAAGCTCGCTCAACACACGCTTGGCAGCCAGAGGTAGGACCTCAATAGGGACGCCCTGCTTCCAAGCAGTTCCCAGACGGGGGGACAGTTTGCGGTAGTCTAAAAGGTCAGCGGGATGTATTTTATCATGATGAACACTAGGGGATACTCACCTGCCACGCAGATAAACTTCTTGGCGGCCGTCGCCACAATCTTCTCCTGGAACAGGCAGGCTCCGCCGCCCTTGATCAGGTTGAGGTTCTCGTCGACCTCGTCGGCGCCGTCAAAGCACACGTCCAGACGGGTGCCGAGGGGCAGCTGCGAGATGGTGGCGAGGCGCAGATTGGCGTCTTCAATGAGGCCGCGGGACTGATCACCGGTCGGGTAAAAGGTCATGTCACGAGTGACGTCAGGTCCGAGGGCGGCAATGGCCTCGACGACATAGACGACGGTCGAGCCGGAGCCGATGCCGATGTGGCGGAAACTGGGCTCGAGGTGCTCCTTGACGGCCTGGTAGGCGGCCGCCTTCTTGGAGCTCTCAATAAGTGCTGCCTGGGAACTCATGTTGGCTGTAGATTGGTGAGATGTGGTGATGTGGTGAGGTTGCGGGGTGAGACGCTGTTGCAGTAGACAAAGTGACGACACTGGAGCTCTGGTGGGCTGTTTAGATGCACTAGTGTTTATTTTGTTAAACCCAAATTAAAAAGATAGCAAAAGAAAAAGTTTTTGTAAGACCGCGGTTAAATACAACGAAATTATTTCTCCGAAATTCGTGTCACAGGAACACAATTGCAATATTTTCGTACCGTTATATTGTCACGATATCGAGGGCTAGAAGAAAAAAATCGCAACTCACCACGTGGAATAACAGGTTAGATCCTCGGCGATGAGGGAAAAAGAGGGTCTTGATAATGCCGCACTACGACGTGAGACAGTGCTGAAGGTTGACAAGACGAGGCTGGATGCTCGTGGTTTCATGGCAGGAAGGGAAGAGAGCGAAAAATATCCCTAAAGAAAAGAAACAAGATCGCGATATACGAGGGGCAATTCGAGCTTGAAATGCGGTTTCGGGCGGTTTGCCGTCTTGGTTGCACCTTCCTGGGATGCGATGATTGAGCACGCCGCAGCTGTCTCGTCAAATCCAGATCGATGAGTCAGCTTGGTGTATCAGTCTTCGATTTCTCTGCGCGGGTAGAGGTACGCTGAGGCAATCACATTAATGTGGGGGAAATTGTACGGCGTACTACCTGCCCAAATGGTACCGGTTTTTCCGACGCGAAAGAACGTCGTTCCTTCCAATGCACATTTCTTACAGACGCCAGACGCTTCGGACCGCGCGGGCGACATCGCACGACAAAAAAAGACAGAACACCAATGCTGGCTTGGTGGCGCTTCCTTCTTTTATCTCGAACACGGTAACGCGCAACGAGACACGCGACAATGGGACTACTTTTCACACTCCGCAGCCTTCTGCGACCAAGAGTGGCTAGGCCAAAGGTAAGATAAGGACGAAAAGGGTAGGCCAAGCCAATTATTTTCGATGTCGGGCGCAGGGCAACACGACAAAAACGCCGTTGGAGATCTCGGAATCAAAATCTCACCCGCACTTTTGGGTGTATTAACAATGACCATTTGCTAACGATGCCTTTTATTATTTCTGAATAGACCTTCCTTGGCTTCGTCCCGATCCAGATGGGCACGGAGATTATCTCGGCCACGCTCTTCTTCAACAAACTCACCGGCGCCTACGGCCTCCTGGCCATCCTGACCGGCTTCTCCCTCAACTTCATCCAACTCTCGGCGTACCTCTACAACGTCGCCATCCTCGTGCTGCTCGCCATCTGCATTCCGCACATCCGCCGCGAAACGCCGTTACCAAATCTTGCCCTCGCCTGGGCCTACACAATTGACACACTCATCAACGCGGCCTACACTGCGACTTTCGCCCTACGATGGTACTTGGCATCGAGCTCGGCCGAGGCGGCCAAAGCAGCGGCAACATCAGCGGCAGCAGCTCTTGCGGCAGCAGCAAACACGACCGTGCCGGCGGCGGTTGAGACGGCGTCATCGACCGTGGATGCGATAACATCGGTGGCCGCTTCGGCGGCAACGGCCGCGGCGTCGGCTGCCTCGGAATTCTCGGAGTATGTCCTGCGCGACGATACAGCAGCAGGGACACCAACACTGTCAAACGGAGCCACAGTCGTCGAGGCTACCCCGAGCCCCGTCCCGACGGCCGGCGGTGGTGGCTGGATGGGCGCGCACGAAACGGCGGCGAGTCTGACGCTCATTGTCTTCGTGACTGTGGTGCGCTTTTACTTCTGCTTTGTCGTTGTTGCGCACACGCGCCAGGCCCTCCAGCGGTACGGCGACCATGTTGCTGAGTCGGCCGCGGCGGCTGACGGCGCCCTCGACGACGACGAAGACTACAGCGGCGGCGACGAGTCCAAATACCACAACGGGGGCGAAGGAAATAGCGAGCGAAATACCGACATTGATGACGAGGAGGCCGGCCTGAAGCCGGCCTCCCGGTCTACACGCGGTCGTCGCCACCGCCGCCGCAACCGGCCCTCAAACCTCGCTCCGCCGCGCCCACGGACCACACTTCCGTCCGGTCCTAGCAGTACCAATCCATTCGCAGAGGGCTCGCCCGCCGGTGAAGGATGGAAGGGCAGGCTTGGCCGGACTCTGGTGGGCGTGGGCCGCAATTTCTGGCTCGGCCGGCAAAAGGATGACGACTGGGCGCGCGATGTCAACTCCCGTTTCCGGTCGTCGTCAACGACGGTATAAGGCGGCTGGTGATGGGCCATGACGAGATGTGACGCCATTTGTAGGAGACACTTTCTGCAGTGACTGATCTACTACGTCGTATCGCCGTCGTATCGTCCACGGATAGGCCGGACAAATGGGTCCTGCTCTTCCACACACTCAACCACGCGGCACCTGTTTGGTTGTTGTCACTTGTACTTTTTACATTGCTTTTCTTGCTATTGGCTAGGGATTCGGGGTCAGCAACTGTACACAGCGACGGCGTTTGATTTTTATTATCTAGACGGGTTGCAGCATTTCCACTTACTACGGGCATATATAATTCTGGGTGGGAGCACACATACGCACAAATCCAATACAATAAATGTGCATATAGCTTGGCTTGGGTTAAGAACTAGATACTACTTACGATGTGCACCTTATTTTGTGCTTGCATGTGCTTCTGTAGGTAAATACGTGCGAAAGCCCTATTACTGATCGTGGCATGAAGTCTCGCAACAAAATGTCGGGCTGTGAAGATGAGTTTGCACCTGCCAATAGAGCAGAGCTCAAAATGCGGAGTGTCACACCCAACCCACCTCCAGCTTCGTACTTTAGACCCGCTGCGGCAGTCGGAGCACCCCATTAAGGGTCCTTCGTCTGTAAAGAATCGCCATCGGACCCACTCCATGTAGCCGCGCATCTCAGCCGTATGCCAATCTCTACTGACGTTATTCGGATCGGATGTGAAGAGGATGCGCGGATGAGTGAAACAGCGTCGGCCGTATTTTTCTGCATATTCCTTAGAGCACAGATTTTCGCTGATGTGTTGAGCTGACAAAATTATCTGATATCTGGCACTAAGAAACTCGGTATGAAATGCCACGAGGCTGTATTATCAGCGATCGAATACATCAGTTGGCTCGGAATAAAATCAGAATAGTCGTCAAAGTCGAGACAACTCAAGTTTGCAGTATATATTATGTACAACGTTTGGCCACGATATGAAAAACGTCCGCTTTAGAAGCGTGTTGACATTGCGCGTACATGTACAAGTCTCGAAGTTGATGGCATGTGCAGATTGCTATATTTCAGTATATTTTCACTAAATGCACCGTTTGGCACTTACTAATACCGTCCCCTCTGTTCCTAACATGTCTCACCGTTTCCGGCCAGGCACTCCGGACCCGTTTCTACAGCCAACAAGTGCATGCCAACCGCATGATCTGGCTTGCGTGCTCTCATCTGTCGCAATTCAGGCTCAGTCTTCAATTAGCGACTGCAAACCACGCGGGGACTGCAAAACATGAGAGAGCGATAGGCAGTGGCGCCAAAGAGGCAATACCCGACGACGGCATTCGCTATTCGGGATTTAAAGCCTGTACGTCGTAGACGCTGTAATTCTGCAGTTAGTGGCTGCACCCTGCGTGCGTCCACCCGCTGCAGGCCACTGAAGAATCAAACGGTGTCCAGCCCAGCCCAGTCCCCAGAACAAGCAGCAGGGAGGAGCGATGGGCCAATCCTCTATTCGGGATTTGAAAGGACGTTCATTGGCCAGGCCTTTGGCTTTTGGTGGCCACTGTGCATTTTCCCGCCTATGTCTGCTTGCGCTTGGCGGCACTGTCAAGTTTGCAAGTCGAAAAAGGTGCAATCGGTTGGGTCGCGTAGCCTCGACATGAGCAACTCTGGGGCCTTTAAAATCCGAAAAGGCTGTGACAAGACCGGCGACGGAGCCCCAACTTTGGGCCTCAATTGATATTGTTTTATGCTCCGCTGGAATGGTTGCTTGTTCCTTCCTATTTCGTGCTTCGTACGGCACTGTTGACATCGGGTCACTCCTGCCAGCTCTGTAGGTTCCTGTCAGCGACATTGTACCAAAATGCTCTGAGGTGCTCTTTCCCAGATGCGGCACATAGAGAGACGGGCGGTCCCATTTTTAAAAAATAAAAAATAAAATAAAAAACCAACACCATCTGGCCTGGGGACGATTTGCGCCAACCGCGCTAGAGCGATCACGCAATCGACCTGCTGTCTTTCTCAGTGGCCGATGGCCGATGGGCCGTCTGCCGCCGCAAAAATGTGCAGCGCAAAAAAGTCGTCATAAACTGCCACAGAAATGACACAAGTGTATGTCTGTCGCGTTTCCAGGACTTGCCGCCTTTTTCACTCCCATACATTGAGCCAGAGCGTGCTGGCCCACTGTTCCCTCCGCCAAAGAGCACCTTCCAGACAGCGACAGCCGTCCCGGTCTAGCTGCCGTGCTTATTACGGCGCCCAGAACAGGTCGCAAAGGAAGGAACCACCGACGAGCGGTATTGACCATATGAAAGCGAGCAATTAAATATTAGTCGATTCGCCCAGTTACCCGGGGTAAGATACATGCATGCCCATCTGTTAGCGGGAACGAGCAAGCGTACGGATAGTTTTTTTTTATACTTTTTTTTCTTTCTTTTGTTCGTGCTCTCTTTTATATTGCTTCTCTTTTTCTCCTCTCCTTTTGTTCCTGACTTTTGTTCCCTCCTTTCCCCTCCTCACCATCCCCCCTTCTTCTTTTCGACAACATCGTTCTTTCCTTGTTGCCGTCACCAGGGAAGAAGACAAAGTCACACATCCACCGCCCACGATGGCTTCACAAACCGTGAAGACTGCTGGAGAGGCAGGTAAGTTACAAGAAAATACAGCACAGTCGGACCCCGGTGTCGGCATACGAAGGCAGATTTGGTGATTTGGATTTTCGGCTTCCTGCTCTGAGGGACAATGAGAAGGCAATTGAGTCTTGCGGCCGGCCGCTGCTTCCTTTAGACCGCCTGCTTGTCTCTAGATATCCGAAGCTACTCCGTGGCTCTTTCCCTTTGCAGACCCCCGCGCATGTCGGCCGAGGAAGCATGGAAGGAGCTTCGGCAGTTGTCAACTGGCAACTACAGACCATTGCCAGAACAGGAAGCCGCAACCCAAATCATCCAGGGGCAGAACATCTCACCAAAAAAAAAACCCCCCAAGTCGACTGCTCCAGTTACTAACAACCGCCTCCAGTTGCGCGCATCGCGTACCTTGCTAGCGACATTGTCGTCTCCGTCCAGCCCTCACTTGCCACCGACTCCGAGTTCTCGGCTACCCTCAAGAGCCTCGCCCAGGCCAAGACCACGAGCATCGTCGCCAGCTCAGACAACGGCGTCACCGAGGTAAATAAGATACTCTTCACATGTTTTTTTTTCTTCTGCTGCTTTCCAGTTTCTCTTATACGGTTCTGTACCAACATCGTGAGAGCCCCGAACTAACGTCGCCGCCAGGTCCAATCCGTCCGCCACAATGCCGACCCCCTTCTCTCTGTCTTCTCGCCGATCCGCGCCGGCCGCCTGGTCTCGGTCACCACAAGCTCCGTGATTCTGCTGTCCTCGGTGGCCCGCCTCTACAAGCTGGCCAACTACCCCGTGGTCCTTCACGTCGCCCTGCACCCCGACAACTTCCCCGACTACTCTGCCATCACCGCCGTCCGCAATGCTGGCTGGTCGTTCCTCCAGTCTGGCTCTCTCCAGGAGTCCCAGGATATGGCCCTGACCGCCCACGCTCTTGCCATCCGCTCCGGCAAGGGTGTCATCCACTTCTTCAACCCTGCTGCTCTGTCCAAGGACAAGCCGATCGCCGTCGAGGAGCACGACGTTGTCCTGGACGCCTTACATATCGAGAGCGTTCGCCGCTTCCAGGCCGCTCCCATTCCCGGCCAGAGCGTCTACGCCGATGACGGCCGCGTTGCCAGCGTGACTGAGCCCGTTGAGGCCGTCGCCCCTGTGCCTGCCTCGGCTGGCCAGCTCAACATCCCCCTGGACGCCAGCACGTCCAAGGCCAACTCCTCTCGTGCGTCGGAAAAGTCGAGCGAGCAGAGCACAACGAGCTCTCCGCCGCCCACATCGCCTGCCACCACCATCGAGCCCAACGTTCCTGCCGTTACCTCGGACGACATCTACAAGTACGTCTCGTCGGTCTGGAGCAAGCTGGAGGGTGCCACTGGCCGCAAGTACAGTGCCTTCGAGTACACTGGCCCTGCCAACGCCGAGAACGTCCTGTTCGTCTTCGGCTCCGACGCCTCTCTGTTTGCCGACCGCGAGTTTGGTACCAAGAACAGCACCGGTGTTCTGGTCCCCCGCCTGTACCGCCCTTGGTTGGCTGCCCAGCTCCTGGCTGCGATCCCCAAGTCTGTCAAGCGCATTGCCGTTCTTGAGCAGATCAGCCGCAAGACCACCAAGTGGGGTCCTACCCTGCTGGACGTCCTCACCTCTGTGAAGAGCGGTCCCGGTGGTGTTGAGACCATTGTCGGCTACCATCTCGGCTACCTGACTTCGGAGACCATCGACCAGGCCCTGCGTGGCATCCACCAGAACCTGACTGCTGCCAAGCCTGTCCAGAACCTCGAGGTCGGTGCCCAGGAGGCCCCCTCCACGGAGGAGTCCGAGTACAGCCTGGAGAAGCCAAAGGTTGAGACCGCCTACAACAAGATCCTCAATCAGCTCTTCAACGACCGCCTGTACGTCGCCAACGCCCTGGAGTCGGAAAACGCCGGTGTTTCTACCACCATTGCCGCCACCCCCGAGTTCGGTTTCGGATCCCTGCTTGCCCGCAAGGAGCGTCGCCAGCGTTTCGTGTCTGACGTCAAGCGCGCTGCCGTCTCGGGCAACTTCGACTCCGCTGCCCCCAAGAGCCTCCTGGCTCGCTGGTCGTCTGTCGCCGACGATGCCAAGAAGGCTGACGAGGTCACCGAGGATATCAAGGCCTCGCTCGCCTCCGACAAGTCCGAGGCTGCTCGCGCTCTGCTGGAGAGCAAGCAGTTCTTCCGCAAGGAGTCGCTGTGGCTGGTCGGCTCCGATGCCTGGTCGTACGATCTGGGTAACTCTGGTGTGCACCACGTCCTTGCCTCGGGCGAGAACGTCAACGTGCTCATCATCGACTCGACCCCCTACTCTGAGCGCGCTGCTGCCGACGCCAACCGCAGAAAGAAGGATATCGGTCTGTACGCCATGAACTTTGGCAACGCCTACGTTGCCTCCGTCGCCGTCTACAGCTCCTACACCCAGGTTCTGCAGGCCATGGATGAGGCTGACAAGTTCAACGGTCCCTCGATCGTCATGGCTTACCTGCCGTACTTTGGCGAGCACGACTCGCCCCTCACCATCCTGCGCGAGACCAAGACCGCTGTCGACCTCGGCTACTGGCCTTTGTACCGCTGGAACCCCCAGAACGAGACCAAGGGCGAGCCCAACTTCTCCCTGGACTCGGAGCGCATCAAGAAGGAGCTCAAGAGCTTCCTCGAGCGCGACAACAAGCTCACCCAGCTTATGCAGAAGGAGCCCACCTTCGCTGCCGCTCTTGCCCAGGACTTTGGCACTGAAATCCGCGCTCAGCAGAAGAGACAGGCACGCGACGCCTACAACGTCCTGCTCGAGGGCCTATTTGGCGCTCCCCTGACCATCCTGTACGCTTCCGACAACGGCAACGCTACCAACATTGCCAAGCGCCTGGGCAACCGCGGTCGTGCCCGTGGTCTCAAGACCGTCGTCATGGCAATGGAGGACTACCCCGTCGAGGACCTGCCGACTGAGGAGAACATTGTCTTCGTCAGCTCGACTGCTGGTCAGGGTGAGTTCCCCCAGAACGGTCGTCCCTTCTGGGATGCCATCAAGGACAACACCGACCTGGACCTGGCTGGTGTCAACTACTCCGTCATGGCCCTTGGTGACAGCCACTACTGGCCCCGCAAGGAGGACCGTGTCTACTACAACAAGCCCGGTAAGGACCTCGACAAGCTGCTGGCCAACCTGGGTGCCAAGCGTCTTGCCGACATTGGTCTCGGTGACGACCAGGACCCCGATGGTTTCCAGACCGGCTACCAGGACTGGGAGCCCAAGATCTGGCAGGCACTGGGCGTGGACAAGGTCGAGGGTCTTCCGGAGGAGCCCCCACCGTTGACCAACGAGGACATGAAGATCCAGTCCAACTTCCTGCGTGGTACCATTGTGGAGGGCCTGAACGACACGTCCACTGGTGCCATCAGCGCGACGGACCAGCAGCTCACCAAGTTCCACGGTACCTACATGCAGGATGACCGCGATATCCGCGACGAGCGCAAGGCCCAGGGCCTCGAGCCCGCCTACTCGTTCATGATTCGTTGCCGTCTGCCCGGTGGTATCTCGACACCTAAGCAGTGGATCCAGATGGACGACATTGCCAACGAGCTCGGTAACGAGACCATGAAGCTGACGACCCGCCAGACCTTCCAGTTCCACGGTGTCGTCAAGGCCAAGCTCAAGCCCGCCATGCAGGCCATCAACCGCGCCCTGATGACGACCCTGGCTGCCTGCGGTGACGTGAACCGTAATGTCATGTGCAGTTCGCTGCCCACACAGTCGGCCTACCACCGCGAGGTGTTTGCCAGCTCCAAGCTCATCAGCGACCACCTGCTTCCCGCGACCACTGCCTACCACGAGATCTGGTTGACGGACGACGATGGCAAGAAGACCCAGGTCGCCGGTGACGCCGTCCAGGACTTTGAGCCTCTGTACGGTCCTACCTACTTGCCCCGCAAGTTCAAGATCACCATTGCCATCCCGCCGCACAACGACACCGACGTCTACGCTCACGATATCGGCCTGATCGCCATCAAGGGTGCCGACGGCAAGCTGGCTGGTTACAACCTGCTGGCTGGTGGCGGTATGGGCTCCACGCACAACAATAAGAAGACCTACCCCCAGACTGGTCGCATGTTCGGTTTCGTTGAGACCAAGGACGTGCACATTGCCTGCGAGAAGGTCATGCTGGTGCAGCGCGACTTTGGTGACCGTAAGAACCGCAAGCACGCCCGTCTTAAGTACACCATTGACGACATGGGTGTCGAAACCTTCAAGGGCAAGGTCGAGGAGCTATGGGGCAAGAAGTTTGGCCCCCCCAAGCCGTTCCACTTTGACTCCAACGTTGATACGTTCGGCTGGCTGCGCGACGAGAAGGGCCTCAACCACTTCACGTTCTTTATTGAGAATGGCCGTATTGAGGACACCCCTACCTTCCAGATGAAGACGGGTCTGCGTGAGATTGCCAAGGTCCACAAGGGCGAGTTCCGCCTGACGGGCAACCAGCACCTGATTCTCAGCAACGTCAAGGACGAGGACATGGAGGGCCTCAAGGCGCTCATGAAGAAGTACAAGCTCGACAACGTCCAGTTCTCGGGTCTGCGCCTCAGCTCGTCAGCCTGTGTCGCCTTCCCCACGTGTGGTCTGGCCATGGCCGAGTCCGAGCGCTACCTGCCCGTACTCATCTCCAAGCTGGAGCAGTGCCTCGAGGAGAACGGCCTGCGCCAGGACTCCATTGTCATGCGCATGACGGGCTGCCCCAACGGCTGTGCCCGCCCCTGGTTGGCCGAGGTCGCCTTTGTTGGCAAGGCTTTCGGCGCCTACAACATGTACCTGGGTGGTGGCTACCACGGCCAGCGCCTCAACAAGCTGTACCGCCAGAGCATCAAGGAGGACGAGATTCTCGCCATCATGAAGCCCCTGCTCAAGCGCTACGCTCTTGAGCGCAACGACGGCGAGCACTTTGGCGACTTTGTCATCCGCGTCGGCATCATCACCGCCACCCGCGACGGTACCGACTTCCACGACGATGTAAGTTCACTCTGCTAAATCGAGCTGTCCACTGCTATTCAACACATACTAACTGACGCCCTCTAGATCCCCGAGGATGAGTCTGACGAAGAGTAAATGGCGAAAAAGGAGGAATAGTATAAAAACGCATGTTGTGAGAAAAAATTGGCACGACAGACCGCATATTTACTTGTTGGGTTGGCATCTTGTGTCGGCGTTTTGTTTTTAATTACTGCGTATTGGTTTTTGATAATTATACCACAATACAACTATTGAAGAAACAAACTGTATCAGTTCGATGCCGAGTGTGTGACGTGAGAATGTCAAGACCACCGACCACCACCCACGTGTTGGCCTCTATTTAAAACTCCGCTCACTACTTTGCTTTGTTTTTGTTTTAATAAAAAGAAAACACGAATTTAAACGATTAAAACCATGTCGATAAATCGAAGCAAGTTTCAGGCTCTGCTGTGCTTATCGATTGATTCGGTAAAATCTAGCATCAATCTCGTTTCGGGGTGGGAAGTGACTTCGTACGCATCGGAAGTCATTTGTTCGCGACGAAGATGCGTCGACAGCATGTAAAAAGCGCCCGTGTCGTGTATTTTTAGTAATTTGGTGCATTTGGTCGTCTCTTTCCTGTTTTCCCCAGCATGGAAAGGGTGGGTCCTGGCGGGCGGGTAGAGTAGCGCAAGCCTGCTGTGCATCTTTCCCAATTTGGCCATCTCCCCAGCAACGCCAGTAAACATTCTCGTTGCGACCCCCCATTCTCCGTCGCACCTTCTGTCAAAACAAGCGGAATCCTTGTTTGGGCGACGCTACTGAGCTTGCGCAGCCAAACTGGGCATTGGAGAAGGAGCGACTGAGAGCTCTCACCTCGCAGGAAGGAAAGGTCAACAAGCAACAAGCTCCCTCTTTCTTTCTGCATCTCCTCTTTCCTGCTTTGGACCTTTCTCCTTCACCCACCTCTTTCCTTTTTGCCCGGATATTTTATTCTTGCTTCACTCAATCGACAACCGGTTCTTTTACAGCTTCAAAATTTGACATCACCAAAAAGTACCCTTTTCTCTTCAGATAACAAGGTAACTCCCGCCCACTCGCACGCATTGCTTTGCTTTGCTGTTTGCATTGATGTTCTGGGAGCTGCTGAAAGCCTCTTGCCGATCACCACGTCTAACTGTCAACCAGCAGCGCAAACAACATACCAAAGACACCTCGAGAACTGCTTTCTGCGATACTTCAAACAAGGAGAAAGAGACGCAACAAACACACACAAGTTCCTTCACAAGAGCGACCCAATCTACAAAACGCAACAGATTCTCCGTCCCCCAAATAATCGCGATGGACCCTGGCACGCCCACGAGGCCGCCGGACTACTATCTCGGCTACACTGAGCACAACGATAGTCATGGAGGCCACGATTCCTTGACCGGAGCGACGACAACACACACGCACACAACATCGACAAACCCTTCCGCGGTTCGTCTCCTGACTTCTATGGACGGTAGTGGCATGCACGACGACGACGGCTTGACTCCTCCATCGCTGCACACATCTAGCGCCCGTCTTCACCACAGCAGCGCCTCTACAGTGCCGCCTCAGCTTCCCGAGATTCGTCCTCTGGGTTCATCGACATCGTATGTCAGCTCAACAGCTTCTTTCCTCCCATCCACTTCACCGCTGCGTACAACTGCGGGTGCTGCTTCATTAGCCACCTCCCCCCTCTCCCTCTCCAGCAAGGTGGCGGCTGCGGTGTCTTCTCTTGAACAGCGTGAGCGGCAGCAACAGAAAGAGCATCAAGGGCAAGTTCAAGTTCAGGAGGAGCAGTTGCCTGCATGCATCACAAAGGCACAGGTGCCAAACACAACGCAACCGTACAAGACTGTCAAGTTCGCTCAGGACCAGTGTCCCTCTCTCACGAACGGCGAGACTCTTGAAGAAGATTGCACCAGCACTATCCCTATTCCCCAGAGGCGGCCAGTGGCTGCACTAGGCAGGACGCCTACGATCAAACTGCAACGAAAGATGGCCGACGGATCAGTCCCAGAGCCCACCAAATCTGCAGCAATGCCACCCTCACTGAAGATATCAGGCGGGATGTCGTCTCGTCCCCCTCAACTGCCCCCTCTCTCAGATGGGGCGTCTGTGGGATTGGGATCTCTTCTCGATATGTCTTTGGACGGAGTGGCAGGAAAATACACAAAATCTCCTCACGCCACTTCAAAAGGCACTGCCAACACATCCAATCATGACCATGCTAACACGGACAGACTTCGCTTCTCAGCTTCACAGGATCCCTTCCAGGTCTCTTCGACTAGCCCTGGACGGCCGTCCATTGATCCGCCCATGATGATGCCCCCACCGCCGGACTCGTCCTACTCACCTCTTCGGGGACTGCGCGGAGACATTCCCCGCTCAGCGTCTCCCACACGGCCTTGGACACCATCGCGCCGCAGCTACGCCAACAATATGGCCCAGCATGCTCACTCGGGCTCATTCTCGTCGGTGCAGGCGCCCGAGTACAGCCGCGTGCCCCCCTCTCCTGCCCAGTATGAGCCTGCCGACATCAATGGCAGCCCGCGTCCCGGCACTCCTGCCTCCCAATACGGTGGAAGCCCCCGTCGACCTCTTCCCCCTGCTCCGCTATTCTCAGCAGTCGGCAGCAACGCTCGCACATCTACTTTCGCCGACGATGCTACCGTGTCGATTGCCCTGGGCGATGAGGAAGACTTGACCGAAGTCTCCGGCATCAGCTCGGCCTACACTCGCCAGTCACACCAGCCGCGCGGTAGCAACGCGTCGTACCGGTACGAGGCTGCTAGCAGCATGGACGATGATGGCGATGAGGACGACGTCTTCCGGCCACGCTCTGAGGTGTCTGGTAGCCGCAGCCGGCAAACAATGTACGGAAACAACTTCTCCCAAGTCACTCTCAACGACCCCGAGGGCGGTGCTGAAGACGAAGACGGTGGAAAAGACATTGGCGAGATGCGCGCTCACAAGGACGGCATGGAGGATGATGGCGATGCCGATAGCTTCGTCAACGCCAAAAACGAGAAGTTTGAGCACTACGGGCCCGCGCCCGAGGGCCGGCAGGAGCGCCGCGGTGTTCGGGAACCACACATGAGCAAGAAAGCCGTCCAGCTTATTAATGGTAAGCTGGTCCTTGAATGCAAGATCCCGACCATCCTGTTCAGCTTCCTGCCGCGAAGAGATGAAGTTGAGTTCACACACATGCGCTACACCGCCGTAACGTGCGACCCCGACGACTTCGTCGACCGCGGATACAAGCTGCGCCAGAACATTGGTCGCACCGCCCGGGAGACGGAGCTCTTTATCTGTGTTACCATGTACAACGAGAACGCCTACGACTTCACCCGGACAATGCACGCTGTCATGAAGAACATTGCCCACTTCTGTGGTCGCAACAGGTCCCGAACTTGGGGTGAGCACGGCTGGCAGAAGATTGTGGTCTGCATCGTTTCCGATGGTCGTGAGAAGATTCACCCACGCACACTCGATGCCCTTGCAGCCATGGGTATCTACCAACACGGCATCGCCAAGAACTTTGTCAACCAAAAGGCTGTCCAGGCCCACGTGTACGAGTACACAACGCAAGTGTCTCTGGACTCCGACCTCAAATTCAAGGGTGCCGAGAAGGGAATTGTCCCCTGTCAGATGATCTTCTGTCTGAAGGAGCGCAACCAGCGGAAGCTCAATTCGCATCGTTGGTTCTTTAACGCCTTTGGCCGGTCGCTCAACCCCAACGTCTGCATTCTTTTGGATGTCGGTACGCGTCCTGGCAACAACTCGTTGTACCATTTGTGGAAGGCCTTTGACACCGACTCCAACGTCGCTGGTGCTTGTGGTGAGATCAAGGCCATGAAGGGTAAATTTGGAGGAAACCTTCTCAACCCTTTGGTGGCCTCGCAGAACTTCGAGTACAAGATGAGTAACATCTTGGATAAGCCACTGGAGAGTGTCTTCGGCTACATTACTGTGCTTCCCGGCGCCCTGAGCGCCTACCGTTACCACGCACTCCAGAACGATGAGACCGGCCATGGCCCTCTTAGCCAGTACTTCAAGGGAGAGACATTGCACGGTCAGCACGCTGACGTGTTTACTGCCAACATGTACCTGGCCGAGGACCGTATTCTCTGTTGGGAGCTTGTGGCTAAACGCGGCGAGCGTTGGGTCCTCAAGTATGTCAAGGGCTGCACTGGCGAGACTGACGTTCCGGATAGTGTACCGGAATTCATCTCGCAGCGGCGTCGCTGGCTGAACGGTGCATTTTTTGCAGCCGTGTACTCTCTCGTGCATTTCAAGCAGCTGTGGACGACTGACCACACGATCGCTCGCAAGATTCTTCTGCACATCGAATTCCTCTACCAGTTTCTACAGCTCCTGTTCACCTACTTCTCGCTCGCCAACTTCTACCTCACGTTTTACTTCGTCGTCGGCGGTTTCGCCGACCCTACTGTGGATCCTTTTGGTCACCATATTGGTTCTTACATTTTCACGGTCCTTCGCTACACGATCACGCTTCTCATCGCTACGCAGTTCATTCTCTCTCTCGGTAACCGTCCGCAGGGTGCCAAGAAGCTGTACATGACGAGTATGATTCTGTACGGTATCATCATGGTGTACACGACATTTGCGACAATTTACATTGTGGTCCGACAGCTTCGGGACTCCAGCAATGTTTTGAAAATTGGCAACAATGTCTTCACCAACTTGATTGTGTCTACGACCTCGACAGTTGGACTGTACTTTTTCATGTCGTTCCTGTACCTCGACCCGTGGCACATGTTTACGTCGTCTGCACAGTACTTTACGCTGCTGCCGAGCTACATTTGCACACTGCAGGTGTACGCCTTCTGTAACACACACGATGTTACTTGGGGTACCAAGGGTGACAACGTGCTCAAGACGGATCTGGGTGGCGCTGTCGGCAAGGGCAGCACTGTGGAGCTCGAGATGCCGTCGGAGCAGCTGGATATTGACAGCGGCTACGATGAGGCGCTGCGGAACCTTCGCGACCGTGTCGAGGTTCCCGAGTCTCCAGTGTCTGAAGCACAGATGCAGGAGGACTACTACAAGAGCGTGCGAACCTACATGGTTGTCACCTGGATGATTGCCAACGGCATTCTGGCCATGGCCGTGTCCGAGGCCTATGGCTCGACCGGCATCGGGAACAACTTCTACCTGCGCTTCATTTTGTGGTCGGTGGCCTCACTGGCCCTGTTCCGCGCGATCGGCTCGACAACTTTCGCCGTAATTAACGCGATCAACGTCATTATCGAGGGTCGTGTGCGACTGTCGCTTAAGGTTCCAGAGTGGTTCGGCTCCTTTGGTTCCAAGATGAGCGAAGCCGGGAGCAGTATCGTCAGCAGTGTGCGAAGATGAGGTGACTTGAGAGTGTTGGGGGTGTTTTCTATTTTTGGGATTATATTTGGACCATTTTGATACCTTGGAAATTGTTATCTGGACTGGCTGTACGAGTACGATTATGGGAATGAGTGGTGGAGAGTGACGGAAGTAACGGAAAAGGAGGAGGGAGAGGTGGATGTCCACGATCTGGTTTTGATTTGATTTTTCTTCTGCCTTTGCAAGGCTCGGCCAGCTCGTACGAGAGGCAGATATGTTTGGGATTTGGCGTTTTCTTGTTTTGATATTTTTTGACATTTTCGTTTCTTCATTTTTAAAAAGTGTGAAATGCTATAAATCTGCTTATCCTTTCTACCTTTTCTTTCTTCTTTTTTCTTTTTTCTTTTGGTTATCTCGCTATGCTTTTTTTTTACGTTTCCTACTACATGTCTACTGCGCCCAGATCTCATCCCAGCGCCGCCGGTCGGTCCGTAGAGGACCATCCAAACGGCCAAACCGTGCTGCCGATGGCGTGTTCGCCTCGGGCAGGCAAATCCACTCCCGAACACAGTCGGGCACCTCCTCCTTGACGTGTGCAATACAAATCAGCGCCTGCTGGTCCGTGAGACCTCGCACCTGGACCTTGCCCTGCTTGGCCACTTCGCTCGCAACAATCTTGTTGTCCGCACCGTATGTTGCCGTCTCGCCATGGCTTAGGAAGAGCTCGCACTTGTCCCGCACACTCTCGTCCATGCCGCTAAACGCCTCGTCGAGAACGACAATGTCGGGGTTCTTGACGACAGCACGGATAAACAACAGCACACGCTGGGCACTAAAAGACAGCTCGCCAAAGAAGTAATTGTCAGCCCAGGACAGGTCACCACTGTTGCGATCACTAGAAGCCGCAGCATTGCCGCCACTGCTTGGCTGCAGCTCCGAGGCGAACCACCGCAGACATGCATCCACTTTGCCCGGCGCTTCGGACGTCAACTGCGGCTTGGCACGAAACGTGTCTGCCCAGGCACTCTGCACAATCTGACGGACGGTCAGGCCGCGGGGCATGTGTTGGTGCACTTCGGGGCTGGAGTGGCCGACGCGGGACTGGATGTCCCAGAATGTCAGGGGACGGCCGGGGCGGTCGGGTTCGGGAAGACGGCTGCGGCCAAACAGGCGAATGGGCAGCGAGTAGGTTTGAGGGTGGTCGGAGCACAGCAAAGAAACAATTGTGGTCTTGCCGGAGCCATTGGGACCAAACACGCCCCAGCGCTCACCACGACGGACGGTCCAAATCAGACCGGGCACCGTCGAGCCATCCTCCACCTTTTGGGACCAGTTGCCGAGGGCGATGCGGTCGCCGTACTTGACGACGCAGCCGTTCATCTCGACAATGGGCTCGCCTTGGGCAACCTCCTGTTTTGGGGATGGTGTCGACTTTGGAACATCTGCTGAAGCAAACGTGCTGTGGCTCTCCTCGTCAAACCCCCGACCCTCAATACCGCTCGGCGTCAGGATGCGGCCCATTTCACCCAAGGCGTGCACAGGCATCTTTTCGTCCTCGGCCTTCTTGCCGCTGCGCACGCCGTGGACATATTCGCGCAGCCTCTCGAGCACCACATCGCGGGGGCCCATGGCACCCACCTGGCAGTCAGTGCGCAGGTATATAAGATGGCTGATCCACGATGGCAGCGGATCCTGTGGCCGTGAGCTCAAAATGAAGCGCGGCTGCGCCTTAGCAGCCATGCCGCTCAATAGCGGGCTCAGCGAAGCCACCGTTGGCGGGTCAAGGCCCATGAACGGCTCGTCGAGAAGCAAGACAGCAGGGCGGGTCAGCAGAGCACGTGCAATACGGGCACGGCGCCCTTGGCCATTGGACAAGAAAGCAACGGGAAGGTCCAGCAGAGGTTCCAGCCGAAGATCCTTAATCACGCGATCCAAAAGACTGGCCGGGATCCGTTCGTCGCCCTCACCCCCAGCCGCACCACTGCTTCCTTCCTCGTGGTAGGGGTTCAGATCTGTGTTGCCCAGCAAAAAGTCGCGCAACGAAAAGTCCGTCTTCTCTCGCCGCGACTCGTACCGTGCGGAGAGATACGCTGAAGTCGCCGGGCCGAGACCGGAGCCGCCACCGTCGGCATCGAATCCGACATACCGGATGGCACGCGAGGCACTCTTGATCCGGTGTGGCACGCCGTCCGTAGCCAAGTAGGGATACGACCGTGCCGTGGGCGGCAGGCAAATGTGCTGGCCTCGCAGGGCCTGGAGCAGAGTAGTTTTGCCGGCCAAAGAAGGACCCACGACACACCAGTTGTGCGGCGTCAAGGGTCCCAGTCCCGCGCCGCCGCCATGGGCAGTGTCGTCCGACGGGAGCTCAAAGTCGAAATCCGAGAACAAGGGTGGGTTGTGGTGTGCAGTACCACTGGATCCGCCAGAAGGATCACTGACAGGCACAGAGCTGGGGTGGTGACGATAAAAGGTGCCTTTGGCGATGCGGATAATGGGCGGCCGCGCGCCTGAGAAAGAAGGCATTGTGCAGTCCTTTGGAGGCCAATTGGGCCTTATAAAAGGCTAATTGACACTGCAAGTAATGGAAGTAGTTAGCAGTGTAAAAACTGAAGAAGGATCAGTAAATATGTGAAATCGTGAGAATATTACATGAAAGCCGTTGGTGAGAATTGGCTCTGTCCATTGCTCTTATATCTAACGGCGCACGAGGAGCACTGTCGTCAACTGAACTCTAGGGGTCGTTTCCCCTCCACACTACGATAGCTTGCAGTGTGTCGGGGACGCTAAGAAAGCTCCGTGCTGTTGTGACCTCTCTGCTACTAGCCTACTACGTAACAAGATGCACGTGTAGAGTCACGTGAATACGACAGCTAGCTGAGGGGGGTATCTGATTAGCTGAGGAAAGGCACGGTTACGAGCTGCGACAGCAAGCTGCAGCCTGCCTACGCCTTGCCTTGTCTGTTGCTGCCAACGAGCCAAACTAGGTCCTGTCTCGACAACGATCAACGAAAGCCCGCCAACCTCATTGCATCAACCACTGCATCAACCACAGCATCACGACGACTTTCTTTTCAAGCGGCCTGACTCACTGCTATCACGAACTTTATTCAACGAACCCGACGACTACCAATTCGTCGTCAACCTTCTTTCCTCCATCACCAACCACATCCGACCTCCTCATCCTCCTTTTCATTATGGTATGCTCTCGATCGTCGATGCCAACGATACTATCCATTCTAAAATCCAAACCCAGTTGTGCTAACACACTCTCCCCTCCCTCCAGTCTCTCCGCATTGTCCCCGTCGACGCTCACGCCGACTCCTTTAGCCATGTCGCCGCCCGCGAACGTGGCGCTCCCTCCGCCCCCGGTGTCCACGATCTGATGCGCCACGGTGTCGGCCCCAAGGTCACCGCCCCTGCTGCCGACCTGTCCTCGAGAGCCGCCGCTTCCGGCAGTGCTGCACCACAGCTTGACTCTGCCCACCCGCTCGAGGCCCGTCTCAAGCAGTGGGAGGCCACTCGCGAAAATATGCGCATGGAGATGCTGCGGCGGACGTACGGCGTGGCAGAGCCTGTGCGCCGCGGTATGGAGCTCAAGATTACCCGTGATGGCGAGTGGCGTCCTCTGGCGCTGGGCAGCGCAGGGCCGGGCAGCTCGCAGCTGCCGAGTGTGCACGAGGACATTCTGCTGGGCCGGGACACGACGGTGGACTGGGAGGATATCTACACGGGCGAGGAGACGCGGTCTGTGCCGACGTTCCACGAGGAGATGGAGCGGAAGCTGCGGATGTAGTCAAGTTGTTTAGAAGGGGGGGTATATTAGCGGAGGACGGATGTTCTCTTTTGCTTGCAACCGCATTTGGTGCCGTTCTGTAACATCACATTAAGGACTCATACAATACACATTTTATTTCACGTTCAAACAGCTACTGCACATTCTGACCTTACCGATGATTGCGGATGTACGGAAGGTATGCGAAATCAAGGCTTGTTGACTTGTTCTGTATTCTTTATACTTGGAGGGAGTGGAATAATCGTCATGTACAAAAGACAGGTCCAGGTGAGAGGAAAGTTGAATTACATTCACGACAGGCAGGGTCGGAGCAGCATCGAAAAGTCAAAAGTTGGAAGCGTAAAAAGGATAATGCACGTTAATATGACATATGGGAAAACTTGAATACGGAGAATACATATAAACAAAGCCAGTGAAAATGAATGCCGGGGGAGTTGAATCAGGACAGTGTGGTAAAAGCCAAAGCAAAAGTAGCAGTAAAGCAACAAGTAGTAAAGACACAAAGAAAAGAAAGAAAAGAAAGAAAAAAAAACGACCAGAACCACAGGACGCCAGCATCTAGGCCCCAAATCCTATTTTGAGGAGAAAGAAAGCAAAACGTCAAATGGCGGCCCAGAAAAATAAAGCAAGAGCCTGGCAAACTCCTGTACAAAACAAGTAATGTAAGGTAGGTGATGGGGACGGATAGCAAATCGAGCGGTCAGCAAAGCAAACGACATAGAGTGTGTTGGCAGCTCTCGAGGACGGCCCACGACCCAAAAATTAAAGAACGCGCTGAGACAATGACGGCCTCGTCGATGTGTGATTTTTGCGTGTGGTATACGTATGTGTGTGTCGGGTGCATGTATATGCATGTGGGCGTTTTGATGAGCCGTCCAAGCGGATGTGACGAGAGAAAGGTAAGAGGAAAATGGGTTGAGCTGTCGCCGTCTATAAGATAACACAGCATCCGCTGCCACCTTCTCTCCGGCGTGCTTCGCGGCTACCGCTGCTGCCCTTAGCCGCCTCCTCGTCCTCCATCATCTCAGCAGGCTTGACCGACATGTGAACAATATTCGGCGCGTCGGGGCTCATCTGGTACTCTGTGGGTTGGTTAGTATGAGTAGACGAACGACTCAACCTCTCGTACGCGGGTGCGATACATACTCTTAAGTTGTTCCTTATCGTCTAACAATTTGCCAAAGTGAATCAGCCGGATGCTACTCGGGCTGGCCGGCTTGCTTTCCCAGTCCTCCCGCCATTCACGCAGGATCAGTTCCTTGAGCTTGTACACAGAGATGCTGAAAGGGTCTTTCGTGCCAGCTGCCGTGACATCGGGAACCTCGACACCACGCTTAGTCAGGTATCGATCGTCGATCTTAAAGGGATGGCGGTTGCCTGTGGGTAGCAGGAGCGTGATGTTACAGACGAGCGTGCTGGTAGCGCTGGTAACGGGTGCGATCTCGTCGTCCTGGTTCAGGGCCTGGGGGTTGGAGGTCGTGGTACGCAGAACAGCAGCCGGGGGCACCCTTGGCGCCTCCAGGACACCGCCCGTCGCCAAGGTTGATGCTTCCGTGGCTTCCGTCGGCTTGTCTGCTACCGCTGCCGCTACCGCTGCTGCGGATTCTGTGGTCTCCGGAGCCCTGCCTGCTGTAACGGCGCTTGTTGAGCCCTCTGTCTCTGCTTCGGCAGCCTTCTCAGCCTCTGCTGGCTCTGCTGCTGTTGAGGTGGCAGCAGCAGCTTCTGGCGTGGTCTCGGTAGCCCCGGTGGTCTCGGTCTCGGCCTCGGTCTCGGTCTTGGGTGGTAATGAACTCGTAACGACCTCGGTCGTCTCCTGCACTGTCTCGGGTGCGGCCGCGGCAGCCGCATTATCGTTCGCGCCGCCCATCGTCGCAGCAGTTGCTTCCGCCATTGTTGTGAGTTGTGTGGGTCGGGTGTATGTGCGTGTGTGATATCGAAGAAAGACAGAAAGCACCAGCGGTCTAACTCGTTACTGTCGTCGTCGTTTATTTCGCTCGTCGATTAAGTCTCGCCACTACGCTGTGTCGAAGGGACGTAAGGGAGAAAGGGTACGGAGTACGACAGCGGCTAAATTCGAGACAGTGCCTAGTGATGGAGAGTAACGACTGCAGCCCGATTGGAATGGATCGTTTGGTGCTTGGTGATTTGGTCAAAGGTCAGAAGTCTATCTCGCCAGGATGCTGCTGCCCATTGACAGTGAAAGGCCACAGTGAAGACAAAAAGAATGTCGTTTGGGTCGATAGGTCGATAGGCCGATGGCCGATGGTCGATCGCGTGGCTAAGATATGCGCAGGTGGATAGTGAGAGTAAAAAAGAACGTGGCCGCCGTTGTCGTCGTGTGGGTAATGCAGAAACAGAAAGTGATGAATGAAAGGGTTGGTTTCGTTTTCGTTTTTCGCAGGCTGTTTTCTGTAGCGAATGATACAACAGTTCTTCGAAAGGGGGCTGAATTTGGCTTTTACTTGGCTGGCCGAGGATGCTTTCTTCGCCAAACTATTGTCTACTGTAGCCCGCTTGCAGCGATGTAGAATCAAGCCGGATGTGTCTGGGAGTCTGGTGTGTATCGTGGCGGAAAGAAATAATGGAATGGCGCCTTGGCCATCCGAGACAACAAAAAACGATTGATGGAATAAGAAAAGTTTATTTACAGGAGGAGGTTTCGTCGGTTCTGTCTAGTTCTGGTCGGAATTGGGGGGAAGAGAATGGATGGGATGGGGAAGAACGGCCAAGCGAAGAGCGAAGGACCAGGGAAAGGGCAGCACAAAGCAAACACGAGGGACTGGCACAAGGGACAACAGAAACCGGCTAGCGGAAAGAAACAGTGGCAAGTTGGTGGTTCCCTCGTCAGAAGGAGCGATGGGGAGAGAGGAGAAGCGGGAAGGTGTGCTGAAATGCCAGTGGAACCTTTTTTTTTTACTTCTGGCACTGTGCAGGCTCGCAGGCTGCTTGCAAGGTTCCGGGCGACGCTGAGGCCGATTGGTCCGGAGAGGGTGGCACCTGCCAGGGCCTTTTTGTGTTTCTGTCGGGGCCGTAATCAGGGCCCTGTTATGCTACTACAGGGCTCGATCAGGCCCGGTCAACGCCTAGGGTGCACGTTACAGGTACCCTCTAGCGCTGTTCGAGGGCAGACAGGGGCATATACGTCGTATTTAGAAAGATTTGGCGTTAGTTGGACTGTGCTTGACAGGAAATTAGGTCGAACAAACGAAGAAGGTGCGAGTGGGCAGACGTTGGGCTGGAACCCGAGTATCACGAGCGGGAAACCACGAATATTCACCGCAAACATACAATTTTCAGGAAGGTGCGACTGGAATCACCGTGGAATCACTCAATGGGATTGGGCAGTTGCTGAATTGCAAATGGACTGCACAGAACGGGAAGGAACGGACAGGCGAACGAGACGCCCGACGAGCATTTTGACAACACTGGAAGGAGGTGGTGGGTTGGTTCTGACACCGTGTATGCACTGTGTGTCTGAGTCAATAATCGAGAAAGTCGCCCGCTGGAAGCATCTTTTGTTTTGGTTGTTCGCGGGCGTCGATTGAGCCGCTGTTAGCTTGCCAGTCTCACCAGCGAGTTTCTTTGTTCTCTCCTCATTCTCACGCAGCTAACTCCCAGTTTCGTGCCACGAGCATGCGTGCTGCCCTGAAGTACCCTCGTCAAGTCCTCTCGCCACCTCGAGATTTGGCTTGTGAGAGGCACCATCTCGCTCTTGCCTGTTTTAGGTGAGGCTGTCATTGTTTCCTGTCAGCATTGCACCTTCTCTCTCCGGGCACGGGCAGCAAGCCAAATTACTGCATTGCGCCTTCCGTATTCACTCCAGCTCGCATCTCTGCACAGTAAGATACATCATCTGCTGTCAATTATCAATTGTCGATTGTCAACTATGTAAACCAGCCACGCCGCCGGGATCCGGCATTTCGCTCCCCGTCGAGAGGCGAGAAACCGTGTTTATACACGAGATACGTAAGTTGTGCACGGCGCTGTCCGGCTGACACCCTTTCCCACTGAGCTCGCCGGTTTGCTCCTATTTTGTTACCTTATAATTACAACTGCCTCGTTCTATTTGTAACGGGCGCAAAAAGATACGGAAATCCGAACGCGATACACCCACTCTCTGTTTTCTTTTCTCTACTCCTCTCCTCAGTATCGATAAACAGCCTACGCCCGGATACAACATCGAACATCGAATCGCCGAACGGCCGCCCCGTGACAGTGGTTTGTGCTGACGATCAGCCCTCCGAGGACTTCCGCCCGGCCATTGCCATGCCCATGACGTATTCTGTGCGGTGGATAATTCGTACGCCGTACTCGTTCAACACATCCTCCTATCCCTAGTCCCTGGGTCTACGGCAGCCGAGCTTCTTGGGGTTTTCTTGGGTTCGCCATGCGATATTCTCATTGACCTTCTTTGATTTTTCTACTTTCACCTCTCACCTTTCCTCTCCTTGACCCATTGGCTGCTCCCCTGTCACGACGCCCACTCTCGTCCACCAAAGGTCAGGCCGGACAATAATGTTCCCCGTATCACCGTCGCACTGCACTGCAAATACCACCTCGACGGCTTCGGGCTGCTAATCGGCAGAATCCATGTGGTGCAGCTCCCCATCGAACTCTTCAAGAGGAGAAAGGGCTAGCGGCAGAACCAACCCGGTCTTCCTATTCCATTTTGAGTTTACCCTTCGTTTATCTTGGCCCTCTTGATGCATTGAACCAGGTATCAGTGGCACCAAGGCTCACACTTTCTGGGGCGTATCAGCGCCCCGAGATCTGGGGAAATGCATGGGAGTAGACTGCAATCAACAGCCAACCTCTTCTTGGTGATAAACAGCTGAAAAAGCAGGCAAGCCCCTATCATCGTCCTCCTATTCGTAGCGTCTGGCTCTCTATCTCTGCAGCCCCCGCTGCGTTCTCTTCAGTTTCTTCTATAGATAACCATCTCCTCCATTTGAACGCCATTCCTCTTTATCGTCCTCCCCTCCCCTGAGACATCACGAGACCCTTGTGCCCTTCAAGGCTGGTCGTTGCGTGATATCGCGCACTCCTGTCACCACCCCACATCAACAAAACTGACAGAATATCGTTTCCCCTCTCCGCTATCTTGTCTCCAGGCTTGGCCTAGGTTCTGTCCTGGCTCTGGGCCACATGCGGCCCCACGAACATGCAGCATTGGCTGCAGCATGCTTCCTACCTCCTGCAAAGCTAAGCAAGGTTGTAGAGACAATACCCTGCCCGCTTGAGTCTATCATAGCTGCATGTCTTTCACCTCACGGGAAGTTTTGAGCCTTGACAGCTAGCTGTGGGCGTCGAACAGAGTGTAAACTATGCACTGTATAATACTGTGTAGATTCACCGCCTCGCCCGTTCTCAAAAATGCTGATCTGTAAACGCGATACTGTTATTTTGGTACGCCAGAACTTACAGGCTTGCAATCTTGCCCAAGCAGCTTCGGTCGCCCTGCCCTGTCTCTGAGTCCCAGTGAAACTCGTACCAAGGATCCTGCCCTGAGTCCTTACCAAACAAGTTGCTGCATTGGATGCGGCCTGTTTCAACTTATCTACCCGCGACGGACGGGACGAACAACAAAACAGAGATTTCTTGTACAAAGAAGTATCCGAGATACCCATCCTGCAGCATCCGTAAAACGTATGCGGAGTATGGGGAGTGGGGAAATTATGAATTGAGGTGTACTCCGTACTCCGTACCCAGTATGATTTGGGACCCGGTCGTGAGTAGCTGCACCCACACTTGTGGCTCAACTTTACGTTAACGACACTCAACCTCAATCTGAAGTGTGAGGTTTGAGGTTCAATAAAATCCTGTGGTTTCACTATATTTATTGTCTTACTTTTGTATACTTTTTCTTAATTGTACGTAGAAATCATAGTTATATTAGAAAATGACTGTCTATTTTGATTCTCTTGGTTTGTTTTTAGATAAATATTTTTGACTACAAAATTGAATTGGAAAAAGAGTACGGGCTTAAATAGAACAAAGAGAGAAAAAATCTACAAATAAAACCGGTCTTTGTAACAAAAAATGTATATCAAAAGAGGCTACTTTTTTATTTACTTTAACTTGAGTACGAGAGACAGGCGCGTCTTCCTTTCATCAAATGTTATTTTGTGGTGGGCATGTTGCACCACCATCGAGCACCTCTGGCAGCCCCGACCAGCATTTGAATCTGTCGCGATGTCTACGCGATGTTCACATAGGGCTGCCAAACTCCACATTACCAATATATCCCAGTATTAGGTATAATCTAATACAAAATGAGCGTGACAGGTACCTCTCACGGGGCTGTCCGCGAGGAAGCCGCGTTTACCATCTCGCTCCTTCTGCTTTTGGTGGCAAGAGCAGGGCTCAACTACTTGTCCATCGCACCTTCCTCACAAGAGAGAATAGGGCGTTCTTGCCCTCGCAAACGCAGAAAACCCACAATGTCCAGAATATTTAAATCTCTTGATGTGTAGAGCAGGACAAAATTTGTCTTCTTCTTCTCTCTCTTCCTCTTCTTCTCCCTCATCTCTCAACAACCGCCCGACAGCATTCTGGTCAGCCAGTTCTTCCACCAACAATCAACTTCCGATTCTGACACCACGATATACTTCTTCTACAAACAGGCGTCTACGTCTTATTAATGCAAACAGTTGCCAGTAGCTGGTGAGTTTCCCATCAAAACACTGAATCCGTTATGTGAAAACAAACGATATTGCCACCTCCACATGGGATTGATCTCAACATGGCCTTTTGTCTCCCTACCAGCAAACCAAAATACTAACAGTAGAACAAAACTGCCAGAAACACGAGCGATCTTTCAATACCATCACAATGTATACCAACAAGTTGACCAAGCTGGGCGCCCTGGCCCTGCTTGCTGCCGGCCCTGTCATGGCCGAAAACGGAGGTGGCTGCACCATTGGTGGTGGCACGACCCTGTAAGTGAATATAGTATGATATCATTTCACCAAGAATAACATTTCTAATCTTTTTTGTCACCTAGCGATTTCATCACGCGTACCCTCGGCCACGTCACGTACACCCTTCTTCGCCCCGATACGAGCAAGCCCTGGGAGGAGTTCATGGAGCAGACCGGCTTTGCCGCCGCCGCGACCGAGACTGGTGCTGTGACCGTCACCGACACTGTCCGGGAGACTGCTACCGTGACTGACACCGTCACCGCGACTGTCACGGTGACAGCTCCCGCTGAGAAGCTGGTGACCGTCACGGCCACCGCGACTGATACGGTCGTGGAGACCATTGTTTCTACCTCGACCGAGGGCATCACCGTCTCCTACGTTGAGACCACCACCAGCTACAGCACGACTACTAGCACCCTGTCTGCCCTGGCAGCTACGACCCCCGGCATTCCTATTGACATGGGCGTCGCCAAGCGCGACGTGACCACCACCGTGACCGTCTACGGAGGCTATGGCAACCCGTCGACGTCCACGACTGGTTCTTTGACCACGACTGTCAGCGCCACATCGACTACGACCATCTATGGCTCGTCCGACTACCCCACGGGTATGCCGCCGATGTCCATGTCCATGCCCATGTCGATGTCCATGCCTATGTCGATGCCTATGCCTACGACTGAGGAGCCATCGTCGACTAGCTTGACGCCATCAACTTTCTTTACCGGGGCCATCAGCAGCAGCCTCTCTTCTTCCTCTGTGAGCGCCTGCAGCAGCGGCAACGGTACCTGGAGCACTTCGGCTGTGCCGTCAAAGGTCTCATCATCGATCTCGGCCTCGACCACCGAGTCCGTCCCTGCCGAGAGTGATGCGGCCCCATCCCCTTCCAAGCCGACGGCCACTCTCACCTCTGGTAGCGGCCGTCTGACCGTTGTCGGTTCGGGCATCCTGGCGGCTATCGTCATGTTTGCTCTCCTCAACTAAGGGGTAGATGCGGAAGGTAGATGCGGAAAGAGGGACAAGTATCTGCGGACTCTTTCTCGTTCCAAGTGTGACGGTGAACTGAATAGGACGAGGAGGAATAACTACTGCGGGGGATATGAAGAGTGCAAGGGATACGAAAATTAAGGTGCGAGTTCAGAGGGAAGAGAGGAGGAATATCAGAGGGTCACGTAGCGAGTAATCTATGGCGCAAGTGCAGCTAACTAAAGAGGCATATCATTTGGAAGCAGCAGGAAGCACAGAAGGGAGGAGGGCGATCTCTTTTATTATGTTACCGCGAGCGGACGCTTTCATAGAATTGACTCTTGCATTGAAAGACACTTCATTCTTTTTATTACTTTTCGTGCTACCCGTAGCGAAAGACCATCTATGTACACGATAACAATTATTCACCAATTAAGAATAAGACAAACGTACAAAAATAAGAGAAATACAACAACGCTGTCTACCAAAAAAAAGCACAAAACAAGCATCTTATCCTTTTCCTCGCTTGCCCTACATCAACAAATCATTCACATGCCCTTGCTGCGGGTGGTACGCCGTCTGCGGTGCATACTGGTTCACCAGGTAACCGGGGGTGCCGCCGCCGTCGCCGCCAAACGAGTCCGGTGCCACCACCGTCGGCTCCTGGATCCGCATCTGGGCAAAGTACGCATCGGCCTCATCGACGGCCGACTGCGGACTGGTCAAGCCGTTGTTGCCATTGAAGTGGCCATTTCCATTTGCAACGCCGTTGCCTCCAGCACCCGGTTCGCGGCTGCGCAAGTCAATGTCCGACGGCTGGCCGCCGTGGCCAAGCATTGACAAGCTCTTGTTGGTATCAATGTACAGCAAGTCGGCGGCACCAGGCTGGCCGGTCGGCTGCATTGTCTGTTGCTGGGCGAACAGCTGCTGCTGCTGCTGCTGCTGCTGCTGCTGCTGCTGGAGAGCCGCTTGCTGCTGCTGTTGTTGTAGTAGCATTTGTTGTTGCTGCTGCTGGAGCTTCTGCTGTTGTTGCAAGAGCTGCTGTTGCTTCTGCTGCTGCTGTGATGGCGGTAGAGGAAGGGATGCATTGGCGGAGTGGGCACTGACCGGGCGCTGCAGGGCTGGCGACTCGATGAGACGGCGTGGCCGTGCAGACCGGAACACAGTCTGGACGGGCTTGAGGTAGACGGTGGCGAGCGTGCCGACGCTCAGACACATCTCCTCAAGCGTCTGCGGGTCAAGACGTTCGGACTCGGCTGTAATGGCAGGCTTCTCGCCCATGATAATCTGCTTGGCGGCCTCAATGTCCGTAGATAGTAGACGCCAGTACATGTACGCACGGTCGCGCAGATCCGGGTTGTCGGTCTCTTCGGTGGCCCATTTGAGCACCCGGGGCACGAGCTCCTGACCTTTGGTGGGCCGCTGGATAAACAGCTTGACAGTCGCCGTCAGGAGCGCGAGCTGCACTTCGACGGGCTCTTCGGCAAACGAGAACAGGAAATCCTCCAACAAGACATCGGCATTCTCGATGCGGCTGGCATACTGGCCAATGACCCAGACCATGGCGGCCTTCGCCTCGGGCTCATCGAGCGAGTCCAAGTTCTCGCACAGCGTGCCAATGATGGACTCGTACTGGTTGGGGTACTTACGGAAGATGTTGCGAATGACGACGGTGGCCTCCTGGACAATGTAGGTGACCTTGGTGGCGACGAGATCAAGCAGGACATTGATACAGCGGCGAGCGGCGGGCTCAATCTTGATGGCGAGCTTGCCAATGGCGCGGACGGCCTTGCGGACAAAGTGGACGTCGATTTCGGTGGCGTACTCGCGCAGTTCGGTCAGGACCTCGTCAATGTTCTTCTCGTTGGCGAGCATAAAGATGAGCTCAAGCTTGGTGACTTTGACGTAGATTGGGTCGTTGTATTTGCAAAAGAAGACGCGAATGTCGTTGCGTAGGACCTCGGGCCGGCGCTGCAGGATCAGGAGAGCATTGCGCAGCACGAGGTACTGGACCTCGGGACCCTTGGCGAGCAGCGTGACCAGCGGCGGTGACAGCTTCTTGCACAAGGCGGTAATCTGCTTCTGATCGGAGATGTAGTTCATCAGGTAGAGGATGACACGGATACAGGTAAGGACGACGGCCGAGTTGGAGTGCGAAAGGCGCGGCGAGATGCGCTCGGCCAGGAGAGCGGCCTCGGTGGATTCTTGTGGCGTGTAGGACATGAGGGCTTCAAGAATGTATGTCTGGCCCCACTCGGAGCAGTCTGGCAGGATGGCGACCATCTTGGAGGCGTTGTGGTAGTCGATGGTGAGCTTGATTGCGTCGCTACGCTCCCAGATGTCCATCAGACCGGCCAGCGCGCTGGCCACAACAGTTGGGTTGTCGTCGCGCAACAATGAGTTGAGACGGTCGATTAGGTCGGAGCCCTCCACCATGTGCTTGTCGTGGTCGTACAGCTTGGCAACGCAATAGGCTGCCGTCTTGCGGACGTACGGGTCGGAGTCGCGGAGGAGAACCTTGACGATCGGGACGGTGGCCTCGACAAACTCGCGCACGTGGATGTAGGACATGGTCCGGAGGGCGAGGGCTCGTACGAGGGGGTTGTTGTTCTCCATGTCGTTTTCGAGGACTGGGATGGCCTTAATGGCAATTTCGGGGCGCATCCTTGCGTAGTTGACGAGGAAGAGGAAGCACATCTTCTTGATCTCGATGCTCTGGATGTGCATGCAGGCGATGATGTCCGGGAAGAGGGCGACCATGTCGTTGTTACTCATGGTCATGTTGGCGACAATCTTCTTGAGAGCGATCTTCTTGGCGGCAAAGTTCTTGTCCTTCTTGCCACCGCTGTTGAGCTCGAGGCGCAGCTCAGCGACTTTGCCCTGCATGGTTCGTGCGCGTGAGTAATAGGGCGGAGGAAGATATGCCATGAACATCTTGGCAACGAGGAGAGGGAACGCATGGGAGAGGCGGGTAGTAAAGAGTGGAGGGGGACAAGGCTGAAGAAGTGGAGACGGCGGATGCGTAAGATATTAAGATATATGGAGAATGGTGATGCGATGCGATAGGATGCGATGCGCAAGTCTTGGTATTTGCTGTATATATGAAGCACACTGGTGCAGATAACACAGGAAGCAAAAATGGGATGTTTGAAGAGGGACACGATGACAAATGTAGGGACAGAAGCAGAGATATGCACATCTATGGACAGCAGAGAGGCGGCTGCCCATAAGGTTACGATATGTGATATGGGCGGCATAACGAGACACCGAACCGGCGTCGCATCGCTGCATCACATGCTATGACGGAGACGTATCGGACGACGAGGTGGGAAAGCACAAGGGAGGGGAGAGGGGAAAGAAGGCTGTTGGTTCACAAGCTGTATTGATAGTGATAATGGCAGAAAGAGGTAAGGGAGTATGCGATGTAGACAAAGAGGAGGAGAAGATGGAAGAAGGGGTGGTGCAGACGCAGAGCATTGACAAAAGGGGACGAATTAAGAAGACGTACTCGAGCGAACAGCTTGGAGTCACCTCCGCCCTGTGAACTGGACATGACGACGGTTGTTGGTGGTCGACAAACGGATATCGATGTGGTGGTGTGTGGAATCGTAGAGGGTCTTGGGGCCTTTGTGGGTTAGGCTCGTTGTTGCTTGTGCGCGCGTAAAGCACAAAATAGCAGAAACAGAGTAGTGTCGAAACGTTGTTATCTCTGGGCCAAGATTTGCGACTTTGGGGCCTCGTGAGCAAAAACAGGACAACAAGACCGCAAATTTGGTGTGCGGGAAGAAGCCGTGGGAAAAAGAGGGGGGCCCAAGTAGCAAGTCAGGAGACAGCTCGAAAAAGTGCGGAGGGCGTAGCGAAGGGTTGGTTGTTCTGCAGCCGGGGGCAATTTCTCGATCGGCGGTTGGTCGAAACGGCGGGAGGGCTATTTCGAGAACTGAGGAGGAGGAGGGGGTCGGAGTCGAGAGAGGTCGAGAGCCACGAACGAAGAGAATCAAGGTCGACAAGGGACGGCGAGGTTAAACTGGCAGCGGTTAGCTTCTTGGGACTTTGGCAGAGGGGAAGGGGGCTGTCGGGAATGCAGTATGCAGCACGCCGCAATGGGGTCCTGCAATGCGACCGGGTCGACGACGACGTGCGCTCAGGGAAGAGACAGCTCAGAAAATAGGAGACAGTCTGCAGACCCTGAACGCAAGCGAAGCGAATCGACTTGCGATAAAAAAACATGGCGCAAAACGGCTCTGCGGCAACGGCACCGATGAAGCGAAGCCGGAGAGCTGCCATGGCCCTGACCAATCCATGCCCCATGCACTCCGCATGGCCGCAGGTGTGCGAAGAAGTGTGTGCGAAGAAGTGTGTGGCTCCGAACTCACCCCGAATATCCAGAAGAGGTTCGAACCGGAGTCGAAATCGAAGTCAAAGTCGAGGACAGGGGGCCGGCGGCCTCGGGCGTGTGTTAAGAACAGCGGCGTCAGGGGATGCCGCTGTTGGTGGCGCGTCCGTTGGGAAGTCGAGGGGTGCAGTCACGGTGTGCTTGCGTGGCCGACAGCCGGGGGGTGATGAGTTGTCGTTGAAGAAGGGCTGGAGCAACAAAAAGCAACAAACGTCGATGCACAGGGGCAGAATGTCGTCGCCGTCGGTAAAGGGAAGGCGGTAGCCCCGTTCTTTCCCTATTCCATACTATTTTCTGATTTTATTTTAGTATTTAATACGAGTAATAACTGCTCTTGCTCCGTTTTTGCTGATGCCCCTTTTGCCACGCCACACGCAACGGGAAGGGGCGGTAGAGAGTGGGGCAGTCCTCTCAGGAGGTTCTTTGGCGGCGTTAAGGAAGGCACGCAGCAGGAAAGAGCTTACTGGAAAAATGTGGAGCCTTTCCTACTGTGTGCAGCCTCGCAACCAACGACTCTCCTAAACGACACGCTCTTTCAACCTCCCAAGCTCCATCAAGTACCAACCGCGCACAACGACGACATCCCCCCGCCCTCCCACCACCCCTCAACACAGCAATGTCTGCACTCTTCGCATCAAGAACAGCGCGCCCGCAATGGGTTGCCGACCTCCAGTCGCCGCCCGCTCCGCGCGCCAAGTCCAACATTGCCGACCCCCCTGGCTTCCCCTCGCAAGCCGTTCCATCGAACAAGGTAGGACTCTCTTCCGTTAGAGGATGATATAACATCCCGCAGCTCTCTATAGAACACATACTGATACCTTGTGGCTATAGAAACGCGACGCGAAAGACTCCAAGGCCGCCTCGGTCGCCGCCGCCAAGAAGCAACAGACCCCCGAAGAGATGGATACCCTCAAAGTGAAAAAGGCCTGGGAGGTCGCCCTCGGCCCCATCAAACAGTTGCCCATGACCGCCATCATGATGTACATGTCTGGCAACTCGCTGCAGATCTTCAGCATCATGATGGTCTTCATGGCCTTCAAGAACCCCATCATGGGCATCCTGACCACCCAACAAACATTTGAACGCTTCGAGACCCCGGGCAACCGCGGCCAGATTCTGCAGGTGAAGCTGGCGTTTGTGGCCATGCAGATTATTGCGTTGGCACTGGGCGTTTGGAAGATCAACGGGATGGGTCTGCTGCCGACAACGCGGTCGGACTGGCTGGCGTGGGAGCTGCCACACTTTACCGAAGAGGTCGCCGTTCCTGCACTATGAGGATGAGGGGGCTTGTTGGCTGATCTCTGTATATGCGTACCTATAACCACATTTTGTCTTATGAGCTGGGAACTGAGTTACGGACATTTTGTTCGAGACTCCTTTTTGGGGGGGTTTTCTTACCCCATTGCGGTAATCACTGCAAATATACATGTTACAAAAGAACCGTTTGGCTCGGCTTCGTCGAATAGAATTTCATTTCTTGTCTTCGGTTTTTGTGTAACTGTGATGGGAAGGGATCACAACGCAGCCTGATGTTGTACGAGCAAATCAGAATAAAAGACAAGACTACGACTTACTCGAGTGCGTCTCACATGAAGGAGATATAGACGGGATATGTGCAGGCAGATACATCGTCGATTAAAGTGTTATATGGTTGTAAAGAGGCCGTAGCTATGAAATAGTTCAAATCAGAACAACAAAAGCCACACAGAAAAAGAATACAGAAATAGTCCTACATATCCTCCACAGTCGTGTTCGTCCAGAATCAGTAAAGCATCAAAGAAAAGAAAACATCGTCGTCACGCCCAGAGAGGAGAAAATCGTGCGTGCTGCACTATACTTCTTCAAAGGAAGCATAAAGCAGTGTGGCCGACCACGGCGCGTCCATCTGAGTCTCACTCAACATGCGAAGGATGGAGTAAGGTGGTCCACCGCCGCCGACTGCTGGCCCGGTGGCACCCGTTGTAGGGAAGGCAGAAACTGGGACAGGGACAGTAGCCGGGGCCGGGCCTGGGGCGATGGCATGAGGAGCCGGGTGAATATCCTCCTCTGTAACCGTGAACAGAGAGGTGGCCGTGGTGGACTCAGAATCAGTAGAACTGAAAGAGGACAGTGTTGAGGGAGTGCTGTGCTGGAAAACAATGATGCCCTGTATTATAAACTGTTAGTAGAGCCATGACTAAAAGGTACATCTCTTGCCGTATTGTTTGGTGACTGGCGTACCTCATGTATCCGCATGTCTGACAGATCGTCAAGGACATCACGTACTGTCGACAACCAGTGCGATGGATCTACCAAAGATTCCGTGAACTGGTCGCCGATGCCAAAGAAAAGACTGTTATCCAAACCGCCGTGCACTGGATGGAGGTATAGTTAGTTGTCCGGGGAAGATAGAGGGACTGTCGAGGGCGAAGCGTACCTGGTATTCCATCATTGCCGGAACGATGGGCATTGTGCGAGTTGGCCTGAATAAAAGTTATCTTGTGTTAGTCATTTGGTGTACTGCGGCTCCTATGAAGAGATAGGGACGATACCGTACCTGCAGAGACATGCTGAAGTTGCTTATGGACAGGTGTTCTCTTGGAAAAGCATAGGCACAAAAATAAAAGAGCAGAACTGGGATAAGACTTATGCGGTGTATAGAAAGAGAGTTGATGACTGGGGAGAGATAGAGAAGGGAAGGAAAGGAAACAAAGCCATTGCCTTGTGTCTGACGACGGGCACATCGTCTCCCTTTTATAGGCATTCTTGAGGGAGCGGCCGACTGCCTTTGACTGACCTCAAAAGGTGACTAGGTGGGAGGAATAAAATAAAATGTAAGGGGAAAAAATGAATGAAAAGAAGAAGAAACGGCCAGGCTGGCTTTACTATGTCGGAAACGCGAATCGGAAGGCATCGTGACATAAAATAAGGCGGATAGACTCATAGCGGCGGGTTGGACCCCGGTGAGACGGCGGCCAAGAGAAAATAAGAACTGGAAGGTCAGAGAAAATAAAAAGGGGAGGACAGTATTACCTGTGCCCGGTACCATGCCGGCGGGGCTTCCGGAGCTTCTGCCAACGAAGCATATTTTGTCTGTTTGGCCAGAAGGATGCAGTGGAAAAGGCACGATTGGCTTCTTTGGGATGGAGTTGATAAAATGACCCCTACCAAACAACGATTGACTCCAACCCTTCATACATGACAGAATATGACTTCTTGCATATTGGGAGTATTGTGTTGCAACTTACCGAGCAGGACTGTGTCAGTGCACATGAAATATCTGGGGCGGTTTTGGGACAGCCTTCTCAGCTCGCCGCCCTGAATGGACACACGACCCTTGCAGGAAAGAAGGTGAAGAAACGCGACTTGGGCGCGCTGTTCAGTCCCCGCGTTAGTCCCCACGAGACAGAAGAATAGACAACAAAAAAAAACGTCAAGGGCGTTGCTGAAGACATAAAGAAAAGGTTGCAGGAGGGAGCCTATCATTTGCACGTTGTGCCGTCAGGAACATGTTGACCGGTTTGGCTAGATTTGGCTTAGAGAAGGAAGGAAAAAGAAAAGAAAAATACTGATGTATCACAAATCCTGGGAAGGCATCTGATAGGCATTTCCTGATTGGGGCCGCTTTTAAACCGCTGCTGGGAAGAAGGAAACGCCACAAAGACAACAAGAGACGAACAAAAGAATTAGACAGAAAAAGAAAAGTTACAAGAAACCTAATTAGGCAACAAAAGTCCCGCAGCAGCTGTAGGCGCCTAGGTCTGTTTCGAAGACAGAAACGTCAGGAGCCAGGCTCTCATACCGGCTGAGGCGCCGTGCCATTCGCTTAGGGAGGTGCATCGAGTATAGGATGAGAAACGTCTGCAAGAGACAAGGCTGGACGGGGAGACACCTCAATAAAAAAGTGGGGGAAAATGAAATGAAATGAAAACAGACACGAAAGGACAAGAGAAAAGCACTGCATGCTCACGTCTCGCGCTTGATGAAGTCCTCACCGCTTTCATTGCCACATGACAGCCGGCATCCCAAAAGATTACTACTGTGACAAGAGGTGTGGCCCCCTTTGCAGCGAAACAAGCCGAGCAATACAGGCCGGAAGACCTTCCCCGTGGGCTCTTGCTACACTACGCATACACGCCCATGGAGAGGGAGGGGGGAGGGGGTTTATTAGACACGAGTGCGTGCCGACGGTGGGATAACATCGGGCAGAAAACAAGGCCAGGGGCAGAGAACAAAGAACAAAAAGGAAGAAAAGAGAAGAAAGATTGTAACCACAGACCTTGATGACGGCACCTGGCAAGAGTTCTGATGGGACGCTATGGGCAACGGCACGGCTGTTTCGAACGCCTTCCGAGACAAACAGGCTGACAATTGTGCAGAAATAGGCCGTCAGCGGAAAGATCTGCTCCTGCGTGTTGAATATGCAATCTCTCAGGCAGATAGGCAGATGCATAGTAAAGGGGGAGCTGGGAATAGAGTAGGATAAGAAGGTGCGCAGCTAATTTGTGTCTTGCCTCGTGTGCAACGGTGATGAAAAGAAAGACATTCAAAAAAGAAAATTGTTCAGCTTCACTTACAGGACAACCGTTTATAAAAGTGGAACCGCCTTACCAGGACTATATTGACCGGTGAAAAAAGAAGAAAAGGGAGGCAAAAAAGACGGCACAAAGAGCCCCATGGGTTCATGGTGAAAATGGAAAGGAGTAATCCGCCTAGGGGCTAGTTATGCATGGCACGACAAAAAAAGAAAAAAAAGGAGGCGGCAGGAAGGGCAGCAGGATCGGAAGATAAACAAGTAAGTAAACAACAAGGGGTAGTCCAAAAATCAAAACAAAGGGGAAAGTGCATCTACTGTGTAGATCCTACCGGAAAACACTCGGGGCCTTTTCAAACTGGTTTTTCGTTCTCATGATGCGAGTATGAAGGAATAAAAAAGCGAGGCAGAACGCGTAGAGGGAAAAAAAATATGCACATTTGGCCCCCAATTCCTGAGGCCCGTACACCCCCGTGGATTTTAAACTTGGCCAACGCTGCATGCAAGCAGACACGCTGGGGAGTGGAAATGACTCCTACATCCGTCCAGCTTCGGCACAGAATTTTTTGTTATTATTTTGTCTCTCTCCTTTCCTTTTTGTACACGGGAGAGCGCTAGCTAGGCTGTCAAGGACAATCTTAGACGTTTGACGACCCCAAATAAACGGCTGACCGCATATTCCGAATGTCTTTCAACACCCCCCTTTTTTCTTTTGCCAATCATAAAACGGCAGCACCAGAATCTTGGACAATCACTTGTCGCCTGGACGAGCGCGCTGTTTCCGGCTCTGCGCAATTGCGTGGGGCGCGCACAAAATTTCGAGCGGTCCCAATGTCGGTGTTGCGCGCGCGGATCAGCTCTGCCTGCGAAAGAACAAAGAAAATTGACCAACGCACCGCACCGGCTGTACGCTCAAACTCCCAACTTCCTACTTTGCTTAGGTGTAAGATAAAAAAAAAGCCTTGAAATAATTATGATGGTATGAAGCGCCTGCTATCATATGCAGTTTTCCTTTCGACGCCCGCCCGCGTGCATGCCAATATGCTTGACGGGACACTTCCTATTTGACGGGATGAACCTGAATTTGTCTCTTTCCCGCTGCTTTCCCTTCTGTCGGGTTTTTAGGTCCTTCCAAGGCCACTGGTTTAGACTTTAGTTTTCCCGCACGGTCGCGTTATCTTTCCCGGGTCGCCGTTTTTTTTGCACTGCCTGCCCACTATGGGATCATCTCCTTTAAACTTCTCCGATTAGGGGAGTTTCCCTGTGCCTTACGCTTTCTCGGATACGGTCTCCTGCAGCACATTTTGCGCTTTTGGTGATTTGGCACCACCATGGACGGCACGCGCCGCAGCTTCCCCGTTCTCCGCCAACAACGGAACTGTCGTAGTGCGTGGCGTTCCCTTCTCTACCGATGCAACACTGTGATCAACCACGGGCTTGCCGAGCCCTTTGCTTTTCTCTCCCTCCCTACTCGCTTGACCGTCTCGCGGAGAGCGCTCTTCCTTTTCCGATTCGCCTGATGCCTGGGCAACATCTAAGCCGGTGTGCATGTCCTCTTCCGCGCGCTCGTCCTGCTCTTCACGTGCCGCAGCCTGGCGCTCCCTTTCCTGCTCCTCCTCCTCCTTTTCTGCCTTTTTCTTGGCCAAGCGCAGGCGACGCTCTTCACGCCAGCGGGGGCCGTGCCGCAGTACCAGCAACATCATTGGCGACGTCACCACGACCAGCAGCGCCCAGAAAGTAAAGTTCCACCCGCGCCCCAGCCGCTCAATCATGGCTTCAATAAAGGCCATGACGGCGGCACCCAATAGACAGCGCACAAGGTTGACAGCTGCTACGGCAGTTGCAGGCGCCTGTGGGTAGAGGTCCATGGTGAGCGTGCTGAGGATGCTAAAGGAGCCAACGACGGTGAGGCCGACCAAGAAGAGCAAGACCAACGGCGCAGCCAGCGGCAGGCGATATTCGAGGACCCAGCCGTAGGCAATGACGGTGCAGGCGCCAACAGCCACCATGGGCACCATGGGGTAGAGGCGGGCCTTTTCGATGGGAAACTTGGACAGGTCGTCGCCGCGACGGTAGTCAATCGTGAAGCCGATGCTGCGGGCGGTGCGACGGTAATTCCAGTCGAGCACGTGGCCCTGTGCAATGGACGCGGTGCAGCAGCCGACACCGTACGGCAGATAACAGAGACCGATCTGCAGTTCGTTAAGGTGGTAAATGTCGGAGAAAATGGTCGACAGCGTGGCGACAATCATGACGAAGACAACATACAGGATGGCTGCATAGGCCAAAATGAGAGATAAGTCCTTTTCAAAGACGACTCTGAGCGTACGCAGCGGGTTCGGGAATTGGATCTTGGTCTTGGGTGGCTGCGGCCGCTCGGACAACGGCACAGGGTGCCGCTTCTGGTGGATGTAGTCGAGCAGGGTCATGTTGATCCAGCGTGGCGGGATGGACCCATTACCCACGACATTGCGGGCCGTCTCGGGCACGGACAGTGTGTAGGGAACCAACAAACACGCCGCCACAATGCAGCAGAACCAAAAGATGGACCGCCACCCGAGGTACTGTGCCAAGATACCACCAAGTACGGGACTCAGCGCCGGACCAATGTTGACTCCCGCGCCGACGATACCCATGTACTTGCCACGTTCGGCGCTGACAGCTACATCGGCCACAACAGCATAGCCCAAGGCTAATGTGCCGCTGCTGCCGGCACTCTGGAGCATACGCAGGACAAGCAGAGCTGCAAAGTTGTTTTGCAGGGCAAGGCCAATGTTGACGACGAGGTAAATAGACATGGCAATGATAAAGGCCGGCCGGCGGCCAGCCATGTCGCCAAAGTCACCGACAAGGGTCGGTGCAATGCCCTGTAGAATCATGTACGTTGTGAGCGTCAGGTTGATGAGACCGACAGAGACGCCGAGGTCCGCGGCAATGGGTGTCAGGGCGGGGAAGTAGATGTTGGCGGTCATGGGCGAGACAAAACACGTAAACGTGACCATGATGACAATGTAGCGTTTCATGCCGTTGGAGAAGGAACTGTATGGTGGCCCGCTGACGACACGGCTAAGCTGCTCTGGGTCGTCGGGATTGGTGCTGCCGTCGACATCGACATGGCTGCTGTTGGGGTCGGTAGCAGAGTGGGAGACGACGGCCCTCGTCGTGCTAAGAAGAAGCTGCGGCGGTCCGGCGTCGAGTTGGCCGGCCGCTACGTTGTGGCTGGTGATTGCATCTCCGGATGTTTCGGGACAGCTCATGGCGGCATTGGATGGGCTGGGATTGGTTGCATTTGCAAGGCGAGGTGGTGGAGGATGTGTGAAAGGAAAGCAAACACAGAAGGAACGATGGAAGGGAAAAGGGGGGAGGGAAAGGGAAGGAAAGAGTTAAAGTAAATATAGAAGGAGCGATGCAGCAAAAAAGAAAAAAAGAGAAAAAAAAAAAGTCGGGAAAAGTGATGATGATCCAAAAGAGGAAAGAGGCAAGGAAGGGAAAAAAAGAGACAGGGAAGGATCAATCACAGTGCGTCGATCAAGGCCGCGAAGCGGAGCTTATTTCAGTAATGTCATCGGGCCGGCCAAGGCCAACGCACGGTGACTTTGCCGGTGGTAGGCTAAAATGCGACTCTCAAGTGCCCCGAGAAGCCTGTTTCTTCTTCTTCTTTTCTTTTTGTTTTCAAGCAGACATATGCAGCGATTGTCACCAAAGATTGGCATCAGATCGGTGCCTTTTCGCAGCGAAGACGGACGAGAAAAGGCCAATGGAGGACCGAAACCAAACAGAGCCTTTATCTCTACCCAAGCAGATTGCAAAGAGCACTTTAAAATACAGACGCAAGATACTGAAGAAATGCCCCAGAAAAAGGAACAGAAAAAGGAAAGTAGTAGTAATACAGCGCGCATGCCAAGGTGGAGTTTGCGCCTTGTCATGGAAGGGACAAGATCACGGAAAGGTTATTCCCGCCGTGTGGCAGGCGGAGACAATAAGTCGTTGAAAGAGCCGATCACAGGGCTAAAGCTACAGGCTAACAAGCTCAGAGTCTGCAGGTCGACAAGAAGAAATTCTTTTCTACGCACACAGTAAGGCCAAGCCAAAGATAGGCAAGATTGCAAGGTCCAGAGTATTGCTGACCCTTAACCTGGGGTAGAAGGGCCCAAAGAACTGCACTTGACTGTGTAGGATCCAGCATTTCTGCCGGGGGTGTGGAGTCGTACTGGCCGTGTCCAGAGGAAAACAAGAAGAGGAGTTCAGGCGAGGAGAAATAAGGCCAAACAGGAACCTCCGGCAAGTTTTGCCGTTCCTGTGACAGGCAGGTCCATTAAGTAATGCTGCTCCGACTTACAAGTTGTTGGTACAATACTGGATTTGTGTACACTTTCTCTGAGGACAACATTCAGCGCACAGAGAAGATACTTCTACGAGTTGCACCAAATTCAGCAGTTACTAAATCTTTGATAGGGCCTGGCAACCATTTGAAGTATGTACTCTCCTTTCGTTATTTGAAGATCGAAAAGGAGCACAACAAATACGAACGGAGTCAAGATCACGACACCCTGTAATCTGAGGTTGATGCACTTTGTTATGTCTTGCTCCTACTGCGGTATCGGAGATCGGCAGAATTGCCGTGCTGAAGGAGGCTCTCTGCTTTACGAGTTGAGGCAGACATTTTAGGGGAGAGAGTTCTGAAAATTAACACCAATACTAGCACGCAAAGGCCCGGGCAGACCAATGGAGGTCCGCAAGAAGATAAGCAATGGGCAGGTGGACAGTTGTGGGATAAGCGCTGCCGGAAAATCCGCGACACAGTCGGAGAATGAATGAGAAAATAACGTCCAGACCAGACTCTGCAAAGTTCTGAGTTTGGAATTTATTTACTTTTACGACGTATTCCGAAATAATTCAAATATGTTTCCTTTTCTTAAGAAAGTGCAGTAAAGCTTGGCGGGCTCGGCGGGCTTCTCCCGTTGACTGACAGGGGCTGTTCCCGAGGTCTAGTGCTTCCTAAAGAGGAAAGAACAGAAACAGGCCAAACAGCTCAAGCCACACTTGAGCCACAGCGGACGAGCTCTAATTAGAGTTACGAACGTACGGAGTACCAATAACGTCAATCGCCAAAAGCTATGGACGGCTAAATCGTGGCTTCTTTCAACGTCATGAATCCGCGACCACACGACCAGACGACGACACATGCATCAGCATAGCATCGACGGCCGATATATGACGACTATTACTCTCCCGATGAACTTAACGACTGTTTAACGGCCGGCACTCCATCCTATCGAACCATAGAGCCCCCAGACACCAAAATTGCTACAGCACAACGACCACACGACTTTCGCCGAGACGAGCTTGATGGTCAGACACATACGAAACTGCAGTTGAAAACGCGTTACACCCTTCAAGACTGGCCAGAAAGTCGCGTCGACACAATGTACGCGCACGATCTGACGCCGGTCTTTGACCAGCTGCTGAAGAGCAAAGAAGGCGCGCCGGCGCGCAAACCACGATTTGATGCAGCTCAGACTAAAGGCTTTCTCAAAGAGGCATACCGGATTGTGAGTCGCTGCTGTGCAATACAACCCTTTGAAATGCACATCTGGCTGACCCATTAGAACGAACACATAAGCACACTCTCGAAGCAACTGGGCGATGTCCGGCAAGCTTACCTTTCCACCGCCCCGCCACGACGCTCCCACCACCACCACCACCACCAACACAACCACCCACACCCCGACGACTCATCCGCACCCACCTCCCTGACTGACGCCGAACGCGAAGACATTGACGCCAACGCAAAACGACTGCTGCGCGATCTTAACGCGTCCATTCGCGGGCTGGCCGAGGCCGAAGCGCTGCACCAAGAGACACAGCAGGCGTTGATTCGAAAACAGTACGCCGGACCCTCGTTCCGCTTTGTTGGACTGGGAGCAACAGCAAAGTCGCCAGAGCAGACGGCCGCCGAAGAGGCACAGACACAGGCAGCAGCACACCATGAGAGCATACTGTGGTACCTGCGGCAGCGGCTGCAGGCATGCGGACGGGCGCAGCAGACCATGATGGAGGCACGGTTGGCACGCATGGTGGTAGAAACGACGGCGGCGAGCCAGCAGCATGCGCTGTTGGTGGGTGCGACGAACCCGGCGCCGCGAGGGAGTGGTGGCGGGTTTGGTGGTGCGTCGGCCTCGGCCACCGCATTAGAAGAGGAACAAAACCGGGGACAGTCTTTTGCTTCAGAAAGACACGGTGGTGATGGTGGAAGTGACGTCGCAGCAGCCGACCTCACGGCCGAGCAGATTCAGATGTTCGAAAAGGGTAATCAGGACATGCTCAAACACTACGAGACGACTTTGGACAAAGTTCGGTGAGTCGCCCCTTTCCTAGCCACATCAGACTGACCACCACTAACAAAGCAGGGCCGCCGAACAATCGCTTGTCGAGATCTCGGAGCTACAGACCATGCTCGTCAGCAACCTGGAGATCCAGTCGGCACACGTCGACCAAATGGTCAACGACTCCGTCACGACCGCTGAGAACGTGGCCAAGGGCAACCGTGAACTGAAAAAGGCGCTGGACCGGCCAAGCACGGCACGGTATACATTCTACGCAGCAAGCGGTCTGTGCCTGTTTGTCGTTGTGTGGGACTTTTTTGTGTAGAGGAATGGGGGCACTGTATGAACAACTCCGATTTGAGAATAGACGACGGAAGATTGGCGATGTTAAAGAAGGGGCACGGATATCCCACGGCGTTTTTTCTTCTTCAATCTTGGCAAACATTCAATAAGCGAACCGTGTTTTTCTTTTTCTTTTGCGTAACGAACCACGGAAAGTTGACGGTGAATATGTGGACGACAAATCAAATGAGAAGTGTATCCCGCCGCAGCCGGTATAAATGCATGTGCAGCCCTGCCGCCGTGTTTATGCAAACCCGTACAGTTGTTGGGATAAGGATTCGAGGTCCTAGAGAAAGTAAAAAAGCGAAACATTATCAAAGCAAAGAAATATCGCAGTGTGATACAGTACCGACTGCGACGTCATTTGCCTGTTCCATTTCACAGCTCTTTGATCACCTGTCGGAGTCAGGGACAAGTGTAGTGTCAGATGTTCACTATCTCGGATGTACTTCCTCGTATCTCACGTTGTATGGAGTCCTCGCACATCTCGTCTATTATGGCATGGCGTCACTTATCAGCATGTGCTTGCGAGCCTTTGGGTTTCGCTAAAGAAATGCGCCGGCCTTCTACAAAGTAACTAATTTCGCCCACACGTCACTGCTGAGAAAGTGCACCGTCGCCCGTCGGCAAAAGTCCACAAAAAATACCTGGAGACTCTGGGGCTTCAATTGCGACCAAAAAATTGCCTCGGCGACCCATCACATGTGCCCCGTTGAAAGTCCATTGTGCCTCGTTTACTTTCGACCTGTGTACCTGGCAGTCCGGCTTCATATATACCGTCGCCGCCATTTAACTCGTTGTCTGTTTAACGGCCACTTTATTTTCTCGATTCCTTCTTTTTTTTGTCCTCATTATTTCTCTCGCAATCTCCATTTATCGTATCACGACTTCCACGCAGTGGCCTCATCTTGCGAAAAGCCGCTGATTTGCTCACTGATCTGCCGACCGGCTCCCTTTGTGTGCTACACGTCGTTTTTCCATTCAATTCTTTCCGCCACTCCTCAGTCATACAGTCTACGACTGCCGTCCTACGGACCATCTGCAGTAAAGACTAAAACGGTCAGCCGGATTTCAATTGAATTGCTCGTTGCCCTCGTCTCGCCCACGGTAGCAGCCTCCTTCGCACCTTCCTGGACCACCTGGCCGTCTCGTGTCCCGTCCGCCGCCATTCCTTTTGTCCCGTCTTACACGCTAAATTGCTACAACTGCGACAAGAGCACCTTCCTCACCTTTCTCGCTATTGTTCTCTATCTTATTACTGGGATCTTCTACTCTCCTACCTGCGGCCTACCTCCGACAATTCTTACCAAATTCCTCAATTTTCCTTATTACGGAATTATTCCCTATTCTTTTATTAATTTTCCCGCTCACCTTTCCTCCATTTCCTCACGTTTTGCGTGCTGCGTGGCGTGCCACCCGGACGTGCCTATTGATTTACCGGCGCGCCCTAAACCGCTAGCACCCATTGGCGCTGCACAAGACCTGTAGGACTTGTCGTTTTCCTCCAGTGACAGTATCTTCTTGTCTTTCCCCGACCGCTCCTTCCTTCGACCACGCCTTCCCTGTCTCCCCAGGTCCGGTTCCGCACGCCATAACTTCCAAAAAAACAGGCTAAAAGTTGTTTGCACCTTCCCTTCGAACGGAGCCCCAGGCCTACAGTCACGCCTACGTTAAACGCCGCCTTCCTTCTCAGTCGGCTTTTGTTCTCCTTATTTTTACTTTTTTTTCGAGCCTCAATCGCGGGTCTCGGACGCATAAACGATCCCTCACGCGCCCAGCTCCACTATTACTGAACACCTGCCCCCATAACGTACTCTGTTCCTTTCCAACGAGGCGTCTCCAGCAAAAAACCAAGCACAAACAGCAAAAATGCGCAGGTCCAGCCCCACCTCTCACTCGTCTTCCTTTCCCCCACCAGCGCTTTCGCAAGGAGCTCCTTCCGCGTCTGCGAGTCATATAATGCTTGCCTCGCCGCAGCCTCCTGCTCTCTCGGCGGCGTCATCGTCTTCACGCAGCTCTTCTTCAACCTCTTCTTCTTCGTCTTCATCCTCCTCCTCTTCGATCTCTCCTCCCCCCTCCACCGCCAACTCCCGTCTCCAGCAAATCTCAAAGCACATCATGTCGACACCAGCAAACTCTTTTACGTGCTTCCCGGCCGATGTCGTGCCGCAGGCTCCTGAAGATCCACTCTTTGGCCTGATGGCCGCCTACCGGGCGGACGAGAGCCCCAACAAAGTTGACCTGGTGAGTCTTTCCTCTCGTCTCTCTGTGATTCTACGTTGTCTTCTGAGCCTCTACTAACAATCCCAGGGCATTGGCGCATACCGTGATAACAGTGGAAAGCCGTGGGTTTTGCCCGTTGTCAAGAAGGTTGGTCCCCTATTTTTCTGCTTAGTGTGCTTTACTTCGTTTGCTCTTTCCTCACTTCGGTCGATTTTTCCGAATCTTCTTCTTTCCTTTCTGTCTGCACTGCTGCATTTTCGTTGTTCCTGCGGTGGAAGCTTCGACTGCATGCGCTCCTTCCTGCAGTGGACACTGGACAGCTCCCTTCCAATCAGGCAGGAACAGGCCATGACCATTGTCTGTGAGGCCATTCGCTATAGGGCCAATCTACAGCCTTTGCATTTTCGACACATTTACGTCGTACTACGCGCTGTTTTGTTCCTTCCCCCACCTGCTGCCCCGAATCCACCCCCAATCACCCCAGACCCCCCTAAAATCTGTCAATTTCCAGGCCCTCCCCCACCCCGGGATAACCCCTCCCGAAACAGCTCCGATATGGCCCGATAAGGAAAACGTTTCCTGTTGTGCGAGTCGCGCCCCTCACCGCGCTAGCAAATAGCTCTTATCGCGTGCCTGCCTTTTTTGGCTTTTTGGCTTTTTGGCTTTTTGGCTTTTTGGCTTTTTGGCTTTCTGGCAATTCTCCACTTGCAGTGCATACGGCCGTGTCTTGTGTTTTGACTTCTTGCCACTTCTGGCATCCACTGCTCCGAGATACATGCGAAACATCCCGAGATACCAGCACGTGCTAACGTTTCGTCTTCCGCATTCCTCCAGGCCGAGACCATCATCCACAATGACCCCAATACCAACCACGAGTACCTGCCTATTGCCGGCCTGACCACCTTCACCACAAAGGCCGCCGAGCTCATCTTCGGCGCCGACTCGCCGGCCCTCGCCGAAAAGCGGGTCATCTCTATTCAGACCATCTCCGGCACCGGTGCCGTCCATCTCGGCGCCCTCTTCCTTGCCAAGTTCTACACTGGCAACCGCTCCATCTACTTCTCCAACCCCACCTGGGCCAACCACGGCCAGATCTTTGGCAATGTCGGCCTCCACACCCTGACCTACCCCTACTTCGACAAGCAGTCCCGCGGTCTCGATTTTGAGGGCATGAAGGCCGCCATCCAGGTCGCGCCCACCCACTCCGTTATTCTCCTGCACGCCTGCGCCCACAATCCCACGGGTGTCGACCCTACAGAGGCCCAGTGGAAGGAGCTCGCCACCATCCTCCGCAGCCGCGGCCACCTGCCCTTCTTTGACTGCGCCTACCAGGGCTTCGCCTCGGGCGACCTGGCCCGCGATGCCCGCGCTATCCGCTACTTTGTCGAGCAAGGCTTCGAGCTGCTGGTCGCCCAGTCGTTTGCCAAGAACTTTGGCCTGTACGGCGAGCGTGCCGGTGCTCTGCACTATGTCGCCCCGCCGCAGCAGGAGGGCCGCCTGACGGCTGAGGGTGTCGCCGACACGGTTAGCCGTGTCAAGTCGCAGCTGGCAGTTCTCCAGCGCTCCGAGATCTCCAACCCTCCGATCTACGGTGCTCGCGTCGCCAGCACGGTCCTGAATGACCCTGCTCTGTTTGCCGAGTGGGAGGAGAACCTGCGCACCATGTCGGGCCGCATCATTGGTATGAGGACGGCGCTGCGCGAGAAGCTTGAGGCCCTTGGCACCCCTGGCACGTGGAACCACATTACGGACCAGATTGGCATGTTCTCGTTTACGGGTCTTAGCGAGGCGCAGGTGGCTAAGCTGCGGTCAGAGTTCCACGTCTACATGACCAAGAACGGCCGTATCAGCATGGCCGGTCTCAACACAAACAACATTGACTACTTTGCCAAGGCAGTCGACTCCGTTGTGCGGTCAACACAGTAGAGGGTGTGAAAGGTAAGAGGAGAGAGGAGCAAGAGCGGATGGTAGATGGTTTTTATTTAGAGATATGTTTATAGACTCTCATTCCCTTTGTCAGTAAATTTTTGATCGCCATGTTCGAACAATGCTTCTTGTTTCTTGTTTCCTTGCACTCCTCCTTTTGTTCTACGGGATACACAGAATATATTCGTGACGAAGTACAATCATGCCTCTGGGCTTGAGGTCATCTCCCTACATTCATAATTAAGGCTCATCACATTTACAACTAAGTTTAGTGTCATAAGAATGCCAGTCTGTACATTATTTCCTAGCTATCGTTCGTATCCAGTATCATTAAGTCCGTAAAGTGATTAAGCCAAAGCATTTCCGTAATTCCTGCAAAGCAATGCCAAAATAAATATATCTCAAACGATGAAAGCAAAAATCAAGAGCTGGGAAGGGCTCGACGAGACCTACATGCGGCGCATGATTGGGTCCGATTCAAAGTGGTAACCCCATGTGTCGTCAAGGTCCTGAAGCAGCTGCCGCCACAGTACGCCCTCAGCGCCAGGACGCTGGGCGACACCGACCAGGTGCAGCCACAAACGAATAGCGCGGAAGTCGCACCGTGTGCGCCGCCGTGTCCACCACACATTGTCAAACCGGCACAGCAGGCCCATCCACATACCGAACAGCCACAGCGCCTTCTCGTCGCGCTCAAACAATTTGTGGCGGAACCCGTTGTCGAGCTGGCCGACAAACTGAAAATACAGCAGCAGGGTGCGGTCGTTGGCCGGTGTATTCAGCAGCTCGGCGATGACCCGCAGTGGCCCACGATAGATTCGATCGGCCTCGGTCATGGTGTCCTCGGTACCGGACGAGTTTGTGGATGCTGTAGTGGCCGTGGTATTGGTGCTCGTGGTGCTCGCAGGAGTAGCCGGTCCACTACCACCAGCGCCCGGTGTCGACCCGCCAGACCGCGGCGTTTTTAAGTGTGACTTGGAGACTGTGTCCATGTCGGTGTCCTCACGGTACTGACTAGGCGCATGTGACGCAGTCGGTGTCGGTGATGGAGTCGGAGCCGGTGTGGTGACACCACTGCCCCGGTAGTTGGGACGTGGCGCAGCGTCGCGGTCGAAACCAAAGAGATCGAGCCATGGCTGCGGGGTTCGGCGAAGACTCTGCCACGTACCCGAAAACGTGCGTTTCTCGTCGTCCGAGTTGGCAAACAACAGCCGAAGTCGGCTCCTCGCACGCCACGGCGCTGTGGCAATCAGCAGGGGGGTCAGGCCCATCTGAATGGCTAGCCAGTTGAGGCGGTCCGGGTGTGGACTGAAGACCCATGATCGTCGCGGGTCCGGGTCCGGGTCGGCACATGGTGGAGCAGGACCAGGCATGCTGCCGTCCCATACATTGCGAGCTTCGTTCTCGTCGAGGGGCATGACAAACATCAACATGTTGATGAGCATGGCGGTCATGAGCAGGACATCGACACCGAGCTGGCCCTGAACAGCAAATGATGTCGACAGTGCCGTCTGGTAGTTTTGTAGGGCGATGCCCTGCTGGTAGTGCTTTGCCAGATGGTAATTCTTGAACCCGGGCGCTCTGTGGGTAAGGTGTGCCGCGGCGGAGGCAAGGACAGTGCCACGAAGATGCGGGAACTGCAGCGCCAGGGGGAGGATGGGCCCCATAAAGTTTGGCATCCCAAAGAGCGCTGAGCCCATCGCCTCAAAGTGGTACAGGAGCTCATTGGAGGGTGTTCCAAGCTCTTGGCCAGTGACTTGGAACGGCTGGACCCGCACGAGCCGGGGCGACGGGACGAGTGGAGTCGTGGTTGAGGTCGGCACTAAAGAGTGGGCATTACCCGTCACTTGGTATCTGTTGTGGCCCGTGTGTGCCGATCCCACGGCAAAGTTGCCGCTACCATGTGAGGAGGGAGGCACCCGCTTTGCCTCTGGGCGAATGGCAGAGAGTCTGTTGACTTTGACAGTTGAAGAAGACGATAAAGTCTCATCTTGGCCGTCTTCTGCTTGCCGGCCTTTTGAACGAGATGTAGATGCGGACGCAGAGGTGGCTGCGCCTTCTGCACCTTCGTAAATGCATTCTCGCTGGTTTCGTCTACATCGTAGACATACTGGCATGGCCTGGTCACACTGTGTGAGGGAAAAGTATGTTAACACAACGTTGCTTTAAGCATAAGATGCATAAGCAGGTGACACAGATGGGTGTCGAAAAGGGGGATGGGGAGGGAAACAGGAAAGACAGATAGACAGAGGATAAGGGTTATAGCAGAATGATAAAGAAGAAAAAAACAATAGAGATGATCCAATCATGTACGTACTTTGACTCGTCTCTGCTTACACCCCAAACAACCCGTCCGTGTCTTCTTATGTGGCCGGCGCCGTTTGTATTCGCGGATCTGATTAATGTTGTTGCTGGCATTGGTGCTGCTGTTGTCGCCGAGTGAAATGACCTGGAACATGCCAGGTGCTGGCGCATCGGGCAGCCGGCTACGGCCCTGGGCGCTCATCTCTGCATATCGAGGCCCACGAACCACCAGTCAGACAAAAGGAGGCGGATGTGAAGATCCAGAGGAGCCAAGGAAGATGGGGCTTGACTTGCAGTCTCCCCCACTTTTGCCCGTTGATTTGCTTCTTCTTTTCCTAAGGAGACCAAGCTTTGTTGATCTGCTTGAACACTTCCGCCGGGGAGACGGCGGCCGATAGGCTTGGTTGATCGTTGCAAGGGTTGGGTTGGTACCCGGCTGGATGGGACAAACGACGAAAGAAGAAAACGAGTTGAGATGGAGTTCCAATCGGTAAGGATAGAATAAGCAAAAGATTGGGCGGCGAGGAGTAGAAAGGGGGTGTGCAGGTACGAAAGTAGGTGTAGGGAGGGGTGTGTGAAGACGGGAAGACGGGAAGATGGGAAAGTACGTGCGTCCTGAGTGGATGCAAAGCACCGTTGTGTGTGCGAGGAGAAGTGCGTGGGCTATCGCTGTCTGTGTCCGGGAGTGGGCATGGAGCCAAGCGGCCGGTAAGATGCGATGAGATACAGGCAAAGAGAGAGAGGACGCAAAGAAAGAGAGAAACAGAGACACCAAACTCCGCAGCTGCAGGCTCGGTTCAAGGCTACTGTGCCCGAATCGGGAAAACGAGCAAGATGCGGGTCAGGGGGGAGGGGTGCAATCAGGGGAGAGGGGCTGACAGGAGGGAAGAGGGGACCCCAAAACAGAGAAGAACTGCCGATTTATGCAGCCAAAAAGCGACTGAACGACGACAGTGTGATGTAGTTTTCTATTTCCTTCGGCAGTTACCCCCAAAGAAGGAAACGATGAGATGAAGAAGAAAGCGGATGGGTAGGGTTAAGAAAGTCGTAGGGCGAGGCTGGCCCGCTGGTCCTGGAAAAAGCCCCTGCCAAACCGCTTGCTTCCCTGTCTTTTTTTTGTCCCCGGTTTGTTTTTCTGTTTCCTTTCCTATCCACTCGACAGGTCCGACTACCCGTATTGCGGCGGCTCCTTTTCTTATTGACCCTTCTCCGTCATCTGCAGCCTGCCGTGGGTCTGGGGCGATTGATTCGTATCCGTAGGGCTGAAGAGCGCGAAAAGAGAAGCAAAAGAGCGAAGAGGCTGAAGAACAAACCGAGCAAATCTTCGAATCTGAATGGGCAAAAGGGCGAATAGCGAAAGGGACTCTACCCGTTCGGCTGTCACACTTTGTTTGCCAAGCGGTCTAGACCGAAGACCGAAGGCCAGGCCAAAACAAAAGGAGGACCCGAGAAAGTGGTCAAGAGAAGGAAGAAGATGTGGGAGAAGGGCAATCAAAGTGAGCGGCAAAAAGTGTGTGTGTGAAGGATATGAGAGAGAAAGAGGGAGAAATGAGGTCAAAGGATGGGGGACGAAAAGGGCAAAGGACGGTGTGGAAGGAATGGGGATGGATGGGGGTTCCAAGAAATTGGACTGTCGCGGCGCGGACTGTGCAGGGGCAGGTGCTTTCCATTCTAATTAACCCCTTTTGGGTGTGCTTTGAATGGGGGCGTGTTGCGGACAACACTGGGGAAACCGCGGTGGCCGACCTCGTTTCCCCAATGCGGGAAGGTGCGGCCCAACCTTATGAACGGCGCCGGGGACGCGATCCCAATCGGCGCTCAAACGCACCTTCCACCACCCTCAGATGGAAGGCATATCGATTTCGAACAGAAGGTACCGGGGGCACGAATGTAGAAGGCGCGGATCTGCCGGCGTGTTGGCTGCACGTCTATTGCTAGCGCAAGGTCCGAACTGCCAATGTGTGAAGGCCAGGAACGAGAAAAATGAACGAGTTCGCGCTGAAAGACCATGTGCTACAACGGCTGTCAACAAAAGGCACCAGAGGATCAACAGGTACATTGCCTGGTTGTACAGTGATAGTAATATGTCTCGGCTTAGTCGAAGTCTATTTAATCTCGTCGTTGTGACCTCAATCCATCTGATAGTAAGTCGGGGCTCAAATCTGCCTGTGCTGTATTCCCCGTAATCTGTCTTAAAGTAACTCCAATGATATTACGCTATGCCAATGTTTCTATGCTATGCTCTTTCGTGTTTGCTTGATGTCCGTGTATTCCATTAGCCAATTTTCCTTCCACCCATACCAACGCCGTAAGATACTGTCCCTCCGACCATCTCGTGTGACTCTGTCATATGTTGCTGCTCACGGATTCTGTCGAAAGTTCATGCTGTAGCCACCTGTAGTCTCGTCCTTAACCATTTGAAAGTTGTCAGTGCTAATGCCAAACGGCCGAAGGATACCATTTCCGAGCTGTAGGTTAGCTTACTGAAAACCCTGTGCACGTGTCCTCTCAATTTTCTTTTTTCTTTAAGAAAGAAACTCACCTCCTTCAGCTTGCCCATCATGTCGCCCATCTCCTCCTCCTTGGCCTTGTTTGTTCGCGCTGGCAGGTCCTTGAGCTGCTTGTTGACGAGCTGCACATCGGGAGCGGGTAGCGTGCCTTTCGGCATGGCGGACAGCGCCTTGTAGTCCTCCTCGGCACCCGCCAGATTGGCCCAGCCTCCGAGCTCGGACCGCGCACGGCCACGCCGTAACAGTATCTTGGAGCGAATGCGCAGAATGTCTTGCTCAGTCGGTCCGACTGGCTTCGGAGGCGGCTTCGGGACTTTTGGAGGGGGCGGTGGCCGGGCCGCGAGCTTCGCGCCTTCGCTGATAATCTCCTCCTCGACGCTCGTGTCGCTGTCATTATCGTTGGCCATGTCTCCGTTTTCCGGTACGTCCTTTTTCGGATTTGCCTTCTCCTTCTCGATCCGTTTCGCTTCCTTGTCGAGGGCGTCGAGAGCATCGGTGGCTACCCTGTTGGCTTCCTTCCAGTCGGTCATCTTGATGTAACACGCGGCCATATTAGACTTGAGAAGGGCAAGGTCGTAGTAAAGGTAGGACGGCAGGACAGCGACGGCGGTTTCGTAGGCTGCGAGGGCGCCATCGATCTGGCCATTCTTAAAGAGCTCGTTGGCGCTCTTCTTGTGTTCATGTGATTCTGCGAGAAGGCCCTGTGGTGGGGGGAGAGAGAGAGAGAGGGTTAGCATTTGTTGACACGGTCTGTCGGTGGCCAATGGCTGATAAGGAAGTCCCGTAGGACGGCTGCATTAGGAACATACCGCCTCTTCTTCTGGAGAGAACCGGTCAATGGCCTCCTCGTCGTCATCCTCCGGCTTGTCCTCGGCTGCATTCTCTAGCGTGTCTACCTCTTCGACTGGCTCCTTCTTTTTGCCATTTGTCCCGTTGGCGACGGTTGATGCGTTGTCCGCTGCCATATCAGGAATTGTTGAGTTCGGCACGTGAAAGTGGAAGGTAGAATGGTCGGAAGAGGATAGAGAAGGACGGTGAAAAGCACGGGGAAATACGGTTGCTAGCCTTTGTAGGCCCTCGGCCAAGACAAGGGGGCGCGGTGTACCAAGTTTGTGGATGGACGTGCGTGCGTCTGTCGGTCTGTATGGTTGTGTGAGTTTGTCTAGGTGACTGCGTCGAGAAAGAAGAAAGATAATGGCGATAAGAGAAAACGATGTTCATCCTTTTTTTAGTTGCGATTTGGTGAACGTATGGGATGGCGGGGTCAACATAGAGTAAGCTACATCAAATTGTACAGGTTGTGCTGGCAATGACGCGCTAACACAGCTAGCTTCCGAGGGAAAGAGCTTCCCCCCGCCATTGCTTGCCTGTCCCGTCTGCCTGTCCCGTCTCCTGCCAATTCTGCCCCTCCAGTGCGCCAGTCGCCCCTGCCATTTGCCTATCGCAGCGCCTTCCGCCCGCTGTAACATCAGAAAAAGGAAAAACGCGGCCCCACTTAAGATTCTCAAAGGGGGCCAAGACCTTAACGGCGTCCCTTTTTCGCGTCAACAATGACTCCATTTATTAGATCCCACCTTTTCTCCTTCCCTCGCACTTATCAACCTCTGAACATCTGAACATTTTGCCGTGAGATTAACAACGCAGCTACCCATTCAGAATTGTGTTGTCATTGCCCCAAAAGCCTCTACTTGTCACTGTTCACAGTCACTCCTTTGTCTCCTCTGCCTCCTTTTGTTTACATATAAATACATCGAGAAACCTCTTCCCTCACACTTTTCTTCGCTGTTCTTTCCCTCCTTAAACTCTCCAACCGCTGTCTTCGAACCTTAAAAATCACCACCGACTCCCGAGACCAAGCACATATCCATACACAATGGCTCCCAGAACCGAGTAAGCTGTTTTCTAGACAAGTTGAAATCCGGTCCTTATCTTCACGTTACTAATGTGCCCTCTAGTTTCCCTCCCGTTCGGGCGTGTCTGTTTGACATGGATGGCCTCCTGCTTAACACTGAGGACATCTACTCGCAGTGCATTAACACGATACTCGCGCGGTATGATCGGCCGAAGATGCCCTGGTCTATCAAGGCGAAGCTCCAGGGACGACCCATGCCTGAGTCGAACAAGATTTTCTTGGCATGGGCTCAGCTCCCTATTCCGCTCGAGCAGTTCCAAAAGGAGAACGCCGCGGAGCAAGTTAAGAACTTCCCCAAAGCGCAGCCCCTTGCCGGTGTCGAGGAGCTGCTCTCAACTCTCGACAGCACCCGGTACTGGGAAACAAAGGAGGACAGCACCGACGGCACCCCTGTCGGCAAGCGCGTCCACATTGCCCTGGCTACTTCGTCTCAGACGGTCAACTTCCACCTCAAGACAAAGCACCTGACGGACCTCTTCTCTGTCTTTGAGTCCCCTCGCCGCGTTCTGGGCGATGACCCTCGGATTGGTGCCGGCCGTGGCAAGCCGCTTCCCGATATCTACCTCCTGGCCCTTAAAACCATCAACGAGACACTTGCACCTGGTGAGCCTCCTATTAAGCCAGAGGAATGCCTAGTCTTTGAGGACAGCGTCCCCGGTGTCGAGGCCGGTCGTCGTGCTGGTATGCGCGTCGTATGGGCCCCACACCCTGACCTGAAGGTTGAATATGCTGGCCGTGAGCCCGAAGTTCTGGCTGGCACAACTGGCGAGGCCGGCGAGGCCGGTGCTGCGACTCCTCCGGGCGAGATTGAGGACGGCTGGTCGGAGTACCTACCCACACTTGAAAACTTCCCGTACGATCACTACGGCATCGTCATCCCGCCCAAAGCGTCTGCATAGGTTCTTTCTTACGAAAATACAAGAACTAGCTCTATCAAGCCAGTTGCAAGGCGAAGAAACACCCGTCTTTCGCCCTGGTGCTTTTAATATGCGAAGGCTTCCTCTCACAGATCTACTTTTCCTATCATAGCTGCTGGCGGGTTTTGGGGTGGTGTTTTAATGGTCATAAGAAATAGAATGGTCTGGTCCATAGATACAAACTGGCCGCAGTGTCGCCTGGACTTTGCCACGGTTAGAATGTGCCTCACGAGTTTGATGAATTAACGCGATAGATTACTTGGTATGACTTTGAGAAAATCTCCAAGATGAAGATTATGTGAATCTGTCTGATGAAAGGGTATTGTGCGAACACGAGGGATTTCATTTCGTTCCCTCGCCGAACCTAGACTTGGCCGTGTCAGATAAACATAAAGGGATCCGAAAAAACCAAGATAGCAGAATTTAAAATTGAGAATTGGAATAAGAAATAGCAAATTGCCTCCCAAAATAACTCTGCCCAGAAAAGAAAGAGAGACAGAGAAAACATAGAATTCAGATCCCCACCATCGCCCAGAGTTGGGCCCACAATTTGGTCATGCTTGTAGTTGCCATATCTATCCATATAGAATAACCCGTGTCTCTGGGTCGGCCGCTTTAGGAGATTGTTGTGGAAGTCGGTGGTGGGTGTCCTGAACAGATGAACTGTAAAAATAAATGGGGAAAAAATCCTCAATACGGAAAGAAATCGAGGATAGTAAAGAAATAGAAAAAAAAACGGGGGGAGGGGGAAATAGAAAGTGTTGCAAAAAGAAGATCAAAATGATTGCGAGTTTAAGTGTGCCGAGTCGTTGGGTGGTTTGTAAAATGCTTTGTAGGGGTGATCGGGGAGTCTGAAGTCGGCATGCATGAGGGGGTTCGACATATGTGGAGGGCGGAATGGCGTGGGTGCGGAAGCCGACGGTGGGGATTGGGAGGAAGACGCCAGAGAAGATTGTGTGGTCGTAGTCGGCATGCCATGTAGATGGCGATTGTGGATGTTGAGCATTGTGGACGTATTTGACGTGGGCCACACAGGTAGAGAGCGTCTGCCATCTCCAGAAGAGGATGGTGGCATGGGCGAGGCGGAGGTATTAAAGTCGATTTTGTGCATTGGAGGAGGAGCAGAGCCGGAACCAAGACCACTGCTAGAAACAAGGCCTGGGCCGAGTTGTCCAAAGCCTTGGGTGAACAAGCTGGCAGGTGGTGGTAGGTCTGTCGGTGGTGGAAGGAGTGTCGATGGCGACGAGGATACGGCTGCTAATGCTGTCGATTGAGGCGGCTGGCCCGTGGTGTCTTTGATTTCCCGGCCCCATACCTGCTGGAGCTCAGCGTAGATTTTGCCAATACGCCATCCAGTTTCCGCTGTGATTTTTTTGAGGAGCACGTACACCTCATCTTGCTCTTGAGGATCTCGGAGGACTTGTGCAGAGATGGCCAGGCTGCGGATAGCAACACTGGCCACGCCTCTATCTTTGGTATGAGCCACGATGCCACAGACCTGGTGAGCATGATGACGTTGGGCATCCTGGTTTTCGATAGACTCCTTGGGCTCATCTGGATTGACCTGGTGTAACAAGACCATGGCTGTGTGGTAGAAGAGACGACCGATGACCGCAGTGCGCTCGATGAGCCTGTAATACGTTTAAATTTCTGAGTATGTCAAGGAAAGCATGTAAGAACGGGCAGTGGTAAAACATACCAGATATTGGGAAAGATGGAAACAGATCCTGTGCTCTCTGACGGAAACAGGTAGCTAAACGGCCTCATCGAACGCGGGCAGTCCCGATTCCAGATGGCGCATAAGCGTTTGAGACGTTTCCACTCCTCAAACCGCTTCTGCATTTGTATTTGATGATCAATGGGAGATACTTCCTGGGGGAAGACAGCATAGCTGGCACGGAAGTCGGCGATTTTGGCCACAATGTAGAAGATGCGGTGAACCCACATCTCCTCGTCGGTGCTGCTCGATATTGCTGACAAGGCCACGGCGGTGGTAGTGGGCTCAAGCTCTGATGATTTGGATGTGGAGGCTTCTGCATCGTGCTGTGACTTGCGACTACTAACCGTGCAACCCACAGGTCCCGCATGGCTCATTTTGCGGTCCTGCTGGTGGCTGCCGCGTCGGTCGTGAGTTGTACTCGCTTCGTTGTTGTCATCGGGGCTGTGGGCGAATGATGTATCGAGTCCCCATTGGTCTGGGTCCCATGCCGTTCGAAAGTTGAAGGTTAGGCAGCTCAGCACCTCCATGCCAATGTTGAGCCAGAAGCAGGCGGCACCAATGCCTTTGCTCCGAGCATCCCAGCCGCACTCTCGAATAAGGGCACGAGCACCTGCAATGTGGTTCATCCGTTCGTTGGGTTTCTCGCTCATGATTTCGTAAACGTTAAGCACCACGGCGGTCGTGGCACATTCGACAATGTCGCGGTCTGGGTTCTGCAGACTGCGAAGAAGCTGTGTTGTTGCCGTGTCGTAGTAAAACAAGGCCTTGTCGTCTTTGTAGGCTTCGTTGACGAGGGTGAGGTGCTTGGCTCCACAGGCAAGAAAGGCATTGAGCATCATTGGTGATTTGAGGGCGACAAATGGGATGATACGGCTGAAGTGCTTGTCGCGGTCGAGTGAGTCCATCCATACCCCAACCTCTTCGACAAAGACTTGCATAAATAGGACTTCGTCTGCAGAGTTGAGATATTCTCTCTCTCCGTTGTTGCTGGTAGCCCCGCAGATGTCCTCAAATGCACCAGCCGGGCCGTGACCGGAGACGGGCGCTGGTACCGCTGCACCGCCGCCGCCGACACCACCACCACCACCAGCTCCACTACCTCCTCTCAGTATGCCCGTCTTTTCTGATGGTGGTGTGGGCAAGCCTTCCGGCACCGTGTCGTTGAGGTGTCCAGCATGTCCAATGCCACCGCTGTGTCTGCCTGCTACCCTTGAATTTTCATCTTCAGGACTGTTACCCACCTCGGCCTTGAAAGATGCGGCCGATGACGGACCCCCGACTCCTTGTGGCACCATGGATGAGGCTATGCTCGAGGCATCACTGCCTTGGTACGCATGTTTCTTTTCTCCCGGCTCTTCTTCTTTTCTTGCATACGAGCTATATGCCTCTGTGTTGGCCGTGGATACTAGTTGGCTTTGGCCATACTTGATAGGAAAATTCGAGGCATTTCTACTGCTGCTTGCGCTCTCCGAAATGTTTTGTAGATTTTGCGCCGTTTGAGTGTTGACCGGGTAAAATTGTGCCGTAGATGAAAGGGAGGAAGAAGCATTGCAGGCACTGTTGTTGGACTTCTCAACAATAGCGGATGAGCGTCGTCTTTTCACGCTGGGCCTCACCTCCATGGGTAATCGTGGAGGTGGCGGCAAATCTCCGTCCTTGACTCGCGGATATTTGCCTAGACCACCCGCATATTCTGAAGCAATTTGGCGAGACTCATCATAGAAAGAAACTGTGGAAACCGTTAGCACATCGTAGACCATACAAACGACCGTAGTATTGACGTACCATTCCACTCGGTTATTGGCGGGGCGTAGGGTATTGGCCTCGTTTGGATGTCGATAAAGTTCAACCGGAGGCCACGCTTGCATTCACGATTTCCCTTTCGACAGTTGAGGCAATTTGGAGCGCCCTCGTCACACTTTAGATGGCGTTCTCGACACGTCAAACATCCTGTCCGTACTCGTTTTGATTTCGGTGGTGCTGGCGCGGCGATAGCTACAGGCATGTTTGAAGACGTTATAGCTTGACCGGTGGCAGACGGAGATGGTGTTGTTTTGGATACGGTTGGTGAGAGTGTGTGGCTCGACGCGGCCTCCTCCTTGACTTTTGTTGCATTGGACTTGGGGCCCCCACTTCCTCTGCGCCGTTGCATAGTATTTCCAACAGATTGCTGAACGCTTGACTGGCTACTCTTTCGGCTATGCGATGTCTGCGGACGGCTAGATGTTGGGTCACTGTTGCTGTTTCGTCGACTGGGCGAGTATATGAGGCGACCTGCCCCTCTACCACCTCCTCCAATAAGGGACATTCCCATGTTGCTGCTTGCAGTTGGAGGACGGCCTCCCATAGGCTGCGGCGAGGAGCTGAGTCTTCGTAGATTTTCTGCACTTTGAGAAATGGGTGGCGGCAGCGGAAGAGGCGGCAACTGGGGGTTGAGTGATAGCATCGGGCCCGGAGATGCTGCAATTGACGGCAAAGGTAATGTCGGTGGAGGCGGTGGTGGTAGTGATATTGGGTAAGTACCGCCAGCGGACGATTGCGCGGAGAGTTGAGGATGTTTTGGCTGCTGGTAGTCAAAGTCATTCCCTGGGTTAATTGAGGCGTTGTACCGCGCTGCATTTTCGGTTTCTGGGTAAGCTTGCGACCGAGGCACCGAGTAGCCGGCCGCAAAAAGGGGTCGTGCTTCGCGTGATTGGGGATGGAATGCTGTCGTAGACACAGAAGACTGTGAATATGAGGCGGTCGTCTGTTGATATGGCGGATGAGACGAAGTGCTTACGAGACTGGTCGAAATTGATGGGGATGATGGGGTGCGACTTTGGTCTGTCGCCCTTGGGCATGTGCTCATGCTCATGCTGATATTGGCCCTCGTTGCTCTCGCCGCACCTCTTTAGGTGGGCACGAGGCCGGAGAAGGGAACAGTAGCAGAGACCGATCGTACCAGATTCCAGCCACGCCACCGTGCTTGTTCAAGCTTCAGAGGAGAGATGAAAGGTGCAGAAAACGCTAGGCCCTCAAAAGTGCATGTTTCTGCGTGGCTTCGAGTGAAAAATGCGAGGATAGAGGTCGCTTCTGAGTTGTTGATGTGCTCAAGACAGCGTTAGCAACGGACAACTACAGGCTCCCGGGTCAAGTACAGCGCGTATTTGGCGTATTTGGAATCCTGCTTTGTTGCTTTTGCTACGTCGTAGTGTTTCTGCGTCTGTTGTGAGGAACTTTGCGAGTTGAGAATTTTTTTTTGTTTTGGCGTTGTCGTACGCCGCTGTCCGCAGAGTCCGAAGTTACATATGTTGGCGTTGTGGCTTGCACTTTCTGTATATCAGCCTTTGACGATTTGTGACAGTTTGGCGAGTTCTCCGCGGGTACGATGAATGATAAATGAATGTGTCGTCGTGTGTTTTGTTTTGTGGCGACCTGTCGTGGGTTCCCAATGTCTGCGGCTTTCCGTGTCCCATCTAGAGACTGCTTGGGGCGTCTCTGCACCAGTGCAACCGTGCAAGTTGATATATCGGTAAAATATACAACATGAACGGGGGCTATGGGCAAGGCGGCCTGGCGTCTGTATGGTATCTGAAGTGAGAAGAGTGCGTCGACAAGATAAGACAGGGGACACAGGTGGGCAGTGGGTGACAAGGGGCTTGATCCAGATGTCGAGACGGGACGAGAAAGGCAAAGACAGACGGGTGAGTGGAAGGTGAAATGAACGAGATATTAAGGGGATCGAAAAAGTACGGGGTAAAGGGAAGGCAAGGCAAGGTCAAGAGACAAGACGATGGGATCGAGAGAAATGCAATCAAAACAGACCAGCCCTCGAGCAATCAAAGAAACTGGCAAGGGAACAGATGTGGAAACATGCTGCCGAGTATGCGGTATGCGGGTTATTAAAGACTGGTTGTACTAAAGGGAGGCGTGGCAGGCCAACGCAGCGAGATCGAGTGCCATGCAACGCAGTGACCTGGGTAGAAGTGACGGGACGGGCAGAGAAGAAGGCAGTGAAATAAATCAATAGCAGCGTGTGATGGAACAAAATAAGAAAGTAGACGGCAACCAGCAATTTGGAGGGACCAAGAAAGCAAGAAAGCAAGGAAGTAAGAACAGGAAGAAGAGGAGGAACAAAAAAAATAAACGTACGCACTGTCACCACGAATCAACCTTTCTCGGAATTCATCCGGCACTTCCCGCCAGGGGAGGACAACACCGGCGCCTGGTGCGAGTCTAGCAGCAGAGGCGAGACGTGACGATGCACATATCGGCCTGGACGGTATATGTGGCGGGAGTGGTATGTGGGATGTTTGGATTGAATCTGCTTAACGTGCATGTTTGATCTTTTGGAATCTCACGGCGTGGGCTGTGTCTGTGTCCATGGGAGAGGGGACCGCGTGCCCAGGAAAGTTTGCAGCTTTCGCTTCTCGTTTTCGTGCCCCCGTGTTGCTTGGCTGCTGAGGCGCTCTACGCTCGCGTGTTTTATCGCCAATAGGCTGGTCTAGGAGCCGTGGTGTCTTGAACTTCGAGCAAGTAAACGAGACCGTAGATTGCACGGCAGCTGCAGATGGTTGTGCAGCCACAAGAGACTGCCAGCATCAGGGGGTGGGGGAAAGGGCTTCACGGGAAGTGGGCTGGGCACAAGAGGGGAGAGACAAAAGAGGGCGACGGCATGATGCTGGTGAGATCTGGTCAGGAAGTTTTGTGTGAAGTCAAGATGTTTCAGAATGTTGCGTTTTTGGACGACAAACCACGATGGTTCCCAAATGGTTCCTTCGATAGTTCCCTAGGCAGGAAGGTGGGTTGCAGGCGGAGGATCGCGGCTTCCCTGGGGACAAATTTACGAGACGATACTCAGTACAGATGGAAGGAGCAGATGAGAAAGATGGGAGAGGGTGACAAGATGCGGAAGGAACCAGCGGTACTGTGCAAAAGCGGAATGCACCAACGAGGGGGAAGTAAGAGCGCGGTCGACGACGCGGGCCTGCGCGCCTTCCCTGCGCGCGGGAAGCCTCGCACAAATATGCACGACTTCTCGAAAAAAAGAGAAGGAGACAAGAATGCCCACACGGGGAAGGTAGATCCCGAGTGCTTCTATCGCAGCTTCCTGCTTCTTGTCGGACGTGCTTTCCCTGTCTTTTGCGCGACTCTTCTGTTTCCCCTTTCTCGTCCTTTTTCGACTTGCATCTGTCCACTAAACCTTATTCTCTCTCTTGCATGCGCGGTCCAAAAATCAACAACAAGCACGACACACTGAGCGATACGCACACCGGCACCTGCCAACAAACCACAGTCCAGCCACGAGGCACCGGAAGCTCCAAGCAGCCGTGGCGATCAGGGACTCCATCGAAAAAGATACAGAAGCCATGTCACGGTGCCGTGGGGAGCGGAAGGACAGGGTTGACAAGCTCCCGAAGGATGTCCTTTGCTCTGGGTGGATGCCCTTTTCGTGGATAAGGTTGGGTTGCAGTGAGGCAGGGGCCGTGTGGTGTCGATGGGATAGTCCACCCCCTTTCAAGATACAGGGGTCATTGGCTTGGATGGCCAGGCCCAGGCCTCGCCGAGCCTGGTCTGGACAACAGGAAGCTGGCTCTTCCGCCCCGTGTTGAGTGGCTGGCGTCAGATAGGGTTCAAGAGTGCACTGGCAGAGGAGATGCTGGACTTGCTTCTGGAAGGTACAGCGCTTGCCTTGAGAAATTGTCAGCAAAAACAGCAGCTCAAAAGGCCAATTATTGCTTGAGACTACAGAGCAACCAGAGCAAAGATGAACATCGTTATTGCGCTGGTCGCGATTCATGATACGTGCAGGCAACATCGACACAAAATCGCCTTACGATAGGTCTGACTCGCATTATTATCCACGCTCCAAACTGCAAAAGACTCCGTACTGACAGATTCTGTAGGCCCCCTACGTCTCCTCCGCCTCTTTTTGCTATCGACAGCCACCCGTTTCCAGCGTTTCGAAACCACCCCCAAGTCTCGACAAAGGCATCCCAGCAGGGTTGACGATCGAACAAGGCAAGGCCTAGGCGTGAATGGGTGGGCACGCTTCTTAGAACAAACGAACGAGAAAGAAGCCGAAATAATTCTCCGATGCTTTCCATCCTTTCAAAAGACCGCACGAGGCAAAATGAAGCGAATTGAAAAACGGCAACAGAAGATCGACCCCTCGTGTGCTCCTCCTTCCCTCGATATTCCATGTTCAATATTGGGCGGCTGCCTTGTTGAACTGATTCCAATAAACTTTAGGTGGTGCTCACAACTTCTACCCGTTTATGCCTGTTGCTGCAGGCCAGGATTGATTTGCCTCTGGGTTATTTCATTCTGGTCTCATACGGCGCGCCCGCATTATTTGCCTGGAACGATCTGCTGGGCCGCACAATGTCTGGTCCAGCGGATATCACCACACTTTTTGGACTTCTCGATTGTTCTTTTAAATGATCAAACTGTCGACAATATTCCGAAAAGAGACTCGAACTTTTTCACATGTCCCGTATAACAAACTAAAGCAACCGGCGGTGTGAGGACCGCAACATCGACAAATCTTGGCTTCCGGAGCCGTTTGATCGGCCAGGCCAGCCGTAGAAGCGGGCGATCCAACACGGGGAGTCTGGGTGCCAAGCCATTTCGAAGCTTCAGGAACTTCCTTGATGAACTCATCGCTGTCCCGGACATGCCGTTAGCCGCTCAGATTCTTAGGGATCTTTTCTGGCAGGCCATTGATTCGACTGGGACATTTGAAGACACAGATAAACAAAGCAAAACAAACTGTCTCGAAGTAGCTTCTTCAATAAAGCAAGAAAGGAAGCAAAAAACCACTGGCAACAAATGTGTATGAACGCATTCAAAGCACACTACAAGGTAAGCAATAGTTTTAAGGTCTGATCAAACAAAAGACGTGAGGTCGCTGTTTCGCTTCCATTTCGCCTAATGATGATTTGCACTGTTTTGTGTGGACAGCAGGAGTCGCCCTACGCCTAGGCCATCTGTCCGCCATGGTCCATATTTTCTTTTCCATATTGCTGTCCCTTTCCTCTACGTCGAATCCTACTTTCCTCTCTCTTTCTGGCATCCCACACGGACTTCTTTCGTTTTCCCTGAACCACTCGCAGCAACCGCAGCTGCAACACGGGCGGGCCAGCAGCCAGCATGCCATCTCCCTCCCGCCCCCTGTCCGAGAGGCCGTGCGCTCGGAAAAATTTACTCACTCATAAAGGAAAGGAATAAGAAAGAAGTACGACCGCACGTACCTCTTTTACTCGGAAAGGCATCTACCATTTACTCGCAGACCAACAATCCGCCTCTGTTCTTGAAAGTCATGGCAGGACCTCTAAGATTGGAACTCCTGGAATGCTTCCAACGTTTATCAGAATAACAAGACTCACAACACCGACAACAGCCCCCACCTCAAGATGAACTCCCGAGCCGTGTGACTTTTCAGTGCCGCCTCTATGCCACCTCTAGATACAAAGCCACAGATCTTCTTTGCCATTACACGTTTGAATTGCCGCAGCGTGGTTTGCATACACTTAACTTACAAGCAATTTTGACAGAACTCAAGATCGAAACGAAATCGAAACCCGCACCGGCCACCACTGTAGGCTAGAGCCATGTGGCCCTCGAAAGTGAAGACGGGTGACAATGAGAACTCTCATCATATATATTGCGCCCTCTAAACAAGTGTGGAAAGGCCAAGTCTAAACCTGGGTCTTGACTGCATCATAATCGCCGAAGCTCATGCACAAGGACCACGCATGTTGACATCACGCTGTCTGCTTCATCCGGTGATGAAAACGAGTCTAGCGCCAACGGCCTGCACATGGCCTGGATAAACATGATGGTCCGGGCAAACACCAATGGACCAAGGGAAGCCTCTATTTGCTATGCAAACGGCAACAGGAGCACTCTTAATTGACGTCTACTCAACCTCGTTTTCCCAAACTGGTCATGATATCAAAAGGCTGGTTCTTTCCATTCTTTCCATTATCCACCCAGAGTCTGTTCAAGCAAAGATGCAATCCAACACACGGCATAAGTTATAAATGACATGTTGCGAATTTTCTATCCAAATATTACACAAAGCGTTCTCCCATACATACCACTTCCAGGACGAGTGGCCTAGTAACCCTTGACAGTCTTGACGTTCTTAATCTTGTCCCAGACCCACGGCGTCAGAGTTGAACTAAAGTTGTTGCTGAACTTGATGTCGAGGTAGTCGTAACCCTCATCCGGCACCCACTTGGCGGCAATCTTGATGTTGGCGTATGCCTCGAGATCGGCCACCGTCGGCTTCAGAGACTCGGGCAGCGGCGTCTCCACACCGTTCTTGTACCACGCCGCATAATACACAATCGCCAGCATGATGCGCACATTGTTGGTAGGGTTCGGCATGCCCGCATGCCACAGACGCAGGTCCCGCAGCACAATCGAGCCCTTCTTGATGCGCGGGTAAATGGGCGGGCGCACGGCGCGGCGGGCCTCGAGCTTCTCGGGGGCAATCATAGGCTCGCCGAGCTCACGGTGATCGTTGATGTTTGTGTTTTGGGTGCCGAGCCAGAGCTCTGTGGAGCCGTTCTCGGGGCCAACATCGACGAGACAGGTGTTAAAGGCAATGGCAAAGGGGTGCTCAGGGTGCTCGAAGCGGATATCGGAGTGGACAAGCTGACGCTCGTCGGTGGCCAGCAAAGTGTTGGAGCGGATGAAGTGTACCTCTGGCTTGGGGCCCAAGATGTTGGAAACAATACGGGCGCCGTGCTTGTTGGCGTAGACTTGCGGATAGAGATACTCCTTCTCGAGAGGCGGGACTTGTGACAGGTTGCCGCCGACGGCGGCGCCCTTGGTGCCGGCGTTGACATTGAGGTGGCTGATCGTTAGCAGGAATTCTAAGAAGCGAGCGTAGCGAGGACTAAACTTACTTGAAGTGAACGTGCCCCTGGCCAGCCAGGAGGCGCTCTGTGTCTTGCAGCATACGTGTGTTGAGCTTGTCGATGATGGCAACGTCAATAGCGTTCTCGACAACGACGAGACCGTCGGTGAAGAAGGCCTCGATGGCGTCATACAGCTTGGTGTCGCTCATGACACCGCTGTCGCGCTCCTCATCAGTCAGCGCGATGACCTTGGGGCTGTCCACGGTGGGTGCGTCTTGTGCCATGGTGACAGTGTGGTATGTGTGTGATGGAGGGAGAGAAGAAAAGTGAGGATAGACGAAGAGGTATCGAGAGATCAACAAGCGTCTTGGATGGGGAAGGTAAGGAGGTAGGGTATAGAGTGGAAGAAAGTAGATTATCTGGCAGCTAATGTGACTTGAGCGCCGGCACCTTATTTGGGATATTGCGTTTTTTTGTATACTCGGTAAGAAAGAGAGAGTAAGAGAGTCAGCGCGGCCAGAGGGTCCGATGTTGACGTTGGAAATGTTTTGACGTCGGTTCAGCAGTCAGTTTAGTCTACGGCATACGGGGATCGTGCGCCGGTGATCGCACCACTCGTCAAATACGTGTCGTCACATGGCGTCCAAAGCAGTAAGGCGCCGATGTTTTTCTTGTCCATTGTGCCTTCCATTTTCCGTTCCTCGCCTGCCCCATGGCGAGGAACGAAGACCCACCGTAAATCCCCACGGGAAGCAGAAAGAAGCGAGACCAAAATGGCCGTTTTCTTGTCGGTGGCACCTTCCCCTCGTTTTTTTTTGGTTCCACCTTACCACACCCCGGGAAAAGGAGGAACATTTCAAGAAAAGGAAGGAGCATGTGGCAGCGTGCGGAGCAGCCCGATCGGCTGCGCTAAAGCAGCGGCCTCCGCTCGGTAACGCCAAAATGAAAACCAACTTTCAACAGAGCCGCCTCGCCACTCCGGGGGGAGAACGGGGGAAAAATCGGGGCGCCCCAAAAGTTGCGAAACTCGGTACTCCGTACTTAAGCTTGAATTGGGGTAGGTTAGCCGACGGAGCACCCCTCATGGAGAATAAAAATCGATGGTAGAATGGAGCCCGAGGAACCCCCAATGGAGCACACATGACCGAAGAGAAAGTCATACCGACATCGCCCACTGGTCATTGAGATGTGGGGCGATAGGAGCCAGCAGGTGGCATGCTTGGAGACGCCTGGAAGACGCACAAAACGTTGGAGACTCGAAGCTTTGGTCTTACGACATCACATCACGAACAACCGTCGACGACAGCTCTATCACACCAACTTCCACTACTTCCACACACATTCACAATGGCGGGCGCAGAGCAACAAATCTCGTTCAAGCTCGAGGACCTTTTCTCGGTCAAGGGCAAGGTCATTGTCATCACGGGCGGCGGCTCGGGCCTGGGCAAGGCCATTGCGGAGGGCTTCACCACCAACGGCGCGCGCGTCTACATCTCGGGACGGAGACAAGAGGTGCTGGACACGGCAGCCAAGCAGATTGGCGGTGATGTCCATACGTGCGTTCTCCCTTCGTAGCATTGTGGGAGAATACCTGCTAACGTTCTGTGTGCAGCATCCAAGGAGACGTCCAGACAGAAGAGGGCTGCAAGGCCATTGTCGCGGCTGTTCAGGCCAAGGAGGACCATGTGCGTTCGACATACTTTCACGAGACAACTAGAGGACCTCGACTAACAGACAGATCGATACTCTGATCAACAACGCGGGCGTCAACAGCCCGTGGCGCGTTACGGCAACGGACCACAACAATGGTACGAAATAGAAGATGTACATTGAGTAGAGATGGATATATGCTAACCATTTTTTGTGGGCAGCTGACCAGGTGCAGAACCTGTTGATGAACGGCCTGACTGAGTAAGTCTATAATGCAGCAATCATGACCATTGACGAACATATGCTGACTCGACATAGGGAGGACTTTGAGCGGAGCAACCAGAGTGGGCTTTTTTCTTTTTTTTCTTTTTTCTTTTTTCTTTTTTTTTTTTTTTGGTCTTGCCTTGCCTTGCCATATCGACAAGATGCGCATTTACTAACGGCACAGTCAACGTCATGGGCGTCTACTTCTTGACGGTCAACTTCATCCCGCTGCTGCGCAAGTCCGAGTCGCCCAACGTCTGCGTTATTGCTTCGCTGGCCGCCATCGCCAACCAGCGCAGCATGGGCTCCCTGACCTACAGCGTTTCCAAGGCGGCGAGTAAGTCACACGAGCCCAAGATATTCAATATTCAATAGAAATATAACTATGCTAACAGAACAGCTGTCCATCTTGCCAAGCTCCTTGCTGGCCGCCTTCATCCGTAAGTCGTCCACTCCTACTCATTGAATCCATTGAATCCACTCTCGCTGACCGTCTAGGATGAACATCCGCGTCAACACCATCTGCCCCGGTATCTTCCCCTCGGAAATGACCGGCATCACCGCCGGCAAGCACTCCTACAATATCAACCACCAGGCCGAGCGTGCGGCCAAGCGCTGTACTGCGGGCCGTCCTGGCCGCCCTGAAGAGATGGTGGCGCCTGTTCTGCTGTTGTCGAGTCCCGGCGGTGCATACATGAACTGTGCGTTATTGACCGTCGATGGCGGTCGTCTGATGGGCGTTTCCATCAACGACGGTATCCGCATGCCCGAGGATACGTACACGTGAGTTCTCCGTCTTCCAGTGAATGTCTGATGAATAAATGCTAACACTTGACAGAGACGAGATCCTTGGTTGATGCTCCAATTTGGGAGAAATGACTTAGTTGAAAACGTACCATAAGTTTAATAAATTTGTTTGAAAGCAAAGAAACGAAACCCAGTCGTATTCTGCAAAGTTTGGAGGGCACTTGAGCAGTTTGCATTTGGCAGAAACGTTGGAATAAGATACTATGATCTTTCTTTTATAATATGTTTTTAATGGAGAAGAACGGGAAAGTGAGGTAAGGCATAAGACATCTGGTGTAAACTGGCATATATCTGATAAAAGTTAGATATAAATCCATGTAAATGGCACAATAAAAACCGTGTAGAGCCTGTGAAACAGACACGGATATGAAGTATATTTCTATGGAGACAAAACGGAACGAATGCCCTGCTCCATTCATCCACGTCTGGGTATCTACTCATCTCCTAAGCTCATCAAAGTACACGCTTACACCTCCTCAACAACCTCGACCTTTTCAACGCCCTTGGTCTCCACCTCGGTGACGACCTGGTCACCAAAAGCACCGGCAATCTCCTCGAGCGTCTTCTTGCGGGTCTCGGGGTAGAATAAGTAGCCAATGATGGTAAAGATGATGGTGCAGCCGACAAAGACGTAGTAATAATTCTCGGCAATCCTCTTGAAGGCAGTAGGACCTGCTTCAGTAATGCCAATGTTGACAATGAAATGAGACGCAGTAGCGAGGGCGACGACCTTGTTGCGGAGCTCGACGGGCAGGATCTCAGGCGGGTAGATCCAGACGGTGCTGCCGAGGAACGAGTAGTAGAAGGCGGCAAACAAAAAGATACCGAGAATGGCAAAGCCCTGACCAACATGGTTGGTGCCGGTGGCGAAGCCGCGCTGCATCTCGGCCGTATAAATTTCCACCAGAACAATACCGGCCATGCCCGTCAGCAACATCTTACGACGGCCCCACTGGTCAATGAGCCAGAAGGTGGTGATGCAGTTGCACAGGAAAGAGACGGTACCGTAGACACCAGACAAAGCCAGGATGGTCATGGGGCCCATACCGAGGTTGGTGTAAAGGGTGGCTAAAAGTCAGCGGCGAACAAATGAATAAAGCAATCATGTACAAAATGACAAGAATGACAAAAATGACAAAAAGGAGAGGCCTACTCTGATAGTATTGGATGACGTTGACACCCGTCAAAGAGGTCATGACCTGGATAGAGATGGCGACGAGGGCACGGTGCCGGTACAGCGTAAAGACTTGCTTGTACGACTTGATCTCACGTGCCATCTCGTACTCGATCTGGCCCTGCATCAGGCGGAACTCGTCAGACACCTCGGAATCCGTCAACAAGTCCTTGCGGATTTTAATAAACTCGCGGCGGGCGGCGTCAATCTTGCCCTTGCGGATCAGCATACGGGGCGAGTCGGGCATGAACGTGGCCAGGCCGATAAACAGCAAAATACCCCATGGGACCTGGAGACCCAGGGGCAGACGCCACTGGAGGCTGCCGTAGGGGGCATGTGCACAGGCAAAGCCGACCCAGTTGGAGACCATGATACCAAAAGTCATACCGCAACCCGAGATACTGCCAATGAAGCCACGGTAGGAGGGGGCGGAGATCTCGACCAGGTACAGAGGAACAGAGGCGACGAGGCCACCGATGCCAACACCAGCAATAGCACGGCCAGCCAAGAACATGCCCATGTTGACAGCGCCGGTCTGGATGGCAGCACCGACTGTAACCATGACACAGAGGAACTGGAGGAATCCCAGACGACCAAGACGGTCACCGAGGGCGAACTGGGTGATGGAGCCAACAGCTTCACCGGCAATAAAGACAGACACGACGGCGCCCGTCAGGCCAGTGCCTGGGTGGCCCATGTAGTCTTTCCAGCTGCTATGGGAGATGGTGGTTGTAGCAATACCGGTATCAAAGCCCTGGAGGCGAGTGTTAGTGTTGACAAAGAAGAATATGAGAAACTTCATCAACATACAAACAAAAAGGTGCCGATAGAGGCAAAGAGGGCGACGCCAATGGCGTACTGGTAGGCGGTGGTCATGTTGACGGTGGGTGTCTACGAATGGACGTAGATGAATAAGGAAAAGAACCAATAGAAGAAAAGAAAGGAGAAAAGAGAAAAGAAAAGAAGGGATCGACCGATGATGAGAGCCTGCAGAAAGGGGACCCCAGAAGCAGGGACGGGACGATCGTGGGGATCCTATATATATATTGGAAGTGTTAAAGAAGAGAAAAGAAAACAGAATAATAGCAAACGAAATTGAAACAGCAGGTATCATAACACTACAGAAAGATACTGGGAAATACTGGCAATACGATAGGATACAGCGCTACGCTACCGACAAATTGCAAAAGAGCCCCAGAAATCTGGGGAAGTGGACAACCGCAGACCGAGGATGGGGAAATGGTTGAAAAAGATTGCAAGGCCGTCGTTTACCGAGTTTTTGCGGCCTAAGAGGCAGACAAAGAACCCACGGGGGAACGAGTCACGCATGCCAAACCCAATAAATACACCAAGGAAACAAGTAGAAAGCCAAGACTGTTGACAGGCATTGTCAGACTTTGACAGGCTTGGGCAAACCCTGGATGCTCACTAACACGAAACTAAGGCGCGCTGCGGACTAGCCTTTCCGACGAGACTGGAGTCGTGGAGCATCCGACGAGGGCGTTGGGATTATGTGGAGGGACCATTTTCGGGGGGGTTGATGGCCGATTTCCGTGGAAAGATAAGACGAAATGGCGAAATTAGAAGATGGGCTAGAAAAGAAAAAAATAAGAAGAAGAAGGATAACATAGCCTGCCGTGGGGAGAAGGAAAGCACATGCCAACTCTGGAGAACCCCTGGAACCAACGATCTGGGGACCGAGACGCGAAAAATAGAAAAGAAAAGGAAGAAAAGAAAAGGAGGCAAAAAAAAAAAAGAAGAAGAAGACACGGCGAACTGCATACCCCAATCGACTGCCACTAGTTTTTCAGTCAAAGTCAGACCGAGTTAGGATACCACTTCTGGTACCCAAGCACCCCCAGTCGATCACCACCAGTGCATCCTGACAGAGCCACAACACAAGCTCCTACCTTACCGTCGTCGACCACCACGATGAAGCTCCTCTATCCTACCTCCCTCGAGCTCGACATCGACAGCCTACGCGGCTTCGCCGTCGAGCTCGTCCCGTACAATGTCACCGTGCCATTCCCCGACGAACACCTCGACGCGGACATCATGGTCACCTGGATCAACACAAAGGCCAACCTAGCCGACGCTGCGGCGCGCCTGCACAATCTGAAATGGGTGCAGGCGCTGGCAGCGGGGCCCAACGACGTGCTCGAGGCCGGCTTTGACACGAGCCGAGTCACAATCACAGTCGGTGCGGGCATCCACGACGATACTGTGGCAGAACACACGGTCGGACTACTGTTGGACGGCGCACGGCGGTTCTACGAGGCACGGGACTGCCAACTCCAAGGGAAATGGCCGGCGCGGTTGGGTGGCCCGTACCCAAGAAAGGGCGAGTTCCGGACACTTCGTGGTGCTCGCGTTCTGATTTGGGGTTTCGGTGGCATTGCGGCCAAGCTGACGCCACTCCTCAAAGCGTTTGGTGCCGAAGTGCGTGGCGTTGCAAGACGGCCGGGCGTGCGGGCAGGTGTTGAGATTCTGGCAGATACGGAGCTGCCTCGATTGCTGCCCGAGACGGATGCATTGGTGATGATTCTGCCTGGCTCAGAGTCAACAAGGGATGCACTCAACGCAGAGAGACTGGCACTCTTGCCCTCACATGCATGGGTTGTCAATGTTGGCCGTGGAATTTCTGTGGACGAGACGGCACTGGCCGATGCACTCCATGCTGGAAAATTGGGTGGCGCAGCACTTGACGTCTTCAAGACGGAGCCTCTGCCGGCTGACAGCAGATTGTGGACAACGCCAAACCTGCTGATTTCACCACACGCTGCTGGTGGACGGCCAGACGGCTGCACAGACTTGATTGCAGAGAACCTGCGCAGCTTCCTGGCAGGGCGTCCCATGAAGGGTGTGTTTAAGGGCTGAGATTATATGTGGTATGTGGTATGCGGTGGCACGGCGGCACGGTGACACTAGACTATATAGACTATATAGACTATATAGACTTTATAATCAAAGATAGACACAAATAAAGATAGACACAATATAGATGAGAGAAGACTATCAGACTATACAATGATGGCAGTTTACCATGCACATGCACGTAGTTTTCACATCCCGTCTCAAGAGTTGTTTGTCAAATCTCTATTGTTCTATCAGATCTATGCATATAATCGTCGTTTGGTCATCGCCTTCTCTCGTTGACCTCACTTCTTCGCGGCAGCGGCCAGCTTCGCCTCCTCGGCGGCCAGAGGACCAACAACACCGGTAATCCACTGCTGCTTCTTGCTGTCGCTGAACTGCGGGTACGGCCGGCGGCAGTGGCAGCTCGCCAGCGGGTAGCCGCGAATCGACGCAACCACCCACTTGGTGCCGTTGATGCCGCCCTTGCCGAAGCCCCACTCCATCTCGGCCAGCTTGAGCTGCGTGGCCTCGGCCGCAGCTACATCGCCGCGCTTGTAGGCATCGAAAATCTCGACACAGACGCGCGGGTACAGGTTGGCCACACCGGTGATGGTGCCGGTGCTGCCGACGGCCAGCGCGGGCAGCAGCCAGTCGCTCTGGCCGGCCAGGGCGCAAAAGGTCTCGGGAGAGTACTGGGCGCGGACACGGGCGACCTTGGCAATACCGCCGCACGTCAGCTTGACACCGACAATGTTGGGGTGCTGACCGAGACGGGCAAGCATGTCGGAGTTGACGTCGAGGCCGGCAACGACGCCGGGGAAGTTGTAGATGAGAACAGGGAGGGGCGAGGCACCCGCCAGCTCCTCAAAGAAGGCCAAAATGGCCTCCTCGTTCATGGCAAAGTGGAAGTAGCTGGGGACCAGGACGAGTACATAGTCGGCACCGGCAGCGGCAGCCACCTTGGTCTCAGCAATCACCTGGTGCGTGCTCTGGCCACCACAGCCAACAGTGATGACCATATCCGAGTCAGCCGCCGTGGCAGCGGCCTTGGCCTCCTTGACGAGCTGCGTCTTCTCCTCAGGCGACAGAGTAACGGCCTCGCCATTGGTGCCGGCAACCACGATACCATGCAGACCGGACGTGGCCAAGAACTGGAAGTGCGTGCGCTGGACATCCCAGTCAATTTCCTGGGCGTTGGTGTCGCGGAACCACGTCAGCGAGGGCACGTGGATGCCCGGCGGGAAGGCCTTGGCTGCGGTGACGGAGCCCATTGTGTGTTTGTGTGTGAGGGACTTGAGAGAGGAGTGGTATGTCGTTGAGGGGTGTGAAACAAGATGTTAGGGATGAGAAACGACGAGAAACGACAAGTTTGAATGGGTGATGATGATGATTTTGAAAGACTATTTTGTTTCTGCCAGAAAGAGAAACGTACAGAACTACGGAGTAGGATCTTTTGTTCCTGGCCGCAGCCCCAAGATTCAGTTTACATCGGACCAGGTCTGGACCGGCCATCCTTTGAACACTTTTTTTTGCGTATCATTTCTTTCCCATTTGCCGCTGCTTCATTTGCCGCTTTACCTCCTCTCCTCTCACTGTTTCCCCTCCACATCGCGTCACCTGGCGGAAGAGCTCTGTCGGTCTCGAATCACCGACCCCCTCCCCTTGGCATCTCTCCGCGCTCGCGTAGTCTAAAAAAAGAGGCAGGGTACTACCCACTGTTACGTTGGGTGTGTGTGTGTGTGTGTGTGTCTGTACATTTACTCCGTATTGCAACAAACAAAAGGCGTACAAAGACCCCGAGTCGCGGTGGTTGATCGGATGCGCTAGACGTTTGGTGAAAGCGACAGATATCCACTGCGGGCGGGCAGGACCATTATGAGGGGAAAACACACCATGCCCAATTTGCACCATCCGATCGGGCGATCCACCTGGCGCATCATAAGTTCAGTGAAAGCATGCGAGGCAATATCAAGATTTACTTGCCGTCCATTGCGCACATCGGCTCTTAATTTGATTCTTCGAGAAGTGCTTCCATCGTGACGAGCAAATCTAGATTGGTGACACTTGTTGGGCACATACAATTTTTCTCTCTCCAACCACCTCTGTAGATAAAGCCGAGCGCAGCTTTTCCATAGATTTGGTAAAAATAAGACCGTCACAGTACTCAAGTCCCCTACACCAGCTTGTTTCTGGACGACACTCTCCTTCAACCTGACCTCGAGATCCACTTCTTTCATCTACACACACATCTCGCCTCTCTCCTCTCTCTCCTCTGCTCTCGCCTCGCCATGGCTTCTCCGACAGTCGGAAGCGCCGCACCTGTCGGCTCTTCCCCGCACGACTCCCACCCCTCCATCATGGTCATCGGCTCGCTCAACGCCGACCTTGTCACCTACACGCCGCGCATGCCCGCGGCCGGTGAGACCATGACCGCGAACGGCTTCCGGACGGGCCTAGGCGGCAAAGGCGCCAACCAGGCCGTCGCGTGTGCGAAGCTGGGACGGCGGTCGACGTCGCCTCAACAAGGAGGAGCGGCATCGGTGTACATGGTCGGCGCAGTCGGTGACGATGTGTATGGCACAAAAATGACGTCAGCGTTGGCGGCTGTGGGCGTGGACACGTCTGGCGTGGCTGTTCGCGCGGGCCAGAGCACAGGCGTTGCTGTCATTGTGGTCGACGAGGCTGCGGGCGGCGAGAACCGCATTATGCTGTCAGCCGAGGCAAATGCCAGTCTTGCCCCAGAGGACTATGCAACATTGCTTCCCACACCCAGCGGCAGCATTCTGCCGTCACTGCTTCTTCTCCAGCTGGAAATTCCACTGCCGACTGTCCTCCAGATTTTGCAGACAGCCCGTCGACAAGGCGTGCCCGTTCTTTTAAACGCAGCACCCGCTGAGCATCTCCCCGACGACGCCTACGCCTGCATCACCCACCTTGTCGTCAACGAGACTGAAGCCTCATTCCTGAGTGGGACCACCCTCGAACTTTCTCCCGATATGAGAGATGCAGAACTCGCTCGCGTGGCCGCCCACTTTTTGCAGCTCGGTGTCCAACACGTGGTCATTACCCTGGGCGGGTCAGGGGTCTACTTCGCGACCTCGTCAGCCTCTGGGCTGGTCCCCGCCGCCAAAGCGACCGTCGTCGACACGACCGCGGCGGGCGACACGTTCATCGGCGCGTATGCGCTAGGTCTTGTGCAGAAACAAACAGTGGCAGATGCCGTTGCATGGGCCAATCGCGCAGCGGCCGTCGCAGTCTCGCGGCGGGGCGCGCAAGAGTCGATTCCGTGGATGGATGAGGTGTCTCTGTGAAATGGAGGAAGGAAGGGCGGAGTGGGTCTGCACTTGCACCCTTGGCGGGAAGACGGGTGGGGCCCCGTACCGGCACAATACCACGTTGTGGTGCCCCGATTGGGACTAGCGCATCCGACATGCGTCGGCTGCCGACCACCACACAGCATCCTCCGCATGTCGACAAGGCAAAGCGGGCAAGTTGACACTGGTCGAAACAAGCGCTTTGTCGCCAAACCCACTCACTCAGTCCAGAAGCTACACAGTAGAATCGCAAGAAGCTCCATCATTTGCTCCATCATTTGCTCCATCTGATCCACCTGATCCACCCGAGTTATTCTGTTGCTCTGTTTTCCCCTCCGTCTCCGCACTCTGCAACCTCAATGACCTAACGATAGCTTGCGACGTCGCGACCAGAAGAATGTATCGTCTACGTCCGACGCGGAAAAGCAATTATCCTTAACTGCACGTCACTACCCCAATTCATCCTGCGCTTCCATCGTGTCTTTGTGTCTTTGTGTCTTTGCTTGCTTGTCTCGTGTTGTGTCCATCCGATCTGAGCCTCTTGTCTTGTTCTCACTCCCTTCACTCTCTTCATCCCCTCCTCCTCAATCACCCTCACCCACCTCCTACTCCGCTTGCAACACAACCCTTCAACCATGTCTAAACCCATCATCCTCCACCTGGGCGACCCCGTCCGCCACAACATCGAGCTTTACAAGAGCCTCGCCGAACAGTTCACCATCATCAACCCACCCCTCGAAGACCGCCAGCGCCCGGCTTTCCTCGAGGCTCTCAAGACCAAGAAATGGGGTGACTTCCAGGCCATCATGCGGCCGTTCTGGTCGACCGGTGGCGAGATGGGCCGCTGGGACAAAGAGCTGATCCCCCTGCTGCCTGACTCGCTCAAGGTGTTTGCTTCGGCGGGCGCTGGCTATGACTGGGCCGATGTCGACCTGCTGGCTGCCGCTGGCATTCTGTACTGCAACGGTGCCTCGGCATCGTCCGAGGCCGTCGCCGACATGGCCCTCTACCACATTATTTCTGTCTTCCGCAACATGCAGTGGTCCAACATGGCTGCCCGCGCCGGCGACACTGCTGTGTTCCTGGACGCCCACCACAACTGCCCCCACACCGCACACAACCCGCAGGGCCATGTCCTGGGCATTGTCGGTCTCGGCAACATTGGCCAGCGCATTGCCAGCAAGGCCGCCGCCGCGTTTGGCATGCGCATCGAGTACTACGACCCGTTCCCCAAGACGGCCGAGCAGGAGGCTGCGGCAGGCAATGCCAAGGGCCACCCGACCCTCGAGTTGATGCTGGCATCGGCCGACTGTGTGGTGATTGCTGCGCCCGGTAGCGGAGGCAAGCTGATTGATGCGACGCGCGTGGCCCAGATGAAGAAGGGCGCGCGGTTGGTGAACATTGCCCGTGGCGGTCTTGTGGACGCCGGTGCTGTTGTCGACGCTCTGGCGTCGGGCCAGCTGTCGGCCGTCGGTCTGGATGTGTTTGAGGACGAGCCGAATGTCGACCCTCGTTTGGTTGCGTCAAGACAGGCCACCCTCACCTGCCACACGGCTGGTGGTGCGCTCGAGACCAACATTGGCTTTGAGCGCTTGTCCATGGAGAATGTGCGCAACATCCTGACAGGCCAGCCGCCATTGACGCCCGTCAACAAGCATCTTTTCAAGTAGAGTAGAGTAGAGCGTTCCCCTTTGTCACCCAAAAAAAATTGAATGTTTGAATGTTTGAATGTTTTCGATTCATCATTACCATTATTGTTCTTCGTTTCCTTTGTAGAATGTTTACACAATGGCAAAACATGAATTAAATATGGCATGCATGACAGACCGAATGTCCACCCGCGCTTGGGATGCGTCCTGCCGTGCCTGCAGCTCGGCCAGCACCTGGGCCGTGATCTTGGAGTTGCCCGCCACCGTCTGCATGCGCATAATCTGTGTGTGGATCCATGCTCGCTCCACTGGGTCTGGCTCCTCTGAGCCCAGCATCAGTAGCGGCCACAGCATATTGGCCGGCAGTGCGTCCTCGGCGTCCAGCGCCTCCACTAGTGACCGGGCCAAATGCCGAATTTGTGCGAGGGCCTCTGTAGCCTCTTGCGTCAGGGGCAGAGTCTTGTAGGCCACGCGGTGCAAGTGCACCTTGCTGGCATAGTAATTGCACAGGTAGGTCCGGAAGGACCGTGTCACCGCAAACGCCAGGTGTGCCGAAACATGTGCTGCCGTCAGCTTGCCGGCGACAGCATAGTCCATCAACATCGGCCGGTTGTCGTAAAGTGTACGCAAGTCTTTGGCAATGGCCGCGCCAATGTTCATCACGTCGATTTCGTCCTCAACGGTACCACGGGACCGGTGCCACGGGTCGATGCGCGAGATACGGCCCATGAAGCTCTGAACCTTTTGGAAGAAAAGGATGCCGGGCTGGTATAAAATCTGGAACAGCACGTCTTCGATATCGTCGTGCGGTGGCTCGATGCCTGTCGGTGTGGCAATGCTACCGTTTGTGCTGCCCATCGTGCCGACCGGGCCTCCGTTGGCTACTGCGCTGCCGTCTCCGCTGTCCATCTGGCCCAGTTCTGCTTCGAGTGCGCCTGCTGGTGGTGTCTCTACCAGAAGCCGCTCGTCGTCTGTTGATAGGAACAAACCTTCACCACCTGCAGACACAGCGCGCGCATCTAGCAGTCGTAGCCACAACAGAAATTGCCGCTCCACCGCACTGAACGAGCCTCCCTTTTCACTGCTCTTGAGGATATCATGTGCGCGTTTCAAGTTGGCGTGGGCGGCGTCGATGCGGCTTTCGAGGATGTCGACGTAGCTAAGGAAGAAAAGTGTTGCTAAAAGGTTCTCGCGGTGCACGCTTGACCTTGATAAGGAGAGGATAGGCTGTGCTGCTGGTGCTCGTGCTTGCACACTGCCTGTCAGGAACCTGCCGTGTAGCTTGTTGTTTCCGTTTTGTGTATTGTTAGTATCGTTGGGTGCGGCAACACCTGCTGCTGCATAACTGACGTTAGCTGTGGCGTGGCCATTTGTTGATGCGCCCTTGTCGGCAGTGCTGCTGCTGTTCGCCGCTGCCGAGGTGGTTGTAGATTCTGTCGTTCCTGCTGTCTCCGGTCCGTTCTCTGTATTGCTTCCGCCATTGGCAGCCCCGCTTCTGTTTGCAGCACCGCTTGTGTCGTCTCGCCGCTGGCCGCCATCAAGAAGCACTGCCGCTGCAGCTGCCATATCAATTGCAGCCAACACTTCTGTCAACGCGTTCTCGTAGTGGTTTTGCCGACTAGCCAACCATGAACCCTCGCGTTGTACGAGCATAAAGTTGGAGAACGCCAGGATGGCCCAGCGCACCATAGACGACGCATTGGCACGGCTCACTAGCACCCGGCGCATCACCAGCCACTTCTTTTGTGTCTCAACTTCGGCCAGAATTGGTGGCGTGACGGCGTGGATAAAGTAGTCCATGAGGCGGTAGTTTTCTGCAGCTGGTGCCTCGGCCGTTTGCGGAGATAGCGACAGGCCGCCCTGTGTTGGCTCGTTCATGTGGATGTCGGCTGCGCTGTGTTGGTGTTGTAACAGGTTGCCGTTGCCGTTGGCGTCGGTCGTTGTGCCGTTCACCGTGCCATTGGTGAATGTTGCGCCTGTCAGCCCTGGAACACCGCCCATATCGGCGATGAGTCCGCCCACACCCATCTGGTGTCCCACGTCCTGCCATACATCGTCGGCGTCCCACATAAAACTCGCAAAGTCGAAAACTTGGTTGACGGCATGTGTAGGTTGTGGTTGTGGTGTCTGTTGCTGTCGTGATGGCGTTTGTTGCTGCTGCTGCTGCTGCTGCTGCTGCTGTTGCTGTTGTTGCTGTTGTTGCTGCTGTTGAACAAGAATCCCGTTGCCGTTTTGGGCTGTCGCTGTGCCGGCCATAATCATGCGTGGTGAGGAGGCCGTCGTTGAAGCGGTTACGGAGGTCGAGAGGCTCCGACCATGGCTAGAACCGGAGCCGCTTTGAGTTGGTGCCTGGCGTGCAGAGGCGTTGCTAACTGCACCATCGTAAGGCGGCCGCTCAAGGGTCGACATGAACGCAAACATGGGCCGGTCAGGCAACTGCAGCTGTTGCTGCATGCCGTTTGTGCCGCCATCGTGGCCATGGCCGTTGCTTTGTCCGTTGCCATTGGCGTACTGTGACGACGAGCCGTTGCCGTTTCCATTTCCGTTTGACGACGCCACGAGCGGCCGCCACCTGCATTCCATATTCAGCCGCTCGCAATGCGAGCACCGCGGCCGCTGCTCATCGCACTTGACCTTGCGTCGCCTGCAGTGGGCATGTCAGCCTGAGGATCAAAGTGGAACTCGATTTGAGGTCGGATAGACCACGTGGATGACAACTTACTTGCATGTCAGACAGCCTTCTCTTGAGCGAGCCGACCGCGCTGAGGGTGTCGACGGCGAGAACCAGCCACTTCCGCTGCCACCAACGTTGCTGCCGCCGCTGGGGCGCGGTGACGACTGGTATTGGTGCTGCATGAGTGGTGGGTCCGAAAGAGGATGTTTGTAATGCCGGAGAACAAAACGCGTCCGGAGGCGGGATACACGATTTCGGTCGGCTATGAGAAGCTGCCTCTGTCGGCACGATTGGCGATCTGAGTAGAGAAAGCGGGACCGCCTGAAAACGGCAGGAAGTGGGTGTGTGCGCCCCCGTTATCTTCTGAAGCGCAGAAAAAGAAACTCGTCGGAAAACGAAGCGACGGGGAGGAGGGGGATAAAAATTGAAATTGGATATCGGAACAAGAAGAAGGGCCAAAAAAGCATAAAAATGAGAGCTCAAAAAAAGGGAAGCAGCATACGCAGTAGAACGGCAGAAGAAGGAAGGCACAGGCATGAAAACAAGAGAAAGGATCGAAAAAAAATAACAGCCGACAAACAGGAAGGAGCAACCTTTCTCCCAACTTTTGCTCCTCTCTCTCCACCATTTCCTGGGGTCGCTCCTTCTCCACACAAGCACCACCCTGTCATGCACCTAGTCAACCACACGGTCGCTCCTACCAGTCGAGCCAGTCCCCGAGATACAGCGGTTACAAGGCCAACTTCAGACCCTTTGACCCCTCCACAGAAAGAGTGCAGAAAATTCTGTCATCCATTGGGCAGGTCCCCTGAAAGGCACTAACAGATGACAGCTTTAGCGCCTTTGTGGGCCCCCTGGTTTAGCGGCACGTGAGCACATGTTAGCGTCTGCAAAAGGCTCAAATAGCGGCCCCATACGTCGTACAGGGCCAGAGCCCAGACGAACGAGGGCAGAACAGCGGACTGTACGCCCGAAAAGGCAGGAAGTGGAAACACTCTGTAGTGCGGCGCATTGAGAAAGTGTGGTGATGCCAAGAATAATATTGGATGGCGATGGACAGCGTACAATAATTTTGTGCGAGTCAACAATTGTGTTTTTGTGATGCTCCTAGTGACTGGCTTCAATTTGAGTGCAAATATGCCCGGAAATGTTGTTTGTAACCAAAATGTTTGATTTTTTTTATTATTCCTGGCTGACGAATCATAACTCTCTGCAGTCCGCGGGCGTGCCGCCGAGCAGGTGGTTCAGGCGGCGAACGTGCACCAGGTACAGCGTGATCGTGACGAAAAAAGGCGAAAGTGCGGGCCAGAAGCGTGCCGAAAGCTGCGTAAAAGTGCGGGCCAGCGTAGTACAAGTAGCTGCCCAGACGTTGGACAGGCCGCCGATGGCATTGATCATGGCCACACCGGCAGCGCGCTTGGGGGACGGACCGGCCACGTGTAGATACAGAGTCTTGTAGAGCATGACTGCGGGCCGGAGCAGACAGAGGGCATGAGTATCATGGCGAAATAGCGAGCGCCAATGTTGAGTGTCGACAGGGCGGTAATGTACATGACGTTCCTGCGGTCGCTAATGTACGAGATAATATGGAAGACGATGGCGGCGAGGATGTAAGGCGGAGCTGTGAGGTAGGGGAGTGGCCGGGGTCGCTCTCGTTTCTCGGCACAAAAATCAGGAAAAGGAAGGACGTCGGGGCTGATTTACTTAGGCCAAGCCTCAACTTTTTTTAGATCTATGCTGGGTCCATAACCATAACTCTGAACCGTGTAAGTCGGGTCGGCAGATTTCACGGGCAAGAAAATGTTGTACACAGCACAACGAAAAGATTGAATATTGATATCGTGAAATATATTAGGTGACTTTCATCGTCAAATACAGTTAAAGCTGTATCATTGTCGGCAGCATCACGAGGCAAATCCATAAGACGCTATTGAAAAGTAGAAGGACTCAAACGCAAACAGTCTGTCTAGTTGTAAAGGTCTAGACGTTTCATTAGGGAGTGGTGGGGGTTATGCATCATGAAGAAGATGGCAATAATCAGGTAAAGGAAGAAAAAAGCATTGCGTAAAAGAGATCGAACGAACGGGCTTAAAAAGAACAATCATACATGAAGATGTTCATGCCCATGTTCGTTCTCCGTCTCTTTTTCAACGCCAATGAAGGAGAAACAAAAGACCAAGTAGAGAGAAAAGGAGAAAAGAGAAAAAGCATCGCATCGCTCAGGCTTTGGTATCGTACCGTGATAAAGGAAAGAGAAGAAGAAGAAGAAAAGAAAAAAAAGTAACATCGACAAAGAACAGACATGACAAAGGAAATTGTGACAAAAGAAATGATAATAAGAAGATAGTCTTCTCTCGAGAATCTCTTTTACCGAGATGCAAGTGACAAGACTGCTGGGGGACACCAAAAGTTGACGAGGTTGTGTCCAGGCCGTGAAAATTACTCCCGCGATGAGATGGACGAGGCCGAGGAAGACGACGACGGGAAGGTCAGGCCTGTGGGTGCATACGGCTCGGTTGATGCCAGGACAATCTGCGGGTAGAAAGTCACACCACCACCAATGCGCTGCTCCTTGGCGGCGGCACTCTTGCAGCGGCGGCAGCAGGTATGGTGCTGGTGGTGGTGGGTCGGCGAGGTGGGCGACGACGTGGCCGAGCGGATCGACGTCGGCGTGGGCGGGGCCACCAGCATGGTACCGGGCGACATAGACGACAGCGGAGCCGTCATAGACTTGGCCAACAAGCTGTGGTTGTGGTTGTGACCGGGATAGTGGTGCAGCGAAGTTTTGTCGAAGCTGCTGGTACTGCGGTTGAGGCTGCCGCGGCCGAGGTGGAGGTCGTGGACTGACGACGGGGCTAGGGTGGCCGAGTCGGAGTAGGTCTCGTAGGGGTTCGTGAGGGCCGAGCCTACAATGCTGGCAGCAGCCTTTTCACGAAGCGTGTAGAGTCTGAGATAAAGAAGGTGGTGTTAGTCACACATCACGCAATTTTAAGAAGAGGGTGTGATCATGTCACATCGTGAGCGGGAAACGGGATGGTACTCACTCCTCGCCAGAAATTCCCGGCAGGATGCCCATGCCGTCTTCCTTCTTGAAGTCGAAGGGAGCAGACTAGATGAAAAGGGATGGTTGTCAGCAAATGTCATGGCCTCGGCAGTCAGGTTCCAGAGGGTTGCAGTGCGGGTTGCTACTCACAATCACCAAGCGGGGCTTGGTCTTCTTGTTGCGGCGGACATTGAGAACGTCGTGCAGACGCGAGACGTAGCTCTTGAAGGCGTGGTAAACCTGTGCGTTTGTCATGTTGGTGGGTGTCGATTTTGTTGTTTGTTACGGTAAAGTACGATAGTTGCTGTAAATGGCGATGGAGCGATGCTGGTGTATAATGCGAATATTTTGGTCTAATGCAAATGGCGATGATATATGGGTGTATCAAAAATCAAATAGAAACGAGCGACTGAGCTTTTTTGGCGCTGAAATGAAGGGCAGGATCAAGAGTCGAAGATCAAGGCGGGCGATGTAGATATTAATGACGATAGCAAAACGAGTGACTGGGCGTTGGGTGATGTGTGAAAATTATGGCATGGAGATCGATTTGTGTCTCGAAGAGGCGTCGTTTCAGCGAGGTGTCATGTCGTGAAGAAGAGAGATGCTGCTGTAAATGAGGGAAGCAATGAAAGAAGGACTGAAAAAAAGAAGGAAGCAATGAGGCAATGAATGCAAGAGAAAATGCTCAGATAAAAAAAAAAACAGCAGAAACAAGTTAATGTTTGATGGTTTGCAACAGAAAGAGTGATGTTGCAGAACACACAAAAAATAGATGGCGATGATGACAGCCAAGTAAAGACAGACTGGAGAGTCGAATGACACGAGAGTCGGTCTGAGTGAACAAAAGAAGAAGAGGCTTCTCCGTCGTCCTTTTTATTCACAGTGCCCTTCGCGAACACGCATATTTCGAGCATTCTTCATCCTCTATTTCGTACTTCCGCCTTGTCTCGTGCTCTGGAATTCGAGCTTATTGTTCTGTCCCAAAAAGGGAGGTTCATACAAAACAGGACTAAACTGCATTGGGTGAGGACCGAAAGCCAGAGTGCAAGACCCAGATGCTCAAAGGGAGCCAAGACAGGGAGCCTCGCGTTGGTGAAAAGTGAAAATGACTTGGAGGCACTGAAGAACTTGAAAGAGCCTAAAAAACGAGCAGACACAGGCGAACAACGTGGGAGCTTGGGGCCACTTGGGGCCATAAGGAAAAGACGGAGCCAAAACCACTGGGGCGTCTCCACAAAGCCACTTTTGGGTGAAAAGGTGGTGACCAGATTCTCATCAAGGGCGAGACAATAAAAGAGAAGAGGGGACAGCCCAAGAAAAAGAGGAGAAGGAGGACAAACAAAGACAAACGAAGGCCAAAAGAGGATCCAAGAGGAGCAAGAACTTCTAAAAGGCTATCAAAACATTGGCCGTCTGAAATTGAAAGGGAGGAAGAGGCACGAAGGGAAAGCAAAAATACATAGAGAAACGAGATGTAAATGGTGAGAACTGGGGCGATATCCAATGGCGATAGAACGTTAACAACGGCAAAGAACGCGAGCAGCCTTCGTGCCCAAGGGACACCAGAAATGAACACACAGAACGCAAAAAGCAGAACGTGAGCAAGAGGACAACGCAAGCAGTCGTTTCAGCGGCAAACATGTAAAAAATGATTCCCTTTTTGAGAAGCTTGTGCATTCTTTTCCTTCACTTTCATGCGTCACTGGACCCCTGCCACGCTGAATTTTTCACTCGCTGTCGACGTCTTTGCCGTTTACCCCCTGTGGTCTCTTTCTTGTTTCCTTAGTTCTGCTCAGCTAATGCGAACGCACGCGAGCAGCGGAGTCACCGCGACGACCGACAATCGGTGAGGGTGCACTAGAATCGTAGGCTAGGCGTGAGTTTTCGGTGTTCGTGGTGCTTTCTTGATGTTTTTCTCAGGCATTTTGGAGGCATCGTGACAGGAATGCTGGACTTCGTTGTCCACTGCGATCGTCGTCCTCGGGCAGTTTCGTGTACCCGTCGTACTGAGTTTCAGATAGCTCAGATATTTCAGATAGCTCAAATAACTTGGATAGCTCACCCCAAGCCGTCCAAGCCGTTAGGCCCCAAAAGACGTTGCAAAATATATCTTACGATACGCACGATACGCACGATACGATTTGGCTCTGGATTGTGCATGAGATGAAGAGCCGCCAAAATCGTGAAGCCTAGGTAGGGGCCATTAGTGAAACAGGGAGTTGAACGTCGGTGAACAGTATAATGGGCAACAGATGGACAACAGATGGACAACAAAATAGGGGATGGAAAGGCAACGCAGGACATGTGAAAAGCAAGAAAGCACAGGACCCTACCTATCCCAGGGCCCTTGCTATCTCTGCAGCTGGAATGGAGGAAGAAAAGTCGACAAAGCAGTGAAAGAAGGACAGCCTAGGGGCCAGACCGGGCAAGGCTGTGGCAGGGACAATGCAGGGACAATGAGGTGCGCGAGGCCAATGTCAAGAAAGACAGACAAAGACATAGTGAGTGGCAACGTGAGGCATGCAGCAGGGGACAGGGGAGAGGGAGAGGATGCAGAAAAGATAGTGTTGTCTGTCCAGCTAATTTTCATTTTGGCAGGCTTTTTGTGTGCATATGTCGAACTTTCCTTGATGCCCAGCTGTGTCATGTTCGTGGAAAGAACGACGCGTATGTTGGTGGCGCTTTCCTCCCTTTACTCCATAACAAAGGGCGAGCGGCAACGCCGCCAAAAACGCAACCCAGCAGGCAGGAACCAGGCATACATCCAGGAACAGAAGGACCACAGCGGGGCCAACCGCTAAAGCCCTAACCAAAGGCACTCATTTCCACAATCACAGGCACATTCCTCGGCGGAAACAAACGACTTGTGAAAGTAAGAGCAAGTTCTCACTTTGGCTTGTATTATTCCCGTCTCCTTTCGCCTCATATTGCCCCTCATAAAAGAGCATTCCTTTCCACGGAACTCCGTAGACGTCGCGTCTGTTGGGCGGAGAAAGGGAAAGATCGTCAGGTACCAGAGGAAGGCGCGACTGGCAGAGACATGCAACGGGGGGAAAACATGCCCACAATCTCAAAATATTCCAAAATAAAAAATCTACGGCTTCACGGTCTTGTTCGAATTTCTCTCTTGCCAATATCTCCCGTTGCCATTTTGACGCCTTTATCTCCTCTAGTGCACACGCGAGCAATCCATAGAGACACGGTCCCGCTGCCTGCCTCTTGACTCCGTTTTCCGTTTGTATTTGGCCCATTCCTCTCCCTTGCGGAGGTGTTGCCATTTTCTTGCACAGCTCCTTTATGTGTATACGTCGTACCTCTTCACGCTCTATTTGTTCACCATGCTTTCATACCCACCACTTCGCAGGACTTGTGCTTGGCTTCCCAAATACAGTCTTGATTTTATTTTAGTATTTTTTGTCCTATTTTTGTTCTGAGGAAGTCCCAAATCTAGCCCAGTCTCCCAGCCCAATCGCCTCATTTCCGTCCCATCTTTGTCCTCGATCCAGCCCTTGCTCTATCCAGCCTCCCGTCAATCACGTCCCGTCGCCGCGTAATACTTTGTACACACCTCATGTGTTTCGCATTCTTCACATCGCCAAAGGAAGACAGGGACAAAATTCCAATAAAACCAACAGCCCCGAGTCTAGAGAACAGCCCCAGCACAATACCGGAGTCATTCTTGCCTGTTTCTTACTGTTCTTAACTTCTTTGCTTTTTCTTCGTTCATTGGCCGATATCAGTACGGAGGTCTTGCCGTACACGTATTAGTCTTTTTACGCTCACATTCTACACATCCTGCACAATGCTGCCTGTTCATGTGGCTTGGTCGAAATCTATAATGTTAATATTTCCTTTCTGCTCTGCCATGCCACTTTCGAGTTCACGCGGGTCCGCACCCATCTAGGCCGGACCATCCGCCAGGTGGTAGCTCTTGAGCTTCACAAACTGGTCAAAACCAAAGCGGCTCAGCGTGTAGCCACGGCCCGAGTTCTTCCAGCCAGTCCACGCCAGATCTGGGCTCGGGTAATCACACCGGTTCACAAACACCGTGCCCGCCTCGATCTCGTCGACTAGCGCCGTGGCCGCCGCGCGGTCCTTGGTCCAGACGCTTGCCGTCAGGCCAAACTCGCTGTCGTTCATCAGCTTCAGAGCTTCGGCATCGTCCTTGACGGACATGACGGGGATCAAAGGACCGAAAGTCTCCTCCTTCATGACGAGCATGTCGTGCGTCACGCCCGTCAGCAGCGTCGGTGGGACAAAGTTGCCTGCTGCGGGTGCGTTCTTGAACGTCTCGTTGTCGGTGGGCGTCGCATCCTTGGCGCCCTTGGCCAAAGCATCCTTGATTTGCTCCTCGACGGCCGCCTTGGACCGCTTCGACACGACGGCACCGACGTGCGTCTTGGGGTCCATCGGGTCGCCCAGGCGGTAGCCCTTCAGGACACTCTGGACAGCCTCCACAAAGGCATCATGGATGCTCTCGTGCACGTAGACACGCTCAACGGCACAGCAGCTCTGGCCCGAGTTGAAGACGCAGCCGTCGACAATATTCTCAGCGGCCCAGGCGATATCGACGTCCTCACGCACATATGCAGGATCCTTGCCGCCGAGCTCGAGACCGACATTGACGATCCGGTCGGCAGCCGCCTTTTGCACGGCCAGACCACCAGCCACGGAGCCTGTGAAGCACACGTGAGCCACGAGCGGGTTGCGCACAATGGACTCAATCACAATAGGCGAGCCGCTGTGGAAGTACTGCAGGACACCAGCGGGCAGTCCCGCCTCGTCAAAGGCCTTGGCGACTTGCTCAACGACGGTGGGCGTCTGGGGCGACGGCTTGAGGATGACAGTGTCGCCTGCCAGCAGAGCCGGGATAAGCGTGTTCACGAGGATGAGGTATGGGTACTATGAGTTTGCCAAGACGGTCGTTCGTTAGCAAATAAAGCCCTTAATGATGAGGATGCCTCAAAAAGAAGCGAAGGAAGCATCGTAAAAGAATGTGTAGAAAGTGTGGCACACAGTCCGTTCAGGGTAGAGTTTGAGGGCAGAGTTTGGACTCGTGTATGGCAAGTGATAAAAGAAAGAAGAAAAGAAAAGAAAAAAGAAGAAGAAAAAGTCCCAACTTACATTCCATGCAAAGATGACCAGTACCGGACCCACGGGCGCCTTGCGGATGAACCGCTCATAGCCCTTTTCTGCTTCACCCGGTGTGTCCTTGAGAGCCTCATCACTCGCCTTCAAAAGAAACTCGGCGCGCTTGATGGCCGTCGAAATCTCCTTGCCCGTGTACGCAATCGGCCGGCCCATCTGCTCGGTGAGCTCGCGGGCCAGCTCGTCGGTGCGGCTGGCAAGTGTATCGAGGGCCTTGCGCACAATGATCTGGCGGTCGCTCAGCTTGGTGGTGCGCCATGTCTGGAACGCCTTGGCGGCGGTCTCCGGTAGCAGCGCGAGGTCGGCCTGGGAGATGCCATTGCGCGTAACAATCGGCTCGTTGGTCGTCGGCGAGATGGTGGTGATAACCTCAACGGACATTTTGGCGGTTGTGTTAAGGTTGTGTATGGGTTTGGGTATCAATCGTGGTTTTTTTAGGTTGACAAAAGAAGAGAAGAAGAGGAGTAAATGTCACAATATCCAGCGGAAAAGGAGACAGGAGGAGCTCGAAAGCTAAAGTTGGACGTCAAGGACCTCGCCCCACGATCTTCATCCAAGCAATTGCCCATTTTGCCCCTCCACTAACAAGCTCCGAAAGTAGGAAGGTACATGCGCCGAACGGCAGCCACTGATAATAATACGCCGTCCCTTTTTGCCCGTCGTTTGCAGCTTCCTATTCCAGCTGATAAGATAAGACGAGCAAATAGAGTGGGTCCTTCAACAAAAGGGCCGCTAGACCAGTGAAGCGCTGGGGCATGTAGGGCGGTGTAGCGCAATTTTCAGGTGAAGGTTCTTGAAGGCCGGCAGAAATATAACTTTTTTTTTTTGCTACGACGATACTCCGTACAACGGCAGAAAACTACGTTCAAGAAAACACCACGTTAACATCACAACCGCCCCCAAATTTCACCGTCCACTCAGACACCTCAGACACAATGGCTCCGGAAAAGAGAAACACATTTCTTGACGCTGGCGACAGCGAAGAAGAGGACGACCACTATGACTCGGAGGCCGAAGACGTTCAGAAAGGCGGCCGCGGCACAAAGCGGAGGAGACTGGAAGACGACGAGGATGACGATGACAACGACAACGATGACGACCTGAGCAGCGACGACGGTGTCGACATCGAGATTGACGGCCGGTTCAAGTTTGACGAAGAAGACGATGTGACTGTCAGCAAGAGCAAAAGGACCAAGACAACCACAGCTGACAAGGACTCCTCCCGGAGGAAGAAGAACGGCAAAGAGGCAAAACGGGCGAAGCGAGATAAGGATGATGAAGAGGAGGGAGAGGAAGGGGGGGTCGAAGAAGAGCTGGAAGAGGACGCCGATGACAGCGACAGGCCACGGAAAGGCAAGAAGATCAACAAACTCCCCAAAGACTCCTCTGCCGACGACGGCGACATTTCTCGCATCGAGCTTCCCGGCGTCAACAAGCCCTTGACAAAGAAGAATCTCGTCGCCTCCCAAAAGGCCGTCCGCCGCTCTGGCGTCGTCTACCTATCGCGCATCCCGCCCTTTATGAAGCCCACAAAGCTCCGCTCTCTCCTCAGCCCCTACGGCGCCATCAACCGCATTTTTCTGTCACCCGAAGACCCCCTGTCACACACACGCCGTGTCCGCGGCGGCGGCAACAAGAAACGCTCCTTTGTGGACGGTTGGGTCGAGTTTGTCAACAAGGCCGACGCACAGCGCGCCGTGGACCTGCTGAACGCACAGACGATTGGTGGCAAGAAGGGCACATACTACCGCGATGATCTATGGACGCTGGTGTACCTGCGCGGCTTCAAGTGGCACCACCTGACGGAGCAGATTGCGACCGAGAACGCGGAGCGGGCGGGCCGGATGCGCGCCGAGTTGGAGCAGACGGCACGGGAGAACAAGGCCTTCCTGGAGAATGTGGAGCGGGCCAAGATGCTGGACGGCATGGAGGCAAAGGCGGCGGCCAAGGTAAAGAGAGCGGCGGGAGATGCAGAGGGTGCATCTGCGTCAGAAGCACCGGCAAAGACACCAGCATCACAAAAGGCATCGCGGTCATTCAAACAGAAGAAGATGGTCGCAAGAGCTGACGAGGGCGAGCAGTCGGAGCATGTTCAGAGAGTGCTCAGCAAAATTTTCTAGGTCATTTTCATAGGAAAATTCATTGGGGACAAAACGGAGTATTTAGAGCATATTTGAATAGCATTTACTTTTGTTTTTATATTTATTTTCATTTCGAATATTTCCATTATGATATAACTGCGTTGCCTACGAGTTTTTTCTTTTTTCTTTTTTTTTATCTACTGGATTGTTTATTTTTTATTTGATTGAAAAAAAGACCGTGACAACTTTGTATTAATAATGCTGCACTTTTAAAGTTCGTTTGTATTGTTAAAAATAATCCAATTGTATGGTACTATCATAAAACCGAGCAAAGAAATGCACTTTTCCAACGCCAGAAAATCGTGAAGAAAACCAGAATGCCATGATGCAGGGGTACTTAAAGAGGTGAATAGAACGAGGACAGATAGATGAATGCGGTGTAACCGTGAACAAGAAGAAGAGACGGAGTGATTGTCAAACAACCTACTCGGCCTCGCCGTCGTCCTCGATGTTGAGGTCGTCGAGATCGTCCAGCAGCTCGTCCAGGTTGACGCGCGGGGCATCATCGTCCTCGTCCTCCTCGTCCTCCTCTTCCATCTCCTCCTCGACTCCCTCAACATCCATAGTGCCTGATTCGGCCGCGCGTTTCCTCCGCTCGGCGGCGATCTGGGCCTTTTGGCTGGGGTTCTTGTACAACGCCAAAGCGGCACGCAGCTCCTCGTCCTCCTCAACATCCTGCAGGAACATTTCGTACTCGTTCTCCATGCGGGCCTGGTCGGCCTTCTTGGGAAGCAGCTCGCTCTCCTGCTTGGCCATGCGCTTGAGCTTCCAGTTGCGGTGCTTGTTCTTGCGGCGGTTGGGGTAGTGCTTCTTGACCAGGACAACCTCGGGGATGGTGGAGCTGTAGGCGTGCGAGCGCTCAATTTCATCAAATTGCGGGTTGTTGAAGTTGCTGCCCTGCAGCAGGTAGCCCATGGCAGAGTCGCCGGGTTTCAGCAGACCACCCAAGTGAGTGCGGGTAAAGTACGTGACGTCGTTGCTGCCGAGGTCGGATGCGCGCGCCACAGTAGCCTCAGCCGGCAGCCAACGGCCCTTGCGGGGACCGGTGGGCTCAATATCGAGCACGACAAACTCAACAAGCTCCTTGGCGTCAGCCAGGGGGGCAATGGGGAACTTTTCGCGCCAGTAGACGGGGGCGGAGATCTCGGCGGTCTGCAGGGTGGTGGGGTCGAGCAGGTTGACAGCGGTACCGATACGGTGGCACAGGGCAATGGGACTGATGCCGCCAATCTTCTTTGCCATGTTGAGCGGCAGAGCGACCAGGTCGTCCTTGCAGATGGGCACAATCTCAATGGAGTAGGCGAACTTCATGGAGCGTGTACCGGAGTGGATATCCTCGGAAACCAACTCGGGCGAGTAGGTCATGTGGATGGGGACGACGGATTTCAGAAAGTCGACAAACTTGACGGCCTGGTTGCGGTGGGCAAAGAAGAAATCGAGACCTTCCTTGGCCTCGGAAATGTTAAGGGCTTCACGGTGGGCGCCGTGCTTGAGCATCAGCTGCTCAAGGAACAGGAACGTGCGCTTGTGCGTGACCTTTTGCCGGACCTGGACAGTGGCGCGCCACACGTTGTGTGTGTAGGACTTGGCACAGTCGGGGCACTGGTGGGTGCTGACGACGTAAATGACCTCGAAGCTCTGGTTGAGCAGCACGCCGTCGGCAATGGCATCCTGCACGGTGATCTCGACACGGACACGGCGCGAGTTGGGCTCGGTCCAGATGAAGCGGGCATCGACGACGCGGACCTTGTTGATGCCGCGGAGACGCTTAAGGCACATGGCCAGCATCTCGCGCGACTCGGGTTCGGCAGAGACCCATTGGTTGGGCGGAACCATCCAGCGGTTGCAGTCGCGGCAGAACTGGATGTTGGCCTCGCGGGGGATGTTCTTGGAGATGTCGACAGTGAGCTTGATGCATTCGTGGCAGATGGCGCCAGCGGCAGTGGTGCCGTCGATGGGGGTACCACAGTTGTAACAAAGGATGCTGCGAGCAAGTTAGTATGCGGTCAAAATATTCGTCTCCTTCTTCTTCCATGTGCAGCTTACGTGGCGACTGTCTTGGGGGCGTTGCCGACCTGGACAGAGTCGTCAAGATCCATGGTCGACATCGTGATGGTTTTCTCGGTTTCGGTAGTAGATCTCGCTAGTTATTGGTTTTGGGAGGGAAGGTGTAAGGCCTGTTGCTCGTCTGAAGCACCGCTGGTCGTGCTGGTACGTCTGTTGTCGTTTTTATTGTTATGCGACGCTGATGGTGATGAAAACTCAAGAGCACTCGACTGGATCAGTAGGGAAGTTTGCTTTATAAAAAAATTTGCCCCGCCATTGTTATCGATTAAAAAACACTTTGGGTGGCGGTTTGCAACTTTTGCGGTTTGATAAGCAGCTTTTTCTTCTTCATTTGGGCACTAATTGTCCCGCCGTGGAGGGACGGCACTAACAACACCATAGTCACAAAGACACCCAAAGGCGCCAAAGAAACAGGCTGGAACTTGCCCATTGCAAATATGATTCATAGTGACAACTGGGGGCTTTTGGTGCTACGCCCCTCGCGCCCACTTAATTAAGACTCACACACACACGAATGTACACAACGGCTCATACATCGGTCGTACCTGCCGTCGCAAGGCTGTACGACACCACCAAGAACGGCCAAAATGCAGAAAGTTAATTGTGTGACGACTCATTGGTTCCGTTCCTTCCTTTCTCAGATGATCTTCACACAAGCATATGCTTTGTGGAGGGACGATTGCCACAAGTACAAATCGATCCAATCACATGTCACCCCGCGAGGCTCGCTAAATATCAGACGACAAGTGTTGGTGCCCATCGCTTGTTTCACTTCACGAAATTTGAGTTGCATTCTTGAATGCGTCATTCGTAAATTTTCAAACATTTCTTGGCCCATCCCTTGAGGGTAGGTTATAGATTTCAACCAACATAGCCACACCGTCACATGCTCTCGATGTCTGCCGTCGACACCTCTTAGGCCTTCAACCATCCCTCATAGATGCCCTTGTCTTCCCTCCGCACACCTTCCATGGCACCCTTGACATCCAGAAGGCGCACACGCCCGCCAGACTCCTTGCTCCACTTGTCCAGAAACGCCTCGAGTCGGCTTTCCGTCTCCTTGTCGTCCTTGACCAACAGCGACACGGCGTCAAAGCCGCCGGCACCGGGCACAACACCACCATAGACGCCCTCCACCTCGCTCACTGCATTCAGCAGCGCCGTCTGGCTCTCCGGCTCGATCGGCACACCACTTGCCGTGCCCATCTCCCGCACCAGCTCGCGGATCGACTTCAGCACCGCGGGGATCGTGTCGTCGTCTGTCTTGTTGTCGCGTAGCGCAGTAGCCAGCGCCTCATTGCGCGCCTGTAGCGTGTCCCACAATGTCTTGGACGCTTCGGGCGCACTGGCGCGCCAGGCCAGCACCTTTTTGACCATGCTCACGGTCTGCGAGCCGCAGTCGACATCGCACATGCGCAAAGCCATGCCGGCAGGGAGGGCGACACTGCCCTTGGCAATCTCAGTGTCCCAGCCAGACACCGAGCCTGGGCCTGAACTTGAGCCATCGGCCTCGGACGGCTTCTTGCTGGCAATCACAGCCTGCAGAGCGGCACCAAAACCAGGCTTGCCTGGCTCAGGGATACCTGCGAGCACAGACGGCGAGAAGCGGCGGTAGGTGCAAGAGCCATAGACGGCGGCAGCAACATCAAAGCCGGAACCAACCTTACCCTGGGCAGCACAGTGGGCAGCCTGGGCAAGGTTGTGGAGGGTCTCACGGCCGGCGTCGGTTGCCAGGTCGAAAAGGTCGGTGGGGAGGTAGTGGCTCAAGATGGCGGCAGTGAGCGACGTGACGAGGGCAGCCGACGAGCCCAGGCCGGTCTTGTTGGCGCCGGACAGTGTCGTAGGAAAGCGGGCAAAGCGGCTGGCGGAAGAAGAAGATGTGGTGGTAGCGGATGAGCCGTTAGGCTGCGAGTAGTAGTCGTTGTCGGCAAGAATGGTGAGGCGGCAGGAATTGATGGTGTGCGCAGGGCTGAGACCAGCAAGGCGGGAGACGTAGGTGAGGCCGTACGAGAGTGTCGTCTCCACGAACGGATTCGCGTGTAATGCCGTGCCGCTGCTGGTCAGTAAGCGTTCTTCAACATTTTCCAACAACATGTGCTTCCATGTGCGTGACCTACGTCCTCAGCTGCGTCACTTGGATGCCCCCGTCTTGGTCGGCCAGGTGGTAGCCATATGTCCACTGCGCCTCGAGAAACTGCGGGCTGTCCACCACAATCTCGTTGAGCTGCACACCCGGGATCGTCTTGATCGCCTGGGCAATGATGTTGATGCGTGCGCTAAGGCCAAACACGAGGCCTGTGTATGCGCGGTCCAGCACCAGGTAGCCGCCGGCGAGCAGGACCTTGCCCGGCGCCGAGACGGCGGTTGTGTCTGTCGGGCCTGCCGACATTGCGGTATGTGCTGATGTGTTTGTCCGAAAATATGCAAATTGAAATTGAGCAAAAGTCAGCCTGATGGAAAGATGGCCGAGAGAAACGTTCACCGCCGAGAATTTACACGAGGCGGGAAAAAGGAGCTGGCGATGAAGCTATCCAGCTTGGGAAGCTTGTGCAGGCGGGGAAGGGGTCGAGCCATTGGGTCCTGGGCCCCACCAAAAACGGTTACATTACGTCGTACAGAATGAAGACTCGCAGTTCGTGCGATTATGTAATACAGCATCGAGAATCGAGACGGTCCTGGACACATTCGAGGTACCTTTGTTTATGTCCTTGTACTTTGTATCCAACAGTCGGCGTCACAGGATAGGCACAATTTCGAGTCTTTTTAGTTTCAGCCATCCAACAAACGAGACGGGCCCGGAAGACTACAGTGCTTGTTGACCGTTTCTAACCGACACCGTAATGGCTCGCGTGTTCACGTGACTTGATGCCGATTCGCGATACTTGGAAGCCTTTTTCGCCACAAGACAACCACCACAGTCAAGGGAGCATGGGCCTTGACTGTAGTCAAATTCATAAAGTATCAATTGTAAGAAAGATCAGTTTCACCTTTACCTGTGATCGGTTGTTACTTGCCACCGATGCCGCGATCGTGGGGTATGCAAGCGAGACAAGCTCGGACATTATTTTGTTCCAAGTGCTCAAGTGTAGAGCTTTGCTCGCTCGACTTGTAAGTACTAGTAATTCTCGGCCTCGGGGATCGTCGCTCCCCAAGCTTGTGACGAACTTTTTTGAAGGAGCCCGAAAGGAAAGAAACGGAAAGGTATTCGGGATGGTGTGTGACTGTGACCCTGCTTTGGTCGATGACGAACAAAAAAGAGCTATTTTACAACTGATGCCCATCTCAAAGTGCCTTCCTTTTGGGGCCTTTGATAGATAGAACGCAGTTGTAAGACGGAGGGTCAGGAAGGCCGCCTTGGCCGGGCAGACGGCGGCTCATTTTCGTGGGGAAGCTCCCGGGCGGAAGTGATATCCATGTTCCGTGTCGTCTGGGTGTCAAATGACCTGCGAATATTGGCAGAGAAGAAACGGGATTTTTATCAGATGGAGGTAAATTCAATATTTCAAAAAACAAAAATAAAAAAATAAATAAAGAGACGAACTGGTGGGAGGCTGCGGTGTTTTAGACTAACACGAGTGTTGGAGAAGTCACTTCCAATTGAGAACGAACACCGGGAGTTGTGAAACAGAAGTAAATAACAAGCGCATCAAAGGCACCTCGGGCACGTCACCATACATTCCGTCTGCCCGTTCTAACTAATATACGAATCGAGTCTTCTATGTTTTCAGTGTTTTAACTGCTTAATATTTTCTTCATAAGACATGTTTATCTCTGTTTATCTCTACACGAACCTCGATCTATCAGTTTTCTCCTTCGAACGAGAAATTTTTAAGATGGAAAATATACATATACTGGGACTGCATTTCTGATCTCAAAATAAAAAGATGCACCCGTACCACCAACGAGGGCAAATGTCCTTCTAGCCTTGTATTTACATCCCTGAGATAAGGATGCAGAGTCCTTTAATTCACAGGTACTCTGTATTTCTAAGAGATACCCGTCAATAATCCGTTCTTGCTGGACATATCGACATGCCAATCATTCGAAAGCCCTGCTCTTGATGTTGTCGCCTACTATCAGTGGCCGCCTTTTATCAAAACTGATTTCAGCTGCACGGAAAAGAGTATTTGTGCGCCTCCGACAAAAAGACATACGATGCCTCGATCCTACATCACGATTTCGGGGCCCAGAGTTCTCCGTTATCAGATATACCTAACTCGTCCACGTCCACCCAGGTCGGGCCTTTCAGAGCCCTTTGAATTGCTTCGTACACAATACACAGTACGTCGTACACGGAGCTGAGACGGAGTTCGGGCGAGAGCTCTAAAAAGTCCGAGCTTTTGGCCCTGTCCGGAAGTAAGACGCGGGCTATTGCAGCGTCCGTTGTGCGCTGCAAGCAAAAAACAGAGGCCAGCTCTCACTCATTCATCGCAGATTCATGCTTGGGAACGTGGGGAAGGAGCAATGCATGCTCCGGACGTGCATCTTGCATTCCGACTTCTCCCATAAATGCTGGCACTGCCATTGGCGCCTGCCTGAAAAAGAGTGGACTGCCGACAGGCTAAGGCAAGATCGACCAAACATAGCACACACATCCTCTGAGAGGATTTTGTTTTTATTGTTCTTTCTCGTTGCTTTCTTTTCTCCAGCGCACTAACATCTTTTTAGCACCCTGTTAGCACCGCAGTCGCCTGGTTTGGCCACACAAAAGCCCCCAATTTTAGAGATTTTCGCCCGCTCCCCTGTCGAAAGAGAAGCGTCCAGCACATCGCGGCCCATCCTCTTTTTGACGAACAATACGCTTAGATGCTCCAGCGCCGCCCGAAAATGACACAACCGCTAGGAGCCACCCCCTTGGAGTTGGCTTGGTCTCCCCCTGGATCGCCCCCTTGACCGTTCTTTTTAGTGGACGATGCTCACGTGCAGCGGTTTATTTTGAAAGATTTGGCTCTTTCCAGAAGGGGCAATCGCGAATCCTGATTCCAGCCGTCCTAGATCCCTATGGCTTCCGGTTTCTCTTCGCTATTGCCTGAAAGTTGTGGGTGCCCTCGAGTGCGCCTTCCTGCCATCTTTGCCCCCGAGCCACCCGCCCAATGTGCTGGGAGGCCACCCTTGCTCTTGCCGTCTGCACCTAAAGATGCATGCACTTTCCCAAGGTCTCTTGTGAGCTTAATTCCCCAGGCAGACACAATCGCAGTGGTGGTGCGTCATGTTTCTCGTTCTCGTTTCTCGTTAGGGTTCCTCTTCCAATGGAGACACTGTGCGGAATTGTTTTCTTTAGGCTCTTCGAGGTTCCTATTCTTTTCGTGTCCGCTGGAGCACTGTCGTTGTGTCCCTTTGTTTTCGCCCGGCAGGCTGTGGCGCGTGCTTCTCCGGCCTTTTGGTTTAGGTGGCTCCTTCCATGAATGACTCTTTTGTCAAGCTCTTCAAAAAGGCGAGGAAGGCGCGAGTGCCTGGCTTTGATTTTTGCTCGCTCGCTCTTTCTGCATACTCCTATTGAACTCCCAATTCAGCAACTACAATTGGCTTTACCTGCCTGAACTTGCATATACCTCGCATTCTAACCCTAATTCGCGCCTTCTCTCTGTTTGTTGTTGCGCGAGTTCTTACCGGGAAGAGGGAAGAGCAACCTTGCGCTATTCAAGCTTCTCGAACTTCCTGCGCTGCCACGCCGCCATTCTGAAGAGGCCAAACCCTGGTCCATAATATCCACCCCAGTGTTTTTTTCACAAGGCATGCGGCTGGACCCACACTGGAATTTTCCTTCCTGCTATTTCTCCCGCCTTCTCTTGTCTTTTCCTGCTGGGTGGCTCCTTTCCCCCAGATAGACGAAAAAAATAAGCTGGCCCGAAAAAAGCCGCTATCCCAATTTCTCTCCTTCCCTCGGACCAGTCACCGACCTCCCTCTGAAACCTTGCCCTCTTCGATATCCCGATTTCCCTTCTTCTCATTTAATCGTGTCTGTTTCTCTCATTCTCTCTTCTTGCATTGCTTCGCTTTTCGACTTTCCAGAATTTCATACCCATTTAACCCTTTTTTTTCTTTCTTAAAAATTCAACAAGGCGCGTTTGTTTGACGGCTGCACTGCTGTCAAATGAACCTGCATTTGCGCATTCTCCTTTCCCTACATGTAAGTTCTTCATTTGATTTGATTTTCAAAAACTCAAAACATCGCGACACCCCAGCGTCGCTTTACCACAGCACCACCTCTCGCCGACTCACACGGCCTTTTCTTTTGCTTTTGACTAACACCACTTCCCCTCTCCTCAGTACCCTTCGCCCCCTGGCTTATCCTAAATGCCCACCATCTACTCTTCGCTGTACCAGACCTTTATCCGTCAAGGATTCGCAAAGTCTTTTACTCACGGCTACGCCCAGTCTGTCGTCGCCGCCACACATCCCCATGTTCTAAACCCACAGAACCGGCCGTCGTTTGCTCGGCGGAACAGCAACCGGTTCGGCCGCATCCAAGCGCTCCAGCTCCAGAGCGCCTTCCACACACAAACCAGCGGCTCCGACCACAAGCAGCCCAGTCTCAACCATGGCGGCCTAGACGCCTACTTCGAGCACCTGCAGGATCTGCAGGCGCAAGACGAGGCTGACAAGGAGTGGGTGCAGTTCCAGTTCCAGAACCGCATCGAGTGGAAGCCCTCGGCCGCCTCGGTCCTTGCTGAGGAGACCCAGGCCGATATCGATGCCGCAGCAGCCGAGGAGGCCAGTGCCGAGGTTGTTGCTGCGCCGGCTGAAGAGGGAGACCTCTTGGCCAGTGAGCAGGTTGAGGTTGAGAATGCCGCAGCTGCAGTGGAAACTGCATCAATAGAGGGCGTTGCTGTCGCTGTTGAGGAGAATGCTGCCGCCGACCGGCACTCTGCGGCTGAGGAGGCTGCTCTTGCTCACATTGATGCCGCCATCGAGAAGGAGATTGAGGCACGGAAGCACCTTGAGGCCCTGGAAGATGGCAAGGTTGCTTCTGCTTCGCCGGCTGCCGCTGGTGAGGCTGTTGTCTCCCGCTCCGTCCCCGTGTCGCGGTCACGGTCGCCCGTCCGCGCTGCATCGCCTATCGTCGACAAGCAGTCGCAGACCTATGCTGACCATCTCACCACCCTGTCCGAGTCCGGCCGTTATGCCGAGATCCCGGCTGTGTTTGAGGCCATGCTGGTTGCCGGTGTCCAGCCTATTGCCAGCGCCTACAACGCGCTGCTGATGGCTGCCATCCACCTGCCCACTGACCGTATGGAGGTTATTTCCAAGGCTTTGGATGTGTATACCGACATGGTCCGCCGCAAGGTGCTGCCTGACAGCGACACCTACGACATCCTGGTCGGCCTTTTAGCGTCCCGCTCGCTGGAGCTGGCTGCCAAGAAGACGTCGCTTGAGGAGAAGCGTCTGCGCTACGGTGGCATGGACGAGCCTGGCAAGTTCATGTTTGCCTCGCACGAGCTGGAGCACGCCATCGCCGCGGAGGAGGACCGCCTCGACTACGCTATCAAGCTGGTCGAGAACTCTGTCGCTGCCCAGAAGGCTGCTTACTCGTCGGAGACCTACCACCAGCTGATCTCAGCTTGCGCCCAGTCCGGTCGCCTGTCCGACATGCTGCAGCTCTTTGGCCACATGGAGTCGAGCAAGATTGCTCCCTTCGCCGCCACCTTCCCGGCCATGATCACTGCGTTTGCTAACGCTGGCGACCTGATCAGCGCCGTCGAGTGCTACGAGGAGTACCGCAACCTGGCCATTGCCAACGACGCTGGCGAGCCTACGCTGCTCGACCGTCTTGACACTCAGGTGTACGCTGCCGTTATCAATGCCTACATTGTCTGCGACAAGCTGCCCGGTGCTATGAAGTTCTTCCAGAAGATCAATGAGCAGTTCGGTGTCCGTGCCTCTGACATGAAGGACGCTCTCATCAACGGTGGCTTCGTCCAGGGCTTCATCAGCCGTGGTAACTATGCTACTGCTCTTGAGTGGGTTCAAAACGTCGACAAGTCCACCCAGGCCCTGGCTCTGGGTGAGATTGCGACTGTTGCTGCCGACAACGGCCAGAAGAACCTGGCTGTTGCCGCCTTCGATGCTCTGACCAACACCTTCCCGTCTGCTCTGTCCAGCATGACCGGCCCTACCACCGCTCTGCTGGCTCTGCACGTCCGGTCGGGTGATGTCGCCACTGCCTCCAAGTACTGGCACATCCTGCGCAACCCCCTGGTTGAGGTCTCTTCGTCGTTTATTGAGCCAACCGCCATGTACGCCGTTGCCATGATTGGCTCTGGCCAGGTCGCCGAGGCTTTGGCCGAGTCGGACATCATGTTCGACCGCATCCGCCAGTCGGGCGAGGCCCGGACCCACGCTGCCATCGCTGACGAGATCGAGGAGGGCGTTGCCTTCATCAGTCGCTTCATGCAGGCTCGTGGCGTGACGGATCCCCGCGAGGATGCCTCTTCGGTCGCCTCCTTTGTCCCGCCAGCTTCGTCGTTCGTTTCGTCCCCCTTCCCGTCTACGCCCACAGCTTCTAGCTTCAACGAGACCGACAACTTCGACCCGTATGCCCACAACACCGACTTCAAGGGCTCGTCTCTGATCTCCGATGACCTCGAGGGCGCTCACGGCCGCAAGGGCCCCAAGCTCAACGAGGCGCTTAACCGCTTCCGCAACATGCGTCGCGCTGGCCGCCACCCGCGCTACATCACCTACGCCAAGCTGATCTCGGCTGCTTCTCGCGAGAACAAGATGGACCTGTGCCACAACATCCTGGCCATGGCCCGCGCTGATGTGCCCCTTCTGCCCCAGTACGCCATCGTCCGCTATGGCTGGTCTTCGATCCTCGATGCCATGATTGGCGCTAGCCTGTCTGTCGGCAACCGCACCCTCGCTGAGCAGTACCACCAGGAGCTGCTGAGCTTCGGCTCGGCGCCGTCTGCTAACACTTTCGGTCTGTACATCACCACGCTCAAGGAGTCCACCAAGACTTTCGACGAGGCTTCCGAGGCCGTCAAGATCTTCCACCGCGCCAAGGCCGAGGGTGTCGAGCCAAGCTCGTTCCTGTACAACGCTCTGATCGGTAAGCTTGGCAAGGCCCGCCGCATCGACGACTGCCTGTTCTACTTTGCCGAGATGCGCGCCCTGTCTATCAAGCCGACGTCAGTCACCTACGGTACGATTGTGAACGCTCTGTGCCGTGTGTCGGATGACAAGTTCGCCGAGGAGCTGTTTGACGAGATGGAGGCGATGCCCAATTACAAGGCCCGCCCTGCCCCGTACAACAGCATGATGCAGTTTTTCCTGACCACCAAGCGCGACAAGGCCAAGGTCCTTGCCTACTACGAGCGCTTGCTCGCCCGTGGTATTGCCCCGACCTCACACACGTACAAGCTCCTCGTCGACACCCACGCCACCCTCGAGCCCGTCAACATGACCGCTGCTGAAGCCGTCCTGGACCGCATCCGCGCCTCTGGCCAGACCCCCGAGGCTGTCCACTACGCCTCGCTCATCCACGCCCGTGGCTGCAACATGCACGATATGGAGGGTGCCCGCCGCATTTTCGACTCGGTTATGAAGGACAAGTCCGTTTCCGCCAATGCTTGCCTGTTCCAGGCTCTGTTCGAGGCCATGGTCGCCAACCACCAGGTTGCCGATACCGAGCCCATCCTGGCCATGATGCGCGAGCGTCGCATTGACCTCACGCCCTACATTGCCAACACGCTGATCCACGGCTGGGCTGCTGAGAAGGACATCTCCAAGGCCATGTCGATCTACTCGTCTGTGGGTCGCGAGCGCCGCGAGCCGAGCACCTACGAGGCCATGACCCGCGCCTTCCTCGCTGTCGAGGAGCGCGATAAGGCCCAGGGCGTCGTCTCGGAGATGCTGCACCGCGGCTACCCGAGCGCCGTCGTCAACAAGGTGCTTGAGCTCCTTGGTGGCGGTGCCGGTCACGCTGAGGAGGCCGCTGCTGCTACTGTTGCCGCTCCGGTCGCCGAATGATTTTCTCTTCCGACTTTTTTTTATCTTTTTTAATTGGTGTCATTTTTACACAGCGTTATGATTTTTTTATGCGGCGTTCTTTTGGGGCCGGGCACGGGACGCAGGGAAACAAAAAAGTGGGATTCAGCCGGCGCTATCAAAACAATATGTTTTTGTATTGTTGAGCCACACTTGAAAAAAGTGACTCGGCTCGTTTTATTTCTTCTTTATTCTTTTGGGCACCGGCTTGCTCTTTTCTTTTTTCCCCCTATTGCGTGGAGAAACGACTGGAGGAAACTCCGTCTCGTTTCTTTTTCATGATTACCCTTTTATATTTCTCCTTTTCCTCTGTTGTCACACACACTGATCATGGACCCGGGGCACGGATCTCAAAGGTATACGGAGGCGGCTGGGTACTTTTGCGGCGTTCTTTGGATATTTTTTTAGATCTCGATCTTTGCTTATCGGATCTCTGGCGTACAGGGGCCTTCTTTTTTACTTCACTGTACTATTACCCACATTTGGCCTTGATCTTTTTTTTTTCTTTCTCGTTTTGGATTTCAGGGAGCAAAAAAAGAAGGGTGATATTTTATTATATTACAAGAGGGGGGGAGGACATTCAAAAAGAAGAATGAATCCTTGACAAAACCCCCCATAGGCGTGGAACAGTGTTTTCCACTGCCACAAACATTAGAACCAACTCAACTCAAACAATATATACCTCTACACTTTTTTGTGTACCAAAAACGCACTCGGTTCGCTCAAACGCAATGTGACAGCAGTGAGACTTTACTAAACGTCAGATGAGTCATCAGTAGAAAGAGTAAAAGATGTAAACAAAGCAGACGGTCCCAAGAAGTGAAAATGGTAAGAGGCCAATCGCGTAGAGCAAGTCGAACCCGTTAAAGACCGGTGGGCGCTGCTTCAACTAGCTGGCAGGCTGCATCTCAATACGTGCCCGGGCGCCTGGGCCACTCGTGAACGTGTCAAGTTGCACATATCATGTGTTTCAGCTGTCTTCGTATAGTTGGCTGGATAACATGGCATATACGTACCAAAAGCACTGTCTTGGCCCTTTGGCAGAGAAATCCTTGGCAGAATTCAAAATTGCGCATGGTGTCGACTGGTGCGTCGTACCGTTACCAAAAGTGCATCTTTTTGCCGCTGTTGAATCCTTTCGGGAACTCTTTTGGTGTCCAAATTTACCCGATCTAAACATGACCGAGCCGCATGGGCCAATGTACCACAGGGAAGGATTTAGGAGCGAATTGAGAGAATTCCTCACTGTATTCAGCAGGTTATTGCCATGGAGGGAAGCAACGAATACGTACGTGGGGGGTAGACCACACCAATCAGAAGATGAACAACATTTCTGCCACGCCTTGCATTCACACTTGTAGATCCTTTTTGATGAGTGGATTTTATATGGAAGCCAATCACGTTGGCAAATGATTTTCTACTACAGAGTGAAGAATAGACAGTGCAACTGTCGTATCCTCTACCTCGTTGAAGTTGACAGCATAGCAGCTACGGCCGGAGGTTGGTTTTCATACCTTACTAGTGCTCTACACTCGATTCTTTTTTAAAATCAAGCCAGCTTCACGCGTGAAAGCTGACAGCAAGACGTAGAAAAAAAATGGTCAATTTCAAATATTCCAAGACAAACAATACATAGCAAACAGCCTCGCTTCTTTGCCTGGCGTTCCATGGACCGGGCATCTCTCTCCTGGCTCATCTGCTCGAGCAGAAGCACTGTACCGCGAGCATCGGCTGCGATTTGTTCAGGCGTCCTGGTAGGGTTACTGGCAGGAGGGAATTCATGTAACTAGTAACAGAAGCTGGGATCAGGAAATGACTGCTATATTTGAGGGTGAAGTATTTGTTACACTGTGGGAATAAATACCCGTACATATTGTTCTGCGTTGGCCCATTCACCAACGAAGAGCAGGGCGGTTTCAACATCAAAGTTGTCGTTTGGGGTCGGCATGGTCGAGATCTGTGTTGAGAAGCCTCAAACCGGGGGAGGTATACGTCAAAGAACGTATGGTCGTCCGGATGGCTGAAGAGCTTTCAAAATTAAATGAACGAGAAAGAGAAGTAAAAACTGACTGCTGTAGGCTGTTTGTCAATCATGACACAAAGTAAAAAGTGATGAGGGCGCCGGGAGAGAATTTATACAAATCAATGTACGTATCCCAGTCGCAAAATGTGCAGTCCGCTCAAATATTAACAGCATTACGCATGTTGTATTCACGAAGCGGTGGAAAACGTAAAAGAGACCTGTGATATGCAGGGCCGAGTCGTGGATTGTACGTACCCCGAACGCAAAATGTGCAGTTCGCTCAAAGATTAGCAGCTTACGCATGTTGTATCCACGAAGCGGTGGAACCTGTAATATGTAGGGCCGAGTCGTGGTGCAATTATCCTGTTGCCAACCGGGCCAATGAGGAACAAAATCTCGAGCCTTTATGTTCCAAACAGGCAATCACGCTTTCAGCCCCATTTTTGAAGCGGACTCTGTCTGTGCCTGATGCTACTCTTGCCTTGTCAGCTTCCTTTCTGTTCTGTCCACCTCTTATGTTTTTTACCATATTTACTTGACACTTCTCGACCTTGGTTTTTCTGCATGGCTTTCAACAAATACAGCGCAAGCATACTTTTTGTCTCCCTTCTTTCTTCCTCTTTCTTCCTCTTTCTTCCTCTTTCTTCTTCTTTCTTCTTCTTTCTTCTTCTTTTTTTTCTCTTATTCTCTTCTCTTCTTTTAATTTTTCGAGCGCGGGAAGATAACACAACGTAATCAAGGCCTCCTGTCCTGGCAACCTCCACGTATCTTTATTATGGCCGAGTTTCCGTGATGAACACTGCGCCACAATGCAGACTAATAGGTGGTATAACATTGACACTGCATAAGAATGTGCCGGTGGAGTAGTCCAGTGAAGTTTGGATATGATGTGTAAATTGACTCTCACGTTATGGTTGAAAGTACCACATTTAAACGTGTCAAGAACATACAGTCATATTGTGATTCCTAGGCTTTTGTTCACAGACATCTCTATTGCCAGCCGAAACATTCTCGAACTTACAAAAAAAAAATCCACAAATACAGATGCGCCGACGGAGCCAGACTTGGAGATCCAGTCGTTTGTGTAAAAAATGAGGAGGAAACCGAAAACAGCTACAGACACGCCAGTGTGTTAGTCTTGGTTCGATACCACGCGGCCCTATGTAGATTGGCGGGTGTGCTGTGCACTGCTTACATTTGAACGTGTACTGCTTCATGGTGATCTCGCCTGTGATGGGTCGGGAGCGGTCGATCATATACACAACACAAATATTTGTGGCCTGCACAACGGTGAAGTTGACTAAACAGTTGTTAGTATGTCTCTCAGCAGGGAAGCTCAGGATTAGGTAAATCTGGCAAAGCTGGGGTAACAGGGGCCGAATCGGCTCCACATAAAGTTCTCATTTGAGCGATGCTTGGCTTCCAGTCCGTGCGGAGAAATCAGCACTGGCAAGTAGACCAAAGGTGTTGTATTAGTCCAACCGTGTTTTTACTTTCTCGACTCTCGACTCCATCCTCACAGAGCCAATAAAAGCAATTCTCTTTCCGAAGCGTTGTGCTCAGTTGCCCGCCTTCTTTGTATAAATTTTCTCCAGCTGCGAAGTGGAGGCGGACCATCTTTATTTTGTTCCTTCAGCGTCTCCTCTTGGCTGCGTCCACATCTAGAACAGGCACAGCGGATGCAGACGAGTTCTGTGGGCTGTATATATTTGAGGCCGTCTAGAAGGCTGGCTTCACCGAAGTATTCTTCAGCAACTCAGTTGACGATGATGCCGCGCTCTTGTTCAAGGCCATAGACAGAAGCGGCCTGCCTCAGCTGCATTGGCCAGAATCCTGCTTGGCAGGAGCTCTGCTAGGCAATTGTGTCCATCATGCAAGCAGGTTTAGAGACAGGACTTGGGGCAGTGATAAAGGACGGTGGCACGGCCCCAAGAGACCACAGACTGATGCTTGAAAGTGATGCGAGTTACTCCGAGGGTCTCAGAACGATACCAGGCAAAATGCATTGTCCATGAACAATAAGAAAACGCAAGGGTGGGGGGATGGGTACGCCTTGCTCCTTCGAGAGATTCGCCGTTCCAATACAGTACAAATTGAGACAGATACCGGTACCACCCATTAAGACTAGACTCATGAACAAATGCAATGCATCAGAGCCGTGGGAAAACATGCACCGGAAGCTGCGGCACGGGAAGCTGCGGGAAGCCTTGCGGGATCATTTAGCCCCTCTCTTCCCACCAGCGCTGCCCGGAAAATCGCAACATCGCTTCGAAGCTGGCCCCACCCACCCTGGCTCGGTTTCTCGCACAAAAGACAGGGGTGTTACCAATATGCTGGGTCGCGCCAAGCCCAGAGGAGGGAGCCAACTGTTCCTTTCAAGTCAGATTTATCACAAGTTGACTGTTTTTAAAGCAAGGGCCGGGTAAAGTGTACAAAAGAAAGTGACAGCACACAAAATATACAGCAGCTTGCAGGAAAATGGTCACTTGTTCGATCGAATCCTTGCCAAAAACAGCTTAAAATACATTGACTAGAAGCAGAATGGGGAACGGTATTCCTGCAGTATTGACCCTTGGGCGACGGAATAAGTCATCATGCCACCCGAGGGGGGCTTTTTCTTACTGGCCCGGCAGTCTGGGACGCCAAGAAAGAAAAAGAAACAAAAAGGCGTCCAAAATGTTGGCGATGGGCCTATTGCAACGTTGGCGACAGGCGGTGAAGGCAAAAAGGAACCACCGTCATGGTACACCCTTGCCTTCGCTTTCCCTTCTCTCATTCCCGAGGATCGTTCTCCTTTCTTTTCTGCTTCATCTCTTCAACCAAAGCCACCATGGCGCGTGCATCCTTTGCAATATCTTCTAGCGCCCGAGGCCGGCCGGTGATAGTTTGAGGTTGATGCTCCTGAAGAAAGAATAGGACATGTTAGACTTTGCAAATAAAGGTGTAAGCGGAAAAAAAGCGCATAGGAGAATAGTACGAACCGGTGGCATCAAATCGTGGTCGTCTGTCCAAGTGCCGACATTCAGCACTATCACGTTGAGGCTTTCCATGACCGAGGAACTCATGTAGAAAGCGACCGTATCGGTTTGCTTCTCTATTAATGATAGTTCGGGGACACGACAAGGAAAGCGAAGCTCGGAAGGTCTTCAGTAAATATGGCAAAGATATTTCGTGTGAAGAAAAGCCGTTGAAATAGAGGCTGGGTCATGAAGACGTGATGTATTGAGAGTAGAGAAAAATGATAGAAAGAGAATCAAGCCAGGAAAAAATCCAAGAGTGAAAATCCAAGCCAGTAGGGTAGGCAGGCTTTTATGAGCATTCTTTCCTGGCTGTACTGGCTGCACTACCCACAACTCTACTCTGACTTTCCTCCCTATCTCGCATTATTACAGGGCTGGCAATGCGTGAGCCGCATGGGACGACGGCCGTTGCAAATATGTTGTACGGTGGTCCCTAGCCAGAAATACAATGATGTGCTGAGTTATCTAGGCCAGCACAGCAGTACTCTGGGGTGGTTGTGATAATGGGAGTGGAGCAACTGACAGGCAGACTATCGAGCTTTGTCTTTTGTACAGACATATTGTAAAGAAAAAAAAAGTTCTAAAAAAAAGAGTCAAGTGTGACAAAATTGGGGCTTAAAAGGCGGGCGCAACACGGCTGCATACAAAATATATGCTGCCGCGCCTATTGTGTGCAAACTGTTGCCACGAGATCCGCTTTCTGCCATCACACCAAAGGACAAGGCGTGCAGCGCTCGACACTCATGTGGGTTACACCTGGGCCGAAACAAGCCACGCGTCTAGCAAATTTGTCTTTGATTTGCATACCATTTAGTCAATATCTAGTATGTGTGCGCAGTCGGGTGTGTAGTGCCCAACGTGTACGAACTTCAATCATTCGAGAAACCCGACTGGGTACCATGCCGCCGGGTCTGTAGCTACCCTGGAGTGGGGGAAAAGGGAAAAATTAGAAGTTCCGTCACAATCAAAGTAGATAATCTGACGCCTTGATGGTGGCTGCAAACTGATTTGACTGGCCAGAAATACCAGTGGAGTAAAACGAAACTGCTTTTCGATCAAAATATTAGTGCTGTGGTGTACTTTTTTCTTCTACTCTTTTCTTGTTCTTTTTTTCTTCTTTTTTTTCTTTAAACTTCAAATTCAGCGCGGTCTGCAAGTGCGTGGCAAACTCATAAGACCAATAAACCCGATAAGACCATACTGGGTAGCACAGTACATGCGTCAAGGATGTAGTCGCATTTTATTGGGCTTGCTTGCCCTGTCGACTTGCCAGTTTGTGTGTGTCGCACAATGCGTTGTCTGCAAAAGTATCGACGACTCCTTTTCTCCGAAATCGAGTGTCGGTTTGTCATGATTTTTTTTTTACGGATTTATCGCAGCTTGTGGATGCCCGACTTTACGCGGGTCCGTTTTAATGGCCGCTTTCCAGTCGCTCTTGCCCTCCTTGTGAGAAAACTGGTCCAAGTGCCAAATTAGGAAATTGAGCGGGTCGCCCCTTGTTAGTCGCCGTTACATGCCGAACTTTAATACAACGGCTTTTTTGGTTTAGTCTTCGAGATTCTTCATAAACGTATTACGTCGTACATCGTTCCCCAAATCCACGTTCAGTTGAGACCGTTGAAATGTATCATCTCAAGTTGTCCTTGTGGTACAGCACTCGAGGAATTTTTTGTCCGACGCATGTGTCATGCCTAACCCACCCACCAAATTTATGCTGTACAATGTGTCTCTGCGCTTCCTCTTTTGAGTTATCTGAGCGCGGCTTTTCTTCTTCTATCTCACCGTAACCTAGCAAGCGTGGGACAAAACAAAACTTTCCGGTCTGGCAAGAATAGCTTTGCTGGTGTCAAAAGTACAAACGGAAATCAAAGACGAATGTCTTTGCAGATGTGTTTAAGGCGTGGTGAAGTCGAGGTGGAAGTGCAGGTAGGAGGGTATCCTCAATAAGTATCAATAGCAGTACTGAGTAGAAGGCGGCAAAGTGTGGCTAGTGTCGTGTATTGAGTCGCCTGTTTTACTTTTACACATTGAAAAATTCAGGTGTGGCTTGCAGACTCGAGGTTTGCATTGGGATGGCGCCATCAAATAGAAAGAATTGCTCTGGGCAACGCCCTAGGCTTCGGAGCTCCAAGAGGCAAAGGCCTGCAAAGAGGATGGTCTCTCTTGGAGGCGGTTCCGGAGTCCATCGCTAACTTTCCGGGCACCATATTCACATTCTGTTTTCTTGTTGAGATTATTTTATGCTATTGAAACTGCACAAGTAAAATAAGAAGAAAAAAAGTAGTACCAGTTGTAACCTTGTTGCCTTCCAAGAAATGGCAGGGAAGAAAGGGAAGTAAGGAGTAATTACAGTCATTAGGCTCCAAGCAGTAGCACAAGCCACGAACAGCCACACCGCGCAAACAACAACCCAAATATCACCAAAACACAAATGGAAAATACAAAAGGGTAGCAAAGTGACAATGCAACTACCTTCAGCACAAGGCAATTTCTCTGCCAACCGAACCTTGCCATTATTAGTTCACAAGCCCATACCCCACCATTACCACAGGTTGCTGCCCATCTCCTCGTTGAGCTGTTCGACGAGCGCAGTCATTGCGCTAGCATCAGCAGCGATCTCTTCGGGCGATCTAACCGGGCCATCTGCAGGCTTCATTTGTTTTGTAACATTTTTGTTAGCATGTTAGCTTCCAACGGTCACATACTGGAGCAAGGCACCAGATACCAGGATAAGACACGTACAGGTTGCTGAGCTGGCTGTTGCTCCAGTTGCTCATCTGCCCATCCGCCGGCATGTAGGACGGCGGCCTCGGTATTTTCAGTATCATTCATCTTGACTCGTGCAGTGCAAATGAGGATTGGGGGTTTGGAAGATAGAAGCGTGGGCGTGATGAAAGTCTCGATAAGCAAAATCACGAAAAGAAGACGAGTAATACTTCTTTTGCCAAAGGAAAAACAAAGTAATTGCAGACCAACGAAGTAGACGGCGGACAGGCAATTATGAAGCACCAAAGAATTCTGGAAATATGAAGAGGAAAGCTTTGAATGAGGATGGACGGACGGTCGCCTTTTATCTTCATACTATGAACAACGGAAGCGAATCTAGCGAATAGGAGATCGTACCGTTAGCGTTTCCGGCCTGTGCATCTTTGTCTGTTGCAATTTATGGTTTTGTATGATGCAGAGAATCGGCGTCTGTTTGTCTTACAGCAACAAGGATCCGTGGTGGCGCTCAGCTGGCGCGGATTGGTATCCCTAATCGGGGGTGGGCCGAAGTGCATTTCGGTAGTCGTACTCCGTACAAGGCTGGTTTTTGCCCCCTCGGTGCTTGAACAAGTGGTGGAAGATTGTGCCTTGTGTGTGCCAATTTCGCTCATCCAGACGTCTAAGCATCGTGCACCAAATCGTGAGAACATTCAAGTCGTTCTCTGCACCTCAGATCCTTATGTTCAGCTCAAACATTCAAAGCACAACATTCAGTCACACTGTTGCATTTGCAAAACATACTACCGAACGGAAAATAAAAGTGTTGTAGAACTTATTGCGGCACAATTCTGCCAGTATCAAATCCACTGAAGGCTTACCTCCTAAGTTGCGCTTGTCCACCTTTCCCCCCCGTTGAATAAACGTTCACTTAGAGATTACCGCTACCTGCAGGGCGACGTGTGTGTACCGCAACAAACACGGTGAACAATAAATGATCTGGGCTCTGGGCAGGCTGTGGGCTCCGCACCCTTGCACTGGGGCGGAAAACCCATTCAACTGCAGCCGCCAATACTCCGGAGGCCGTGACCATTCCCGCTTAGGCGCTACGATACCACGGGTTCCTCGAGCCTTTTTCTCTTTTTTTTTCTTTTTCTTTTTCTTTTTCTTTTTCTTTTTCTTTTTCTTTTTCTTTTTCTTTTTGTGCTTTTTTTGTAAAGCGAGCGCCGTGGAGAGGCCGGGATAGAGCCTCATATGTCAAGACGAAAAATAGACGGTCAAGATAAATAAAAGCAGTCCAACGACGGTAGACGACCCGTCGCCGTATGGGTGTGGGGTTCCACACCACAGGGTGTGGTGTTTCAAACCACAGGGTGTACCGCACGGGTCCCCCTCCCATTGCTAGCGTGGCACAGCCGGTAGTCCCTTTTGCAGTAGCATAGATGGCAATCGAGGCTGAGTTTCTCTGCAAGCAGCCGCGATCTATGTGGAACTGGTCTCGCCAAAACTACTGAATGGGTGCCCAACCTGTCACAGCTCGAATGGCTTACATTTAGTTTCGCTTTTTCGCTTTAGCAAAGTACATCCGCTTACAGCATGTACCAGGAAACACTATGGCCTCAGTGCCAAAACCAAAAAAAAAAAAAAAAAAAAAAAAACATGCCTCCAATATAAATGCAAAAACGCAAAAACGCAATATATGCAAAAGAAAAAAAAGAAAAAAAGGGGGGAAAAAAAGTAAGTCGACTAGGTCTGCACAACACGTCGTTGAAGACGAGCTGTTAGTGGAGCTTGCCGTGCCCTGCCTTAGCGCATTTGGGCGATCCTGAGAAAACAGGGGCAAGGGGAAGTCTGTCACACGTCCACGTGACCACGTAAAATGACTAATCCTGCAGCACTGCTAGTCCTCAACGGGCAAGAACCTCTCCGAGACGGACGACATCCTACGCAGTAGTATTCAGAATGTGCAATTTTCGGCTTCACTTAAAAGAGAATTTATCCTCGGATGCCCCTCCCTCTCCTCCTTTTTTTATTCGTCTTTAACCTACTCTGGAGCCTCGGCAAGTGCCTCTTATTGCTCTCCACCCCAACATCAATTGATCTCTTAGTCTCAACACGAGAAGAAAACAAGGGCGATACTTTCAAGAGGTAGCTGTGACCTTACACAACACACGCAAAGGACTTTCTTTGACACCCCACACTCTTTTTCTCCCATACACCGCGCGACGCCATGTTCCGCAGCGGTGTGACCACAGCGACGAGAGCTGTGTCCAAAAGCTCGCCGGCATCAGTGGAGTCAATGGCTGCGACGGGCACGACCGGCCGGCGTATGGCCCTCTGGGCAGCCGGCGGTCAGCGCTGTGCCACCCTGATGGTGCCGAGCAAGACCACTGTGACGGCCATCTCGGCCGGCTGTCGCCAATTCCACACCACGCCTATACGCAAGACCGCAACAGCCGGCGCTTTTAAAGCCACTCCCTTTGCACCAACCCAAACAGCAACCGCAGAACCCACTGCTGCCACCGTCACTTCCCCCGAAGAAGACGGCAAGGAAACTATTCCTGGCACGTCCATCCGTGTCTTCCGCACCATCGCCGGGCTGCGTGCCTGGCGTCGCCAGGAGCTTCTCGCGGGCCGGACGGTGGGTCTCGTGCCCACGATGGGTGCCCTGCACGCGGGCCATATGGACTTGATGCGTCATGCCGCCCGCGACAACGACTCGATTGTGGTCAGCATTTATGTCAACCCGACGCAGTTTGGCGTGCACGAGGACCTGAGCAGCTACCCGCGCACCTGGAAGGAGGATGGGAAAGCGCTTGCTGGTGTGCAGATGTCGCTCGGAGGCAAGCGCAGCAAGCTGGGCAAGATTAAAGCTGTGTTCGCCCCCACGACGGAGGAAATGTACCCGTCGGGCCCGCCCAGCCAGGAAGTCGACGGCCACGGCAGCTTTGTCACCATCACGCCCATCGGCCAGCTCTTGGAGGGCGCCAGCCGCCCCACGTTCTTCCGGGGTGTCGCCACGGTGTGCATGAAACTGTTCAACATTGTGCAGCCCGAGACGGCCTACTTTGGCCAAAAGGACATCCAGCAGACTGTGGTCCTGCGCCGCATGGTGCGCGACTTTGCCATTCCTCTCAAGTTGGTGGTGTGCCCCACGGTGCGCGACAAGACCGACGAACTCGCACTGAGCTCGCGGAATGTGTACCTGGGCGCGCGGCGACGGGCCGTGGCGGATGTATTGCGGCGGTCGCTGCTGGCGGCGGAGTTTGCGGCCATCAGGGACCACACTCTAACGCATGACCAGATTCTGGCTGTGGCGCGCCGCGTGGCAGACGAGACACTGGAGGAACAAAAGGAGATGCTGCCCATGGCGCGAGCCCTGTTTGAGATTGACTACTTATCGTTGTCTGACATGGACACAATGGAGGAGCTGGGAGGTGACCAGCGCATTGACCAGGAAAAGGGCGCCATCTTGAGCGGAGCAATACGGATGCTGCCCGTCGAAATGCCAGTGTTCGGCGAGGATCTAGGCCACAAAAATGGTCCAATGGTACGGCTGATTGACAACATTATAATCAAGCCCAAGTATGTTTGGGGGAGGAAAAAGTAGAGAGGACGGTGGTTGGGGAATGAGGTTCACACTGGAGGAGAGAGGAAGATGGAACTTCACACAATTACACAAAACAGCACGCATACGGATATCATCAGCATTGTTTCATTTTGCTTTCTTTTGTATTCTCACATATTTTCGCGTGGCATTTATGAGAAACTGGATCTAAAAAGTTGCATGTAGGGGATACAAAAAGAAGAAGAAGAAAAGAAAAAAAAATACAGGGGTGTAAGATTTGATGATTAACTACGCCGACAATCATGGCCATGGAGCGAAACTTGATACACACACATGATTATTCTCACCAAGGAACAGCTTGTTATTACATCCTTGATTGATAATATCCAAAGTGATTATTGATGGTTATCTAAAAACATATTTAAAAAATAGTACTCAAGTAAAAGCTACAAAGTGACCGAATGGTGATACACAGAAAAGGCGGCATTCGGACATGGCTGCCTTTTCTTTCTCTTCTTCGAAACCCATCTTTATATCCTCGCTAGTGGTGGCTTCTGCCGGTCGAGTGTCCGCCGCCGCCGCCGACCCTTGCCCTTGGTTGATGCATCACTATCATTGCCGCTGTCGTTCTTGTCAGAAGTGCCACCGGCGGTCTGGATACTGCCACTACCAGTCTTTGGTGTGGCATTCCCCGCCTTGATGGCCTCGTCAAAAAGCCCCGCGCCTACGCGGTCCGCGAGCGCTAGCACACGCGTGCTGACCGTAGCACCGTCACGACGGTTCTTGCCCTCACGGCGGCTGGCGGCGATCTTGTCGGTGAAGGCCCACAGTTTGCCCTCCGGCCGCAATTCGCCAGTGCCTGGGTCGCGGGGTGTACGCCATTCTGGGTCGAGTTGGAGGCGTGGCTGGTTCGCCTTGGGGTCTTCCTTGGAACGGACAACGCGGACGATGCCCTCTTCCTGGAACCGTTGGTAGGCGTTTTTGAGTGTTTCCTTGTTGACGGCTTCAAAGTAGGAGAGGTCACCCTGGTGGTAGAGTGTTTTGCCGAGCTGCGGGTGTTAGTGGATGAACTTTATCAGATATCCGGAAAAGGGATGAGAAAAGAACTTACAAACTGCGCACTGTTTTGCGCTTTCGACACTTCGATCCAGATGTCGTCCTTGACATTGAGAGGCGGTGTCAGGCCCATCAGAGACACAGCGGCGAGCCAGCTGGCCTCGATAAAGGGCCAGATGAGGAAACAGTAAAAGTCAAAACTCTCGCGGCCGGCGGTACGCTCCTGGTCCGACAGGCCAACCTTGACAATCTTGCCTGGTGTACCGTCCGCGGAGGCGGGCTCGCGCTCTAGGTGCAGCATGCCATCGGCCTCGAGGCCGCGCAGAGTACGGTCCAAGTTGGCCTCCAAGCCTTCACTGGCAAAGATAAACTCGCCGCGGAAGAGTGTCGACAAAAACATGACCTGGTCGTACAAGGCCTCGTACGAAATGTCCTGGTTGGAAGGACCGCCGCCCTGCTTGATGCGCGTGTACATGGCGGCGCTGACGAGGGCCTCAGAGATAAAGAGGTGGATGGTCATGTTGCGGTAGAAGGAAAGCTGGAAACGATCGACGGCGTAGTAAACAGGTTCGGCCAGGCCGCCAATGACGCCCACGAGATCCTTGCCCAGAACCTCGAGAGCACGGTCGATGATGTCAGGCAGCGAAGCCGAGTGGAAGTGGGCGACACGGCCACCCTTGGCGCGAATGCGGGTCGTCAGCCACTGTACACGGCGGATCAGCTCTGACTTGCCAACACCGCGTCCACGCAGGGTCAGCAGGACCGTGCCAATGAGAGCGGTCGGCATGACCACCGACACGTCGTTGATGTCGGCCAGAACCTTGTAGCCGAGCGTACGCAGCAGCTTCTGGCGCACGGCCGGGTCCATGGGCGGGGCAGAGGGGTTAGGTGGTGGTGTGCTAGCCGACGCGTCGGCCGCTGCTGTCTCTCTGACGTCGGTCTTGGTGTCGGTCTTTGACGCATGCCTCGTGCGCGAGGAGCGGCGGCCGCCCTGTGGGCTCGTGGGTGGTGGCCGTGGGGCTGATGGCTTGCCTGTAAGGCGGACGAGCTGCTCGTCGATAAAACTGCGCAAGCTCCAGGGCTCGTGGAAGCGCACGTCGACACGGCCGAGCTTGAGGGACAGTACGGACGAGCCACCTGTCAGGAAATCGGACAGGTTCTCGGCCTTTTTCGGCTGACCCAGCAGTTCCGTGACGTAACCTTCAGTCTCAATGACCTTGTCGTACTGCGTGCTGACGGGGATGATGATGGTGTCTTCGACACGGCCGGACAACAAGCTATCGAGAATAAAGCCCAGGATACCAAACTTGGGCGACAGCAGCTTGCCCGTGCGCGAGCGGCCACCCTCGATGAAGCACTCAAGATTGAAGCCGCCTTGCAGCATGGTGTCAATGTACGACTGCACCAGTGTCGTGTACAGCATATCGTCGCCAAAGGAGCGGCGGATGTACATGGCGCCGGCGTGCTGCAAGAAGCTACCGACCAGTGGGAAGTTCAGGTTGTCACCAGCCACGACAACGGGCATAGCGATACCGAGGCGGTAGCAAATCAGCTGGAGGCCGACATAGTCGACGTGCGAGCGGTGGCACGGCAAAAAGACAATGCTCTGCTTGGCGTGCTGGGCGCGCTCCGCGACTTTGCGCAGCATGACGACATCCTCGCTGGCGACGTGGATGCCCTGGTGGTAGGCGCGCGTGAGGAGCTGCGTAACTAGATAGTAGGCGCCGCGAATAAAGGCTTTGCTCTCGAACTTGCAAATCATGCGGTCGGCCCATTGGTCGGCGAGCTCGGCGAGCCAGGAGGCGATCTGGGCGCGGCGGCGCGTGCGTTTCTGTTCGTAGTCTGGGGAATCGGGCGAGGGAAGCCACCCGGCGCGGTCTTCACGGGCGACTTCGAGCTCGGCCATTTCAGCAATGCGGCGGCGCAAAAGGGGGGCAGACAGGACGGCGGTCTTCATGTTGTCGGTGAAGCCTGGATAAAAGATGGGCTGGCCGATGACATTGTCGTAGGCGCGCCAGCCCGTGCCCGAGACGTAGAGCGACACTTGGCGCAGGAACTGCAGAGGTTCGGCACGGAAGCTGTGCATGGGCTTCATAAGGGCCTCCTCGCGGGTGTCGTCCTTGTCGCGGGCAGTGCCGGTGGGCAGTTCGACGCCAGAGGGCTGGAAGGAGACGGTATCGCCGAGGATCTTGAGGTCGGGCGCCTCGTCACGCGAGGGGTCGTCGTCGGGTTCGGCCATGGTGGTGACTGAGGGGGTGGGAGAGCTAGAAGATGAGAAGGAAAAGAAGAGAAAGCTACCCACAGACAACCTTCATCTGTCGTCAATGCCAGATAGATTGCAGTGCAGGTTGCAGGTGCAGGATGCAAGGTGCAAGAAATCAGGTATCCGTGCAGCCCATGAGGAGGGAGAGGTTCTAGGAGGCGTGAGTTGAGGAGAGGAGGAGAGAAAGTGAGGAGAGACAATGGAGGAGTGGAGGTGGAGTTTGAAATAACAGCTAGCACAAGTGCTCCTCCGTCTGGAGAGGAAGGAAAGAAGGAACGAAGGCGTGGAGGTGGACGCGGAGTTGGATTGTGGAGGTCAGGTGGAGGCAATTGGCCTATGACTTGCTGTTATTGGCGCTATTTGGGCAGGCGGCAGGGGGGCTAACAGCGGCCAAACGAGGAAAGAGCAACAAGAAAAGGGAAAAAAGGAAAGAGCCAAAGAAGATGGCGCGCTACTGCCGAGGCTTTGGCCCGAAAAGAAGGCGCGATCAGGTCTGGTCTACAAGGTCTTTTGAAGGGCAAGAACGACCAGACGACAAGTACTCCGTAGTAAGAATGAGACGGGGCGTTGGTCGTACGGTCTGTGCGACCGCAGCTGCAACTTTTTTGCAACACTTTATGACACTTTCAGGTGCATTATTCCATAGCGCAAAAGCACGTCGAATCAACTACGAAAATAAAAGTGAAAGGAACGCAGCCGCCGTTGGCGGAAGTGCGTGACTGGACTGCAGAATGCAGTCGTCGTGCATTTGAAGGAGAAGTCGACTAGATTCCGGTTGGCACTTTGTCTTCATTTTTTTGCGTAAACGAAACATGCATGTGCTCGCGCATATGAAAATGCGACGTTGATGCGGGTGAAAGAGCGGTTCATTTATGAATTAATCATGAGGCTCTCACGTGAAAAGCAGTCGGCACGGGAAGGCGCAGGGGCCGCCTGATCCTTCTGTAAGAATAGCGCTTCTCGGCACCAAAACAGCTGCAAAAAGAGCGTGAGAAAGTCCCCACTAAAATCTGAGATCGAAGCGCCAGGCAAGCGCAAATCTCAAAATCAAAATCTTGTCAGCCTCGTTCAGACACTTTTGAACGTACACCCTTTTTGCACCTTCCAACCACACAACTTCAGCAACATCCCTCCCCTCGGCACAAACTCCGCCAAACGATGGCCACACCGGCTCGTGGTGCCCTGCACCGACTACTCGAGCGAGCCCATTCTCCCGACACCGCCAGTCAAATCTTTACAGAAAAAATTCACCACCGAGAACAGTTTCTGCGACCAACATCCCCAGGCCGGGAAGAGCGTTTGGGAGATGCGGCAGCAGGCACACCGTCTGCCGCCGCCTCCTCTCTGGCAGCTGCTGCAGCTGCCAACACTGCCGCCGAACTCGCCGCCGCGGGAGCCCAGGGCCACAACGGCCGCGATGCCCGGCGCCGCGCCCGCCGCATCAAGCAAGAACAGCGGCAACACCGCTCCAACGCCCTCAAGCCGAAGCCTCTGTCGTCGAGGGAGCGAAGGGCCATTGAGAAGGCAGCCACTGAGAAGGGGACGCATACTCAGAAAAAGGTTGCATACGCGACGTTTGTCCCCCTCCACCGACTATGGCTTGGCTACATCCGCGAGGTGCTGGGCGCGCAAGATTTAAGGTCGGGCGGCGCGGGCGCGGCGGCGAAGCTGACCGCCGCCGACTTCCACGGCGCTCTCGTCGAAGTGACACGCAGCTCATGTGTCGGCCGAGTAGGCACGCGGGGCATTGTGGTGCGGGACACGCGGTTCGTGTTTGAGATTGTGACCCCGAAGAACGAGGTCAAGATGTTGCCCAAAGAAGGGTCTTTTTTCCGGATTGAGATACCAGTGGAGGAGGAAAACAAGGACGAAGGCGGCCAATCGAAAGATGGGGAGGGCCAGCCTGAAACAGCACCAGCTGCTGCTGAGACACCCAAACTGGTCATTGAGATATTGGGCTCGCAATTTATGCACCGGGCAGCAGACCGAGCCGGCCGCAAGTTCAAACAGCATTTCTACAAGGAGCTGTAAAGTGACGACGGAGGGCAGCACGTGAAAGGACGGAAGGACAAAGGGACGAAGGGACGAGAGGACGAGCACGACTTATGATACCCCAGCCAGAGCATATCTGTGCTTTGCATTACATAGACTGGACAACGAAGCATTTACTATCTATTTTTTATTTTAATATTGCTGTGGACACCTAAAAGATATCCCACAAGCTGACTTTGCCGTCTTTACTACCGACAGCCAGCCAGTGTGCCGTGACAGCATGCCGTAACCGCCGTTCCTTGATGCTGACATCTCGCCGAGTACTTCGTGTGGCCAGCGTAGTTGTGGCATTGGTTGACGACGATTCCTCTGCAGACGGCGTTGCTGTATTGTCGCCTCCTTTGTCACCAATATGTCCCTTCACAACAGGCGCAAACGCCACAGTAAAGCATCCCGCCTGGTGCCATTTGAGCACGGCGACCTCCTTCATCGTCTGCGCCGCATATACGCGCACGCGTGCATCCCACCCGGCCGTGGCAAATAGTCGCCCGTCGTCACGCAGGCGAATTCCTTGCTGGCCGGCGTGTTTAGTGTTGACAACTGTGAGCGGCTGTGTCTCGACTTCAATGGGCTTTGATGATGCTGCTCCTTTGGGCGGCGTGCTTGAAGATGAGGGTGCGGAAGGCGGTGATGTAGCTGCCTCTTTAGCAAGGGCAGCAGATAGTAATGAGACTGGCTTGCCAGTAGATGGTGCCGGTGGCGGTGCGGAGGCTGTACTTGGCCGTGCAGGGGCGGGACCGGCAACGGGCTTCTTTGCTGCTGCTGGTACACGTATCGGATGCTTTGCAATAACAGCGTCCGCTGCCGACGTCAGAAAATAGGAGCAGTCCGGCGCCACATCCAGCGACAGGATGGGCTGGCTGTGCGGCTGTGCACGGTAGACAATTTCGGCCGGGCCATCGGCGCCCTGACGGAGAAGTGCCACGACGGCGACGCCGTTTTCAAATGCGGCAATCAAAACCAGTGTCCTTGGTCTGTCCTCCGCCGGTTCGGTGGCGGGTGCATAGAACAGTGCCACGGCCATAATCATGCCCTCCTTGGTGCCCAGGCGGACCGTGTTGATGCGCCGCTGCGATGGCAAGTGGTAGATATCGGCCGCCTCGAGAGTGAGTGTGTTTGGTACGACCACCAGCCGTTCCGTGGGTGGACCGCTTGTTGTTGCAAGCTGTGTGTCTGTCGAGTGGGTGGTTGTCGAGTGGGTGGTTGCTGTCATCGCTGTCACCGCTGCCACGCTGCCCACCAGCCCACACCATGCAAACGCACAAAAGTTCATCGTGTTGACGTCGAGGACGTGCACCATCCACGGCTGGGGATGGGTTGACGCTGAACCCAAGGATGTTTTCGCCGTCGACTCCTGATCCAGAGGCAGCACCGTGCTCAGCCGCGCCTCGTCGGCCACGCTCACCTGCCACACCACCAGCTTGTGGTCACGGCCGTGCGTCACAATCTGCCCGGCGTCGTCCCACGCAGCAATGCCCAGGATGCTGTTCTGGTGCGCGCGCCAAACACCGCGGGCCCGCACAATGGCCAAGTCCCAAAGGACAACATATCCGTCGCTGTCGCCGGTGACGAGGCGGGTGTCGGCCGTCATTGTTTCGCCGGTTGACGACGGGCCTGTCCGATCGAGCCGCGCAAACACGGCGGCATGGACTTGGGCGCGGTGGCCGCGCAGGATTGCGGTGGGCTGCGCCGGCAACCGGGCCGCCGCAATGCTTGTTGTGGCCATCAGAAGTGAGCAAGGTCAATATCGTGGACGAGCTAACTCTATGCTGGCTGTTCTTCTGTGATGAGAGACGTACGTCGTGGTTGCAGATGGATGGGCGTTGGATGTCAAGCTTGAGCCCCACTAAAAAGTGTAAACTCAGCGCGTCAGTTACAGCGATGCCTACACGGTCTCGTTGCATTCCACGTCGTTCACCAGATTTCATCCCAGGAAGAACATGTTATAGGTTTGACTCCTGTACCTCTCTCGGTTTTGTATATTCAGTTCTATATTATAATATTTATAACGTTTATTATTGTGCGTCGCAATATGCTTTATGAAATGCATTCGTAGTCTCCTGCTTGCCCAGCAATTGCCCCATATGCTCCTTCCCTCTTAACTCCAAACTAGTGGAAATATGCCGTCAGCAAATCAGAAAGCAATATCTCTTGTAGTATAGTGGTCAGTATACGGGCTTGTCACGCCCGGGACCCGGGTTCAATTCCCGGCGAGAGAGCTTAGTTTTTTGCTTTTTATTGCGCCGCGGATTTTGTTTGCGTCTCTATCTTCATCTTCTTTTTGTTTATTTTTGTCTTTTGTTTAATTTTTTTCTTCTATTTTCTTCTCTGTATTATGTGACGCACGTAGTGTTCTCTAGTGATCATAATATTGTAACTCTATGGGTTTTTATCGGATTCATGCTTTAATTCCAATTTTTTTATAATAAAAAAAAACTCACAGATTGTTGACAAATGCTACAAAAATTGAGCTCCATTCAAGTTTATTTGGCACGTCTATAATTATTCTATGAGCCGCTTGTCTTTTTAGCAGTTGACCCAACATGCCAAGTCTTAATCCATCATATACGTCGAAAATCAGTAGCTTTTTGTTTTCTCTATCCCGAGATACCTCTGCTCTATCAGTGCACTTTGGCACCCAGCTCTCGCATGATCCATTCATATACGGCCCATTGTACAGCATTCACGACGAACGCGCGCGCACTGCAGACACCGAGGCCGCGGAAGAAGACGGACATGCCGCCTTCACGGTACGCTAGTCGAGTGATTTCCATTGTGGAAAGGCGGTGGGGTGTTGTTGCCGAAGAAGTAACAGAAGAAGTTGCAGAAGTAGCAGTACCGAGAAGCGGTGCCGACGACGGCGACACCGGCAGCAGTGCCTGGTTCTGCACGCGCGTCTTAATCACATCGAGTGGGAACACGCTGGCCCAAGTGACGACGCCCGCCAGGCCGCCGCACATTAACGTGGCAGCGGCAGAGGGCGATGTGGGTGCTGTTGCTGCGGCACCAGTCTCTCTCCCGCCCTGCTCGTACCGCCGCCATGCATCTGTGGCCAGCATGTACGACCAGAAATAAAAGCCGTAGCCGATGCTGTCGCGCAGAGCTGTGACGGTGCCGCCCAGAAAGAAGCCGCGGATGCCCTCGGCGCGCCAGACCTGGCGGGCGATGGACCAGGAGGAGGGGGAACTGGGAGCACTTTGGCCGGCAGTGAGAAGAGGTGTGGATGACGGCCCCGCCAAGGCCAGCTGTGCACGGCACTTGATGAGCTCGGTGGGCGCGCTGACAATCCACGTGGCCAGACCGGCAACGGCGCCGGCGACCCATGTCGTGGCGGCGGTGGGTTGTGGATGAGGTCCTTCTGGGTGTGTTGATGAGGCTGACGACCCCGTCAAGAGCGTCTCGGCCTGCCGGTAGGACACAAAGAGGAGTGCATTGAGTGCGCCATAGCCGAGAACAGGTGCAGCTGCGCCGGTGGCGAGCGCGGCGGTGCGCTGGAAAAAGGTCGGGCGGGCGGCAGCCGAGCCGGCGGCAGCAGCAGCACTAGCAGCTGGGCTCAGCCGGGCATCGCCTCCTGCTTGCAGACGGACTTTCACGAGGTCGAGCGGGTTGCCAATCAGAATACCGGCCGCGCCGCTGATGTAGCCGGCCCAAAAGTCAGCGGACATGGTATGTGCATGGGCTTTGATGGCGGCGTGTTGTGAAGGAAGGAAATTGGAATTGCCGAATCAAAGCGAGGTTTTTAGGCCTTAGTGTTGGGTGGTGGCTTCTCGATCACAGGCCAAAGGAACCGCGCTTGGCGTCTTTGAAAGTTCGCTAGCCGTGGGGGCGGGCTGCTATTGGTGGCAGATCAGCGGGAGATCTAAGACGGAGTATGTGAAGAAAAAAATAATCAAGTTGAAAATAATAAAATAAAAATAATAAAACAAGCTGTGCCTGTATCCTTCAATCCTTCATCTTCAAATGCTTCTCGAAATGGGAAGCAAAAAGAGAGCAAGGTGGTAGGGCCAACTTTGGCAAACATACGTCGTAGTTAGTTGAGATACTGCAAAAAGGAATACAGTCATGACTGCATGAAAAAGTAAAACGACCCCCCTGGGACTCGAACCCAGAATCTTTGCCACCGGAAAGCAACGCCTTACCATTAGGCCAAGGGGCCGGTGCTTTGATGACCGTCGCCGAACTATCGAGACTGTTGACCAGCGTTTCGGTCTGCCACGGGCGAGAGGCATCTTGTATTTTTGCATCAACTACCACGGACTGAAAGAATATCTGCTTGTATTAAGGTCTTTATGGATTTTTATTTATAAGGATGTGATAAATACTGCGCTTGGCGTGGAAAGTTGATCGTGCGAATGAAGCACAACAATGCTCCAAAACATATTTCGTCTTCTCGATCTGACTTGCTATGTTTTCCCTAATCTTCTTCCACTCCTCCAACACTAGGACAGCGTCTCCTTGCCTGTTTACAGTGTATATATATGTATAAGAAAAAACAAAAACAAAGAGAGATCAAAGTATCCAGAAAAAGATCAAACAACTATGAACAAAAGTAAAGCTGGCACACAAACAAAGCTTCAAAAAATACAAAACGTCTTCCTTTGCGCCCGGCGCGCTGATATGGAGAATCGAACAAAGGAAGAAGAAAATAGAAAATAGGACAAAAAAGTAGATGGCGCACTATAGACAGAGAAAAGGTGGCTGAGATTGAGGAGAAGTGACTGGGTGTGAATGAACGTGATGGGGAATCCAAGAAAAGAAAGTCTAGAACAACAGAAAAGAAAAGAGAGGCTGCGTGAAGCACAACCTCCAAAACTGCTTCGTCTAGAAGTTCTCCTTGCCCCAGACGAATGAGAAACTAGAGAGAAGAAAAGTTAGCAACTACTCTATTGGCTGTAAATGAGGCTGTATGGTCATAGACGTCGACTTACCCAGGCTCGCTGTACTTGTTGCAGAAAATGTGCAGAGTGCTACCCAGACCCTTGGGACCACAGAAGAACACACCGGCCTCTGCAGGCGTGTGCAGCTTGCGAATACCACGGAAGATCATATCCCAGTTGGGACGACCGAAGTTGGTCGGCGCACGCAGACCCGTGATGGCGTCTTTGTCGGCGTTGGCATCGTTGATCATAATGTTCGTAGCGTCGTCAATCTTGATCTTCGCCGTCAGGTACGTGTGAATCTCGATGCGGTTGTCAACATCCTGTGCCTCAATAGCCAGCAGCAGCGACCGGAACCACTCAAACGAGCCAAAGTCACGGCAAATCCACACAAAGTACACCTTGGACAGCCGTGTCTTGGACCGCGGGTAGTTCATCCGGTACCAGATCGACTTGAGAATCGAGGCAAAGGGAGTGACACCAATACCAGCACCGACAAGAACCGACACCTCGTACTTGAAGACATCCTCAGAAGCCGAGCCAAAGGGACCGTCCACGTAGACACGGGGAAGAACGCGACGAAGGGCCGGGTCAACGTCGTTGTTGTCGCCGTTGACACCAACCACCTTGGAGGCATCCTTGTCCTTACGGTCAAACTCGCAGCCCAGAGCCTTAGCCACCTCGCGAGTGAAGTCACCTACGACACGCATGTGGATTGAGATATAATCCTCCTCGGGAGCGCTGGTCAGAGTGAACGGGTGGTACTGCCAGATCGACACAGCCGGGCAGCTGAAGAAGATGTACTGTCCAGCACGGGTCTTTGTGTGCTCCTTCTTGATCTGAATCTCGCACACGTTGCTGGGGTGCTGAACAACCTTTGAGATGTACGTCTTGTGGCGGCCGCGGAGCTCACGAGCAACACGCTCTGCCAGGTAGACGAAGCCGCCGTACATCCAGTACTGCCAGAAGACACCGACGGCCTGGGTACCGATCGAGATACAGAAAGGCGCAAAATCGGGCTGAATCATGCAGAAAGCACCGTGGATCGACCAAAAGAAGAAGAAGATGACGAACATGTGGTGCGTGTACCAGAAGCGCTCGTAGTTAGCACGGCGCGGCTTCTCAACCGACGTGAGCACCATACCCATGAGGGCAATCAGCATCACGTAGCCCGTCCAGCCGGGGCCGGACACGAAGTTGGCGAGCAGCCAGCCATAGATGCCGAGGTGGTTCTTGGCGGCGATCTGGGCAAAGTTGTTCCAGTGGGCAATGGTGTGGACCCAAGAAAAGAAGACAATCGACCAAGCCGTGGTGATGTGGAACGTAATGTTCTTGTCGAACTGGATAATGCCGTTGAGTGGGGTCTGACGAGCGAGAGAGATGAATGTACGGCAGACGGGGAACAGAATCATGGCGACGTCGAAATGAAGCACTAGGGCGGCAGCACGAGCAATCATATATGTCGGGCCAAATGTGTCGCGGGCGATTTGCAAGTTGTCTTTCCGTGCGTAGTTGACGAAACCAAAGGCGAAAACCATGCCATGAAGCAGCATGAAGACAAAGACGAAGCTGAAGAAGGACTTGTTAGCATCCATTGAGTCTCGTCCACTGACGTTAAAAAAAAGCACGATAAAAGCGGGCGGACATACAATCGACGGTAACCCTCATTAATCATCCAACGGTCGAACTTCTCGCGGTTTGTCAGTTCCTTCTGCTTCTCCTGGGTCATCTCACCGGACAGAAGCATCCGTGTTAATGGCGTCCATCGTGACCGTTCTGACTGCTTCTCCCGGTAGCCGCCGTCGTAATTGTTGTAGCCCGACATGGTCGTGAGTTGAAGAAATAATATTGAGCTCTCGTTAGATGAACTTGATGATCGTATTTGCTGAATGGGACGTTCACTTCCTGGTAAAAATACACGACGCTCAATCCGCTCGGAAACCCGGGCCTCTTATTAATCTGCTATGCTTGATGCGTTTGTTGAAGTTGTCGTAAAAATATAAATAAAAGTAAATGCTGTTCAGAGCCTGCTGAAGAGAAAGATCGATTGTTCGAAGGAAGGAGAGTAATCGGCCTGCGGAAGGAGAGTTTGTACAGTCAATCGTTTTTGAAATAAAGAACGGATTTCGAGTTTGCGAGCGAGGTGAGAGGACAAGTAACGCCAAGAAGAACGTATGAAGTCAGTGATAGACAAACAAACGACTTGTCGCAACAACTGTCTCTCTTCGAAATGAGGGAGAGCGGAGACCAACCCGAGGCGAAAATAAAAATTGGCGATGATGACAAAATCAAAGAAAGAGAGGAAGAACAAAAAACAGGGAAGAAAAAAAAGGGAAGAAGTGAAGACGGGGATTGAAGGAGAAAAGACTGGCTTCGGTGTGGGATGCGTGCAGAAAGGACAAAAACAGAAAATAGGAAAGACAGCACGGAGAGGAACAAGAGAAAAGGAAAGAAAAAGGAAGGGCAGGGGTACGACGTAGAACAGAAGGGAAAGAATAGAATGTGTGGGATGGGTGGGATATCGGGGGAGAGTTATGAGGGACGCCAAGCGTCTGGTGCTTCAGAAAACTAAGGTGATCATCTCGAGACAATGCCTGCACCCGGCGGCTGCTGGGATAGTGAGCTGGGACTGGGTGCGTCTCTGTGTGGAAGAGGTGCGAGAAAGGTTGCCAGGGCCTGGGCCACAGCCTTGACGGTGACAAAGGCAGAGACAAATACGGAGTAACAGAAAAAGGAATATGTAACAGTTGCATTGTTGTTTTGGCTTTGCGGTTTTGAGGTATTGCGACTGGGGTCGGAGGTGCTTTGGCAGTGGGTATCTTGCCTTAAGCCCCGACAGGACGTAACGGTGTCGTGGTACGGAGTACAAATAATGGGTCTTCGAGGGCCAGAACAAGATGCCGTAGGCGACTGAAAAGGGGTGCTCCCTAGGGACCGGAGAGAGTGTTGACTGTCGAGAAAGAAGAGGCAAAGTATACCAATCATTCTAGCAAGTCGGTTTGGAGATTTGATCTGGCATAGAGAAATGAAATGACGATGAAAGTAAAGCTGGTGTACAAAGAAAGTAAACAGCACACAAAGATGCCTGCCCAAGCACCAGTTTCTATTTTTGTTTGCTTTACTGTCTCGAAAACGTGGTGATGAGATAAGGGGCAACGAAGCAGGGTTTGCACAAAGGGGAGGGTGGACTTCATGTCACGACAGCAGCAGGGAAGGTGCGAACGCTACGCAATACCAAAATGACAGCTGCTTGGGCCTTGTCCAAGGGGCTCCTGCATATTGTGTCGGCGCCGGGGCAGTATTGAACGCCTGTAAATATGGGCAGTGCTTGCCGGGGTGGGAAGGAGGGGCCTGAGCGAGGTTTCCTTTTTGGCGAATGAATGTAACGCAATTTGTAGAAAGGGGAACGAGAATTGCACAAATATGGGAAAGTGCGAATGGCCACAAAAAGACAGGCACAAAAGGGGGAAGGAGCCTGGCGGTCACTTTGCAGAGACACCAACTACGCGGCATCGTGCAAGTATTCTACTTGCACCACTGTTAGGTGGTGTCACGGACATTGGAGACGAAACAAACACGGCCGGATTCGGCCTGGGGCGGCGCCATGGGCAGTTTCGATGTGTGGGTCGTATGCAAGACTCGAGGAGAGGGACAAAGTGTAATATTGCACCAGCAAGTATGAGGACTGCAACCAGATCTCAGAGTGAACACAAAGCTGTGTGGGTAAGATGGTACTGCATCTGGGCAGATGGGTATCTTGAATTCGAAAGCAGAGAAGATTCTAAGAGACAAGAAATCGATGTGCATACTCGTCTTTCGTGGCCATTCTCATGGGAGATGACATGACTTTTGTACGAGGTTTCAGGCTTGTAAGAGACCAATTGGGCCAAAAAGGCAATATAGTGGAGCAAGGCAGGAGCGAACGGAGAAGCTGGAGAAGCAAGGAAAGCGCCCACAAGAACAAGCTCAAAAGCAGCAGCCAGCAGGTACGACCACACAAATATGCAGCACGCAGGAAAGAGCAGTACGCGTCACCTTCCTCTGACGTGAAGCCCGTTTAAGAGCATCGCAGCCCTGGGCAAAGGGCTACTAGGCAGCGTTTGACCAGGGCTCTGGGATTTCACAGAACGAGGATATGAGAAAAAAAAAAAAAAAAAGCGGCTTTCACAGATGTGTTTGGGGGAGGCTACAACAATTTCAACGAAAAACCGACAAAAAGAGCAGACGCCCACAGACAGATTGGCGTGCACCCGGTCGCATAGGTGGGTAATGGCGCCATTTCGACAATGCGAAGCGGCTTGTGAAGCTGCTTTGAAGGCCACGATGTGTGAATGGGAAAGAGCGAAAAGAAAAAAAAAGAAAGCACCTGCATTTTGCAAGAGAAAGGGGAAAGACTGCATATCATTGGCTGTTGGGACCCACCCGAAGCGTTACAGGTCGTTTCGTCAGGGGCCTTCTGCGACAAGAAGGGCGGGAGACTTGGGGGGAACGCGGGCCCTGGCCCAAATGGGTGGTGGGATGTCTCGATTGTTTAGCGGTCGGCCAGGGCCATTGAAAGGAAAAGTGGAGCATTTCAAATGCCTGCAGAATATCACGATCTTTTTGCTCCCAAGAAGGAGCCTGCAACGACACCAACACCAACGTCGACTCTTTGGCAGCCATCCACCTCTATCCCTGCAGCTGTTCATACTGAAGGGCACAGATGGATGGGAGGTTTTTGCTCCACAGACGCTACGCAGCCGGCGAGAACCAAAGAATCGAGAAGATCTTGTTCATCTTCTTGACAACCCATTGGCTGCCGAACTTACATCTCTCCGGCACTTCCCAGCCGCCTCGTCTTTCCCATTTTCATGATGGGCCTATGGTGAAAGTCATGGAGATTTTGTGTTTGTCATATATTTGCTTTACTCGTCTTCGCCTCGGTTCTTCTCTACCGGAAAGATGCACACGCTGGACACGTACTTCAGTCCATAAATGCGTGTGTATGTCCAGAGTTCGTGTGCCTTCTACAGCGATTGGGCGCAAAGCATTGCTGCTTGTATATTCCGTTTTGCCCATAATAAAAACCTATAATTGCCCTTCTCTTGTAGCCCGCTCTCGACCCTTTCCCTCCTTTTGAGACACGCCCCGGAAGTCGATCTCTAAACATAGAAACAGGAAGAGTAAAATAGGAGAGAGCACTTTTTGTCACCCCTTTTGTGCACTTATCTCCTTACCAAGAGCCGGCCAAAGAAACAAATCACAATTCCTTACCTCGTATCGTCTTAATCCCCTTTTCATAAACATGGGCATACGTATGTTTGTTTCGCGAGATATGCCACCTATGAACGCGCATTTGGAGCATTGCGGTCTGCCACGGTCTGCATCTCTACGGGAAATTTGAAGGATAGGGCAAGCTATTGAGAGGGCGCCGCATTGGTCGGGAAACAACTTGAATAATGCCTACAGTAAGAACAACGTGCTTGAGGACAGCAATACAGGGCATGCCCTGCTATTGTCGTACTCTACAAGATTAGGGAAGACGACAAAAGCGATATCGTGAGATATGATGTTTCGGCAAAAATGAACTCCATGGGCCAACATGCACAGTGAGATGCAATCGCATACTTTCCCTAAATAACGATTTCACATCGCTTGCTGTGTATGCTTGTTTACCGATCCTGGGCCCATTCAATAACATCTCGATATTTGCCGATGAGATTTCAGGAGGAGAACAAAAGCGTGGGCGGAAACAGCAACGAAACGAAACGGCTCGTTCTGAAGGTGACAAGTAAACAGAACGCTGATAGCAAAACGAAGGAACAACGCTTCTGATAGATCCAACGATTGTGTGCTCCATCTTCACTGAAAAATGCAAGATGCTTGTCACGTCAAACCGAGATTCTGGCTGTGGATTGGAGATATTTATTACTATCTACGGACTACCATACCAGCTCTTCTTGGTGTTCGGCTTTTTGGCTACCTGATTGATGCTTTATTTTTATATATCGTCTATCACGAAGAAACAAGGTGCAGTCGATCTTTGAAGCATGAGGAATTACAGAAAACAGCAATAAGAGCAAAGCGCCCTTTGTAAGCATAAAATGCAAAACTTTGAAAGACACTCAAAAATAGGAGCAAGAAACAAAGCAACCCATTTGCACAGTGACATGAATTAAAAAGCAGTTGAGGTGTGGGTGCATGAATGAATGCTAACTGCGTGCGGTAATGCAATAAGGGAGTAGTAGTATTTATGGAATGGAAGTAAATGTGAAGCGTGGCGTTGTGCATTCATGGTATCGTCGTCTGTCCGTCCGTCTCTTCCTCAGATATCCCGTTCTCCAACCACATCCTGTTCATAAAACCATTTGCTCGCCCTATGCCCTTCCCACCTCATCGTAATGCCGATGCAGAACTGCAAAAAATAAACAACATCCTCCAAAGTAGCACGACGGGAGTGTGCAGCAACCCCGGATCGTTCAAAGTAAAACAAATCGCGTTAACGGAGGGCAGCAAAGCAGAGCAGAAGTGCCCGCTTCGCTTTGGCTCTAGCTCGACTCATGTCTGCATGATCGTAACGTGTAAACATATTGCTCCGATACACCCGGTGGTCGTCTCGGCGTAGGTCGATCAAGTCGTTCAACAAGACGGAATGGGAACAGGGTCTCTGCGTTTAGATGGCGTATTTACGGGTCCACTCGCGCGCGGTCGCCTCGTACTTGGCACGGTCGGTCTTGTACACGTGGGCAATCTCCGGGACAAGCGGGTCATCCGGGTTCGGGTCCGTCAGCATGGAGCAGATGGACAGCAGAACTGCAGTGAGGTTAGTATGTTGGTTCAGCAGATTATAGTTCATAAAGTCCAATTGGGTGTGCCTACCTTTGGAAATGGTCAACGCCGGGCTCCACTGGTCACGCAAGATGTCCAAGCAAATGCTACCGTTAGAGTTGATGTTCGGGTGGTAGATGCGAGTTGTGAAGTTGACCTTGGGAGGCTTGAAGGGGTAGTCTGTGGGGAAGTGGATGGCGAGGAAGAAAACACCGCCGGAGTAAGGAGAGTCACTCTGAGGGTTTGTTAGTAATATGATTCATCAAGGCGCCATGCAACGCTGGTGGGTGTGAAAGAAGGCCGTTGTCTGCGAGAGGTCTTCTATGGTGGTGGCACGAGATGGTCGATCGTCGTCAAAGTATGCCACGACGTGAGAAGTCGTCGTTGTCCCATGCTGTGGCTGTCCAAGACCGAGCCGAATCGTATGTTATCCGTGGACAGCATGTCGCGGCGATGAGCACGATCGGCCGTCATACCCAACACCACACATAGAACAGCCCTCGCAGACAGCCGGCCTTGTCGTTTGTAAAAGCGATCCTAACTTACCGGGCCCATAATTGTTGCCTGCCAGTGAAACTGTAGAGTTTGTTAGCATCACGTCTTCTTAAAAATGTTTACTCATGACATCCTATCTACGTCTCCCTTCCCTCGTGACCAACGGCTGGAGCGAGTCCACCGACAATGGCATTCGGTGACAAGAGAAGTGATGAGGTGGAAGAGCGGAGAGAGGGACAGTGGTAGGCAAATGTACATACCAGGTCTTCGCCGACGGGGCCGGCAGAGCAGGACGAGGGCGGATCACTGCGTCATTGTTAGTTAACTGTATTTCTCCATTAAGGAACCAAAAAAGGTGTCGCGAGTCCCAGCCCCGGATTGAGGTAGATTGGTGTGGTGATGACCCCTGACAACTGCGAAAGTACCAGGCATCATGGACAGGCACGAGGCTGTCCATGACGAGCATTCTTGTGCAGCCGTGCAGCGGTCCGAAGGTGGTGATGAATACGGAAGGTATTCAGAATGGGCAGGTGAACAAGAACCAAAAAGCCCCGCGCACGACTCAGCCCCACCTTGGAAGCCTTATTTTCGGGCTACCCGGGGCGGGGAGAGAGAGAAGGGCAGGAAGCAAAGTGGTGACCGGGACGACAACGATGGCCAAAAGGAGAGAAATCCGGCATGGGAGAAGGGTAACGCGACAGAGAAGGGATTGAGAGAGACAACGTACCGGCCGAGATCCGTGAGTTCCTTGTTAATGCGCTTCAAGGCCATTGTGAAGATGTGATGTGGTTGAGGAAAAGAGGAGAAGAGTTCGGCAGCGTGGTTAGCAGCCTATTGCGTCGGGTCTCTAGAGTTCGTGAAGAGGAATCGACGCGCTCGATGGAGATCGTGAAGAGTGATGTGATGATCGTTTGAGGTTGCTGGTATAACGGTTGAAGATTGTAGGTGATGTTCAAACAAGGGGGATGTTCTGATTAGTTTATATATGGTCAGTATGGAAGATCGAAGAAACGTGGCGAATGTTGGCGCTTGCTTGCGGCTGGCAACGGGCGTGACGGGGGAACAGTAATGACAGACGAATCTAGAACTGATAAAGCAAAAGAGGAAAAGAGCACAGTGTTGCGTGCAGAGTGCAGATGGGGCAAATGGTGATGCGAGGCTGCGTGAGGATCAACAAAACTTACCGATTTGTGAGGTTGGTTTGAATGGAAAGGGAAGAAGGGAGAGATTTGGTTTTGGAAGCGGCGAGGGGAGAAAAAAAGAGGGATGGTTTTTTCTAGGGGAGAGAACAGGGACGAAAAAGAGGGCCTTGGCCGCTACATGGGGGGGCAATGGCCGTCGAAGCAAGAGCGAAAGAGGCCAAATGACGGTGTTTGTTGGTGGGAATGGAGGGGAAAAGAGGGAAAGTGCGACCCGCCGCCCAGTGCCCAGTGCGGGTCACTCTTCCTTTCTTTGCCTGTGCCTCATTCTGCCTTCCACCGCCCTGTGTTTCTGCCTCCACCTTCTTTTGTCGCCTGGAAAGCCGGCCGCCTGAGCCTGGGCCAATCAACGGTCGTCAGGCACTAAGCTAGTCCGCCCATTGTCAGTGTTGCTAGGCGCTTCGCTCATGCCTGGCGGCAAAAATAGGCCCAAAAGGCAAAATTTGCACAGCCACATTATGTTAGATAAGCGTCAATGGTGCATTTTTGGCTGCAACTGTGGCTTGATTTCTGCGATTTGCGCGTGAATGAGAGCTGACACGTCCTGACAAACCGGACATGAAAAAGGCACTTTTGCGACAGACAAGAAACGGACAGTCAGAAAACCGCCACTTTGTATGTTTGGTCTCTTTTCACATTGTTACAAATCTGAATCGACCAACATCCATTCTGGGCTATGTGCATGCAGAAAACTGCACAATGTGCGGTGTTGCCCAATACCCCAAGCTTTTTCATACCCTGATCTCATTTGCCCTTCAGCCCTTTTACGCTTTGTGGATGTGTGCCCAAGGGACTATTATCGCCTCGATTACTGAGCCTAACCTGGACATGACCTGTTTCTCGTTCGTTTCTCACTTTGTTTTGGAACACGAGATTAAAAACTGGCCAGTTGCGACTGTATATTCAGAGTAGGTAAGGAGAGACAGGATTATGGTCAAGATCGGAAAGGGGTCTAACAATCTAAATCACATCGCGTGCATTTGTGGAGTCATGGCCTTTGTCTGATTTTACTGGTGAGGACCCTTTTCTCTCGGCCGTCTGAAAGCATCGTGATCTTGCCGCAGTTGTTTTGTCATTTTGAATTAAGATTGGTGCAACACTGCCGTACTCCGTAAAGGTACTCCGTATACCCAGTGCGCCCTCATGACTCTCAGCTCGTACGAATCAAGCCGATCAGCCATGAACAGAGCCTAAACCGTGCTATATACGGAGTAGATATTACTCGGAAACTGGGCGTGTGTGTATACGGACCGCACTCCGAATGCGCATGCATCGTTTGTGTGACGAGTTGACCGTATAAGACCATGACCCGGATTACATTGTTTTAAAAGTGCGCAAAATCATGTAGCGAAACACGGGTACCTCAGAGTAAGTACTTCGGTTCGCATGGACAATGGTAACGATGAACAAAACAGATGGCTTGGCTATGTTTTTGAAATATCATTGTTTTCAATACCTTCTCCCCTTTTGATCCTGGGATTCTGCACTTGCCGTCGTCTATGCGAACGCCTGCACGCCTGTAATCGCCCGGCCAATAATCAGGCTGTGGATGTCGCTCTGGCCCTCGTATGTCTGTGCCACAAACAGGTTGGCCACGTGCCGGCCAATACCATACTCATCGCTCACCGCGTTGCCGCCAAAGATCTCCTGCAGAATGCGCGCACCTTGCAGCGCCTTGTCGCAGTTCTGGCGCTTGATCATGCTAATCATGTCGGGCAGGCCAACGGCAGCATCGCCGCCGGCATCCTTGACGCGGCCGACCTGAATGGCGGCCAGGGTACCATAAGCGGCGTCCGTGGCTGCATCGGCCAGCTTCTTTTGGATCAGCTGGTACCGCGCCAGCGGGTTGCCGCGGAACTGCTTGCGGTCGAGGGCGTAGGTGCGCGCACGGCTGATGCAGTCCTCGAGCGCGCCCATGACGCCCATGGAGATGCCGTAGCGAGCCTGGTTGAGGCAGCCAAAGGGACCACGCAGACCTTCGGCATGTGGCAGCATGTTCTCGGCGGGCACGGGGCAGTTGTCGAGATGGATCATGCCTGTGATGCTGGCGCGCAGGCCGAGCTTATGCTTGATGGCGGGCGTCTCCAAAGTGCCGGCGGGCGCGTCCTTGCGCTCAACCAAGAAGCCGCGAATCACCTTCTTGGGGGTACCGTCCTTGCCCAGGCCCTTGGAAGGGTCGGCCACCTTGGCCCAGATGAGCATCACATCGGCAATGGGACTGTTGGTGATCCAGGTTTTGGATCCGCTCAGACTGTAGTAGCCCTTCTTGGTTGGGTGCTCGACGGCCACCGTCTCGAGCGAGCCAGGGTCACTGCCGTGGTTGGGCTCAGTCAGGCCAAAAGCACCCACGATCTTGCCCTGGGCCATGCCTGGCAAGAACCGCTCCTTCTGCTCCTCGTTGCCAAACTCGTTGATGCCGCCCATGACCAAGCTGGACTGGACGCTCATGCCCGAGCGGTAGCCCGAGTCAACACGCTCGACGGCCTTGGTGATGAGGCCACCTGCGACAGTTGAGACGCCAGCACAGCCGTATCCCTTGATGGTGGCACCGAGCAGGCCCAGCTGGCCCATCTCCTCCAGTTGGGTCTTGTCGTAGTTCTCATTGCGATAGGCCTCTACGCAGGGCAAAGATGCATTGTTAGCTGGATGTACGTTCCTGACATGTAGAGCCTGCGAATTGTCAAGCTAAATGACAACTTGTGCTGTGATTGTGCTGCGAATTGCTCATGCGCAGAGCAAAAAACGGCTCCCAAAAAGACCAAAAAGACCAAAAATGTTGGCAACGAGGGAGCTTCAGCAAGGAGATGCTAGCCCCCCCAAAAGGAAATAATCGAGGGCTGTTTAGCCCAATAAAATACCGCGAAATGCTGAAAACTACCAACTGTGAAAAGACAGGAAAACTCAGGGAGAGATGTGAGGTGAGGGAGATGAGGAGATTAAATAAGGGAGGTTTTTCTTTGGCCGGCGCGGAGAGGGACAGGTTGAAGAATTTCGCCCCTCCCTTGATGGAGACTTATGAAATCACAACAATAGAACGTACCTTGGAGGCGAGGCAGCAGCTGCTCCTGGCAATAACGCTCAGCTGTCTCCGAAATCGAAATCTCTTCTTCCGTGAGAAGACTCTTGGACGAGAGAGGATCTTGCCAATCGAACGTGGTCGCGGCAGGGGTAGAGTAGGCACGACGCGACACGGCGGGGGTGGTCTGGCGGAGGAGCTGACCGCCGATGCGACGGCAAATGTGTCTAGACATTGTGAAAACTGAAGGGGGTGTGTAGGATGTGGATTGGGGAGAAAAGGAGTTGAAGCAACAAATCCAGATTTACAAAACAAAATCGTTAAAGTACACAAGAACCGTGAGGAGGAAGGTGCTGCTTGACGTCCTTTATGCGGTGTTAATGGAAGGTGCTTTAAGGTGCTCTTCGGGCATAGTTCCGAACCGCAGTATGATGACTAACGGCGAATTATCCGAACGAGTGCCGACTCGGAGGGCCTGGAGGGGATTGATCGGGAGGTCCAGGGCCTCTGTTGCACCTTTTGTGTGCTGGTGATAGCGATGATAGGTACTGGGGAAACTGGGAACTACTGTGGAGGTGCGGGCAAGGTGCGGTCACGGCGTGTCTGGCCAGGTTGTTTTTGTCTCGTTTTGGCGTAGCGGTCAGACCTGGCAGACGCTGCTCCTGCAACTGCGGGGCGGCGGCTTTGGAAGTGCGGGCGCGGGACCGCGTTGGCGCCTTCCTGGCCGCTCTGGCGCTGTTGGGTCGTGCTTTCCCGCATCTACTTTCCCCAAATGGCAGTTGCGTCCCGCCTGGCCACTTTTACGTTCGTTTTAGGTAATTTGTTCTCCATCACTCACCAGAGAGCTTTGAGGGGAGAAGGAGCAAAGAGGAGGAGGAGCAAAAACAGAGCAGAAAGAAGCATCGTGACTCGCCCCCTTTTCTCTCCTCATTCGGCCTTTCTTCCACTCTACAGTGTCGGCGGCTCTCCGACAGTCCCTTGTCCGTTTCATGCAGCTACTTTACTCCATTGCTTTTTACACATTCTCACCCTCTGACTCAATTCCGATCGTGTCGCCAAAAATAACGATTATCGGGAAGACCCCTTGACGGCGTGGAGATATCGGCAGTTGGATGAGGGAGAGAAGCACGGATGAAGGGATTCCCTGATGCTTCTGGCAGATCTCTGGCAGTTGTTGCGTTCCAGATATATCGGGGAAAGGAGAAGAGTCAACAGAGCAGGGCGCCAAGAACTGTCAACCGTGAAGCGAAAGGAAGACAGCCATTCAAAAGCATACCGGTCACTCGGCGAGTTTTGGGTGTAAGATACAACCACTTTGGCCGAAGAAAAAAAAACGACACGGCGGGTAAACCAGCCAAGAGACAAATCGACAAGGCGAGGAACGACTCGAACAAGAGCCTGGCCCTCAACATCGCCGGGCATGGACATCGATCTGCCTCGGCCTCGTGGGTTATCGATTCTCTGTGCCATTCTTGCCGTATCCCTCCCAATTTGGAAATGGTTAACAGGAATGCGCCGCGCACCAAACTGACAGGTCTAGGGTCTATCGATCAAAGAGAAGAGAAGAAGGGCAGAGGGCTCTAGGCCAGGCCACCCACGACCAGACCAGGCCACAAGCATCACCTTTGTTTGCTGTGACGAAGCTACTGTGTACTCCGTACTCGCCTTCTCGCCTCGCTCTACACTATGAACATGGCCAAATTCCAGAGCCTCGCCGTCTGGCCACTAGTATTGTCTGGGCGGGTCTCTGGGGCCTTTTTTCTCCCTCCAGCCCCTTGCTGCTTTGCGTTCTTGGGACGGCCTTGCCTCTCAGATCCTTGCCCTTTTGTACCCAAAAGACAGTCCAAAAGCACACGACCCGTCGCTGCGGAATGCAGATGTTTCAAGCCTCCTCTGAAAATAAGGCAAGATACACACAATTTGCACCTACTCGCGCCAAACCGAGCCAGAGACAAGTCTGCGCGTGGCATGCAGCCCGCCCCTGGGGACGCACCAAAACGGTTTAGTCCAGGAACGCCCAGGGGAAAGAAGAGGCTCTTCTCGCTCTTTGGGAGCGCACTGCAGGTCCCTGACGGGCAGATCTCCATATTTTCTCAACAGCAGTGGCTGTAGGCACGCTTCTCTTGCTCTTCCCTACCCTTTCCCGCCCGTTTTTATGTCTCGCATCGTTCCTTTTTGCATATTTGTTGTTTCTCTGCCTCCTCTGCCTCCTCTTCCTTGCCCCAGTTCTCGATCATTCTGGCCAACGGGAGGCCGTCCTTTGCCGTCCTTTGACTCTCCCTCTGCCCCATCCAGCGATGGTTTGGCGATGGCAGAGATTTCCTGCATTCTTCATCGTGGCCCCCTGCGTTCTGCAGAGGTCGAACTAGTGGTTCGTCTCTGTTCAATGGCCTTGTTCTGCATAGGAGAACAGCAGACACATAAGCCATTCTGCCAGTCTCTTGCGCGTCATATTGGCCTCTTCTCGCCTAGGTGTGGCTTTTCTGCTCACCGTGTCTTTGCCGCAAGAGACACCGCACGAGGCACGCATCATAGTATCTGTGCTGCCTTTCCTCACACGCCCCTTTTTCGTTTACAAACCCCCACACCCCTACCAGTTCCTGACGATCTCTAGCTTCGCGAGGAGGAAAAAGCAAAAAAGAAAGAGGTTGAAGAGACAGAAATGGATCCGCTCCGATGCAAAAGAGCGCGAAATGCACTTTGACAGCAGAAACCCAAGAAGCTCAGAAATGTAGCCGTTTAAGGGGTGGCGGGTCAAAAGTTCAAAGGTTTAATGGATTTTCTTGCCCAGGAACGCAGACATCTCCAGTCTTGAGAGACGATGCCGTAATTCATATAGATTACAAAGTCCTCCCTTCATCTCCTTCATCCCTCCCCCCCTTTCTTCCCTTCTTCTTCGTTTTTTTCCTCCTTGTTCCTTTTCACTCTCTTGCTTCAAAGTACTGTGTTATGTGATTCTGTTTGTTCACTCCTTGTCTGATCTCAGTCCTTGGATGGCATCCGGTTTCTAATATAATACCCCATCCTGCCATCACCATCTGCCGAAACAGAATTCCTTCTCATCCTCATCCTCAACGCAACATCAACAAGTCGTCCGCAGCTTCTTCTCTCTATTCTCTCTTTTGATACCACACACATTCTTTAACGACCACCACATCTCAACTGCAACGTCTTTTTTTTTTTTTACTTCCGCAATCCTCACTCGCCGTTACATTCACGTTCCTCACTTCGCAGCCTTACGCATTCTTCAACCACTCTTTACGAGTAACACATTCACTCTTCACATCTCTCGCAATGGCCTTCTCTTTCCGCTCTTTCGTCCAGGTGGCCGCTGCCACTGCCATTCTGGCTATTCCGCGTGGTGTTCTGGCTGATACCTCGCTTGGCTGCGTCGCTGTCAGCTCGACCTTCACATCCATGACGTCTGCTGTTGACAACAGCCCAGATACCTGCAAGACAACTTGCTCCGGCGGTGGCTACAAGTACTATGGCGTGTCCCAACAGTGAGTTCACATCTTTCAAGCTTTCTGCTTTAAAATCCAGTCACGGGTTTTTGTCCTTCTTTTTCTTCTCTTCTCTCTCCTCCTCCCTCAACACACATCCTAACCCTTCACCCTTCTTCCATAGGTTCTGCGCATGCTCCAACAGCAAGCCTACCATCTCTCAGACTTACGATGCTTCTGCCTGCGACTTTGCCTGCTCTTCGCCCAACCAGGCACAGACGTGTGGCGGCGAAGACAGCTCCACATTCCAGCTCCTCTACAACCTGTACGAGATCAGCAGCAGCAGCGACCCGACTGGTGGTGCTAGCTCAACGGCCCCGACCACCGCCACGACTCCGACCACCACCACGACCCCTGCCACCACCACGACTAGCGGCGGCGCGGCCGCCAGCATTCCAGCTGCCAGCACACCCGTGGACAACCCGACCGTTTCGTCGCCTACCGGTGGCACGTCGATTACAGTGACGGGCACATCCGCCGCGTCTGGCTCGGCTCTGCACGCCGGCCTGTCGACATCGACTGAGGATACGACTGTGTTTATTTCCAAGATTGACTGCAGCTGCACCGACAGCGACAGCATGACGACCAGCAGCGAGGCGCACAAGGCGCACGCCGTGATTACTTCGACGGTCCAGGTCGTTGAGACTGTTTCCTGCAGTGGAGGTGAGACTAACCCAGACGGTCAATGCGTGACCACCAGCACTTTCTTGAGCACCGGCACCATCCACGCCTCCAGCACCGTGACCCTGCACTCGGCCCAGGCATCTGCCTCGTCCATCCCGCCCGTTTCTCTGCCAAGTTCCATCTCGGTATCCACACCTTCCACTTCAATCCCGCCCGTCTCTCTGTCGAGCCCCATCTCCGTCTCCTACCCGTCTTCATCTGAGGAATCTTCATCATCATGCTCCTCGCTGTCCAGCGATTTCCTTGAACCCAGTAGCTCCTCCTCTTCCGCCCTCACCAGCACCGCAAGCACCGCAAGCACCGCAAGCACCGCAAGCACCGCCAGCAGCAGCACACAGTCCGCCACCACTAGTATCCCGTCTGGCTCTGACTCTGGCGTTGGCGCCGGTCGGGGCAACGGCGGTGGCCACACTAACAATGCCGTCCCCGGCACTTCTTCATCTGCATCTGCACCCGCCTCTTCTTCTTCATCTGCCGCTGCATCCGCATCCACTTCTACATCCGCATCTGCATCTGCATCTGCATCTTCTTCTTCTCCCATTTCCTCCACTTCCATCGCGAGCAGTGCCTCGTCTTCCGCAGCGCCATTTGTCAACTCAACGTCCTTATCCTCCTCATACTCCGTTACCTCTTCTTCTTCCATCAGCCTCGACGCAACATCTACTCTCTCTTCTCTCTCCTCCTCCTCCGACACCGTAGCAGCCGCCTCTTCTTCACCCGCGCCTTCATCCGTACCTTCTTCATCAGCACCAGCCTCTGCACCAACATCGACTCCGGCAGCCGGTGGTCCTGGTCCGGCTCTGTCTTCCGTGCCTGTTGTTGTTGCCTCGTCGGCACCGCCAGCAGTCTCGTCAGCACTGCCGCCCTCGGGCCCTGCCTCCGTCGCCCCGCCTCCGCCCCACAACTCGGCCCCTCCTGCCCCGTCTTTGTCCATCAACTACAACTATACGACTACGGAAGAAGTACTAATCACAGTTGTGCCTGTCCCCCTCTCTACAGCCGCTTCTACTCTGTCGCCTGTGACCACCTCGTCCGTCATCATCCAGCAGAACGGCTACCAGAACGGCCCCTACAGCAACACCACCCTGCTCACTACGGCCAAGCCCGCCAGCCCGTCCACGTCGTCGTCGCCCTATGCCAGCGTCAGCAGCTCGGTGCCCGACACGGTTGTGACGGCGGCTGGTTCGCAGACGTTTGACCAGGTGTCGCTGATGAGCAAGGACTGGTACCTGTCCCTCGTTGCCCTGACGGTGGCCTTTGTCCTGCTGTAAAGCGACAATCGGCAGTAAATGAAAAATACGAAAATACGATAATGAAAAACAACAAAAATATCAGAAAATCTCAGCAACACCAACATCAACAAATCAGCTCACGAAACTTTTCCTTTGTCTAACCATTTTCCTTATACTGTCTTATACACTTGTCCATGCCCTCATGGTCAGCATCGGTTTGTCTTTTGATTGCGTCTCGTTTTACATACTGGTCTATTTTGGGCGGTGTTTTTGCCTTTTTTTCGCATTCTCGCGTCTCATTTTACTTACCTCCTCGAGGCTATACCGCTCTGTTTGCACATCTGTTTGCACATCTGTTTGCTTTTTTTTTTACGAAAAGAGGAGAAGTTAGACGCATGATGCTGGGCATCTCGGTCTATTGTTTTATTCCCTTTCGAAGAAGAGCAGCTTTTATTGGAGCGACTAATTGCTTTATACTGGTGGATCGGAGTGAGAGAAACATACACATACTCTAGCTCTGTACAATGTATATTCTAATTCCCGTTAAACGAAAACAATTATCTAAATCTTGGATGCCTCTCTTGGATACTGTGAAAATTGACTTCATGCACCTTTCATGCACCATTCGATGCTATCATCTCCGGTCCGTGATCCTATGATCATATCTAACCTTTCTAGATCCGAGCCGCTCGCTACCGATAACACACCCCTAGTCGGTGTCTAAAAAGTGTCAAAAAGAATCCTACTATCGGAGTTGAGCCCTTCGGTTACTCATACTAAAATGCGACCTAGCTATTCCTCCACCCCCTCACCGCATCGTGCTTGGCAAATTGACCACCAAGCGTTCTTTTGCGCTGAAAAAGGCCGCTCTTCGCTTCTTCCCCAGACCTTTTCTTCTTTCGCATTCGACCAGATTTCTGGCTTGAGTTTCTGGCTTGGATCTCCCCCCTCATTTCTCATTCCTCGCCTCTACTGTGTAGGCTTTTTGGTTACCTTTCGCCTGAAAAAGAGGTCTCACATTTTTGGGCTGTACCACAAGAGCGCACCAACGATTCCGGCGCTGAGGAATGTGAAGATCGCCATTTGACTTTTGCTCCTCCATTGTTCACCTTCAGGATCGACTTTTGACCGCATTTAACAATTTTTTGCATCAATTAGATCGCAACGGCATCACAAGAACGACAACAACGACGTCGTCGTCGATGTATTTATATCGAGGTCGTTGTCCGTCATTGTCGCAGTTCAATTCGGCATCAGCATCCAGAATCATTACAATCAACTCAGCGTTCACTCAACTCAACCTCAACTCGGACCACTGGAACCCCATCCAAACATACTTTACTTTCTTCACATCCATCAGCAATCCATCACCACCATCAACATGAAGGTCACGGGAGTAAGTAATCATCACACATCATCGCAGCTTCTGCAATCATTCAGCGGCTAACCATCCCAGATCTACGTCTACCCCGTCAAGGCCCTCCGCGGCATCGCACTGCCGTCGGCCGAGCTCGGCGCGCAGGGTGTTCGCTATGACCGGCGATTTATGCTGTTGACGACGAAGCGCAGCAAATCGGGCAAGCTGCAAAAGATGCAGCTGTCGTCGTTCCCCGAGTGTGCGCTATTTTCGCAGGAGATGGTCTCGGCCGACGGCGAAGTCGACAACAAAGTCGTGGGCAAGGGCGACAAACAAAACGGCCACAAGAACAAGAACAAGCACAAGCACAAGCATGTCGGCCTCGCTGTGGAAAAGGATGCAGGCGCGTCGGTAATCGTGCACTACCACCCACCCGAGACGAAGCACGACGCCAACCCCGTCGACCGCGCCGGTGCTGAAAAGAACCGCATCATCATGTCGCCCGTGCAGCACCCGCCCCTCCAGATCCCTCTCGACCCCTCCATCAAGTCTTTGAAGAAAATCGACGTCGATTTGCACGGCAGCCATGCCCAGGGCTACCGCATGGGCGACAAGTACGACGCCTGGTTCAGCGCGTGTTTCGGGTTCGATGTGGTGCTGGTCTACATTGGCGACGGGCAGCGCAAGGTGTTGGGCGAGACGCTGAAGACAGGGGTCACTGTGCGCTCGAAGAAGGCAAAGGCAGCCAAGGCAAAGGCAAAGACAAAGTCGCTGGCATCCGTGACGGACAAGTTCTGGCCGCTCATCTTTTTAGAGCTGGTGGCCGCGCTCTGGCTGGAGTTGATTTATGCCTTGGGCATTCGAAAGAAACCGCCACCAGAAAAAGAAGAAGAGGAGCCGTGGCTGACGTTCTCGGACTGTGCACCGTTCCTGGTGACAGCAGAGTCGTCACTGCGCAATGTGGCGGCACGTATGTCGGAGGGGGTGGATGTGCCAATGTACAAGTTTCGGCCGAACATCGTGGTGGACGGCGACGGCGAGGGGGAATGGGCCGAGGACTACTGGGGCGAGCTGACGGTGAGGCCTGGCGTGTCTGCTTCGGCGTCGGATGGTGTGCCTTCCTTGGTGGACTCCTCCCGTGCGAGTACGCCCGCTTCTGATGTCGACGGCGCCCGCACGCCAGCGTCCGGCACTGCAACACCTGTCAAGCTACTGCTGACCAGCAACTGTGCACGTTGCACATCGCTGAATGTGGACTACAAGACAGGCACACGAGCGGCAGGCGAGCTAGGTGAGCTGCTGGGCCGGCTGGCAAAAGACCGGAGAATTGACCCGGGCACAAAGTACTCGCCCGTGTTTGGACGGTATGCCTTTTTGGATCAAAGGGGCAGTGACGGCGAAGATGAGGAGGAAGAAGAGGATGTGGTCAGGATTGCTGTGGGCGACGAGGTGACTGTATCGCGACGAAACACGGAACGGACAGTCTGGGACTGGCCGGATTCGTAGGTGGGTGGAAGTGGAATACCATTGTACATATCATTGAAACCGTTGATTTTGAGCAAATGCAGCATTTTTATCATACTACCAATCTTCGTCGCATCTCGTCTTCTCCCCCAGTGTCATCGCTCAGCTTCATCGTGGCCACCTCCGATATGCACAACGTGGCCGACGTTTGACAGTACTGTCTTGACGCCATCTACTAATCTGTCTCGCAAGCCATTTGCTCCAGAGGCTCTTCCACGTCGCTCACCCCCACCAGGTATTTGGAGAGTAGACTCGGGGATCGCTGTTGGTGCTGCTGCAAGTGGCTGTACAGGTGACACATTTGCTGTAGGAGGTGTCGATGTCAGAAATGCCGATGCTGACGAGACGACGCCTGATGGTTTTGTCGTTCCTGGATTGTTAGCCTTCACCAAAGATCAGAAAAATCGAACAGGGCACCCGAATGATGGACATACTGATATTGCCTGCACCTCCAATACCAAAGGACATTCGTCGTTGGGTGTCTCGGACGGCGGATCGACTTCGGCTTTGGTTGTGATTATTGCCCTGGCTTTGACTGTGGCTGCGACTGCCGCTCACAATGCCGTTCTGTACACACTCTCGAAACGATATGGGGCCGGGTCCAATGTTGTCATACGACGGAGGCGGGTCAGCATCGTACTCGTCCTCGAGGATCGTCAAAAATAGACCGTCAGAGGCCATGGTGAGGTGGGTAAGAGCAAAATCAAAGAAGAAGGGTAAGAAATAAGCGAAATTGAGAAGCCGGCAAGCCAAGAAGCCCAGAAGCCCAGAAAGCCAGAAAGTGAGTCGTCTCGATCGGACAATAAGCTTTCTCTTGGCGATGGAACTTGGAACCTGAATATGGGGGGATGTGAGCGGAACTCCCGAATGCCAAGACTTTTCGACGGCGGCGCGTTGGCGCACTCGCTTTTATTTAGGGAATTTTATTTCTGGGGCCCGGTCCTGTACCCCAGATTTCTTGGGCTGGGCTGCACCTCTCACGTCCTGTTTCTCGGTCGACTTGTACTGGTCATTTCCCACTCTTCATTCGGCATGGCCCTTTGTCCCCCCAAAGCAGGAAACCACTAGCCCAGATGATCCTCGTGGATGATCCTCATGCCCGTCCACAGGTCCATGGGTCCATGGGTCCATGGGACTACGGGCCTACGTAAGGTAGCCAACCGTTTGGGACTGGGCGGCCATGACGAGGTGGTGGATGGAAGGCGAGAGACGAGAAGGGGGAGCAGAGGGGAAAGAGAGAAGAGAAAAGGAGTCAAGATGAACAACATAACCACACCGTCTTCTGCTCGCCACTGGCTCGTGCAGAGATAACGCCAAGACCAGCGATTGGGCCAGAAACGGGAGGGCAACGAACCACACGGCGACTATGACACGCACCTCACATCCAACCACACTTCAACCACGCTCCATCCACACTCTGTATCCCCGGCACTGCATCGTACCGCAAATCCCCACGAGCCAGGGCTAGACCTCAAATCGAGAAAAGCTTGGCCATGACCGCCATTCTTGAGAGCTGCGCACTCTTGGAGTGTATGTACGACGTACTTTGTACTTCTTCCGGGTACGACGTACACTCGATGTTTTCTGTCTGCGCGTGATCTTTCCTTCTCCCTCTTAACACAGTTAAAGATAAGAAAACGACACATGTGGCCCGTGTGGAAATTGTGACGTGACGCATTGACACGAGGAATCGAAAAGTCTGACAGGCAAGTAAGTGTCTGTGTACGGAGTACGAATTACAATGCTTGAGCGACAGCCTCTGCCGTAGCGTATTGCTCCGTGCTGTTCTTTCTCTCTCGATTTATTCATGGTCATGGCAAACGCCATTCAACGGCCATCTCCGCGCATTTGGAGCCAGAAACAGCCCACTGCGTAATACGTCAAAGACAGGGCGAGCAAAAAACAAGGCCTAGAAAGGCTGCAAGGTAAGGCCCGGAAGTGACACGACCCGGCGCTTGTTGTCGGAGTGGCTTGGCTCTGATGGTTTGGAAGACGATCTCGGCTTCTTTTTTAGAGGCTGAGCAGCGTACAGCCAACACTGATTTCTTCTCGTTGTAATTATTGGGTAGTTTTCTAGAAAAACGGAATAGCAAGCTAGCAGAGTTTGAGAATGATTCAAACCCGGTTATGCCGTCACGGCGGACAACAGACGCTCTTTATCTGACCGTTTTTGGGATGAATGAATAGTGGAAGAAAAGAGGCAATATAAAACAGACGGTGGCGAGGCGGAGCATCTGTATTGTATGGACGTCGTATGCACGGGCGGGACACGGATGGGACGAGGAAGAAACAATTGCCGGTATTGCTCGAGCAGCCTCTGCTTTCTTTTGCCGCGTCCGCATAAAGTGGGCTCGCACCGACTGCCCATGAGTGAGAAGAAAGCGCATTCGTTTCAAGGTAAGCTTTCTTCTCCCCTTTCCCTTCTTTTCCCTTCTTTTCCCTTCCCTTCCCTCTTTTTAATCTATTCTCTCAATGGAGATCCCGCTTCGTCTATCCCGGACGGAAGCGAGAGGAGAGAGGGGAAGAAGAGAAGTGTGAGGAAGAGGCAGTAGCAGAAGAGGAGGAGAAGAAGGAAATCATCCGCTCCCTGCTTTTCGTTTCCAGGTAGATCTCGTGAGACTACAAGTCACTATTAAAGTTGTTCATCACGGCGATGACAAAAGTCCAAATATGTGAACGTAGATGTTGCAGGGAATAAATATTGAGAAAATAAAAATAAAAATATCATTAGCACGACTCTGTGGTAGATGGGTTGATCTATCACACAAAAGGAAGCATAAACAAAATATGCGAGCGACGTAAAGGAAATGAAAGATGGCAAATTATCAAGAAAAGTGCGAAAGAGTGAATGTGGTTTATCCCAAACGCCGACTGCCTTGTGGACTTCTGCGGGGCTTCTGAAAGGACCGGCAAGTTTCAAAAGGAGTGAAAATAAAAAGAAAGCAAAAGATCGCGGGAGGGTGCTGTCCCTCAAGAGACGCCCTCAGGAGACGCCCTTTTGCGTCTAGGTGGGATGGCTTGTGTCTGCATTTGTACGCCAGTTCGGCCGTTGACCCAAGCAAAGAAACAAGAGGAACAGAAGTAGAAAAACAAGAAGAAGAAAAAGTGGTAATATGGAAAAGAAAATGGTATACACAAAACGGGAGCCAAAAGCAGTCAAGTCACAGGCGAAAAGCTCAGCGCTTACAGCATGCCCTTGCCCTTGCCAAAGAGGCCGAGGCGGAAGCCCTCGCCCTCGCCGGTGCTCATCCACACCAGCATGGACACAATGCCGGAAATAATAACGATTGTCAGGATCGAGGCACCGGCACGGTCACCAGCCGTAATGGGGCCATAGGTGGTGGTTGCGACCGTAGAACCAACACCAGCGGCGGCGTTACCCACACTCGTACCACCCGTATTGTTAGTATAGGCGGGCTTGAGGGGCTCGAGCGTAATCATGACACTCATCAGAGCACCAAGAGCGTTCATCTCCTGACCGGCACCGGTGTCGCCGTCGTATGAGCTAGTCGTCCAGCGGAAACCGCAGGTGCCGTCGGCGTTGCAGTTCTTGACAGCGGCCTCGGCCGACGTCTTGAGGACGGGCAGGATGGTGTCCTTGATAAATGGCGCGACCTGCGTGACCTCGGCCAGCCAGCGGTGCAGGAAGCCCTTGTACGCAAGCATATCGGCCGTGCACTGAATCGAGTTCGCCAGCTCGCAGGAGGGCTCGACAGCGATGCCGTTGGGGAAGAACACCTCGAGCGACCGGTTCGTCAAGCTAGTCAGGCGCTGCTCCCACAGAGCGGATCCATTGGTCTACATTATGTTAGCAGGAATAAACAGTAGGAATAAAGCGTAGTATGTGGCACTGGGTTTAAAAAAAACTTACATAGTTGTACATGAAGCCAGCACCCTGGATAAAGGCAGCAGCGACGTAAGAGAACTGCGCCTTGTTGATGTCCGTGCAGTTGTGTTCGACGTGGGCCCCGTCGTAGACGTTGTACGCAGAGTCAATGTAACCAACACTGGCCGTCCAATTGTAAGCCTGCTCGGCCCACTGAGCGTACGAGTCGTTGCCAGTGTAGCGGGCCAGACGGGCGCCGAGGTTGAAGAAGATGCCGTTCGCGATACTGTTCTTGTAATCATAACCGTTGTTGGACAGGGGAATCTGCCAGCGCAGACCGCCGTTGCAGTACTGTGTGTCCCAGCGGGCGGCTTGGGTGTTAAAGACAGCCTGAGCCAGGGCGAGCCACTGGGGGTCCGTGTCGGGTGGGTTCTGAAAGTTGACCTCGGCGGCGAGCATGGCAGACATGCCCCAGAAACCTTGATCGTCGTTACCCAAAGACGCCGTCCAGTTGGCCGGCTCGTAGCTGTTACCCGGCGGGCCGGCCTGGAAGACCATGCAGTACTCGGTGGTCGGGTTGTACGAAGTATCGCCGGTGTAGTACCAGTAGTCGATCATGGTTCCCCACATTGCGCCGCCCTCCCACCAGTAGTAGTCACCATTTGGTGGAGGACCGGGGAGAATGCCGGGCGTCATGCCTGGGGTATTGGTCAGTCATTGTACGGAGTACAAGGGGCCAACTTTGGGCGAGGATGTAGGATGGAAGGGAAATAGGTAACTGCAGCAAAGGAAAGCAAGATAGAAAAAAAGAAGAAGAAGAAGTAATTAAGACATACCAGACAGGTTGCCCTTGTAGTAGGACAAGAGGTTGTAGGCAATTGTTGCCATGGCATTCTTTACCGACGCTGTGGTAGCAATTCACGGTTAGCCGTCAGCACGTTCACGATGCGATCGTAATACGATTTGCCAAGCCCTCTCCTACTTCCCAATCCATGCCAGCGTGCCAAGACCAGCCCACGAGCATTGACATGTGGATCCCGCAGTCCAGGAAGAGTGCAGAATCCAGAACTGCAGAAAACTAATGATGACGCGTTCTCACACGTGCAGACATCCGGAACATCGTGGGATGTCCAAAATTTCGCTCACGGTGGTCTTGCAATGCAGCAGAGGTTTGGGAGATGGCAGGAGAAGGAGAGGGGGGGCGAATAAAGTCAAGTGAAAGAAGGGGGAAACGCACTTGACGAGCTGAGGTCGACATCAATCTGGGCGGTGGCCGTGGTGGCGCAGGCCGCCGCGACGAGAAGCGACTTGAGAAGTGATGGAGCCATCGTGAATCTGGCGGGGGGTGTAAGCTGACGGTTGATCGCCGTTTAAAAGCTAGATCGTGGTCGGTGTCGCTTGGACTGCGGCGCTTGGCATCACCAGATCGAAAAGCGAGAAAATAGGAAGAGTGATTGATGGGCGCTGTCTCGGGAGGGCGAAGGCGAACGAAGGGCCAAGCCGTCTTGAGCAATCGATCACGGCTCTTGGTATGTCTCTTAGACGATGCTTGGGAGTTCTTGGGACTCTTGGGCGTTTCTTGGAGGCTCTTGGAGTTTTCTCTTGGCGCTGACTGCCTTTTCGATTTTGTCGATTTAGAGTAAATGGGTCGCAGCCGGGCTTTAAGGGGAAATGTCGAAAACGAAACGGACGATGAAGTTGGATCAAACGAGCGAAAGGATGCGGATGGGAGGTCGCGCGCAGCGAGTGGTGAGGTTGTAAAAGAGAAAGAAAAAACGAGAGAATAGGGGCTTCGCAACGAAGAGAAACGAAAGAACGAAATGAATGGAAGGCAATCGGACAAAAGACGAAAAACAGGTCCTGTTGGATAGTGACAGGCTGGGGGAAGGAACGAAGGGCGACCTGTTTTTCGACTAAAATTCTAGGTTGGCTGGGGACGTGCTACTGTACTGGGCAAAGGGGGGCAGCAACAATGGAGGGAAAGGGAGAGCTATCGACAAGTATTGGCTGCTGGGAAAGAGCGAACGGGATCAGCGTCAGAGGCAGCATCGTTTTGTGGGAAGTGTGGGTGTGCTTCTGCAGCGGGTGGATTGCCATAATTCCAGAACAGAAGGAGCTATCGGGCCAGTCAAACGGGGAGGCAACAAAGGGGAGAAAGGCCCGGCTGGATAGGGCGGCAACAGCAACAGGGCAACAGGGCAACAAGGGGAAGGAACGATGGGACGCATCAACGTTCACGCCAGCGGGAGCTGGACGCCCAATCCACCCCCATTCCAGCGGAGCACTGGCCAAAAAGCAGGAAATTGGGCAAATTGATCAGGACGTTACGGGGCCAGGAACGGACGGCCAGTGTGTCTTGCACAGTGGCAGTGGCGGCTACGTCCTGTTTTGCGAGAGGGGAAACGAAAAGAGAGGAAAGAGGGAAAGGGAGGGACATACGCATTACGTACGGTACGTCGCTGCAAGGGTCGATGTCGTGGTTTATACCTATTTAGGACTAGCTTTGATAGATTTTCACCTGCGTTCTTGCTGTTATGCAGGTCTTTTGGAGCGCGCAGGGGAAACCGCGCGGACCTGGAAAGGGGAAGGCGCAACCCCCTATTTTTGGACACATTGGTAGCGCGTAACAAAAAGCACGCGGAATTGACAGGCATCGCTGTTAGAGGGGTACCTCTGAGGTTCTGTTCCTGCACTCGCTCGACACGCTAAAAAGCGATGCTCACTACTGAGTAGCAGCCCGGACTTCTCCAGTGCTGTCAACGTTCCATGCAGTGAAGGACTCCAGTAAGAGAGCCCGCGCGCCACTTCGTGCAGGTTTCGATGTCAGGGCGACACAACATGGAGTGCAGGTACGGAGTACTTCAGGCGAATGAAACTGGATCAGTGAGGCGCAGCACAAAATAAGGTATTACGAGTCGCGACGAGCGCCAGGCAAAGAAATGAACACGAGAGACGGCATCGCAGTTGCCGTAACTGGGAAGATAATGCATTTGGCAAGTGCGAAGGCGAATTGAATTGGAAGGAACAAAGAGCGACGCAAGTACGTCGTAAGTCAGCAAACAAAAGGAAGGACAGGCCGAAGACTGGCCAACACGAGATCTCAAAACAATAAAGCCACAAAAGGAAAGAGCATAGAAAAAAGCAAGCCAATAGCCAACAAAATATCGTCATTGAACGGCCCTTTATCAAGCAAGCTTTCAACCGCATCGTCCCGCTATGCAGCAGGCGGGCCTCTAAAGTGATGTGCCGTTGTGCCAAGAACAGGAAGCTGGGCAGGATCAAGCGGGAGAGACGACCATCACAAATTGCGGCGAGGACGAGAGATTACTCCGTACGTCGTACTCCGCACAGTGGTCAAATTAAGTCACGTGAGCGTTTTGTCCACGTGATATGTCACGATTGCTTTTCACCAAGTACACAATGGAGCATCGCCAAGGAGGCCCATCGTCCAGTATTCAACTCCAGAAATAATTATACTGGAATATGGTTCGTTTCTCCTTCAAAGATGAGAAGCATAGAAGGATAAAAAAGAAGAAAAACGTCAATCACCCCGACCATGCCATATCTCGCATCCAACATAATCGGTCCCGAGTCTGACTTTTCCAAACTTTTCATGTTCTATTCTTCAATGATGCGAGTTTTCTACCAAGGAAAAATCCAAACGAATAAAGTCCAGTGGGCGGCTATAGAGCCAGGAATAGCTCCGCGTCGTAATATTGATGAGGTCATCAGTTTTCCAAACTTTTGGGAAGCTTGATGATGTACTACGATCTTCCCCTCGAAATCGAAAGAGACGGCGAAAGGCCGTCGATAAGATGTCCAAAGTATGTCTCTACCCAAGAAGACGAGCAAAGGAAAGAAAGGAGAAGTAAAAGGAGCAAAAAAAAAGGGGGATTCTTGGGCAATAAATGACCGTGATGGGCAACCAGGGGATAGATGGAGAAATCGAAAAGGCAAAAAATACGTACATATCTTCATTGGCAGAGCCTGACTGTCTTTCGTACATGTAGGTGCCTACTACAGAGCCAGCAGAGCCGCAGGGAGTGCATGGTACAAGTAGGACGTCAATTAGTCGTCGAGGAAGACATCATGTGGTCATATATTGATCATATTTTTTTTCTTTTTCACGAGTCCGTCAAGGTTCTGCTAAGAGCCATTTGTTTTCCATGCTGTCTTTTTTTTTTTTGCAAGGATACCATCCCATGTCTTTATACCAGCATCACATAGGCACAGTTCCAGTATCTTGCACCCTTTAATCTTTTACTCCTAGCTTACATGCATAGTATTAATCTCCAGGGCTTTTTTGTTGGGCAAAAGTAGACGCTATACATTTAATGCCGTATCGAAATGCCAATGTGATGTTGTTATTTGGCACTATGAGAAAGCTGAATAAGACGTCGATGGCAGGACTTACTGTCATATGACCATGGCTTTGAACCCTATTTTGTGTGTATGTGTGGATATATATATGTATATTATATATATAAGCCCGCCCTCTTCCTAGTCTTCCAGATACTACATCTACAATTTTTACATTCAGTAGAAACCACAACTTCGATAGTACTGACAACGCGAATCACTTCGACACTTCAAACAACCTCAAGACACAACACCCCCACACAATCAACATGGCCAACAATGAGAGTAGCCCACACAATACTTCAGCCACCACACCTGAAGATACTGTGGTGGGTGACGGTGCTAGTGAACAAACAGTCATCAACGACTCAGACTCCTGTCGCGGATACACTGCCGAACCCGAGCCCAGCCTTCGCCCAACACGCGAATCAACGCCAGAACCCGAAACACTGGCCCAAGATGCCAGGATGACATTGGCGCTGGTTCGCGTAGCCATCCGCCGCATATATACCGTCGTATACGATGTTCCCCGCGAAATCCACAGAAACACGTGGGATCCGCGACCCCTATCAGATGACAAGATGGCGCAAAGGCAAAAGCAATTTGCAGTCGAAGCCGCAGAGAGCATCCCTAAAGTCCTCGAGAGCCTGCACTCGGTCCTGGTGGCTTTGAACGGAGACAGTAGCCTGCCAGAGACGATGCGGATGATTGCCGACACTGTTGTGGAGACATACAGCCAGCTGGCCGAATTCAGCGCGGAGAACGACGCCGTCAATAGAGAGGTCGCGGCAAAGAAGAACGCAAAGCCTACCGCAACCACGGCTGCCGATAAGGAGAAAGAAGACAAAGCCAGACTTCAGTTCGAAGACAGTATTTTTCTATCTAGTGGTTGGGTCACTCCTGATCACTCTTTTATTTACCACGTTATGATTCAAAAGTCGTACGATCGTCTTCTGGAGCGTGTTCGCACTCGAGGACAAGATACCCGAGGACAAGACACATCAGATACAAGAGATCCACCTACAAAGAACAACGAAAACGAACAAAAATTTGCTGCCCAGGCGGCAGTCTTGTCAAGAGTCGACATACGACACGCCATCCTTTCCGCCATGAAAACCCTCACCTCAACCACTGGGTGCCATTACACTCCCAGTATCCTACGCGAGTGGACCACTGTGCAACGGGAGCTTCTCTCGCAGTACGTGCAGTCTTGTACGGGCACGGGTTCCAAGGGCGATGGCACGTCGAATCTGGCAGGCACCACTGTACATAGTATCTCGATGCTGTACCTGGAGTATTCCCGCCGGGCTCTCAAGTGGATCTTAATGGAGTTGGACGACACGATCGAGCTGAGCGTCTCGGACGAGCCAGGCGAGCTGGACAGCAAAAAAAAGGGGAGAGAAAAAACGACAGAGTCAGGCCCATTGTCGAAAGCCCCAAAGCAGCAAAAAGAGACAAGGAGAGCTCCACGGTGGCGCCTCTTCAGAAGCAAAGGGACGACGAAGGATGCCAATTAGATGTAGGATGGGCGACGATGGAAGGTGGGAGACCATGCGTTGACTTTCCCAGTGAATAGATACCATAGATACGGCGCTGTCGCGTGTCCTTATTGCTTATTACAACTTTTTTTTTTCTTTAAAAAATACTCAACCTCGACACGTCAGATAACAAGTTTCCCACAACGAAAGTAATCTGCACAGGCCAACGTCAAATGAAATAATGCAATGGACGGGAGCTGCATTATGCCCAGTGAGAGCCATTTTGAATATTTCTGGGAATGGGGAATGCAATTTCTGTACGACGTATTCTACGACCCGCCGCAGTCGAACAATAGAAACAATAGGTCAAAAGTGGGGCGAACCCGTGCCACAGTACCAACGTGCAAGTGCCCAGAATTACCCAAAAGGGAAGTTGAGGCCTTCTGGTGGGACAGCTCCATTGAGGAAAGAAACACCATGGCAGTCTGTCAATACACGGTGTTTTTCATTGTAGGCCGCAAGCATTGCATCGCCGGCCGGCATAGCCAGGTTGGACTGCTTTATACATACGGAGACGTGAATTTTATTTGCATCTCAGCATGACTTGATTTGTTTCGGACTAAAACGACATTATTATCATCATCATCATCATCATCATCGACATCGACATCTACATTGACTGCATCACCGGCGCCATCTTCTTTGACTTCACGACAGCTATACCATGAGTGCCTCAGCAATTCTCAGAGCGGCCAGCGCCGTTTTGATTATTTTGCACTTGCTCATAGGCACAGAAGCACTACCGGTAAAGGTTCTACAGCCCGGCTCGGCCACGACGACAACGATGATGATACGACGATGCCGACAGTGACCGTAACCGAGACGGTGACTGTTGGCCTACCCGTCAGCGCTGGTATGCCAGCATGGCCGGTCATGACAGCAGCATGCCTATTTTTTCTCTCCTCGCCGACATATCGTCTGCTTTTGTTGAGATAAAAGACACATTGAGACTGATACTCAAGGAGCTCAAGACGGACCTTCGCATAGAAACCGTACTGGCGTGCATAACAGGGAGTCTCACGCTGATCGTCGCGTTAATCACTGGCGCTTGGAAGCTCCTCCGTGCTTTTCTCGCGCGAGTCTGGAGAAAGATCTGGCACAAGCCAACTACTGCACTCCCTATACCTTCCAACGAGGAGGTTGCGAACATAGTTCGCTCAGGTCTTCTATTTGCCGTCCCCGCCAACGGTGCTCCCCCCGTCCCCATCGCCGTTCCCCTGCAGAGCCAGGCTCCAGCCTATGCACAAGCTGCAGCCATGCTGAACACGGCCACGACGGGCGTGACAAACGCCCTGCTTTCCTCCATAGCTGCCGAGGCCGCATCAAGCGCCGCCAACCACCCCAGCTCTCCTGCCGCCGTTCCTAATGCCGCCAGTTTCGATCCCCTGCGCCGTTCTCCTGCCGACCAACCGTCCAACAGAGATCCCGGCGCCAGCCCTCGGGGCGCTCTCTCAGTTGCACCCACCGGCAACAATGCTGCCTCCTCGTCCAGTGTCAGTATCAACTCCGGGGAAGGCTCCAACAGCGTACGCCGAAAGGGCCTAGAAGGCCGCAACAAGCTCGCCGCGATCGGCGAGCAGTGAGCGCATTCTCTCCTCCTTCTCCCCATCCTTTCTTCTTCTCCTTCCTCTCCGTCCTTTCTTTTCTTTTTCTTTTTCTTTTTTTCTTTTTCTTTTTTTCTTTTTCTTTTTTTCTTTTTCTTTTTTCCTTCTCCTTTTCTTTTTTTTTCTTCTTTTCTTCTTTTGCGGTTCCATGCGCTGTGCGCTATGTCTCGTTGCCATGTGTTTTTTTAAAGAAAAAATCTCCAAAAAAAACTTGAAAATATTTTATATAAAAAAAAAGCGTCTGATTTCTTTTCTTTTTCCTTTTTTTCTTCTTTGTTTTCTCTCTCCATCTTTTTTTCTTTTTTTTCACATTTTGTTTTGTATCCCGCCGGGTTTTTTGGAGATTTTTTGGGGGGACCAGGACGAAAGACTGGCACCTCTTCGTGATGTCCTGGACAAGTACTTGCTTTTTTCTCTCTCAAGAAAATGGCAAGGAAACCAAGACCAGTCTACTTTGTTTCTCTTTAGGCCGCATTGATAGTCTTTTACCGAAAATTGTACATACTTTCTCAATAAACCGCGTCTCCTCCTGTCATACTAGTTTCAACTGTCCGTCATGCTTTGGCTACCACATCACGTACCGCTGCATCAAGCAATGGGATTGGAACGCAAAGTAGATCACGTTTGTATACATGCGTGATGAAAAGGAGGATTCGCGTGACAGTACTACATCTTTCCAGGACGTCGAAATCTCCTCCTCGGACTTTTGATGTTTACTCAAACAAGGCACGGCGGGCCATCTTCTTTACGTGCACTCATCTTTAGTACTGTGCATAGAGGGAAACAACTCGAAATAGGTATATAACGCAACTCGTCCACCTCAACAAAGCGAAAAATAATAACGGGATAAGTCAACTGATGAGTTGACAAATATGAGAGAGAGAGAGAGAGAGAGAAAGAGGCAACAAGAGATGACAGGTGACTAGAAAAAAAAAACTAACAAAAACGCAGAGGTTACAAGATTACTTTTTTATCAACTACCTCCCATTTTTCGACAATCTTCCGCACCTTCCAAGCAACACACACACACACCTCTCTCGCTTAGCCCTGCTTGGTGGGGATCTCGGTGGCGACGGCGGCAGCCTCGCCCTCGGACGAGTCACGCGCAGCCGGGGCCGTCTTGGGGCGGTGCTTGAGATCAGCCAGACCGTAGTAGACGAGCGAGATGATACCGAGGACGGCCGACAGGACAGAGAAGGCCATGGCAACCTCACCACGCGGGGTCCAGCCATCAGGGATGTCGTCGGGCTGGACGTTCTGGCCTGTGAGGTCAGTGTAGTCCTCGGTGTTGGCAGCGGCGTTGCCGACGGTGGGGACGGAGGCGGCAGCGCAGGCCGCGTAGTGATCATCGGGGATCGAGACATGAGTAGGAATCAGCTCGGGAGCCTCGACGAACGTCATGGCAAGACCAGAGGCCATGTGCCAGTCAATGTGGCAATGGAAGGCCCAGACACCCGGGTTGTCAGCAACAAACCGCATCACGACAAAGCCCTGGGGCGGGAGGACAATGACATCGCGGCGGATGGGAATGGCCGGGAAGTCGGTGTGGTTGTTGGGGTCGTAGCCGATCGGGTCACCGTCGAGGTACGAGTTGAAGTCGGGGCCCAGAGGCGGCTCACGCTGGATGACCTGGAAGTTGTGGCCGTGCAAATGGAAAGGGTGGGAGCCACCGTCGCCGTTGTTGAGGACGACCTCGACGACCTGGTTGTGCCCGAGGACAATGGGGTGCGTGTACTCGCCATAGACGACCTCGGTGGTGCGCAGGTCGCCGGCCGACAGCGCCGTGTACAGCGTGGGGACCTTGGGCATAGTGTAGGTAATGTTGTTGAGCTCGGCGTAGTTGTAGCCCGTCATGAGGTTGACCATGTACACCGTCACGTTGATCTGGATATCCGGCTCGGGGAGAAGGGCCATGCCGTCCGTGGGGACCAGCGTGAAGTCATCAAAGGGAACGAGATCGTCGCTGGTGGCAGCCGTAATCACAGCCTGCTCAAGGGGCGCGTCCTCGTTGAGCACAAGCCAGTTGGTGTTGTTGAGCTGCAGGTTGCTCGGGATGCCGTCCATGAGGTCTGAGTCGGCCACCGTGACAATCTTGTAGTTGAGCTCCGTCGTGTTGGCCGTGGTCAGCAGCACACTGTAGCGCTGGGCAATGTGCACGTACAGCACGCTGGCCTCCTGAGGCTCGGTGTAGACACCGTCGACCTCGACAATGGTGAAGTTGTGGCCCTCAATGTAAATGTACTGAGCAATAAAGTTGCCCGTGTTGATAATACGCAGCAGGTACGTCGTGTTGGGCTTGACGGCAAACGTGTTGTTCTGGCCGTCGTTCATGAGAAACGAGTCGGGGATGGGCTCGGCGCCGCTGGGGTTGTACAGCGACATGAACTCGGTGCTCAGGTCCTCCATCATATCGTGGTACCAGTCAGACAGCGTGATCGGGATCTCCTCCTCGTACTGGCCGTAGAACGGCGCATCCACGTCGTGCACGAGCAGCGCCTGGCGGTAGCCGTCGGGGTAGCAGTAGTCGGTGTGGCAGTGGTACCAGTAGGTGCCGTTCTGATCAACAGTGAAGTTGTAGGTGAAGCTCGAGCCGGGCGGGATCGGGCACTGCGTGAACATGGACGCGCCGTCCATCTCGTTGGTGCCGTTCTGGAACATGCCGTGCCAGTGGATCGACGTGCTCTTGTCGCCGAGGCCGTTGTACATGTTGACCACCAGGCGATCGCCCTTGGTGACGTTGATCAGCGGCAGCGGCCACTCGCCGTTGATGCCAATGACCTTGCGGTCGGCCATACCGTCGGGGTTGGCCTGGACCCACGAGACGTTAAAGTCATAGTTGACCGTCTTCGCGGCGGCGCCGGCAGCCAGGGCCAGCAGGCCGGCGACGAACGCGCGGACCATTGTGATAGAAAGGGGAGGATCACGCACGAGGGCGTGTTTGGATGATGAGTTTGGTCAAACTTGTGTCAACCTCGACAACGAAGACGAGGATGAATACACAAAAGAGAAAAAAAGAAAAGAAAAAAAAAAGAGAGGAAGGGGGGAGGGAGGAGGAAGAATGAGGAAGAGATGAGACAAGAGAGGAAGGGAAATAAAAATGAGAAGGGGAAAATAAAAAGGGAAGCGGAAAAGAAAAGGAGAATGAAAAATAGAAGAAATGGACGATCAGAAGAGGAGATGGACGGGTGGCAGCAGCTAGAGGGGGGTGGGGTGGGAGAGGAGACCTGGGAGCTGGGACCTGGGACCAGGAACGAGGGGACGACTACTGGGAGACAGCACACGGCTAGGTAGAGCAGTCACTCGCAGAATTGATGCTGGGAAAGGTGATGTCGCGGAGGCGGCAAGGGAAAGGTGAGATTGACCAGGAGAATAGAAATGAGAAGAACTTGAAGGAGAAGAAGCAAGACTCCGAAATTGGAGCTTGAGATGAACCTGAATTTTCTTTTCCTTGGGGGGCGTCTTCGTCCCGACTCCTAGCAACAAGCCTGCCTCGGGATGCCAACGGATCAGATAAAATTGTACAACAGGGGGTGAGGACAAGAGAGAAAGGACGACGAGAAGGATCACAGGAAAAATTAGAAATTAGAAGAAAAAAAGCAGACCAAGATAGTCGACACGAGGACCCAGGAAATGGGCAGAAGAAAAAGAGAACAAGCTTCAGAGCTATCCCATGCATACAGCTAGGAGGGGGTGTGGTTGTGTTGTCTTTGACAAGGCAGACGCTAGAGAGCGGAACCGGAAAGCAGGCAGAGATTGGGCCTATTGATTCTCTCGTTTGCCCTTGATATATTCTAAACTTTCCTGGTCCTTTTTCGCTTTCTGTTCAGCGAAACAACCGCGCCCCATACTTTCCTCGAAAAATCTGATAATATTCTTGCTGAAAACTTTTCCTTTTGGCGTCGAGTCAAGCATTTCGGTACTGGCCGTGGAAGGTTTGAAAAAGAAAAGCAAAAGAGGTTAGCGTCATAGAAGAGTAACTAGCCAAAAGGGGTTCTTTGGTCTGGTTTGGTTGCAGTGGTGGGTCGTGAAGCGTGCAAGTCAAAGTGGAGAAAGCAGAACAGCCAGAAACAAAATCCACGACCACAGAGGCTAGAGACAGAGTCCACCGTTTCCCAGGAGTCCAGAATCCACTGCTGCCCTTTTGTGATTGCACAACTCCATCCACACTCCGTCCACGTCCATTCATGGCTGTTTGTCTCGTCCTTTTCTCTTCTTGGCCTTGCGTCCGGTGAACGCCATACGGCAAGGTGGCGGAAAGGGAGATGGCATACTAGAGAAAGCGAGAGAGCGAGAGGGCGAGAGGGCGAGAGCTACGAGAGCTACGGGTGGAATTTTGGAAGCCATGTGGGCATGTGGGCAGCGCCATGGACGTCCACGTGTACACAGTACGAATTAGCAGCGTTGTGCTGTATCTGTCACCACTAGGAGGTTCTGTTGCATCAGTACGAGTAGCCTTGATTGATAAGAGATGTTGGGAAAGTGTCAGCACGAAACACAAAGGTACAGCATAGCGTCGACAAGAGGCACGAACGCATGTCGCTCAGCGCGGCTGAATCGTGCCGCTTTGGTCGATTTGTGTGTACGGAGTACGCGGCCAATTTTTCCCTGTACTTTTTAGTTTTGTGTCGGGCCCCCTCTCTTCATTGTTCTCCCGAGAGCCTTTCTCGTTTTCTCTTTTGGATTTGGCTGGCTGTCCTGTCTCGCCTCGCGGTCTGCCTCGTCAACCGCCGCGTAAACAACTGTTGTACGTAAGGAGCTATCGGTCATTTTGTGGGACGTGGGGTGATGAAGGAAGAGAGGACTGCGTGCAAAAACAAAAACACCAAATACGCAGACACAGATACACGAAACAGGAGGCAAAATTCTCTTTGTTTCTACGTTCGAATCGTACGGCACGGTCGCGACAATCTCTCCTAGGACCACTTCTTTTACCGCCATGCGGTCCATCCCATAATAATGGGGATGAAAGATGAGCGGGCACATGGCACATGATGATCAGTAAAAAGGCAATAACAAGCGAGGGCAACGCTGATCAGTGGTGGGGGTGTTTTCTGGCAGGCAAGAGTAACCCCATAGCATGGCGACAGCATGGCTGCTGTGACCCATGTGTCTCTTCGTAGCAATGCAGTTTTTCAATTTGAACAGGGCAGGCTGGAGAAAAGGTCTGCCGCTGGGTGGAAGTTCAAGCTTGCGCTGCCAAGACGGTCAGTTGTCAATCTATGCCCAGGGGCGAAATCAGAACCAAAAGATCAAAAAGATAAAGGATCAAGAGCTGAGCGTTAGGAAACAGGGGTCGAAGCTGGGACCAGCAAAAAAATACATGAAAGAGAAAAACGTGTGAATATTAAAAGTGTGTGCTGTAATTACACGAAAATACGGAGTAAACGATACAGAGAACGCAGGGACTAGATCTCCGTTGTCGGTCTCGACCCATGGTTGTGTATGCAAATATCGCATGTTTCTCCCACTTGGTTGCTTTCTTTTTTCGACTGTGCAATAAAATACGGCTTTGCCAATAATGGTAGTCGATTGTGGTGCTGTACTGAGTATTTCGAATATTTGGTAATGCGTGCAACCCTGAGGCGTTCCTTCCCCCATTCCTGTGCGCCCAGACTCTGCGTGCCTTCCTGACTGGTCCCGAATGACTTTTACAGCGGATCAGATAACTCTAATGGGTGCGTGCTTCGGCACCGAGGAGCGCGCGCACCTGCCCAAAGAGACGAGACAAACCCGTAAAAGTGGGACTATTGTATTAGTCTAAATCACAGTCAACGCAACTCGTAAAAATACAGCGAGACAACACATTCACAAGCTTTCCTCTAGCACCGACAACAGTGTCGTCTTATTCTTGTCATTATTGACGTTATCAATTCTGTCTTCTCCAGCTGGCGCAGAAAAAAATTCGTATCCCAACAGACGTGTTAGCTTCCGGCTGCATCCAATTACTACTTTCGTCTTTTTTTTTATCAGACGATCAGATAAAATTTTCACAAAGGCACCAAGTGCGCGAAATGCACCAGAAACGTCCAGAATCATACCCATAAAAGCCTTGGCTACTGCCACTACGGACACCCACAGCCGCTGGGTCGAGGCGACAACGTCTATTCAGAGTCTAGCATAGCAAGCCACCAAATTACGAAGGAGCTAGCATGAGGCACAACAATAATACCGAGAAGAGTCAGAGGAGGAGAAATTTTGAAAAGAAACGAAATAGCAGAGACAGGGAAAAAGGGAAACACCTTAGCAAGGCACCGAACACGATTGTCCTGGATTTATTCAAAGGCTTTTACCTCCTGTATGCACAAGCACCTCTGACAAACAGCCTCTCAGCCACGCGGCGCTGTTGCAGAACAGACGATCCGGGGCAGCACCAGGTGACGGGGAGTCGGGGAGGCGGAGAAGTGCCATCAACAGAATCATGATGTGCACATCGCACCCCCGGCTGGCAAAGAAGATCGAAACGTGGAGGAAGACCTGACAAGAAACGAGACTACTGCAACGCCCATACGAACATGCCCATAGCACGATGCACACCCTGACATCCTGACTAGTGACTAGGTTGCCTTTTTTCTTGAAAGCCTGGTAGGCTTTAAGCAAGTACCCAGTCCGTGATCGCATGGTAGGCATTTTATCTTCCAGCCATCGAAAAGGTTTGGCGATCTTTTACGACATCCATACTGGCGCGCTCTGCTTGGGGTGATGTTTTTCTTCTTTTTGGCGAGTCTGCAGTAGTGAGTGGGGTAGCAATCATTGTCTGCCCAGAGAAAAAATGCTTCGTAGGAACCCAAAGAAAAAAGACCAAGCTTTTGATGTGAATGGCGTTCGGGTCAACAGTGGGAGAAAAAGAAACGAGGATTGTGGCCCACTGTCAGAAACTTTTTTTTCTCGTCTCACTGACATGGCCTATCAAAGAGAGCCAGAGAGAGTCGCCCTCCGCCATTCCGCTATGCGGTATTTCCGCCGTACCCGTCCACTCCTTTCTTTTTCTTTGCCCTTCTTGCATTCTACAAAGTACTTGCCTGTCCTGTTTTAGGCTTTCTGCTACAAGTACCGCCTCTTGACCCAGTTCACAGGCCCGTCCAGGCCAGGCACTGGGTCAGGAGAGACCACAGAAGCACCAGTCGGAGGACCCAAAAATAGAGGATCGGGGTCGTCCCAGGCCTTGGCGTCCACTGAGGTAAAGTATTAGGAGCCAAGAAAACTGCCGCCAAGGCGACTGCAACAGCCTGCGAAGCCATGACTTTGGCACACGACTTTGGCCAAGAGGCCCCTTGGTGGCCTCTAGCACGGGTGTACGTCGTAGTGCTGTTTCTGTCCAAGTATCGCTGAAGGCGGTGTTATTTTGTCAACTTAAAACGCCTGACTGTTGAGATTCTAGGCCGGTCTTTTCAGGGTAGGGTAGTGCGAGGAGTCTTTGTCTTGTCATGCTGCCCAAGCTTTTTGTGTTCCCGCTGCCGACACTGCTTGGCATTTGCTTGTCTGGAAGTCTTTGGGGAGCGACAGCCTGAAGGGAAACAAACAACACATGAAAATACAGAGTACAACATACAAAAGAGCGAAAAAAGGTTTCCAAACCCACAAAAAGTCACGACTCAACTCAGGAAGACGCAAGTAAAACTCTATATGCACTTTCTGGATATGCAATTTATCGGCGGCAGCAGGAAGCAAGCCACACAAAAATTTGCTGCGTCTAACTCGGCTCGTTCTTGTTTTGTGTGGTTGTACGGAGTACTAATTTTCTAATCTTTGGGTACTTCACTTTCAGCCCGCGGCATTTTTATGCCTCAAAATCAGATCAAGAGAAAACCCGCTGGGATACTCCGTAGTTGCAAAGGGGGCAGGAAAGAGAGGGAAAAAGGCGCACTAGAAAATAGAGCGGATTCAGTGCCGATAATCAGATGGTGCGGAAGATGGAAATGGCCAAATGTCGAGATAATCTCCCCACACCACCTTTCTTTAGAGCCCCTCCCCCTCCCACAAGTCATCTCTAGCTTTTTGGCCCCGTAATTACAGAAAGCCACGACTTTCTCCAACTGCTAAGCTCCAATCGTACATGGAAACGATTCTTCGCCACATTGAGCTAAGTGCTGGGTCTTTTGTGAAGGGGTGCTAATATGGAACTGGTACCGGTAGTGCAGCCTTAGTCCGGGTTGGCTGCTTTTTTTTGCAGCCAGCACCTGGTTGCCAGCAAGTGCACAATGTGTCGGGCAACTTTTGTTTGCCTTTTTCTTCCGTCGACATATCTCTTCAGTGAATGAGTGTGCACAAGGGCCAGCCGGAGGGGGAAGGGGGGGAATAGGGAAATACGAAAAAGTATGTCGTAGTTATGCCAGAGCCAAGGCGTAGTCAGGGCATTCGTTCTGGAACTGGTGGAGAGTAGTGGAAGAGGAGGAGTGGGGAGCGACCAGGCCACGGGCCAGTTATCAATCAGTGTTCCTCGCTTTCAGAACGCCGAACCGAGGCCGCTTCGTTTTAAACATGCACCTGTTCCGTGCAATCTTACCAGGGCAAAGTATCTTGACAACCAATAGCTGAGTCGTCGGAGTATTACGACGTAAATACTGGAGTCTTCATTCCCGATAAGTTCGTTGCGATGTAAGATAATCAACGGGTCGTCGACAAAGTAAGGTTAACGAGAAAGACAATACAAACGTTGATCGACGTAAAGGCGAGGCTGAAAAAAAGCGAAAGAAAAAAACGCGTGAGGTGAGGGCCTCAAAGCAAAAAAAATTGTTCGTCCCAAATTAGATGGGTAAGTATCTAAATCCCGACAGCGTGCAGTAGTTTGTCCAAAGGAAGGACACAAAAATATACGAGCACCAAAGAGGCGCGCCTAGCAGGGTATAGCCTTGCAATGGCCGCAGACATACCGCCAAAATGCCCAAGATGCTGCCTTTTCAGACATCGCTCCTTTTGCGGTGGATTTCTTTTTTATCTCCCTTAGCACACTCTTCAATTCTCTTTTCGTTTTCCCTATTCATCCATCTGGCCATCCTTCTTTCCGATGCCCTACAAGCCACCGACATTTTCGTTTGTTTTATCTGATCTTGTCCCCCAGCAAGCGGACGACCTTGTGTGCCCTAGGGCGCAGTTTGCCTTGTTTGCCACTAGATTATCTTTCATCCTGCCATCTATCTTATCTGTCCAGGGCCCGCTACCATCCCGATATTGAATGACCACCATTGAGTTCTGACAGGTTATGTCTAGCCGCGTGACACAATGTGGACGTGTTTTGCAGCCCAGATATCTATGTACATACATGATACCAGACACATTGAATCATTGTAGCCGCCCCACAACAATTTCAACGAGCAAAAGAGCTACTTCCACAGTGGGTGTGGTGGATGTGTAATGTTGACGAAAAAGTTTCGAGTCGAGTATGTACGAAGTACTCCGTACAGAGCAAAAGGTTCCCTTGATCCTTGATCCCTTGATGTGCAATCCACACCCATATTGCGGCAGAGCCTGACAGAATGGGCAGCTGCTTTTTTATGGTCTAGGCCATGTGCAGCTTGCCATTCGTCAGAAAGATAGGACCACTGGCCCCTCTTTGAAGCTAAAAAGGAGATAAATTCGAAAAACTAGCTGCAAGGAAATACGACGTACGTCGTAGTCAAGTGCCACAAAGTCGAAAAAACTAAGAAAGTCGATAAACTAGCAATCAGATAAAATCGATAAAATGATTAAACGACATTAAATAGAAGATCAGCATCCTTGAGATAAAAATCAAGCAACACAGGAACAGGGGAAAAGAAAGAAACTCGACAAATTTGCGGAACCCAATGGCTTGCCACCTAGCTCGAGACTTGAAGAAACAAGCGTTTCTTCTTTTTTTCTGCACTTGACCACTGGGGAACAGTTATTATTGCTGGCGGTCTTCACAAGTGCCATCTGATTGTCGTGGAGCTCACCCGTCCCTTCCACTTACAGCTTTTTCTGGTCATTTTCCCCTTTCTTCCCCTTAACCTCGGTCACTGCCCCATCTTCTCTTCTTTTTCTCATAAGTGCTCCTCGTATTTTCTTTTTTTGACGCTTCACGCGCCGGTGCCTTCTTCCTTTTCTTTCCCGCGAACTAGACATCCTCCCGGTTCTTTCGTCGTCCGGTATTCGCAGCAAGAGCTCACCAGCTTTTTGCCGTTTTGCCATTCTGTAAGCTAACCATAACCTTTCCTTCTTCATCTGTACTGTACATTCACCTTCATCCCCATCTTTGTTTGGCATATCAGCACCGTCCCCAAGCTTTTCCTGGGCACTGGTTCGTTCTCCCCGAAGGCGGAGACAGGGATTCTTTTCGTTTCTGTCATGAATTATGATAATAGAATATAAACAACAACGAAAAAAGAACTGAACTAAGCCGTAACTTGCCTTCATCTCCTACGCTCGTCTCGGCCCCAACGCCCGCTCCCCGTTTGATTCTTGTCTCGTGTGCGTCCGTCCCTCGCCCATCGCCAAATTATCTTTTCTTTTCTGGCATCTTCATCTCTACGCACACCCCCCTTCTTTGGCACTACCCACGGTCGTCTGCAGCTCCTCCTGTCTACGGAGCACGGCTGGTACTGGTCTCCTCTGGTTTGCTTTTCTGCACGCTGCCAGCCGCTGGCGTCTGCTACCACTGCCCTTACCCTGCTTCTTGTCCCTCCTGTCCCCTTGCTCCCGTCCCTGTCTCTCCCCACTCCACTGTGGTAGCTCCGCATCTGGTCTCTTTTTCTTTACCTTCCGCATCCTGTATTTCCTTTCTCTTTTTCTTCTTTTTTCTCCCTCCTCTTTTTTCTTTCTTTTCCTTTTCACATTTCCCATCTCCTCATCTCTTCTTTTTTTTTTTTTTTCCCTTCCTCCCCCTCTTCCTTTTGAGGAACATCTTTTTTAACTTGCTGCTTTTACATCACCAGAAAGCAGTTTTGGTCTTTCACCCTCAAAGACCTCTTTTTTTCCACAACAAAAACAACACCTAGACGTTTTGAAGGAGGATTGCCACAAGCAGTCCTTCCTCCCCCCGAAACAACCGGCACCATGGGCAAAAACGTCTTCGCCGTCCAGGTGTTCTTCATCGTCTTCCGCGAGTGCCTTGAGGCTGTCATTATCCTCTCGGTCCTGTTCTCGTTCCTGAAGCAGGTTCTCGGCGGTCCTGACCAGGACCCCGCCATATACAAAAAGATGCGCCGGCAGGTCTGGTTCGGCGCAGGCGCCGGTATCTTTATTTGTCTCGCCATCGGTGGCGCCTTCATCGGCGTGTTCTACGGCCTCGGCCGCGACATCTGGGCCAACACAGAACAGCTCTGGGAAGGTATCTTTTACCTGATTGCGACCATCATCATCACTGTCATGGGCCTGGCCCTGCTCCGTGTCAACAAGATGCGCGAGAAGTGGCGGCTCAAGATTGCCCAGGCCCTCATCACCCACCACTCCATCAAGAACGGTGCCGGCCAGTGGCTGCGCGAGTGGGGTCGCCGCAACATCATGTTCATCCTGCCCTTCATCACCACGCTGCGTGAGGGTGTTGAGGCTGTTGTTTTCGTTGGTGGTGTCTCGCTGAGTCTGCCCGCCACGGCCTTCCCCATTCCTGTCATCACGGGTCTCCTGGCTGCTCTGATCATCGGCTACCTGCTGTACCGCGGTGGCAACTACATGACCATCCAGGTCTTCCTCATCTTCTCGACCGCCATCCTGTACCTGATCGCCGCCGGCATGTTCTCGCGCGCCATCTGGAGCCTGCAGTACTACGTCTTTTCCAAGCGCGTCGGCTCCGATGTCGCTGAGGCTGGCAGTGGCCCTGGTTCTTACGATATCTCGGAGACCGTCTGGCACGTCAACTGCTGCAACGCCGAGACCGACAACGGTTGGGACGTGTTCAACGCGCTGCTGGGCTGGGAGAACACTGGTACCTATGGCTCCGTCATCTCCTACAACATCTACTGGCTGTTTATCATTGTTTCCGTCTTCTTCCTGCTGTACGAGGAGCGCACCGGCTGGCTGCCGTTCGCCCGCCCCACGCTCAACTTCCTCAGCAAGGTCCCTGGCTTCAAGGGCTGGGCACGCAAGCGGATTGCTGCCCACCAGCTGGACGCCGACGAGGTTGTCAACCAGGTGCAGGCCGAGCACCTGGTCGTTTCCAACTAAGCGGAGCCCATCCTTTTTAATTGGAAACCCAAAATTATACAGGCGCCTCAACTTGCACCATGGCCCTCCTTGGCCTGTGCTGAGGGCTCATTTGGTATAAGTCTCCCTGGTTTGCCCAAATGACTGCCTGGGACATCAGCTCGGCTGCCTTCCGCTGAAATCTCTTGCACCGTCTCTCCCTGTCCATCGACCACGTTGATGTTGTCGTTAGATTGGAAGAAACGGAGCAGACAACTCTCTCTCCCATATGTGTGCTTGCACACATCTTCTCTCTCCCTCATTTACCTCTTTATGACCTGTTACAATCGACAGGCCAACTTCTTTCCTGTGAAGGACCGCTCTGACCTTACAATATCCCGTGTCTCTATTTTATTGTTTTCCCGCCCAATACTTGGGCACCAGTTTCATCGTTTTTTGTTGCGTCGAAGCCTGGTGGGGGTGGAAAGAAAAAAGAAAAGTTAATACCACTTTGTTGTTGCGCTTTTTTGTTTGCTATTTGTTCCAAGATAAAACACAACCGAATCTACTCTCGAAAATCTGCTAGTTGAGCTTGCTCTTTGGGTAGATGAACATATGTGTGCTGATGCGTACGATTAAGGTTTTCCTGTAGCCCATCGTGCCTTCCTTTAAAAAAGTGTAATGATTGACGCTATGCTAGGATCGTGCCTTCCCGTAACGTCATGCGTGCCACGCCATGCGTGCCACTTCCTATCATTTGTCCTCCATGCCCAGCCCCTCGCTCCTTCCCTACGCACCTTCCAATCCAAATTGAGCAGTCCACTCAGCACATCTAGTAATCTCGTTGACCCCAACAGACGGCTTCACCTTGGCCACAGCTGCAAAGAAGTCATCGACAGTCAATGGTGGTGCCTTTGCCTTGCCCTGTGGCACATTCTTCCAGGTCATCGGCTGCGCGCCAGCTTCGTTGCCCTCGCACGGCACCCACCATCCGGTCGTGTCACGCTTAAAGTACTTGGCACCACGAACACGTTTGATGGGCAACATCAAAGCATCTTGAACAGCGTTGGCGACATCGCTGCCGGAAAAGCCGTCGGTACGGCGTGACAGCTCGGCACCGATGGCAATCTCGCGCTGCCCACCAGCTTCGCCGACGACTTCCGTCCAGTCCTCGCCACCGTGGACACGGAACAGCTCAACACGCGCCTCGGCATCGGGCAGGGGAATATGGATGCGTTTTGAGAAACGACGACGAATGGCCGGATCGAGCGACCAGGGCAAATTGGTGGCGGCTAGCAGGACAACGCCGTCATTACTGCCATGGCCAACACCGTCCAGCTGGACCAGAAACTCTGTCTTGAGGCGAGCTGCCGTGGCATCATCACCGCTTCCACCGCCGCCGCCTCCACCGCTTTCGCGGCTGTTGCACAACGCATCAATCTCGTCGATAAAGATGACAGACGGCTTCTTCTCACGAGCCAACTCGAACAGCTGGCGCACGAGGCTCTCGCTCTCGCCGAACCACTTGGACGTCAGGTCTGTGGCGCTGATGCTGAACAGAGTGTACTCGACCTCGGTAGCCACAGCTTTGGCGAGGTACGACTTGCCCGTGCCTGGTGGCCCATAAAGAAGAATGGCCCGCCGCGGCTTGCGGTTCCCCTGAAACATGTGCGGGAACCGCAGCGGGAACACAACGGCTTCCTGGAGCTCGTCCTTGGCAGGTGCTAGGCCGGCTACGTCTTCCCATCTCACATTGGGGCTTTCGGTGACGATGGAGCTCATCAATGACTCACGCAGCTGCTTGGCCATACCACTTTTGGAGTCCTTGTCGCTGCCGTTGTCACCGCCTCCACCACCATAGCCCTGGGTGCCAAATTGCGACATCCGGGCAGCGTTCTGGCTCGCGGACATGGCCGCCTGGGAGTTGATCTGCATGGCTTCAATGGCGTCTTGCAGGCGCTGCTGGTCTGCTTGTTGGGCTGCTTCGGACTGGGCGGCGTACTTGGCCTGTGCCAGAGCCATTTGCTGCTCGGCCAGAATCTTTTGTTGAGCCTGCGCTGCTTGCACGGTTTGCGAGTATGTCGACCCGATTTGCGAGCCCGTGTCGACAAAAAGTTTAAAAATGTCCTTGACGGTACTGCGGAGGGAAGGCTGAGCGGGCGTCTCGCGGGGCAGATCCCGAGTGCCGTCTGCAGCCCCGCCGTCCTTCCCCTTCCCACCGCCAACTGCCGCCTCAAATTCGGCCGCCTTGATCCGCGCCTTGAGCCCGTACTGGTCATTGATACCCCGCAGGTACTGCTGGATTGCCACCAGGTATATGGCTTGCACGAACTCTTCGCGGTCCAGCAGTCCATTGTGGTCCAGGTCGGACTTCTCCCAGATCATGTTAATGTCCTCGCCACTCAGATTAGACTCCGTGAATATCTGCAGCGCATGTGCCGCAGTCACGTACTTGGGCTCTTCAATAACGCCCATTGTGCAAACCTCCCAAAATTCTGTGGCGAGGCTACGGATATCGGCTGGCATGGCCAGAGTGTTGACAATGGCATCGATTCGCTCCTCGTCTTCAGACTTGGGTGGCTCTTTCTCCTGCTCTTTCTCTTCCTCCGGACGGAGAATTGGTGGAACCTGCTGGTCTTGTTCTTCGGGGCGCAAAAACGATGGAAGAGGAGACGCTGGAGTGTCAGGCGTTGCCACGGTGGGAATATAAGGGGTCGGTGTTCCGTTCGTTCTCGGTGGTAGTGACACGCCGGGGATGTACGGAGTCGGGGTCGGAGTCGGAGGTGATCGCGGCTGGGCCTGGACAGATGCTGGCCGAGGTGGTAGTCCTGGGGTAGCTCCAGGTGGTGCGCCAGGCAGGGCACCCGGAGGGGCTCCTAGTAGTGCCGATGCTGGCGGTGTCGGTGGTGGGGGCGGAAGCTGGGTGATTGGAGAAGCAGCTACCGCCAACAGGTGCACGGGTGGTCGCTGGCCGACCACGACGTACTGCATGGCCTCGCCGCTCAGGCCATGCTGCCGCAGACTGTACGGATACGCCTTGGCCGTGTTCCCCAAAAACGACGCAAACTCCAAGAAATACAGATTGCCATCCCATGGGCACAAGGTCGTCCGCTTGCCCAGCTGGAAACCAGCGGACAACATGTCCACGCCGACTGTCAGTGCACGCAATTCTGCAACTAAACTGTCAGGCAGGCCCTGCCAGCGCAGAGCGCCGCCACGTGCCTTAATGAGGACACTGTCAGAAGGGCCCCAAAAGACATATTCAAGCTGTGTTTGCTGAAGGGCGTTGCGCATGGGTCCGGTAAAATGGACAAAGTCGGAGGCGAGGCCGGCAAAAGCATCAGGGAACTGGCCTGATGCCTCGGGTGACAGCATCACCTCGCCAGTATCGAAGCTGACAACATAGGCGCCATAAGGTGAGAAGCTGACATGGTCGACGTTCGCATAAGGTTGGGTCTGGCGGGCCGTGTATATGGACTGGAGGAAGTCGGAGCGGTTGGAGAGTACTGACAAACACCGCAAGGATTAGTATTGGCCACAGATCAAGTGCCTCTTCTCATACCCGTACATCTTTACTCACTATTTCCATCTTTCAGCATCAAGCAGTATGATCCGTCGACGCCTGTTGACATCCAGTCGATGCGTGTGCCGCCGAGTGACTTGTCCTGGAGTTGGTCGCCAAGTGAGTCCCAGACAGTCTGGATCGGCGCTGGCAGCTGCCGGCTGGCTGCAAAGTGGTCGTTTCCAGTAGCCCACGACGAGGCCGACGGGCCAAAGTAGAAAAAGACCATTGCGGTGTGGATCGTGCTGTGTTTACATGAAGAATACGAGTCTGAATAGAAGAAGAAAATATATTCGTCGGGACAGAAAGAGAGAAGAAATATGACAGCTTCTTGCTTAAACCTAGGCAGGCCAAGCCTTTTAAGAAAAGATTACAGCCTTTGGGGAGTCCCCTAGCTGGCTTGGCTCGGGTCTTGCCTTCTTCAAGTTCAGCTTTCTTTTCCCTCTTGTTTCGAGTCAAGCCACGCTCCCCCTTTCTCTCTCTCCTCGTTGCCCAACCGAATGCATGGTCTGAACCGATGACAGAGAAATACAAAATCAATATTTTTGCTGCGGTCCGCAACAGTCTAGAGCCTCTCATGCGGCAAGTGCGCACTGCTACCCTTTTTTTCTTTTTCTTTTTTTCCTTTTCCTTTTTTCCTTTTCCTTTTCTTTGGCCTTGCTTCATTCTCGTCTCGTCCCTTCACACAGCCCTCGCCAAGACATTTCAGCCTCAGCACAGGAGGGGTTCCAGTGGCTCTGGTTACCCCAAACTTTATGCTTGTTTTTCCCTCTACTTATCTGCTCCGTAATGTCTGCCTTGGACCCCTCTTTCTACAACAGGGCTAGGTTGGATGGCGGCTGGCTGGGCATGGCCCTCTTCGAGCCAACTTTCTTGTGGCGTTTTTTGTTTTCGTGTTTCGTTTCGGCATCTGTCTCTATTCCTATGACCGCTTCCCAAAGGCTCGTGTGAGCTGGAATTTCCTCGGTAATTCGACAGCAAAATGAAAGCATGAATGTCGAGATATGCTGGTAAACAGAGGCATGGTTGAATAAAGACGTTAGATATTTGACTTGACAAAGCACAGCCGAAATAGGAAATGGTACAGCGAGTGTTGCTAAAGGTTCCTTATGCCCCCTTTTCTTTCGTGCAATACCTTCATTCCAAGTGAGGTTTTGAAGAGTTATGAAAGATTACTGAAATACCCCAGTGCTACTAAAAGCTCATTTTTAAGGTTTCCTGTTTTTATGTCTCAATTTTTTTTTTAAAAAAAAAAGAAGAAGAAAAAGATCAATTTACACACATAAAAAAAGAAACCCCCAACGAAAACGCTGTTGCGTGTTGAACTAAAAGTAAACGATTTGAACAAAAGCAAGTCAAAAGAAGGCTTCGCAGATAAAAACAGTGACAGCTAACGAGCTGTTATATAAAACGTTAACGACAGCCGTAACGGCGAGTATGATCTCGCGCTGCTTACAGTCGAGACGCTCCAAGAAACCACCGAGGTTGAGGGCGTGACGCCGCTGCACGCTGAAATGTACGGCATTGTCACCTCGATCCACCTGGACATGCGCAACTTTAATCAGGCCGAGAAGTTTGGGCGACAGGCCCTGGAAGCGCGGGAGCGGTTCGACAGCGTGGGCGACAAGCAGCTGGTGGCGGCGCGGTGGTTCTTGTCGTTTGTCGAGCAGGCGCGCAAGGCGGACCAAGAGGAGCGGTTGCAGCGGGAGCGGGATGCGGCGGACGAGGCGGCAATAGAGGATTTTCTATAGAATTTCTTTTAGACAAGCGGAGAGGGCAGCGTCAATATGGTCAAGGGGGGTGGCGGGTAAATTTTCAGGAGTGATGCAAAAACATATATTCAAAAATCATAAAGGGGCGAGAGTGTGCAGATTCAAAATCATAATATCGTATTCGGAGTAGCATAAAAGTATCAAAGCAATAAAAACATTCAATAAGCAAAACGAAACAAAGTCGTGATCATTTCATAAATAGTAGGTGCAAAAGCCAAAGCCCGGGGAGGAAGTCAGAGAGACCAAATCTGCAGAGCTTGGCACTGCATTCAAAGACACATGTCCATGTACAACTCGAACTCGTCTTGCCCACAACAAAAGCAGCCCCGTACTGCAGTCCTCAACTAAAATGTTCGAGAATGACAGGAGATAACAATAACGAAGGGTGAAGCTTGAAAGGTGGTAGATAAAAAAAGACACCAAGGCAAGCCTGCAGGATACAAGAACAGCAAATATGATTGTGTGCAAATGCAAGGTCGTAGCTATGAAGATGAGAATGATGAAATAAGAATGGGGCATGACAATGAACGTAAACAAAAAAAGACTAAAACTGAAACAACAAGGAAACGAGTCCCAGACGGAAGCAGCCACAGATAAATGCCACTCGAAATATGGGCATACACTTATGTCAGCATCGACACGATCTCAGATTCTGAGATTACGACGAGTGACAAAAGAGAAGATAAAAAGAGACAAGAGATAGAGAAGCGTATACAAGTGCATACACTCCCTCGCTCTGGACTCGTGCCATTGACCTCCCTATTGTCCTTTCGGAGGCAACATGGGAAGAATGGTGTTATAGTGCTCTGCTGGGATACAACGATAAAAGATCAAATCGGACGGTAGGCCAAGACAAGGAAATAAAGACAAAAAAAAGCAAAATGCGTGAATGCAAGAATGAAAAATGCAAGTTGTGACAACTCAATGACATGAGAAGAGAGGGTTTAAATGAGAAATATGCAGCACTCAATCAATGGTCATATCCAAAAGATCTTCGGCGTACTTGTCCAGCTCGATGATACGGAACCGGCCAGTTCCCTTTTGCTTCCGCTCCAGCTCGCGCCAGGCGTTCGAGATTCCCATCTTCCAGGAAAGCAGCTCGACACACCAGCCGCGGCCCAGTGCACGTTCGACGTGCTTGAGGAAACCGTCGGAGAACTCGGCCTCGGCCGCATCACCCGTCGCTAGGACAATCGTACCGGCGTCGTGATCCAGGACACTGTGGCACATCTTAAGGTGCAGGATTTCGTCAACGGCCTGCTCGCCGATTTTCGTCGAGCTCGGCAAGGGTTGCGGGGTCGGCGAGCTGTATCCGCCATCGTCGGATGAGTAGGTGTCGGCGAACGACGAATTGTGCCCGTCGTAGTTGCTGTAGTTGTTCTTGCCCCGGCTCGTGCTCTTCTTGTGGCCAAAGTTGCCATTGTTGTTAAAATTGTTGCTATTGTTGTTGTACTTGTTTGCAGGCCGCAGCTTGGGTGACGGAGCCGTTTTGGCAACACGGCCAAGAATATTCATTTCGTAGCCCAGCTCTTCGGCCTGGCGCATGTATGAAGGCCACTTCGCTTTGTTGTTGTATTCCATGACAGAGCCTGCCGTGATAAGGCGGGCGGCAGGCCGGTTGCGCTCGAGGATGCGAGCAAAGGCATCGAAGAAAAAGGGCGGAGCTGTCATTTTCTTTTCCTGAGGAAAACCACGCTCAATCTTGATCCGGTTGTAGAAACCAATGACAATGTTGGAAAGATCCACAAAGACGTGAATGTTGGAAGCCTCTGCAGAGGCGCCGGGGAACCGCAGAGAGCGGTCCCGTTTGTACTCCGGCTTGAGCTTCATCTCAAGCATGTTTAGCTTCTCCTGTTTGCTATGCCAAGACAGAGGCTGGATGGGATGATTGAAGTTGGGCAAGTTGGGCGATGCACCCAGCGGGGACGACAGGAGCATAGACGAGGGGAGCGGGTAGGGCAAATCGTAAGGGGCAAGGGCCTGGTTGAAGCCCGCCTTGCCGGGCGTGCCGTAAGGACCAGGCGTCCGCTTGGGAGACTTCAATATCGAGATCGGCCGAGCTGGCGTGGCTGCGGCAGCCACAGCAGCCACAGCCTTGGCTGTGACCGCTGCAACAGACGTCGGCGGCGAGGTGGAAGGCGAGGCGATAACGACGCCGTCCACGGCAGTAGCCGAGAAAAGACCATTTGTACCCGTGAGAAGAATGCCCGCACTGCGGTTGTCCTCGTCGCCTGCCTTGTCCTCGTCATCTTCAACACTCCCATCCTCAGAGATGGTGTCGAGAAGGAGGGAGCCGGGCGTGCCGCTCGGGGACTCAATTGTAGAAAAATCGAGGCCGCTAAGAAAACCGTTGAAGCCCGAGCCTCCGCCGGAAGCGTTGGCCGTTGAGCCGGTAGATGTAGAGGTGGCAGTGGCGTCTGAAGCAAGCAGAGACTTTACAGGATCGCCCGAGGTCACAGCCGAAGAAGAAGAAGGTTGGCCGATTGTGGACGAGAAACCGCCGGGCCAGTCGTCGAAAATAGAGGAAAAATTGCCCAACTTTGGCGAGGGCGGGCGCGTGAAAGCCGTCGGCGAGACATCATGCTGCCCGTCGCCACCGGCGTCCGGTAAAAGGGGTGGTAAAGTGGTTGAGAGAGTGATCATGGCGTCGGCGGTTAACTCGACATGGAGAGAGGAGAGGTGGCAAACGGCGGTCGGGGGCGGGACATGGCCGCAGCGTCGGCTAGAGGGTTCGGAGGTAGGAGAAGACACTGCGAAGTGCGAGGATGTCGAGGCGATGGGGTGGGTAAGGGATGCTATCGAGATTGAGAATGATGTTCGTCCTTGAGGGTTCGAGAGAGTTTGAGGAAGACAGCCGAAACAATATGTATTAGAAAGCAAGAAGGAGCAGCCGGATAATGGCTCGGGTCAGTGAGGAAGGAGCGAGTCACACAGGTCGGCGTACGTCGTACACCGCATGGCCTGGCCCTGCAAAATAGCGCGCAGCGGTCTGTGACTCGATTTCAGATGGTTGGGCAGAAAAAAGCGTGATTGTGCGCTAGGGGGGGCGGAAAGAGCGGAGCGGCAAAGGAAGGCGCGAGCGCTGGCGTGCTGCCCCACCCAGCCATTCCTTCCCTGTCTTGGTGTCGTTGGCCAGTGCCATTCACTCATTCTGATGCGAATCCACGCACTGCCACGCTCGCTCTTGCCTTGCTAACCAAACACTGGCAGCTTTGCTGGCAACCGCTCATTGCTGCACGTCACAAAAGTCACAAAAAACACAGAGGCCACGAAGGCCACGCATTACGGCGGAAGGAGAGCAGGTACGCATAGAAATCGACTGAGGCACGAAACACAAATTCTGGTCCATGGCCTCGACGGTATTAGGGCATGATTTTTCTATTTTCATCTCCTTGCCTTGGCTAGATGTAAGGGATTTCCTTCGTTGCTGGGGTAAAGAGCTGGGTGGGTTTTGCTGGGCCTCGTCAAAGTGTCAAAAGCAATTGTTATTTTCTCTAGTTTATTTGGCATGGGATAAATCACCATCTTGTATAAAAAGCAGCTTGTCACAACGTACTCCGTAATAGACTTGCCATTACGTCGTACAATTTTTGAGATATTTGTCACCCGTTGTTGAGTTACAGGTTTACAGGTCGCTCCTTCTCTCATTTTTAAGGCTGTCCTTGCTGCTGGTCCCTCACTGTTCAGCCTCAAGCCTACGGAGTATCAAAAGTGCAAGTCTAGACCCCGCCTTCTCCGTTCGGAAGGCACCACAACCCCTGTTGGCTATTAGCATAGGCCTGGCCCATGCGCCCCTCCCTCCACAGAGGCTCCCCGCCGTGCCTGCCACAGAAAAAGGAAAAGGCCAGCCAGGCAGGCGAGCCAATTCGTCGTCCACTCCCGAAAGGCAAGTGCGACCAGCAGCACCCGTTATCGCTATCCAGGCGGGAAGCTTGCTAAAGTAGATGTACTCCGTACTAAATGTCGCTTGCAAGCCTTGCTGCTAATTGACGTTTGCTGTCTTTCCATACGCTTCCGTTTGTCTCCATCACCGCCCTTGCGCATAGCACCTCTTTGCACTTACGCCGCCTCCCGTCCACGGACCTCACTCTCTCTTCAGACATATTCCTGGATTCTTTTCACATCCTATTTATCTCTTTTTTCAGCTTCATCTACCATTGCCCGACATTGTTTCCACCGACAAAGCTCGATCTCGCTCGATAGAGTCCATCCATCTTCCAACCAAAACATAGAAAACAGACCTTAGCTTGCCCTTTTGGCATCTAGAAGCCTCAGCACCGACGTCAACCTCATCCTCCATCTACACATTCGAGTTGCGCCCTGTGCACCGACTTGCCCAAAATGTGAGATGCTTTCCCACTCTTCCTGTGCTCCATAGCCGCAGGCCTTTGCTTCACATTCCACTTGCATTTTTCTTCTTGGGTCGCGTGCTGACAAATGGGTTTCCTCAAACCAACCAGGCAAATCACCGTGACCGTGTCAAGGCCACAGAGCGAGGAGCCCGATCTCCTGTCGCTCGAGGTCTACCCAGAAATGACCATCGAAACACTCCAGAGCTCCATCGAAGCCGAGACGGCCATCCCGCCCAACACGCAGCACCTTTACCATGATGGCAGCCTCATCACCGACACCACCCAGACCCTCGAGGCACTTCATGTAACCAACGGCGACATGATTGCTCTGCACATCCGCGAGACGAGGAATACCGGGAGTGGAGCAGCAGCAAGAGGATCACAGCAGCCGGCAGCAGCTGCAGCAGGAGCGGCAGCCGCCGCAAGAAGTGGAGCTACTGCACAAGGTGGTGGAGGTGCCCGGCAACGGCAACCGGGTGAGCCGGACCCGGAAGTGATCCGGCTGCAAATTCTGGGTGACCCTCGTCTACGGGAAGAGGCTATACGTCAGCAGCCGCAGCTGGCTTCTGTGATTGACGACCCACAGCTCTTTGCCCAGTTCTTCAACAACAACTACGACCGGGAACGTCGCGAGCGCCAGGACCGCCAACGGCAGATTGCACAGCTCAACGCGGACCCATTCGATATCGAGGCCCAGGCACGCATCGAGGAGATTATCCGGCAAGAGCGCGTCATGGAGAACCTCCAGAACGCGATGGAGCATAACCCAGAGGGTGAGTCCTCCCTTCTTCCCCATTTCTATATGACCTTTTGTTGGCTCTACTAACACCCTTAGTCTTCGGCCGCGTGCACATGCTGTATGTTGATGTCGAGGTAAACGGCCACAAGGTCAAGGCTCTGGTGGACTCGGGCGCTCAGGCGACCATCATGTCCCCCAGCTGCGCTGAGGCCTGTGGCATCATGCGCCTTGTGGACAAGCGCTTTGCGGGTGTGGCCCGCGGTGTCGGCACTGCCACCATTATCGGTCGTGTGCATTCGGCACAGATCAAGATCAGCAGTCTCTTCCTGCCCTGCAGCTTCACAGTCATGGAGGGCAAGTCGGTCGACCTGCTGGTCGGCCTTGACATGCTGAAGCGCTACCAGGCGTCTATCGATCTGGCCAAGGACCGCCTGATCATCCAGGGTGTCGAGATCCCTTTCCTCGGCGAGGCGGATATTCCCAAGGACTCGGAGGAGGCACTCGCGGAGGAGCCGACCCTACCCGGCCCCAGTGGAACGACGATTGGCCAGCGCTCCGGTGTTGTGTCGGGTCCAGAGGGCGAGGAGGGCCAGGAGGGTGGCGGGGGTGCAACAGCATCGACACCGGCAGCCGCCCCAGCTCCGTCTCAACCCCAGACTCAGCAGCAACCACTTCCTGCTGTCCCAGCACCGGCTGCTGCTCGGCCAACTCAGGCACCAGCAGCAGGTGGCCCCGGCTTTCCAGAGGAGGACATCCAGCAGCTTATGGCACTGGGGTTCCCTCGAGAGGCCGCCGTGCAGTCCCTGCAGGCGACGGGCGGAAATGTGGAATACGCGGCGAGCTTGCTGTTTCAGGGTTAAACGTGCTTGCTAGATGGTGGTTATAATCGGCGAGTAATAGATGGGCGCATGTATAAACCACAGCGTAGAACTGCATCACGAGGGACAGGGAAACCAAACAAAAAACAGCAACAACGGAATGTGTGTGCATAGTGGTCATATTGAAGTGACGGGATATCTTTGACGTTTCTGGGCTTGGGCACGCAGGTTTTGTCTTTCTTAGTTGGGCTCGGTATTTTGATAAATCTACATCGGATTTTTATGGAACCTGGAACTCTACGACGAGGTATGCGTGCGAGACAAGATTGATTAAATGAGATGACTTTAATATTATAAATCTACCGTGTTTTACAAAATGAAATGCTCCTATAAAACGCCATGAATCGAAACAGAATCACCTTTTACTTCACGCCCACACACTACCGCAGTTTGTATACACACGGCTTGAGGATCTTGGCCTCGAGCACCGGGTCGGCCATGGGGTCCGCATTCCGGTCGGGCTTGTCCTCGTCAAAGATAGACGGCTTCTTGGCACCAGCGCCCTCGCCACCGCGGCCGCCATTGAGCGCCTCCATCACCTCGTCCTTGCCGACCATGGGCGGCGCCGCCTTGATGAAGCGCATCTTGACAAACATTTTGTTGGACAGGTCCACTGCAGGCGGCTTGCCGCTGTTCTTCGACTTGGATGACTGCTCATCGTCCTCGCCAGCGGCAGCACTCTCGTCCAGAACAAAACCGCGCCGGCGCAGCGCCTGCACAAACGCAGACACATCCGTAGCACCCGTGCTACCACCCTCCTCGCCAGCGCCGTCCGTCTCGGCGATTGCCGCAGCCACAACATCTGGGTCCTCTTCGTCGTCCCTGGCGCCGGCCTTTTTGCCGCCCTTGATGCCATTCTTCCTCCGGAAACCAACACTGTGCGACACAGGGCCCTTTTGGTTCGCCTGCTGCTTCTGCTTGAGACGCGCGCGCATCTCTGCGCCGCCCGCAAAACGACTCTTGATCTCGGCCACCCACAGTTCGCCCTTCCACCGCAGCACGCGGTATGCCTCCTCAATAAACGTCAGCCAGTTGGTACCCATGAGCGCCAGACAAAAGACGGTGACGTCGACCGAGCCAGGACCCAGCGGCAGGTCTGAGGCATCCGCAGCGGCCGTAATGAATGGGTTATTGGGGTCGGCGTGCAGGTCAAAGCTCAGGACTTCGATGCGCAGAGACTCGGCGTCGGGGGCGAGCGAAGCAGCCAGGCGGGCGTCGCCACAGCCAATGTCGGCGAGGCGGCAGTGGCCACGGGTGCGCGGCAATGTGTCGGTGGGATCGCGGTTGAAGTGGCCACCAAACCCGCCACGGCCGCCACGGCCACCACCACGGCCACCGCGGCTACTACGGCCTCCACCAGATTTTCCGCCGGAAGAGCCCTTGCCGGCACGGCGGCGCACTTCAGCCACGTAGCCGTCAACGGGGTTTTCAGGCCAGACCGAAACCTGCTGCCGGAAGCCCTCGTGGTAGGCGTGGAACATGTCCGGAGACTCGCCAAAGAGGCGCAGAGCCTCGGCCGATGGGTTGGTGTAGAGGGTCTCGTTGAGGTGGCGGAAGCGGGCAGAAACGAGCTTGGCGCGCATCGACGCCTGAAGAGGTGTGAGCTTGGGGCCGGCAGGCGGCAGAGAAGCAGCGCCAACAGTGGTCATGGCAGTCGACGGAGCAGCAGAGGCAGCAGCAGCAGCAGCAGCAGGAGACGCGGCGGGCTTGTCGAACTTGGGCTTGTCGGCCTTTTGCTTCTTGCTGGGTGTCTGCTCCTTTGACTTGGCGGAATCGACCGGAGGAGCGTCCTCCATCGGGGTGTCCTGGCTCTTCTTCTTGTCCGTCTTGTCCTTCTTCTCCTTCTTGCCCTCCTTCTTCTCGCTCGTCACAGGTGTCTCCTTCTTCTCCTTCTTCTCGGCCTTTGGTGTGTGCTCGACTGCCTTCTCAGCCTCGGCCTCAACAGCCTTGGTCTTCTTCTCCTTCTTGTCCTTCTTTGAGATGAGAGTCGACTGCGCGGGCTCTTCGTTGGCCACAGGAGCCTCGGCAACGGGTGCCTTGGTCTCGGCCTTCTTTGCAGGCTTTGCAGACTCCTTGGCGGGTGTGTCCTTCGACTTGGTCGGCGTCGGGATCAGTGCGACAGGCTTCGTAGCCTCCTTCAGTGCCGCCTCAGGGGCGGCCTCGACAGCACCCTCCGTCTTGTCACCCTTCTTGTTCCGTCTCGACTTCTTCGTCGGCGGTGCGCCGCCCTCTGTGCGCTGTGTCGGGTCGCGCTTCTCAATCACGCGCTCCCACATCTCGGCCAGGTTCTTGCCCGTAATCTCGGGGCCCTTGGATGCCTCCTTGGTGGCCTTTTCCCGCTTCCGCTTCTTGGCAGCGGGCTCAGCAAAAAGGGCCATCGCATTGGCACCAGTGCCCTTGGTCGAATGGCCCTTGACGCCCGGTTCTTGCTGCTTGTTGGTTGGCGCCTTGTTCAAGGTCTCAGCCTTGAGCTTGTCGGCCGAGACCGACCAGCCCGGGACGGCGAACATTATGAGGGAGGCAAAAGGTGCGACTGTTCGGAAGAGCGGGAATGTATTGTCGAACGCGAGTCGACTCGTCCGATTGTTGTTTTGTCTTTTGTCTTCGACCTGGACAGAGAGAAAAACAAGTAGCGTCGAGATGGGTCTTGTTGGTGAAGGAAACTTTCTTGGGTGATAAGCGATAAAAAAAATAAAAATTATGGACCACTGAGCCATACCAGCCAATCACTGCTACATGATATCTTATCGATAAGCACCCGCCTCAACTACAACACTGACATGCTTGATATCTTCTCGTTGAGCCTCTTCAATGGCATCGTTCATATTAAAATCACTCTTTGCTTTATTGTAATTTTAAACGCGCAAATGTGCCTTTAGTTTATTTCAGATCTACTTTTAGATTATGGCAATTCTGCATATATATTTCTACATTTGACGACTCTTCTCTTCTCTCACTACATTTATAAGCACTCCTCTAGGATCTCAAGAACCTTTTCCTTTGTGTCCAGGGGCACAGGGTTCGTCTTGACCATCCAGTCGGACAAGCTGATCGTTGCGATGCTGTCGAGTTTGTCACGGCCGATTCCATAGTGCGACAGCTTCCGCGGCAAGTCGAGTGCGCGAATAATCACATCGAGCGCGTCTCCCAAGTCGGCCGTCTCGCGGTCCAGCTTGCCCTGCTTCGCCAGAGTCTCTGCAACAACCGGCTCGTCCCAAAGCGTGTCCAGGACGAGCTGCTGCTGGTCCTTGTTGACGCGGGCATTGTATTTGAGCACAGCGGGAAGAAGGACGCAGGTCGTTTCTGGAGTTGCGGCAAAAGGTTAGTATTTGGGTCGATCCCAAGAACATACAATATAAATCACACCGTACGTCGCAACTTACCCGCATGGGGAACACCTTGCGGCCCCAGCTGGTGGCCTATGCCGTGCGATCCGCCCAATTCAACACCGTACACAACAACACCCTTCATGCTCTGGCCGGCACCTAGCTGTGCCTGCAGACGCGCATCTAGGTCGTTGAAATCCTTCTTGCTGCGCAGCAAAGCCGGGATCAGTTGCCGGATTCCCTGGAGGGCTGCCGCCGTCGCTTCGGGCTTCGGGTCCTTGGCGCACACCGTCTCGACACAATGGTCCACGGCACGCATGCCCGTCGACAGCCACACACTCGGCGGCGCCGTTAATGTGAGGCGCGGGTCAATGACAATCACACGATGGCCCGCATTCGCCGATTGATCGTGAAACAGCTGCTTGTGATGTGTGCGCTCGTTGGTCGCACCGCCAAACGTGCTGTACTCGCCGGCCGAGAGCGTAGACGTCGCACACATGTACGGAATCTCCGAGTGCTTGACATTGTGCCAGCCTTCGGCGGCCAGCGAATCAAACTTCTCGTGCGAGTCGACGCCGTTGGCCAGCGCGTACGACATGACTTTGGCGCCGTCCACCAAACTTCCGCCGCCGACAACGACAAACGAGTCGGCCTTGGTGGAGCGGACCTCAGCCATGATTGGCAACAGGTCTTCGTAGAGCGTGTGCGAGCGGATGCCGTTTGTGACGCCGGCTACTTCGGCGCCGGACGCCTTGAGACGCTTAGTCAGACGGTCAACGACATCGGTTTCGCGGCTCAATGTCCCGGAAATCAGCAGGTAGGGACGTGTGCGTTTGAGAGTGGTCGTCAGGTGCTGTGCGATGGCATCTTCGTAGGGGAGGCCGTAAGTGATGATTGGCAGGTCTTTGGCAGGGTTGAAGCGCTCGATGTGTTCAGCCATTTTGGTGGTGATGTTTGTTGTGAATGACGTAGTTTATTTGTAGGCGGGGGAGACGGAGAGACAGGTATAGGAATGGCCGCAGAAGTCTGGTGTTTGACAGCCAAATTGTGTTGCCAAAATGCACATAACGTCTTTTATGTGAAGCGAAGCTTTGAGGCTATGGCCCGAGGTCAATGACGTTCCGCGATCGCGTTCCCCACTTTCTCCCTCAATTACCAACAGCCGGTCGCTCTTTCCGCTCTCCAACTGCAAGCGCCATAGCCTGATCGATCCAATGTGCACAACTCACCCCGCCATTTTTGCTGGCAGAATTTCCTTGCTCCTAACCCCCGTGTCGAAAGAAAGCCTTTTGGTGGAGGGTGGATATGCTGCCGCGCAAAGTTAGGATGAGGCTGAACGATGCTGACAAAAACGTGGTTAGAAATCACCGCAAGATCGCATCAGGAAGGAGCCGAGATCTGTTGACAGCACGGGAGACTAAAATTGCTAAGACAATGTCCTCCTGCCAGTTTTGAGCCTTTTGATTCTTAGCAATTTTTGGGTAAGTACAACTTTCGCCGTGAAATGCAGTCCCTTCTTCCTCGGTGGCACCAATCTCCAATGAGGTGCCTAAGGGAATACGGGACTTGATAACGCAGCACATCGAGCACGTACAGCCAAGCACAACACGATAAAGCGAAGGCGGCTGTTGTGCTCAGCAGTTTTGGAGCACAGCACACCAAAAATCTCAAGATTAACCAACCGCCCGGCAACGGCAGTTGCCAACGGTCGAATTGCCCTCCTATTTCGGTACGGTTACGGAGCCTGGTGGGAGTCTCACCTTTCGCTACCTTTTTTTTCATGCTACCACCCCACCAAATGTAGAAGGAGCAGCCCAGTTCGAATGCTCCCAATATCATAAATGGCAGGATAGACTCTTTTCCAGAGACACGTTTATAAGCGGCCAAATAACATAACAACATAACAACGACAATAAATACATCACCACGCCTACTTGGCCTTGCACGAATTGGCATGACAGACGGCCACAGTTTCGTGGCGCTCGCTCGAGTCGTGCAGCAGACGATACAGCGTTGCACACGTCCTTGTGTTGGGAGACCTCCTTCTCGTACGAAGTGTCTTGGTATCTCCTTCCCTTTCTTGTTTCTCGTCCATCCTGCCCCCCTTTTGCTCCTTCCGTTTCTGACCACTTTCTCTCTCTTTTCTGTCTCGTCATGATCCCTTCTTTCCCTTCTCGTCTCCGTGCTTGCCACATTAACCCGTCGCTCTTTTCTTGTCTCTCTTCGCAGCACCCACTATATATATATATAATATAATATGCTCTGCCTTTCTGCCTTTTCCTACGTGTGACGGCATGGAAGAAATATGAAAGAATAGGGAAAGAGCAAGAGAAAGACGACAGCAAGGTGCAGCCTGCGCCTACACCTGCACCTTCTGCACAACATGAGCCCAAGCTGTGGGTCCTTTTCTTTCGTACTTATTTTCTGTACGCTGGCTCGTGAAGCTCTGGCAGGAGCTCTCTTTAAGCTCTCTTGGCCTGAAGGCTGTTGCCTCTAGCATCTTGCCAAATCTACGATACATGCTTGGCTATGATATAGAATTATCGCTCTCTCATTCCCTTCTCATTCTCTACCTTCCATTGTATACCTTCAACCCTGCTTCCCTCCTTTAATTCTAATCTTCTTCCACACTTCTCCATATCATCCATTCTCGTCCAAGACTCGTGTTACACAACGCACATAGAATGCATCTCTCGACCTTTTTTCCTTGGCCATTCGTGGGACAGGACACAGTGATCCTTGTCAGTTTTTTTTTTCTTTCTTTTTCTTTTCCCTTATTCTCTTTTCCCTCTAATTCTCGTATTCCCTCATGACCTGCTTGCAATGGACGGACATACGTGTGTACGGATGTACGGAGTACAGGAAATATTCGAGACGGCCATATCCCCATGTCACGTCCCCAAACACCTCTTTGTATCGTTTTATGCTCTCCTCCTCTTTGACGTACTCTCCTTTTCGTATGTTCTCCCGTGATCTTAGTTTTGACCATCCTATAAAGCTGCCTCGACTCGGACCATCTGCCAATTTAGGGAACAAAGAAACCGAAAACCCAGGCTTGTTTGCCAACCAGAAGACGAGGTCGATCAACCCACAGGTGCCCGTCTTGCGGAATTTTATCAACTACCTCCCCACGGGTCCCCACGGGATTGACCGGACAGGGCTTAACCCCTCACTGGCGGGCCAAAGCTCATGGGGAAAATGCCCAAAGGTTCTGGCCCGTTCTCTCAAGACAGACCCAGTCTCCCAGTGTCCTAAAATCTGCCCACCAACATGCGCTAGCAGCTGCCGCTATGTTCTCTCTGCAGATGTGAATGTTCACTGTAGACTTGTGGAATTGTTAGTTTGTCAGCTTGTCAGCTTGTGAAGAGGTGTGTTTGTTGGTGTTGGAGATGGACGACAACAAGCACGTAAAAAAGAGGCACTGAAATAGCAGGCACCAGGTACATGGTTTGCCCGTTCCCCGCTCCTTTTTTTTTCTGCAACGTTGTGTCCGTACCAGCGCATCTCGACCCTGTATAGCACACACAATAGCACAATAAAACGACGACAGACAGGGAGACACGAAAGAGCCTTTTGTGCTTCCTTCCCGATCCGACACAGCTGCGTTTGTAGATAATATGTTTAGCGGAGTTGGTGCGGTAGATCGCGAATGCCGGTGCTGTGGATCCCCACCTACCCACGCTGCTGCACGCCCTGACGCCTTCCTGCCTCTTGCTTGCTAAATTAGGGTGACCCATGGTCATGGTGCCTCCTTTCGGTCGGATCCTTCCAATCACCATCCCATCGCTGCTTCCCTCCCACTGATCAATTCGACTGCCTACCTCGTAGTTCCACTTCACGTGCTTGCCTGTTTAGGATTCTGTAGCATCGTCCTCACCTTCTCTTTTTGCTTCCCCTTTTCACCTCCTTTTCCGCATCTTTTGCCCAACATCCCTCTCCATCACCACCTCCTACCTAGTCTCTGTTTTTCAATCGCCTCTCATCGAAAAACCCCTGCACCTGGCATCCCGAGCCCTGCCCTGTCTCTCGCAGTTACCCACACCCGGCCGCAGGCTTCATGTCCTGTCGTTCTCGTTTTCCCAATTGTCTCCGGGCGGCGCAAGCTCTGCTGCCATCTCTTCGTGTCGCCGATTTTTCTCTCGCGGCTTTTCTGTACATTTTGTGACCTTTTTACGTCCATTTCTACGATCCGCTTTCCCTTTACGAACGATACGTCGTGTCGTATCTCTCATCCTGCCACCACACTATCAACTCGCCCCCTCCTCCCCACCGTCACGTACGACAACGGCTGGTCGTGCCCGGCCCCCGGCCCTGTGTCTACAAATCTAACAATAAGATACAATCCATCTGCCGGCATCCAGCCACTTATTACCGCTCGCCCTCTAAATACAGCTCTCCGTACTGGGTAGACGACTACAAACCCACACACCAAGCACCAACGCACAGCTTTCTCGGCCAATCCCTTGCTCATAGGCAATGGCCCTTCTTCGGCGCCCGCAAGTGCATTAGGCCCCCCCATCTGCTTGTTCCACGATTCTCGACGGTGTACGGACGGAGTAACTTAAATTATACGCTGCGCAATTGCACCAAGCAGCGGGCTGGAAACTCAAAGGTTTAGCTCCATCTCTTCCTTTGCGACAAGGTCTTTCAAGCCGTTTTTTTTTCTATCGTCCGCGTCGCCTCTTCGGCTTCGTCTTCTTTTACTGAGCCTGTCCAGACCTTTCAAACCTGAATATCTCGCCGAAGGGGAAGGCTGCACAACCAGAATACAACTGAACCAGCACCACATCGGCCTGCTTTGGGTTTGTCCCGGTCTTGCATCCTGCTTGGTGTTGTTTTGCCGGCCTGTCACCTGTGATTTTCCCCGACATCTTTTTTAAGCCCTGTCTGGCCCCTCGGTGCGATCTCTCTTTGTCCCTCTCACACACTCTACAACTGCTAGGCTTTAACGTCTTGTCTTCCTATTTTTGCTTTGTTGGGTTGCAGCCTCGACGGAGCGACGACACCTTTTTTGCTTCCCCCACTTATTCTGCCGTCTCACGGGCCCCCTCTTTGTTCTTTGCGCTCAGTCTCTCTCACCACCGTCCCATCTTCTATCAGTATCTTCTTCAACTTATTGGGTCCGCTATCTCTCCCCAAGGCTTCTCGGTCCGATCCTCAGATTTTTTTGTTCTTGGAGTGGAATTGCCATAAATACGCCTAGGTACAAGATGCCATTCATATACAGCTATATTCCTTGAACCGACCAACAGACAGATCGACCTTCTTCAAGATATTCTTATTCCACCAAAGCAGATCTGCCAGACAAAAAATCACCGCTACCTCGATCTTGATTTCCACCAAACCCGGCCCCGTCTGATCCGGCCGGTCTTTTTACTGCGTGTTTCTCTGTGGTCGACAGAACACTAGAACATCTGTGCATACCTTGCCTCTTCCGCAAAAGAAAAGAAAGAAAAAAGGTTTCGCATCTGGTCCCTTCTCGGTCCCTTCCTGACCTCCTCTTGGCCGACAAAAGGGCCACCTCAGCTGTCACGCTCGCCGCATCTCGCTTCCTACTCCTGCTTGCTCGTTAGTGACTGGCAGGGTGCCTTGTGTGTACGACCGACCAAGTGTGTACTTGTCCACCACCACAGGCTACCGCTACACGAAAATTGTCTCACCCGCCATACACTTTTGTGTTATTTTTACTTTTTGGGGCGGTGATTTCATTTCTCTTCTTACCAAGTCATCCGGCCACTTCTTTTCGCGCATCGGCCACGGATGCGCTGGTTACCACCGGAAGGACAAAGAAGTACGAACTACAGCAAACCCCGAAAAAGTCAAGCCAGAACATCAAAGCACCCAAGCACACAGGGCTCCCAAGCACCAAATCTGCATCTTACAAGACGATCCCTCCCCCTTGAAGACCTGCAAGACCGTCTGCAGACAACCCTGCAAGTGGCCTGCAAGTGACTTGCGAGGAACCAGAGAAGCAGCTCTATTTCGACTGGGATATTGCATCTGGGAGCAGATCAAGTCTCACACCTGCACAGTACACAGTACACACCGCGGATCCAAAAAAAAGTTGACCTCGTACCGTAGAAGAGAGCCGACCCATATACACCCGTTGCTGTGCAGAGCCGCCCTGTTCTGTCTCACGCCTCGCCTCTCCTCTTTTTTGCCCATCAACGCCGGCTCTCTCACCCTCTCTCGCGCTCTCTCGCGCTCTCTCTCTCTATTTCTGCCACACTCCCTTGCCCTTTCTCCACACGCCCGGTCCTTCTCCATATCTGCAACTGCGGACTGCGGTTGCCAACAGGCTTGCGAAGACCGACCTGCTTCTGCTTTTGTTCCGGCCGGTTGATTTTCTGGGCCCTGTCCACTGTCTTAGACCAAGAGCGCGCGGCAGAAGAGCAAAGGGCGAAATCGACAAAGCAGAGAAAAGACTTACTTCGGAGGCTGCTTCTCGAGTGCATCAGTACAGGCACAGTGTACCTTTTCCCCCTCCTGCTCCCCCTCTGTTTCGTCCTCTCCTTTCATATCTGGCCTGGTCGAGGTCGGCCATTCCCACCAACAAATCGTTTTAGCTTTCCCCCTACGCTCCCAGATCTTCACCAGCCAACACGCCCCCATCTCGTTGTTTCTTCTATACGACCTCCGATCCTTGCGGGGTGACGAACTCGACACGTCCTCTTGGTGCTCCCCGTCACTTGTTTTTTTTTTTTTTTTTTTTTTTTTTTTTTTTTTTTTTTTGAAAATTTCGGGTTCTAGGTTTTCACCTTTCATTCCTTCTCACCCCTGGCTCAAACTCTGCTTCTTACTCCCATCTCACAGTCATCACTGTATGCGCACAAATTGGAGATCATCTTCGAGACGACAGACAATCACAACAAATATCGGTCTTGAGTGGCCTTTATTCACTTTTTGAACAACGGCCAGCCGGCAGCCAAACAGTCGCTTCAGGCCTTTTAACACAATGGAGTCGGAAGGATTACAAGCCGGGTCAGCGGATGCGCACCGTCCATCGGGTGCAGACGGTCAGGAATTGCCTCAGACAGAAACAGGCAAGAAGCCAGTCGTGAAGAAACGAACGAAGACAGGATGCTTGAGTAGGTATAAGGCCATGATCCCCCATAACCAAAGCCGTGACCGCCATCCGACCGGTGTTTTTAGATTTGATTTTATGTGATCTCTTACTGACGCCATGAAGCTTGTCGGCGAAGACGCATCAAGTGCGACGAAACCAAACCTAGATGCAACAACTGTATCAAATCAAAGAGACAATGTGATGGTTACAACCAGCGTGTGGTGTTCAAAGACCCAATGGGCACTTTTCAGACCAACCATATGGGCAACATCATCTTTCCAAACGCGCAGCCACATGCCATGCTCGTCAATGCGCAAATGGCCGGCTCACGGCACATGGCACCGCATGCTCAAGCACCGCTCCCCTTCATCGCTCCAAGGCCGCCGATGATGGCCGAAATGCCACCTGGCAGTATGCCACATCATCTTCATCACCACATGCACCAGCAGCCAATACCCATGCATGGGCTTCCGCTTCCCCCTGAGCACCTCTTCCATCGAGGGTCACAAGTACCATTACATCCGCAGCAGATGCCATACATATCGCCACCACAACAACACCAGCACCATCAGTCCAATCCGCACATGGACCCATCAGCGTTCCCGCAACCACAGCCACAATTGCAATTGCAACCGCAGCAAACATGGCAGCAGCAGCCGCTTCTCGACGCTGCCAACCTCAACTACAACCAACCGCCATTGAGATCGCCTGTGAGCTTCGAGTCCGCCCCGACAACGACCTCGACCTCAGGACCGGTGACAACACAGATTCCCATCGACCCAGCTCAATGGCCAAGCGAAGACCCGCTTGCGAATGCCAATGTCGCTCCGACTTCAGTAGGTCAGCCGCCTCATCAGCATGTCCAGATGTTTGTCAACGAGGCAGGCGAGCAGACCAGATATGTGTTCGATGCAGAGAATACGTACTGGTATCCTGATGACGACGCATCGATGGTCGAATCCGATGACGAGGAAGAAGAGTCTGAGGACGAGGCGCAACATCTCGAGTCGAATGATCTCGGTGTCATTGTCGCCAAGCGCCTTCACAACCGTCCCATCGATGCGTTTGGTACGCAGATGCGGACGTTTACCAACTTTGCCGATGCCAACGTCCTGGCTACATATATTCCGTCGTCGATTAATTCCCCTCTCAACGACGCCCAGACCGCTTCTGTGTTTTGGTATTTTGTCAACGTCACAGGCCCGAGTATGTCACTCTTTGAGCGCCGTCCAGTCGACCCGCAACCGATCTTCCAAGGCCAACCGGTGCCCCGGTCCCGCCAACATATCTGGACCTGTACGTCTACCTTGCTCACGCGCCCCTAGATTACGCCTGTGTACTAACTATATCTCTAGACACCTTCCCCATCATTGCGCTCAACCATCCTGCTCTACTTCAGGCGATGCTGGCCCTTGGAAGCTTGCAAATGGCAAGACTCCAAGGCGCCCCGCATACGGCCTCAATGAAACACTACCACCTAAGTTTGCGAAGAATTGCACGCAACTGCGGAAGCCCTTTACGCCGTGTACAGCCAGCAACTCTAGCCGCCACTATGCTACTTGGCTTCTATGAAGTGTGGAACTCGGACCATGACAAGTGGTGCAAGCATCTGTGGGGTGCCCGTGCGATCCTTCGAGAAATTCCCATCCGGGCCATGACCAGGAAAATCGTTGCCCTGAAGCGGGAGCAGCGCCAGTTTCTACAGAACTTCGAGTCTGAGGCCGGTGAGGAGCCGTATGCCAACGCCATGGTGGCCGAGACGGACATTGACCAGGTGGATACTGCTCTTGTTGCGCAACTGTCGGGACGGCCCGTCGCCTACGATGACTCGACCCCGGACGAGCCCCTGTCTTCCGGAGCACCGCTTTCGTGGACAGCACCGGCGCACTTTACCGAAAAGGACATTGAGACCTATGAGCTGATCGCCGATGTCTTTTGGTGGTATTGCAAAATGGATGTGTACCAGAGTATTCTTGGTGGCACTCCGTTACTGTAAGTTGTACCTGTACTCGTTCATTATTCGTTTTACTCTACCGTTTACTAAACAATTCGACAGAATGGAATACAACTGCTGGACACAGTGCACGCCCCGTGCCCCGATCGGCAAGATCGACGCTATGTAAGTTACAATTTACATTAGTCCCCCCAGCTTCGCGAATTGCTTATGCTAACGGAACAGTTACGGCACATTTGATCATCTCATACTGCTACTTGGTCGTCTTTGCAGCTTCGCCTCGAAAGATCAGGCCCGTAAACGGAAGATGATGAGGGCCAATGGCCCTCCAGGTGGTGGCGGTGGCCAAGGCCAGTCTCCGCCCGGGTTCGTTGGCATGATGCCCTCCACAGGGCGCGTCACGATCCCCAAGGGCTTCAGTCCTCCCCGCGAGGTGTCACCGCAAAGCGACAACTACGAGGATGTCGATATGGAGACGAGCACGGCCGCTGCCATGCGTGAGTGGGAGGCCATCCGCCAACAATTGGACGCTTTTCGTGCCCATCTCGGCCCAGACTTTGAGCCGCTCGGCCCGGAGTTTGACACTCCCGTCAGCAGCCCCTTTGGGCCAGCCCTCCAGTACCGCACGTACAGTATTGCTGGTGTGTGGATGAACTACTATATGGGTTTGATCGTTCTCTACCGCTGCTATCCGACCATGCCCCCCATTGCTATGGTAGCCGCTGGCATGGCTGCACAGCAGACCGCCCCGTTCGCTAACCAGATCGGCCGCATTGTGGCCGGTATTGGTGGCGAAGATATGGGTACTATGACCAGCATCAACACACTTCTCGGATGCGTTTCTATCGAAAGCTCATTCCCGCTGTTTGTTGCTGCTGTTCAGTACCAGGATACCGCCCAACGGCACTGGACGGTCAGGAGGATGCACAATGTCGCTCGTCTCACCGGGTGGCAGTCGGCCCGGCAAATTGCCAATGGCTGCGAGTCCGGTTGGGTTAAAGCCGCCAACCTCGGCCGTGGCCCACCGTACGAGTCGCCGCCGGATCTGGAAGAGGAGCCGCCAAGTATCTGGAACCGGCCAAGACGTCTCATGGACCGCGTCCGGGAACTCGAGGGAGTGGAGGAGCGTCTTGTGCTGTCTTCATCAGAACGCCCGCACTACGCTGTCGGTCTGCTGAGTGTGGAAGCCGATCTTGAAAAGCTGGAGCTCAGCGACCACAACTAGTATATTGGGAAGGTAACAAAAGTACTACCACAGCCCATACGTTGGGAAGATGCTCAGCTGTTGCCAACAAGCCATATTACATTTGGTTATGTTAGTTCTCATTCTTGCTATCTACTGTCTCGGTGTATTGAAAAGGCCGTGTTAGGAAATATACTGGGCGATATCTAGGCAACTGTTTATTTCTTTGGGAAGGTTGGAGGCTGAATAATGGAAAGCATGGTATTTTACTTTTGATATTATGGACTATAATCGATTCAAAAGGCCCGATGGTGACATCGAACCATTCTACATTGACTTGGATGATTCCACTCTGACTTAGACGAGGGCTAGGAGAGGACAAAATAGCAATTACGAACAAGTCACAATGCATGCAAAGCGCAGGAAATTCTGCTTTTGATGAGTTTCTACTAGCTGTATTCGTTACAAATCCGTTCTTCCGTGTGCGTAGACGCAGCACGCCCAACTCCATGTGCTGTGCGCTTAGTTTGCCGGTAGTCTCTCGACAACGGCGGTCATCTCGTCGTCCGTGTATAACCGGAAGCCCTTTTCTTTTGTAACACTGGCCAGCTGCACGTTCTTCTCGTCCAGCTTCTCCTCCATGACCTGCTTCAGCGTCTTGAGCACCAGCGTCTCGGCGTCCTCGAGAGTGAGAGACTGTTTTCGCATTAGCAGATGTTCAACATTAAAAAAAAGAAAAGGAAGAAAAAAAAAAACGCTACGCAGAGTGGCCTACCTTATGGTACTGGTTCTGCAGCTCGGCCTGCGCACCCTCCGAGCCGGAGCCAATGGCCTTGGCGTCGTAGCGGTAGAACGTGCCACTGGGCTCGGCGTGGTACAGCGCAGGACCGCCCTCGTTGCCGTCGGGGCCCACAGACGAGTCGTAGCCCGCAATCAGCAGCGCCACACCAAAGGGCCGGCTCATGATGCTGTCCTCGCCGTCGGCCGACTCGCCAAACCGCAGGGCCAGGTCGCAAATGGCCTGCGTGCAGCTCTCGACGCTCAGCGGCTCGGCATAGTTGAAGGCGTGGCTCTGGCACTCGACGCGGGCGTGCTCGACCATGCTGCGGGCGTCGGCCTGCAGACCGGACATGGCGCAGCCAATGTGGCTGTCGATCTCGACAATCTTTTCGACGGAGCTGACCTCCATGAGCGTCGAGGTGACGCGCTTCTCGACACCGAGGACGACGCCCTCGGAGGTGGCGACGCCGATGGCTGTGCTGCCGAGCTTGATGGCCTCAAGGGAGTATTCGACCTGGAAGAGACGGCCTTCAGGGGAGAAGGTGCTGGAGGAGGGTTAGTGATCGGCTTTGAAGGTAGGCTGAGGTGGGTTGCAATGGAGGAGAGGGGTGGAGGTGAAGTTGAAGTTGGAATCGAGATCGCGGTTGATGGACAGCCATCGCAGTACGTACTTGATACCCCGGTCTAGAGAGAAGAAGAAGCAAATGTTAGTAACACTGAACCGACGAGAAGTCAGGAGGGCCAGGCAATCGAGGCAAGGCTGATGACGAAAGACGCACCGTATTCAGATCGTGACATGAACATCTTGGCGGATCGAGGAGAGAAGGCGGGGCCCTAGAATGGCAATGGGGAGCGTGATGCAGATGCAAAGGGCGTCAATTCTCGTTCGTCGGAGTAGGGTGCGTAGGGAGGGTTGCTCGTTGAGTGGTGATGGTGGTGATGGTGGTTGTCGATGGAGATGCGATGCGAGACGAAACTGATTGGGAAAGCTTCGCCGCCTATGAGGTGTCCAGGCAAGCAGACCGCCTACGCCAGCTTCTGGGAAGGCGGCGGCCACCAAGCTCCCCGTATTGCCGTTTGGTGGTGGGCAGCTAAAAGTGGGTCTTTGTGGCCAGATAGGGACTAGCGTTTCTCTGCCGCGCGAGGGCCAGGAACTGGTGCTGGTTACATTACGATTTTGGCGGGCTGGCGGGCAAGTGTTTAATCGCAAAACGCGCTTTCCTCTTTGAACCGCAACCGCGACTTTGAGAGAGGGACCCTCCTTCCGTCTGAAAGCTTTACATCCCAACGATACTACTCGAGTCTAAGCTCACCAAACACTGAGTACAATAGCGATATTTCACACGGTCAAAGTTTCGTTCTCTTTTTCAGACCACCACCACATGCGAAGCAACACTGCAGCCCAAATTCATCGACAATGTCGTCTACCGCCGCACGGGCGAGCAACGGCGCGGCCAATGGCGGAGGCGGGGCCGGCAGCAGCAGCAGACCTCGCATGAGCCACTCGGCGGCAGCAGCAGGAGCAGGAAACAGCAACAATACGGCATACGGACACAACCAACTGATACCCGGCGGTGTTTACGACAGTTTCCAGGGCAGCGAGCGGTCAGACGCGCGATACCGCGGTGAGGGGCCCCCACCACCGCCGCACCAACACCAACAGCATCAACAATCACACACGTACAGCAGCACATCACACAAACGGACAGCGTCAGGGAACCCACGACCGAGCAGCCGAGCAGCAGGTGCCGGCGGTGCTGGAGCAACAGGCGCGTCAGGGCTGGGCGCTGAGGCTGCAGCAAATCGGGCAGCAAGAGGGGGCACGCCAACGGGCGGCCGAACAAACATTTCCGAGGATCGGCGCACCGAGCGGACGACAATCACGACCCGAGACACTTATGTGACGCGCGTGCGCAGTCCCGAACGGCAGGTACCCTCACGACCAGCGACGTCGGCAGCAACATCAAGAGACAAGCCGACATCCAAAAACGCATCGGACACGCGATCACGGGAAGCACCGACACCGACAGTGCCGGCCGTACCATGGGAACCTGAAGTGACTCTGCTTCCACACACAACAGCGCCTCTTGCGTCGCGCGTCTCAATACCTCCTCTCTCTTCACAAGTGCCGCCCGCTCTACAGCCGGCAGCACTTGGCGGCCTGTCTCTCGAGGCACAGGAGGCCGTCATAATGGAGGATCTGCTGTGTGTGTTTATGGGCTGCGAGGGTCAATATATCCGCTTTGCCAAGGGCTATGACCACAACGAAGAGCGTGACCGGCTCACTGGACCGACGTGGCGCATTCTCCCTGGACTCGACCCCAGTCTGCAGGACTTGACAGCGTCGATGCTGCGGACAGCCACGCATTATTCAGCCCTGGAGGCGTTTGTCGATGTGCAGAGCCGGGAGACCTTTGGCCTCGTCAACCATGCGCTATGCGCATCGGTTCGCAAGTTTCTACAAGACTATCTGGTGCTCATTGCGCAGCTCGAGACGCAGTTTTTGACAGACGACGCTTTCACGCTGCACGTGCTCAACATCCACATGCTGCCCACCAGCCAAATGATGCTGCAGCTGTATGCGCTGGCGCACGAGCTTCTCAAGAAGAATGCGCTACTGGACGACGACGACGACGAGACGGACGAGTCGAGCGATGACGGTGTTGACGACTACGACAAGATCATTGACCGACTCCGCGAGGGCGGTGAGCTGGTCCCTGGCAACGCGGCCAGCAAGAAGATCTGCAAGGGCGGTGCTGTCCTAGAAATGATTACAAAGCGGCTCGAGGCCATGTCGGGTGACCCAGCGGCGCGGGCGCTGCTGACAGCGCTGCTGCGGGATGCCAGCCGGCCCTACATGGTGATGCTGAACGAGTGGCTGCACCACGGCGGCATCAGCGACCCGCACGCCGAGTTTCTGGTGAAGGAACAAAAGAGCATTCGCCGTGAACTCCTTAAGGTGGACTACACGGACGAGTACTGGGACCGGCGCTACACGCTGCGGGACAAAGATGTGCCTCCACAGCTGGCGGGCGTCAAGGACAAGGTGCTGCTTGCGGGCAAGTACCTGAACGTGGTGCGTGAGTGCGGCGGCGTCGATATCAGCAAAAAGGTCATGGACGTGCCGACGTCGTTTGATGACAGCCGGTTTCTTGACAACATCAACACGGCCTATGCACATGCCAACGCATCGCTCATGCAGCTGCTGTTGACAACACATGCGCTGCCTGCGCGGCTGCGGTCGCTCAAGCACTACTTCTTCCTGGACCCGTCCGACTATTTTTCGTATTTCTTGGAGCTCAGCCATGCCGAGCTGCGCAAGCGCAACATCAAGGCCGTCAACACCAGCAAACTGCAGTCGCTGCTCGATTTGGTCTTGCGGCAGCCAGGAAGCATAGTATCCCTCGACCCCTTCAAGGAGGACGTCAAAGTGGAAATGAACGACACAACGCTCGTGCAGGCCTTGCAGCGCGTCGTCAACATTACGGGCATCGAGCAGGGCGAGGTGCTGCACACATCGATGCTGACGGGCGGCGGTAACGACGGTGCCAGTACAGCCGGTGGCAGCGGCAGCGGCAGCGGTAGCGGCGACGCCGACGGCTATGCGTCACTGCAGCTGGACTACGCCATGCCGTTCCCTGTGTCGCTTGTCATCAGCCGCAAGACCATTTGGCGGTACCAGGCGCTGTTCCGTTTCTTGCTGTCGCTGCACCACCTCGAGTCGCAACTCACAACGACCTGGCAGAGCCACATGCGCGACCTGCCCTGGTTCCACCGGTCAATGTCCAAAGAGGTGGCCGTCTGGAAGCGCCGGTTGTTTACGCTGCGGGCGCGCATGCTGGTTTTTGTGCAGCAGCTGCTGTACTTTTGCACGGCCGAGGTGATTGAGCCCAACTGGCAGGCGCTCATGTCGCGGCTGCAGACGGAAGAGACTGCGACGGCTGCTGCAGCTGCTGCAGCGGCTCCCGCCAGCAACAACAACACCACCACAAACAACGATGCCGCCGGTGCCGCCGATGCCGCCGATGCCGCCGCGCCTGTGCCTCTCCCAAGCCGGACCGTCGACGAGCTGATGCAGGACCATGTTGACTTTCTCGATACGTGCCTCAAGGAGTGCATGTTGACCAACAGCAAGCTTTTAAAGGTAGGTCACATTCCCTTTACCATCGTATTGTGTATGAAACACAATTTATGTGCACTCGCTAACTTGACAGATCCACGCAAAACTTATGCAGACTTGTTTCTCCTTTGTCAGCTTCGCCAGCTTCCTCACGCGTACCATGGACCGCATCGACCCCGACCTTGCGGGAACTGCGTCTCAACCGAAAGACGCGACCGCCGAACAGTGGAAGACGTTCCAGCAGAACGTACAGGGTGCTCGCCCCTCCGCAGACCCCAACAGCAGCACAACCACGGCCAACGATACCGCTCCGACCGACGAGGAGATGCGCAGCCTCGTCGAGCGTCTAGCCAAGTACGAGCACCTGTTCGGCCGCAATTTGCAGGTGTTGTTGGATGCCCTCAACCACTATGCCGCCACGGAGACAGTTGTCCTACTGAGTTTGTGTGCCCGTCTGAGCACGGCCAACCAGGGAACTGAGTATGCCGGTCTGCGTCACGAAGAAGACATGGCTGTGTAGTTGGTGGGAGGTGTGTTCCCTATGATGTTTTTGATATCAAATCAAAAGCTGGCTGCATCTTAAAATGGACTACGTCGTCTGTGCATATACCTTTTATCCTGTTTTGTTTCTGTTTTTTCTATTTCCCCCTCATTTTAGAGATGACGATATGCCATCAATGCAATGTCTCGACGATATTCGAATATGATTACGAACTCCTTGGTTGGGTGTCATTAGTTGACGAGACAGCCTGGTTGTTGTTTGATGTGATGTTGATATACGTACAGTGCGATATAACAGTGCTCGGTAATTTGCACGGTATGAGTCTAGAACCTGCACAGGCAAGAACGACCATGCCAGCGTGTTCCTTCCTGTCAGGTCTTGCGATTTGGCAGGCTCCAATGTCTCATAGGCAGCTCTTCAACAGCCGAATATCACGGAACTACCTATTTAAAACAGGGTCGGAATAGGCGGAAACAATATGTGTATAAATAAATGATACAAAATCTCTCTCCATCTATTCCAGGCTACAGAATCCATGCAACAACAATCAAAAGAGTGAAATAAAGCTGATCACCAAACCAGGCGTCGAGCGGCAAGAGCAACCGCCTAGCCCGCCAAGGGCAGGGGAAGTCGTGTGTGGGCCTTCGGCCCCTAACCAGCTCTTGCTCAAAAGGCTTCGGCCAGCAAAGCTTGAGAAAATTACAGCGTGTTCCTAGCGGAACGCCGGATGCCTACGGGGCTCAGTAAGGCAAAAAGGCGCGAACAAAGGGAAAGGTCCAGGCCATGTCCAGGGGGTCCACAAGCCAATCAATGCGCGTGCAGGTACCTTCCACCCGGTAGCATTGGTAGCTCCTTCCCTCGCTCTCGCACACGCTCTCACACGCAACGCCTCGCGCCTTCCCTTCCCAAATCCCCAAAATCTGTGACGACAGATCGAAACACCGAAAGAAAAAAGAGGTGGAAATCCCAAAATCACAAGCCCGTCCAACCAACAACCAGGAACGTTCCCGTCTTTCGTGACTCGCGACAACGGGCATTTATCGACGATTCTTTCTTCAACAACCCGATCTCCAACATTGATTCTCCTGAAGCATTTTCGGCGCATCCAGTTGCATTCGCGTCTGCTCTCTGTTCCGCGCCCCTGACGATATCCGACGATCCCTTTTCTTCCTTATTTCTTGATCTCGCTTCCACCCATTCAATTTCATCCTTCCAGTCGCCTCTCTCTCCCCTCGCAACTGTCACGTCGTGCTGGGCAAGCCCAAGATCGAATCACCACCTTCTCATAGTTACCCCCTTTCCATCACGCACCCGACCTGAACACACGACATTCCTCTCCTCCGACGATGAACCGGTGAACCACGCTTTACGAAACTCGAACCATACAAAGTCAGGGCAGCGCACAGTCCGTCCACGGCTCTACCCGCAACAATGCCTCGGCCACGTCCAGCCACCACGGGCTACGAACGCCTTGCCCAGGCCGACCGTTTCTCCGACGACTCGGACGACGATGAAGGCGCCGGTGCCGCTGGTCTTGCCTCGCTGCAGTCATCCGCCGCGGCTGCTGCTCTCTCCGGAACCACCGAAACGAATCCCCGCTATGCTTCCATCACTGGCAACCAGCCACGGCCTGCTGGTGGCATGAGCGCCGCTGGTGGTGGCGGCCACGGCCGGCGAGCATCCTACCAGCACAACTACCACCGACGACGCACCAACTCGGGCGTCGACCTGAAGGCCATCAATGCGCGCCTCGAGCGCTGGGCTGACGAGATCGCCAACAAGTTTAAGCGCCACCAGAAGAAGCGCGGCCAAGAAGACGAGGGTCGCCTCGAGATCCACTACTCGGTCTTCCAGGCCCCCGAGGGTGTGCGACCGGCAACTGCCGAGACACTGGCACGGACAGCGGCTGGTGCGCCCGATGCGGTTGGAGTGCCCGACTCCGTTATTACCGAAGCTGAGTTCGAGTCTATTGTCGACAGCGTTCGGACAGCCATCCGCGAGGGCACACACCCGCGCATGATTACACAGGGCAGTTCCGGCAGCTACTTTGCGCGCAACCCGGAGGGCAAGGTGGTCGGTGTCTTTAAGCCCAAGGACGAGGAGCCGTACGCCGCCGGTAACCCCAAGTGGAACAAGTGGATTCACCGCAACCTGTTCCCCTGCTGCTTCGGCAGAGCATGGTATGTTTTCATGCGTTGCGTTGAGAAAGCAAACTAATCTCTCAACTCTCATACTAACTCATTCTCAGCCTCATTCCCAACCTTTCCTACGTCAGCGAAGCCGCCGCCTATGTCCTCGACAACCAGCTCCGCACCTACATGGTCCCCTATACCGACGTCGTCTATCTCTCGTCCAAGTCTTTCCACTACCCCTTCTGGGACCGCTACTCGCACTCGCGCAACCGAAAACCACTCCCGGCCAAGCCCGGCAGCTTCCAAGTCTTCCTCAAGGGCTTCAAAGACGCCAACATCTTCCTTCGCGAAAACCCCTGGCCAGATCAATACCACTCTGGCTTCCGCACGAGCGACCGTCACCGCAACAGCCGTACAGGGCGGTGGGCTGACAATTGCCGGCCCGGCTCGAGGCAAGTCTCCAAGTCGGCCAATGGCTCAAACAGGAGAAGCAGGAGCTCGGGGGTTGTTGGTGGTGAGCAAAGCGACGGTGCAGATTTCAGCGACTACGACGAGAACGAAGATGGGAGCGCTGCATCAACACCAAGCCCAGACAACTTTGTGTGGACCGAGAACCTGAAGCAGTCGTTCCGCGAAGAGCTCGAGAAGCTCGTCATCCTCGACTATATAATGCGCAACACCGACCGTGGCCTCGACAACTGGATGATCAAGGTCGACTGGCCCAGCCAAGAGGTTTCCATCACGTCCGAACCCATGCACCTCAACATGGACGGCGCCGCTGGTAGCAGCGCCAACGGCAGCCCCGGCCGAAGCCCTGGAGCCGCCGAGGGCCCGCGCCCTGTCGACCTATCCCAACGGCCTGCGCGTGGTAACCGAGCCCGCGCTCCCTACCGCGCACAAAAGCCAATGGATGCCTCAACACCGCCGGCAAGCAGCGCACCGCAGCCCAACATCCACATTGGTGCCATTGACAATTCGTTGTCCTGGCCGTGGAAGCACCCAGACGCATGGCGCAGCTTCCCCTTTGGCTGGCTTTTCCTACCAGTCGACCTGATTGGTAGACCCTTTTCGCAAAAGACCCGCGACCACTTCTTGCCGCTCCTCACCTCATCCGCCTGGTGGTCCCAGACCCAGCTCGCGCTCCGCCGCATCTTCCAGATGGACCCGGATTTCCAGGAGCGCATGTTTGAGCGCCAGATTGCCGTCATGAAGGGCCAGGCTTGGAATGTTGTCGAGACGCTCAAGACGCCTGACCATGGTCCCCTCGAGCTGACTCGCCGCGCCAAGGTGTGTGTCTGGGACGATCTTGTTGAGGTGCCCATTGCCGTGCCCATGCGCGCCACGAGCTCCGAGATTCGCCGTCGCAACGAGTTTGAGTTGTACCGCGCCATGGAGGAGGAGATGGACATTGGTGCGGCGGGAGGCGACGAAGGCCACAGCGGCGGCAAGCAGCCTGCCAAGACCACAGCAACAGCAGGCAATGCCAACGGCTCCTCCTACTTTGACGGCCTGGACGGCAACGACGAATCGGAGGATTTGCTCATCAACACCACGTCGCCGCTGCCCAACCCGGGCCGCTTTGAGCTGACCAAGGAGTTGGTCGCTGAAGAGGATGAGTCTGGCGAGGTCGCCGGCGAGTCCAGCAAGAAGACGCCCGGCTCGCCTCCCGCTACATCCCCTACTTCTTCGCAGCTACTATCGGCCGAGTCGTCCAATGCTCGCGGCGGTAGCCGGCGTGGCACGCCGTCGGCCAGTGCTAGTGCTTCGGCTTCGGCTTCGGCACAGCGCCAAAAGCTGCCCCAGCACCAGCGCCGCTACAGTTATACGACGGCTGCCTCGCGCCGGAATAGTAACACGATCGCGCAGCAGCTGTACGGTGAACGGCACGGTGGTGCTCCCGGCGGAAGTTACAGCAACTCCATGTCCAACTCGCTTTATCTGCCTGGCAACCAGCCGCCCCGACACCACCGCGCCGCCTCGCTCGACAACTACTTTTATGACGACCGAGCCGATGAAGACGTTACGGGCGATCTGGGCTACGCCGCGGCCGAAGGTATGGAGAATAACCGCCGGCGCGTGATTGTTGAGCGCCTGGAGCCTGTTAAGAGCAAGAACCCGGTGTTTACATGGTGTTGATTTGAGGGGCCTAGTGGGATGTAATCTTTGGTGGTGTACTACATTATGATCATTAGACTGGTGTTTTTGTTACTTTTCTTTGTTTGATTTCCTTATTACTTGTTTTTCGCATATTATTTATGTTGAATGCGTTTTTTTTTCAGCATCTAGAGAGGTCCATTTGTTTCATCCGTCCCGGTTTATTGTTGTGACATTTTCCCGTTTTCTTCTGTCACCATATTTATCGAGGAATTTTGCTGTTGAAGAGGTAGAAAAGGGACGGCGTTGGAGAGTTGAAACCGATTTGATTTTCAAAATTAAAAACAAACCCTATTTTTCATACAATACATTTAAAATAAATTAGAGTACTGATCTAACTCTCTGGAATTCGTAGACAGGATATTCCTATCAGTTCATCAAAGAACGATGAGACCCCTTGAATAACTTGTTAAAACCGAGTCCGAATATTTGGAATAGGAGGATCAAGGACAACACAACCCTCCAGCCTTACTCGGTTACATGTTGAGAGGGAGGCAGGGAGGGACGGATGGAAGGTGGGAGGGGAAGCCAATAGTACGGAGTAGATACCATGACATTGGCACTATGCCTCAACCACGGAGCAGGAAATCAGGAAATACAACACATCACTTTTGAGTTGTTGTTTGTGACTTCCTCCAACCCAAAAGGGACAGGTTCTCGTCCCGTTTTCCGTACAATGTTCCAATCAGGCGGGACAGGCATGTGTCCATGGAGATCGGGGAGACTCGGTATTTCAAAGGAAGAAAAAAAAAAACTACGAGGAGAGAAGATGGGCCATACTCAGAATAGCAATAGGAGGGCTCCGAGGGGAAGGTGCCTGAAGATAGGGTGTGTGAGTGGGCTGCTACTCTCACGGGAAAAACAAAAGATGTATGGGCAAATAGAGTGAGCCAGCCGGTAAACCCTCCGAGAAAAAGAAGGCAGGTTACATAAGAACAGGGACCGAACAACAGCACAAAATAGCAGGGGGCTCTTGGCCTGACCGCCACTGGTTTTATTGCCTCTGTGAGAAACAGAGAGCCAACTGGTGAACCATGGGTGGTCGGGGCCTCTCGGCGGGGACTGGAAGGTTACGAAGGGCAAGCCAGAAATGATACATCATTTTACTTGCTGTGGTTTTCCTCTTTTTGTCGTCTGTCGACAGACCAGTTTATGTTTTGTGCCTCGTCCCACCCACGATATCTGCAAATAATCCAAAGAAGGAAGTCATACTTATTCTACTCCCATGGTCAGCAGGCCATCGTAAAGCCAGGAAATCGGGAACAATGATAGTGTCCGTCGTGAGACAAGCAGAAAAAAGGAAGCAAGTGCAAGAACTAAAGACGCAGAAAGGAACGAACTGGTTCGTCAGCAAGAAGAAAGTTGGAAAGGCGAGACCAAGGATGATGGCCAAGGATCGTGCAGATATGGGGCCTGCAAGAAAGAAAAAAGAGAAAGAAAAGAGTTCAAGGCGGCGGAAGGAGGAGAGAGAAAGGAAAGCATGCTGATACAGGGGGCAGAGGTCAAAAGAAAGATATAGCGAGCTCGGCGGCGAAAGGGACAGGATGTTCTTCTAAGTCCCGTTGATGCCAGAACATCCCCGCCTCACATCTTGGCCTTTTTTCTCGTTTCTGCCTCTGCTCCTGCTTCTTCCTCCCTTCTGTTTCGGTACTATGCCTTCTGCTCGTTTTGTCGTATCTCCTCTCCGAAGGTAACCCACCAACGTGGGTTATTCGCCTCCCGTGTTGACAGCACCTAAGACAGAAATATATCTTTTCGGGAGAAGTGCATTGATAGACTCACAGAAGAGAACGCGTCAAAGGTGTATGTACGTGGCGTCCGTCTGCGTGCGTGCCAACCATAAAAATGGTGTATGGAGGGGCACGTCGGAAACCACGGGGGATGTGTGTGTGTGTGTATGTATTGGTTTTTCAGACCGCCCGTCCCAGCCGGAGTGTTCTTGACCCCTTCTTCTTCGTCTCGCCTCGCATTGCATTGCCTCTCGTCACCCGTCTTTCGGGGTTCTCTAGGGAAAGGGGAGGGGGGATGACAGTAGGATTTGTTTCTCATTTTCCCGACGTGGTGCAGTGCACCTACGGAGTACAAAGCACACACACTGCCTCCACCAACCAGTCCACCGGGTCGGCTGCACGCCCCTTCATTCCTTCTGGTCCCAAAGCACACTAATTTTGCAGAAACATCCCGCACTTCCCACTGAGCCACTGTACTTTTCTGGGATTTTCTGGGAGAGGTGTGTGTGTGTGTGTGTGTGTGCGTGTCTCTATTTCTGCATGTTCGACCGAGCTCGGGTGAGGTAGGCGCCTGGTAATAAGGTGTGCTCGTACTCGTTCCATTCACGGTGGGGATCTCAAGGTGTTGGATCGATTTGTGAGCCAGTCGTCGATGCCATGCCTGTGAGTTTGAAAGGAAAGAAAGAGGTCCTCCGTAGAGGGACTGCCTCTACTCTTCTTTCGTCATGTACCCTTTATTTTGTTTCTTATTTCTGCACCTCTCGCGCGTCTTCCGGGGGATGGTTGCCCTCTTCAATACGACATAATGCAAGGTCTTTTGGTAGCTGAAGGGGACTTCTCGGGAAAGGTGGGATGCGGAGGGGAAGTAGACAGCTCGGAGGAGAAAACTCTTCACACCACGAAGGGACCTCGTCTCGCCGCTTGGTGGCAGTGTTTTTTCAAACGACTAAAAGAAGGAAACGAGCCAAACTCAAAAAAAAAAAGAAGAAAAAAAAATACGCTGCCAATACCAGCTTGAAGCTGAAATTCAAAATGTAAAAGGTCCAGTAAGGATAAAGAAATATGACAAGTGACGGGGGCCAAGACCTTGCACGGCCGACACAAATAAGACCACTGCAGGAAACTGCTGCAGAAAAGCTCAGTACAAAAAAAAAAAAAGCAAGATGGAGATGGTGTGATGCCAAACTCTAGGTGGCTGTATGCCGAGAGGCTCTCTGCCCGTTTCTTTTCCTTCTTCGTCTTCCTCGTCTAGGCACCCAGAGGGCTGGGTGACCGATTGTGCAGTAATACATCCTGAAGTTTTGCCTGCCAGGGCGCAGGGATAGTAACATCCACTGGACCACTGCAGGCGGTGTCTTGTCATATACGGCGTATGCAATTCTAGTTTGCCATGGTGCTTTCGTGCCCTGTCTCTCTATTTTTTGTCTCGCCCTGTCTGAACTCTGAACCCCTTACGGAGTAGATACCTGCCCCTTGTCTCTTTTTCTTTCCTCATCATACCGCCCGCGCAATAATCTCTTTGAACGAGATGCGACTTGCTGCATGCAGAGTATAAGGAGACAGGATGCTGAAAAGAAGGATATTCGTAGAGAGGCGAGGGCCGCATATCGACGGGGGAAGGAAGGGGGAATAGCAAGTGCTGTTACGCCGTAGCCTGCATGAGGGAAAGAACCAGGTTAGGGTCGGTAGGAGAAGCGTTTTTTTTTTTAAAAAAAAAAAATCACTGCACCACCAGCCGCTCTCGCTGTCAAGAACTTTCTTGTGGCCATTATCACTGGGACAGATGGAGCTCGCTGGACTAAGCTGGGTAGACTAGGCATGGTGCGTGCCAAAGCGAACCGGGCGGGCCAGGCCGGAGCTTTGTCTCTTTCAGGTGCAAGCGGAAACCGAGAAAATGAAGAAGAAGAACAGAGGAATGAGGAAATTAGAGAGCCCAGGAGACGGGCTCTAGAGCGTGGGTGTGATCAGTGCACGCGATCAAATTAGATACACTCGGAAGAACTCTGAGTGTACGACGTAAGAAAATGAGAATCAGAGTGGGAGGGGCGGGACAAAACCGAAACATGCGGGAACGGAAGAAGACGTTGGGTGCTCCCAGCCGTCTGGGACATGGAATATGGGACAGCAGTTGTTGGTGTCATGCTGCCTGCGTCGCAATAGGCAAAGCATGCTGTGCTCTTGCGTTCCAGTGGCCGTAATTACAGCGTATATGGGCGGGAAGGTCCAGTACAACGTCTGCACATAGTTTTGATATGATATGGGAGATTGCTCCCAAGAGTGTTGGCGGCGTATGTGGCGTAGGTGGGCATATGGCGAAGACGGCGTACATCGCAGTCAGAGAGCTTGAAGAAAATCAAGAAAGTGGCTACAAAGATGGACTTGCTGTTATGGGGAATATTGAAGGCACTGAAAAGCAGGGGCAAACAGAGACCGACCTAAATTTCGGCGTCATGCAGCTCAAATTGGAAGTGATTTCTCAGGCCGAGGATAGATTCGCTTCTATATTTGCTTGTATGGCCACCGGCATATTGTGTAGATGAAGGCCGAGAGAATTGGTATTGAGTGGCCCGAGTGAGCTCGTGCTTTGTGGTGCTTGTGTACCGTCGATGAAGCACAGCGCCGAACCGATATTCGTACACAACGATGTTTGGGATTGTCGATCTCCAACGAGATTGCCATATGGGCTATGCTTGATTCTTCATGTATTGGCAGCAAACCCCGTGCAGGTGCTCCTTTTTGTGTCACAGAGACTACTCCGCATAGTGCATGCTCTGGCCAGCAATGCCTCCGTGGATTTTATTTGGGGGCGGCAGATTACTCCGTAATATGAATAATTAGTACGTGTCTTGCATCTGGAAAAGTCGGTGGTCCCGAGGATATGGACAGGCTGACCAGGTCAAGGTCATGGGTAGCTGACCGGGGTTTTGCTGCTGTTTCTGTTGTTCGACAACGATGTGTTGCTTTGGCTTGTTTCAACTTTGCATTGTCGTATTGGAAAGGGCAAGCTGATTTCCCATATTGCGGCCTTGGCTGAGCAGCTTGGTTGTCAAATGTTCACTGTGAAGCTTCGAAAAGCCCCCAGAAACCGTGCACGCGAAGTGATGTTTATCAACGCCGCCTGAACCCCTTCCCTGATTTGCAGCTCGCGCCACCCTTGTTTTGAAGGTGTCCTCGACATCCCAGCAGGAAGGTAAAACTAGTATTTACGACACTGCAGCACAAGAGCGATCAGCAAAGGAACCCTAGAAGGACGGCAGAAGGATTGAAGGAAGGACCAAGGCAAAGGGAAACAAAATACGTACCGTGCAGTGTGCACTAAAAGTATATGTATGTAAAACGAGGGGTATGCTCCGTAATTACCACCTACAGACTTTGGCTCACGCTAGAACATTGCAATTTTGCCCATGGAAGAGGAAAAGGAAGGCATACGTGGAGAAAGGAGAGATGAGCATGTTCCCCTGGCCCTGTGCAGCTTTGACGGCCCCAATGTACTCCGTATCTGTTCTCTGAGCAAGGGTGATGGAAGGTCTGCACAGAAGTGATCAGTCTCTGTGAGCAAGCAAGTCTTGTGCGTCATCATCGGGAAGGATACAGGAGCATTGGGCTGCATGAAGATATTGGATTCCGAAGGGCAAGGCGTTTATCGTATCCATGATATGCAAGTCTGACTGTGAAGTTGTGGTAGTTGTCGGCCAGTCATGGCTTAAGCTGGCATGTGCCCTAGAAAGAAGGTTTTGTTGGTGCACCCAACCTGTCGGATTTGGTCGTATTAATTACTCCGTAAACTTTTGTCAACCCAGGCTGGCTCTCGTCATAAAGTACCATGCACGACACAAGCTTGGCCTTTTTCATATTAGAATTGCTGGCAACCGGGCTGGCCTGGCTGGCCTAACCGTATTCTGTTGCATTATTTTCTTTTTGCATTGACAGCGGGCCGGCGGCCAAAGCCAGCCCCGCTTTTGAACAGAAAAAGAAATGCCACGGCGGCAGCGACAGGGTCTTGTTCCATTTGATATGTTTAGTGGTAATGAAGGCTGCCTCACAAGAAAGGCAGCAGGTCATCTTGGGGTTTTTTTCCCTCAAAACTTCGGGGCTTTCTTGTTTTTGGCAGACTCGGACGCAACAACGCATAGATGCAGAGTACGAATGCAAGTACCAGGCGTGCCTTGTTTGTTGTTCTGTGTGATTTTCGAGGTTTTGCTGCAGCAGGCCGCTTCTTGTCCGGCCAGGCCAAGCCTGGTGCCTTCGCGTCCTCTGCTATGCTTGTGCTTAATCGTAACCCGCGAAGTGTCAACAAACAAACATGGAATGCACACCCTGGCGGCGGAGAAGGAGCGTACCACATTGCACGGTGACAAATTGGAAAAGACAAACAACAAGCCAAAGCTAATGAGTGGCAATAGGCCGGTCCAAGATGGGATGGGATGGGGACGTCGTCAACAGCGGAAATAAGAGTACTGTGTACGTTCGTAAGAGCAACAAGATGCGCCTGCATGCATGCGGGTCGATGGATATGGAATGATGGAGCCTGGGACAAATAGGGCTAGGAAAGCAGCCAGAAAATCAAGGAAGCGCGACCATCATGAGTGCTGCACGAGGAAGAGAGAGACAAGAGGTACGGCCGGACAGGGTGGATTATGTTGTCGACGTGGAGCAAGATCATTCGAGCAACGGTGAGAGATAGGATGGAGCCGCCGTGCGTGAGCTGAGAGGCGCCCCAGTGTCTTGCTTGCATATTTGTCTATGACAAAAAAGAGAAGGGAGCGAGGGGACCATCACAACCATGTATTCCATTCTTGGTACTCCGTACTCCGTACTTGAGCAAAGCAGGATCTTTGCAGCCATTAGTATTAGTTTTGGTTGGCTAGCTTGTCCATGTGAGGATTCTGAATACTCCGTACGACGTACGGGATTTTGTGCATGTACTCCAGAGACTGGTGGCGGAAAATCGCCGCCCCTGAGCCATCGAGAAAAAAATAAATTATGTGCAAGCGACGCGGCTGTTAATGGCTGGCCCCTGCAGTGGGGGCCAAAATGGATGGATGTTTGTGCTTCTGGAAACAAGCACGGCCTTGGGTATTCTGGGGTTCGTGTTTGTTTCCAGCAAAGAGGAATATACCACATTTGCTGATCGTGTGTAAAAGCGGCAGGCTTCCGACATTTGGTATCTCGCCGAGGCTAAACACAGAACTGATTGCTTGTTGATGGCTGTCGTTATTGCTAGCGTATCCCGGTTCCAAAGGGAAAATCGAGACAGAAGTACTTCGTTTAGTAGCTTTCAGAGCTTGGTGCCCGCTGAACAAGGACATTTGCTTGCCCATCTCGCCATCGTATCCATCCTTCACCTCCTCCCAAATGGAGCATACGTGGTGTCGTGTTTTTGCGAGTACGACGTATTCCGTCCATCTCATGGCGTCTTGCCCGTTCAAGTGTTCGTGCCTGCCCTGGACGGCTAGTTTCCCTCGCTTGAAAGAGGGCCTTGTGGCGCGTCCCGCAAGGCCAGGTTTCAGGCTATTTGGCGTTGGCGCCAGGGGCAAAGCCAGAACGAAGTCCAGGGCCCATCAAAAAACTCCCAATAACGATACGATACTGATCCTCGCTAGTCGTGACGTGACCATTGTACTGGAATCGTTGGGAACTTCTTGCATGGGAATCAATATCGAATCTCGCTGTAGGATTTCCCCCCTTGCCGTCAATACAGAAGAATGGGATGCTGTAAACGACGATGCAGTTCGAGAGAAGCAAAAGAAAACGAACAAAGGGATCTGCTTCTGCAGGCATTCACAAGGTGCAGCGTCGCGCCCATGACGTTGCTTTACAGGGCATTCTTTCAACCGGTGAAGGGCCGAGTGCCAAGCATGGAGCAGCGCTGTCGATAATTGAATGGTTGAGATAAAAGCGTCTTCGCTTCTCGGTCTGTGTGTGTTTGCCGGCCGGTCTCTCTGGGTGTCCAAAGCAAAAGAAACGCCGTAGAGTAGGAGGAGCAGCGTAAAAAATTGTAAATTCGTCCCCACACGCAACAGCGGGATCTGGGAATCGCCGTCATTTTTTTGGCCCACCGATAATTTGGCCTGCTCAGGTATTATTGCTTTGCCCGTTCGCCTGTTTTTCTGTCCTCTGACCATTACGACGTATGTTAGAGCGAGATTGTCGCCGAGAGGAGGAGACAGAACGACTGCACAATTGGCTCGAAGTTTGAGCGCAGCGCACGGAGTATGTATGTGTACAAAGTGTGTGGGTGCTGGAACTAGCTCAGGGGAATAAACAATAGCAACCACTCACCTGTTGAAGAACTCAAAAGACTTTGCTGACTTTCCTCCGCCAGAACGAAATGACGTTCTAGTTCGGCGACTAGCCCCCGCCCACGTTTTTCCTTCGGGGAGGACCCAAACATTATTCTTCGTTGACATGGATGTGCCATGTAAAATCTGCCATGGAAATGGGTGCTTTGCAGCGACCAGAACAAAAATGCTTGTTCTACCGCACCAAACCCTTGCTGGCTTTTGCTGAACCAAGAAACCGGGAAATGATGATATGATAAGAGAAATTGCGCATGTCTGACCGACAGATTGGGACCCTGCCTTTTCCTATGAGGTGGTCCCCATATATCGTTGAACAAGTTATTCTGAGGGGACTTAATCGTTTCTTTTTGAGTAAACGCCCCTTTCCTTTTTTCGTTTTCGTTGCCTGTTCAAGGTTAAGCACCCCCGAAAAAAGGCACCAAAGAAACGGCAACACCCTGGCGGGGCCGAAGCCGATACTGCCATTTCTGAATCCCAAGCCCATGTCCTCGGGATTTTTGTGAAGGGTTTTGTATCGGTATCGTTCCCATTCCCAGGTATTTGCTGGCCCGAGGAAACACAAGCCTCTGTACCACAATACTAAAAGAGGCATGGGATTGGCGCAAAGAAACGGTGGCTAGGCCTTCCGACAGCTTCTCTTTCTTTCTTAGGGATCGAGTCAGACGTGGTAAAATGCTGTGCAACTCCCCAAAAAGCAGACCGGAATGTTTTGTGCTCTTTTTCGACTTGTGCACCACGCCGTGTACATACGAGTAGGTGCATGGTGAAGACACCCCACTCATAAGACTGCAAAAAGCGACCCTTTCTCTAACGATCCTTTTGTGTGCTTTTCCACGTCAGTTGCATGTTGCAGTTGCGTGGGCGTGCGGCAGTGTCGGCAACTAGGAGTTGCTTTTTTGCAAGAAAGGTAAGGCTTGTACCTAGTGCGTCGTAAAGTATTGCTACCCGCGCCACGCGCTGGTATCTTGCAACATTGCGGCTGTGTTTTTGAATTTTTGCGGTGTTTGGCGGTCGTATATCGCGTCGAGTTTTATTTTGCGAGAATAAGGACAACGCATGAGTACAAGTCCTTGCCAAGTCGTCCTAGCTAATGTATGCGCCGTTTCAAGAATGACGGCCACGATCGAGGAGCCCGATGCATTGCTGTACATATATGTCGAGGAAGGAAAAGGAGGGAAAACAGGATTGGGAACTCCACTTTTCACGCCGTCAGTTGGACCCTTGCAAACAACAGTATTGTGCGCGATGCGGCGATGGGAAAGTCATTTGAACTTCTCAGCGGTCTGCGAGACTTGGAAGAGAAAATGACAAAAGGAAATGGAGTGTAGTGTGGAGTGGAACCTTGCAATAAACTCTCCAGCGGCCGAGAACAAGCCAAGGTACTCCGTAATTACGGCCTCAAACTTTACTCGAGCCAGCCGTGTATTTGAGCCCCGTACTGCACCCTCCTTCTTTCAACCATGAAAGCAACCATGACGCGGCACCGCTCACACACTCCGTTGGCTGCACATACGCATATATCGGCGGCTTGTAAGAGGCGGAGAACCCGCAAGATATAAATGATGTATCTTGCGGCTGGCAATGCTTCCCCAAACACCGTCCCCTTCGCCAAAAGCGTCTTCTCGGCAGATAGAGGGAAAGATAGCAGCCTCGAGACATCATGGGACATGACCGCGGCCTGCGTTATTCAGGCAGCAATACGCCATCAACTGCCTTCAGACAGGCCAGAGCCACTAGCCTGGTGGTCGGGTCCAGAGGTGGCGTTCTGTTGGACCCAGCCCAACCTCTACGCAAAGATAGTGGTTGCTGTTTCGATACTTCGACCCGTCGGCGTGGCCTTGTGGCCCCCAACTAAAGTCGTCGGAGGGGCGGCGAGGGACATGTATGTGAGCGGTGTAACTTTTTGATGCAGCATGTCTCCAGACAAGATAGACAGTAGGAGCCGGAGAGAGGCCGGAGAGGCAGATAACTTGGAGTGGTCAGCTTCTAAATATGATCGAAGACGTGGTCAGTTGAGGAAAAGAAACGACGGGACAGAAAATGGACACAGAAACAAACAAAACTTGACCAACTAAAGAAAGAGGCTGTAAATACCTGGTATCAAATTATGACCCTGGAGAGAACATAGCGTGTCTCTCACTGAAACATCCGTTCAGAAACGAGGCGTACTCCAAGCTCCCGCGGCCGTGGGCTGCCTGTTCCCGGCTGTAAGTGTCCCTAAAGTGAAGATCGACGGCGATATCGTGGGGAGTCTCCTGCACTGGTCGCCCAACCTAAGCTACCTGGTAAGGTCAAGAGGGGTCCACTTCCAAGAAATTGTGTTGCCCTTCAGGCGGTAATACACCCTCCATGAAATAATACACCCTCCAAGAAATAAAGGAGTAAAAACGCTGCCAGTTTTCTGCAGAAGATTTAGTTGTTCGACAGCCCCAGGAGGACTAACAGACATGCGCTCTAAGCCTATGAGTCCGTTAAACCGCCTACCCTGTCGACCACCAGGTCACTGTTCTTCGTGACAATTGAGTCGCTGGCCACACGCCCATATTGGTAGTCGACAAAGGGCACTCGAAATATCGCTGTTTGGACATTTGAATATAGTCTCTTCAACTCCTACACGCAGGAAACCACTCGTTGGATCCGACTCTTGAACGCAGCACCAGTGCCAACTTCTCGTGACGCCTGGTAGACTTGCACAATTTTGCCGCGATGGCAGCCGAGAGGTAAGACCAAATAGCAACCGGACTTTTGCGTTGTATGCTTTGGTTTGTTGCAGACGCCTGTGACAAAGTTAGCAAAAAAAAAAGTACTGACATGACAACAACAGTTTCGATATGACGGTCCCTCTGGACGAGAGTTTCACAGAAATCGACACAATCCACGGAAGAGACTACCAGCGTTATTCGTTACAGAACAACGTTTATTTCTCTCCCATAGATGAGGTATTGACTGGCCCCCTTTCTGGTAACTTGGCTTTTGCTTCATTTAGGAGGGAGAAAGGCGGTAGATGAGGCAAACCACAGGGGGGGAACAAATGCTAACCTGTAGACAGGTCGAAGTTCAACGACTGAAAGATGCCCACAAGGCTTTCAGCAAAGTCTTCGACTACCGTTTGATTTTCCCGCCTGTCAACAGGCCGAGAAAAATTCTCGACTGCGGCTCCGGTACAGGAGCCTGGGCGGCAGAGGTTGCATCAGAGTATCCGGCATGTAAGGTACGTGTCGTTCGGAGCGCTCTGACGCTTGTGTTTGGGCCGCCAGACTCTTTTCTCTTTTCTCTGCGCGAGATTGACCGTCGTGGAATAACTGAACCGGCAACCACGAGATTATGGCAGAGTTCTTCCATACGCTAACCCATGTGGTATCGTAGGTTCTTGGAATCGATGTCAGCCCTCATATGTGGCAGTACGAGTACACGCACAATCTTGATTTCCAAGTAGACGACCTGAACAGGAGGTATGATCCCATTGATGGCACGGACGTGCTCACATTTGTGATCCTTGAGGTTGCGACTCTCTAACCAGCTGGATTTTCCCACAGGTTCACATTTGACACGGGCGAGTTCGATCTAGTACACAGTCAGATGGTTGCCGGGGGCATCAACGCGGGGCGATGGAGGAGCTACCTGAAAGATATGCATCGGGTTATACGACCTGGTGGATGGTGCCAAATCGTTGAGATATACTTCAATGCACAGTCGGACAACGGGTCTTTGACGCCCAGTGAGTGATACACCACTTCGAAGTGGGAGCGAGAGACCGTTCCACGCGACCATATACTGACTGGTGGTCATGGGGGAAACAGGCAGCGGACTCAGTCAGTGGTCCGAGCTGTACTTGCGAGGTGCCAGCGAAGTCAAAGACCCGAGAGTGCCGCTCCGGATGAAGGAGCTGGTACGTCATGCAGGATTCGTGGACGTCGAGACGAACTGTATACCATTGCCGATGTGCGGGTGGTCAACAGGTATGTAGTCCACAGCGTACGCAAACAAAAGTCCGAGATTCTTCCTATTCTAACGTCGGTATTGCAGATCCACGGATGAACGAGATCGGACAGTTGAATCGGGACAACATACAAAGATTGTTGTCATCGCAAGCGATGTACATCTTTACGGAGAAATTAGGGTGAGTCTGTCTCCGGCGGTCTCTTTCCACGATCGAGTCGCATTTGGTGGTGCCATGCTCGCCATAGTGGTGCCAGTCTGTTGCCTTCTGCTGACAATGTATTCTTTTGGATGAACTTACAGGATGCCTTTTGACCAAGCACAGGTGCTGATTGCACAAGCTCGATTAGAAGCAAGAACCCCAGCAATAAAGGTATGTCAGAGTGTCGGGGCTCAGATTGTCCGGGTGACGCGAAGGCGACAGGATGCAAAACGGCCCTCGGGCCGGTTTGTGATCCGGGTGTATTGTCGACGTGCCCTTGTGCCTGTGCCATTGTTAGCTGACGTTTCTCTTCTGATTCCCGCCTAGGCATATTTTCCACTGTGAGCCTCCCATGCGTCTATCCCAATTCTCATCCAAACCATGAAAAGCAGAAGCTAACCTTTGGTGTCTTTCAGATACGTTTGCATTGGGCGGAAACGTCCATTATGAAAACGCCCGATGTGTGATAATTTCGCATACCGCAGAGCGTGGTGACACTTTTGCAGACTGGCGACTTGTTCTCAGACGGGCCCTCGGCCGGATGCATAGAGACTCCGGTGCCTATTGCTTCTTTCACAGCCGCGTTTTGCAATTAGCTCGCCTTTTGTTTCTGTTCCTTTTCTGTTCCTTTTCTGTTCTTTTGCTTTTGCATAGCAGTGCATTTTCCACAGTAGCATTCATAAACAAAACATGCTAGTCCCCTGCCATTTGCTGATAGACAATAGACAATCCATACCTTCAAAGTTCTGCCAGGCCCGTATGTACGGCATGTCCAGGATGCGCGTGTGGTGCTTATTGGCTCATCTTGTGCGTGCCCGATGAAGGTGTGTTGTTGTTTTGCTTCGAGCTGCTCAAAACAACGGAAAGGGGTAAAATGGATGACAAACCATATGTTGAGCTTTCCTGGCAAGGAAGGAACCTGCAAAGGCTGCCGTGAGAAGAATGTAATATGGAAGGCGTGCCCATCCGTGAGTTGACTTGCGCCTCCCTTGGCTGTGTACGGCACCAGATCGCGGCATTGGGTTTCAAAAGTGGCAGGAGCAATGGGTGCAGTAATGTCCGACGGTGTGTATTGAGCATCAGGAAAGAGCAAGTGGATGGGAGCCGAAAGGAAGGAGCGAATCGCTAGATTCAAGCCTGGGGGAAGGTGCAAGGTGCTTCTCATTATGAGCGAATTCCGACGCTCCTGCCGTTTCTATATTCAGGGGCTTTCCCTCACAACAAGCGAGAGAGCCCGAAAAACCAAGGCGAAAAGCGACAAGGGATGAACAGCATTGTTCTCACTCACCATCCGTACTTTCAGCAATGACAAATTCGCAACGGCGCGCCAGGTTCTCCGCATAAGGCGGTGCCGGGCATTGGAAACGGAGAGGAGGAATCAAACAGTAGGGAAGATGCGTCACATTTCCCCCCACGAAAACGGCAGTGCTAACGATTTATAGATCTCGTCACAATGGCCTTGTCACCCGCCCGTCACAATTTACAACAAGGTGTGGTTGGCCTAACCCGATAGCCGCCGGCCAGGCCATCACCTCCTGCCGGAAGCTGCCCAACACCACGCGTCAAGCCCTAGCATGGGAAGGGTGTCGGCGGAAGACCTCAATGGGCTGGATGGCCTGGGGCCGGAGGTTTTGCTGAATACTTGCGGATCATCCCTCCTCGCTTACAGGTTGGACAAGCCCAGTCCGATTTTCCAAGTCCACGGCAAGGATATCAAGCGGGTTTCTGCCCAACGAGACACACGCTCCTGCTTCCGCTTCCTTCGCCTTGTTTTCTTCTTTTTCTTCTTCTTCGATATTCCGTGATCCTTACCCGGTCGTGGCCACAAGCCCATTAGGGGGCATAGACAAAACATGGCATATGAAATGCCGAAGAAGGGAGGGCAGCCGAGTGATAGCCAGCTCTCCCTTCTCAACACATCCATGTCTGACAGACCACTGCTTAAATTGATCTCCAGTTGGAGGGTATTGGTGTGGGTGGAGCTATCTGGAACCTCTCATAACGGTTCCAGGAGCACACTCCGTACAAGGGGCGGTTTCTGTCGGACGAACGACGCGCCTCGATCAGTCAGGGCCATCCCAAAAACGGAGCCGACAGCCGCCGATCTATCAAGCCCACGGAGCAATGTCTTTTCTCCATCCGAAGGCATCGTGGTTCATCTTTGAACTAGACAGGCCGTATCACAAAAGGACACAGCGTCGAAATATAATACGAGTTGACCCAGTAAGCTTTGACGGATAGAGCCGTCACCTCCACGGGCGAGAGGGAGAGAGAGAGGGAGAGAGAGAGAGAGAGAGAGAAGAAACATACTCAACATGGTATGCGTTGTCTTGCCGGACTCCGTAACGACAGTATATCTTCCAAATACCGTATCTACATCCTATCCCCAGTTTTCAGCTAACCCTTGACAGCGCTCGAAGCTCAAGCTATGGCAGATGGGCCACTCGGCTTCATAGGAAGCGACGGAAACATGCGCTAGCCAGGGCATCAGGGCCCATCTGGAGCAACGTCTGATCTCGGGGAGCATCCGCGGAGCATCCCCTGTTGTTCCTCAAGCCATCAGGTGACTTGACTGACCAGCAATATCGCAAAGACAATTTTGTTCTTTACCTTGAAAGATCACTTCAGGACGCATTCGTGCCCGACTGATATGCGCAGCGGCATCGCCGGCTTATTGCTCAATGGCAGACATCCGCCGCTTTGTCTTTCTTGGTTTTCGATTAGTGGAGGCCTGCGGAGACAACTTCAACCAAGTCGGCAGCTCTTGAAAAACTTGTGTCTCCAGACGGCCAATGCCACGTCGATAAAGCGAGCTCCCGCAGATCAGGGCCATTTCCGATCCAATTTGGGCGCACCTGGTGCCTCATTGGGCCCCAAACACGAGCAGAATTCTGGCAAAGCGAGATCTACAGACATTAGCGCACAAGTCTGCTGCGTTCTTGCCGCAATCTTATGGAGAGCTATGACAGTTCGAATCGCTGCCTCTGCACCCTCGACCCGCTATTTCTCAACCGCTGCCCGCCTTAATGTGGCCCTTGGACGTGCTGGTGCAACGCCGCAATCTTACTGGCCAATTCGGCAGCCTTTCTCAGTCTGTCGCAAAATTTTAGGTTGGCAAACGCAAAGTCTCCAGCACCTCATACGACATTAACACCGCCCGGTCCACGACAACAACCGCCTCTGACCATACCAAATACCCCGAGCGAAAGTCCAAACGTCAGAACCGTCTTACATTTTTCCCCCTCGACGACCCTCCCAACCCTCAAACACCCCACACATCACACCTCGCCAAGATGGCCTCAAGACTCAGTGTTGCGCGGTTGACCGCCGCGCCCTCCCGGGTACTCTCTTCGACTGCTACCACTCCATTTGCTGTCGCTACTGTAACGCGATGCTACACCCAGCGCCGCATGTACTCCTCGGAAGAAGACGCGCCGCCGCCGCCGCTGCTGCTCAAGCTCCGGGGCGAGCTGAAGGAGGCAATGAAGGCCAAGGACAAAGCCCGTCTGACCGTGCTCCGTGGCATCATGGCTGCCACCCTGAACGCCAGCAAGACGGCCAACCCCGTCAACACAAATGCCAAGGTTGTGGCGCTGCTCCGCAAGACGGCCAAGGCATCGCAGGACGCCGTGGCCGAGTTCCGCCAGGCCGGCCGTGAGGATCTGGTGGAGAAGGAGGAGAACCAGATCAAGATTCTGGAGGCGTATGCCGATGACGGCTCGGTCAGGGTTGACCCTGCCGAGGTGGAGGCGGCGGCCAAGGAGGTGCTGGCGAAGCTCAAGGAGGAGGCGGCTGGTGGTGCGGTCAGGGCGGGTGATGTCATCAAAGTGCTGGTGGCGCCTGGTGGCCCGTTGGACGGCAAGGATGTTGACAGAGCCGAGATGGCACGGACAGTGAAGAAGCTGGTTGCTTAGAAATGATGCAGGGGGGACAAATTACAAAGGTGATGTGTGCAGATAACGAGTTTGACGACGAGAGCCGACGCCCGAAAGGAAGACGGTGTCATGGCCACGCAAGAAAAACACCAACAAATCACGAATAACCGAAAAATAAAACAAAACAAAGCATTCTACTCATCCTACACACCACGTGCATTCGCACACACCCTCTCTTGCTGTCTTGGGAGACCTGGGCCGACCAACCTCGGTCACAAAAACAGACAATTACGTATACGTGGTACTTGCACAGAGCTGACCAATGCCATGTCCACGAGGCTGAATTGAGAGCAACGAGAGGCTCCGAGATTCGGACAGCGGATGGACAGAAGAGTGCAGCGACTGTCACAAGCAACGTCACTCGTGCTCTCAAACTTTGCCTCTTTCGCTTCGCGGCCGGCCCCGAACATGGATATATCGTTTGCTATTGGTACATGTCGTTCGCGCAACAATCCACTTTGGGTGACAAGGCTGAGCAATAATTTGACAGCTCAGCTTAGAGCATCGACCAACATTTCCATCACCCCGGGTTTTTAAGACCTCCGTACCCGATCATCGGTGGTGCCTCCAGAGGTCCTTTGGTCCTTTGGTCCTTTTGTCCTTCTTTCTTTCCATCCTTCATTTTCTATGCCCCTGGTGGTTGAGGTCACAAGGACACAATGTTAGCCTGGTTGCAAAATGAACCAACTGGGCTGATGGCTGCCATCTCCAAGAGTTGGGCTCGAAAGAAACGTGCGGCTGACCACGATTTCACTAGGGGCGCAACGCCAGACTGGCTCGTGGCTCGACCGGCACGCGGAGCTGTCCCCCGATCTCGTCCACCCTTTTACAAAGGAGTATTAGTTCGTATGCTCCGCCTGTTAGTCTGCCTTGAGAGCGACCACAACCCCTTGTCAGAGTCCCGGTCAACAAATATGCAGAGAGAATGAAAGAAGATGGAGGGTGGGAGAAAATAGTGGCAGCCTAGGTGAAGCCTGGGCCAAGTTGCGAACTGCAGTTGGCAATGACCAAGGCCAAATTGCAACCAATCGGCAAGGCTTCCCCTCATTTTCACCATTATCTACGTCGTACGACGTATTACTGTGTATCTTCCCTGCCCCCGATTCGTCCACTCTGCAAGAGACAAGGAGGCAAGATAACGCCGTCCGGACGGCATCTTTTCTTTACTTTCTTTACTCTCTCACACCCTTTTTTGGTCTTTGAAATCTCTCTATCCGGGGGTTCTGCCTTGTTGGTTTTATCATTTTAGGTTCTGGTTTAGTCGACATCCGGCAACCAACGGCCATTGACGGGCCAAAAGAGCAACAGGAGGTCAAAGAGCAAAGCAAGGGCGGGCGGAAATGGAAGCTTTCCAACAGAGCTAAAGAAGGGCTGCATTACAAAGAAAGAAGGACACACGGTTCCAAGGGACAGGCACAAGAAAAGGAAACCAAGCGAGTCAGGCGAGTCTGACAAGGAAACTGGACATACCTTTGTCACACGTTATCTACACAACATCTCGCAAACAAACAGAAACTCAAACTGCCTGAACCGGCGGGGTTGCCCTTGGTTAACCGAGTTGCAGCCAAAAAAGCAGCCAAAAGCATTGCCAGGCATGCTTTATCTATGACCCTAACTCTACACAGAGTGTGGTCGTTCGTTCTGTATCCCCGAAGATCAAGTGTACAAAGTACACAAACGAATATTCGGAGAACGAGAGAGGGGAATGCACGAGTTGACGAATGGGGTGTACACACCTTTATGGAACTCACAACTCACTTTCTACTTTCTGCTTTCTAAGGAGTACTGTCTATTTTGATTCATACACATGCAACCGCAAGGCAGCCAAGACCCGCGGACTGCCAACAATTCATAAAGACGAAACGACAAGCACCCCATGTCTCAGTCGGAACCCCCTTTCTTATCCTTCTCGTAAACGAAATAAACGAAAGCAGCATCCGAGAATAATACAAACCCTTCCTACTATTACACCATCCTCCATCACGCATATTCTACTCCGATAAATAAACACACATAACGACTCGTTCCCCTCAATCGAAAATAAAGGCATTCGCGTCATCGAATGTCCTTCTTCCCCCGCACAAGGCTCTGCCACAGCCCTGAGCCCATCTCCGCGAGAACTCCAATGGAGGAGAAGTCGGCCATGGCCGCCAATACAATGCTCGCCGCGGGCATTGACGACCCGGAGCTGCACTATCCCTTCTACCACCAGCGTGGACGCCGTCGCCGCCGCAGCCCTCCTCCTCCTCCTCCGTCGTCTGTGCCGCTGTCGCTCGCCATGACAACGACACCGCAACAAATGCTCCATCGCCCGTACCATCCGCCGCCCCGCATGCGGCACAACAACCCTCGACCGCGCCAGCAGACTCCGTCCGGTTGTTCCGGCACATTCCGGGGCCGCCGTCGGCACCGGTCGCCTTCTGTCGGCGCCACGGCTGCGATGGCGGCTGCTGCTGCTGCTGCTGCGGCTGCAGTCGCCCGCAAAGCTTCATCGCGGTCCTCTCGGCCGCATACACGCTCGTCGTCCGCGGCGTCGTCCATGCAACACGTATCCCGGCCGTCGTCGCCGCACGAGTGGTGGGGTAGTACCACCACTACCGCCACTACCGCCACTACCAACACCAGCAACGGCAGTGGCAGTGGCAGCTGGCTCTGCCGGAGTGTCAGTCGCAGTCGTGGTCGACAGGTCCGCCGGGGCGGAGCGGCCGGGTCGTCTGCAGCCGCTGCTGCTAGACGTGCTATGGAGTCCCCCTCGCCGCGCCGCAAGATGGCATATCGGAGGCCTATGGAGATGGACCACTCGGCTATGATGGCCCATCATTACCACAGCCACCTCAATTTGCTGGCACCGCTGCCGCGACCGTATACCAAGCCGGTGACCAGACGCAGTCACTGTCCGTCGCGGTCCGGGTCGGCCGAGGGCTACTACGAGGATACGGGTGGGTCGTCGGCAGCAGCCGCTACAGACCCAATCGCCTTGGCAGCACGCCGGAGGCGCCGGAGGCAGCGGACACAAAGCCGTCCCCGACCACGGCGGATGATGAGTGGTGATTCTACCACAGGTGCTAGCAGCAACGGCGGTCTGTACGAGCTGGCTGGCTACTACGCGTTTGATAACGATAGCCCGATGGCTCGTGTCGATGTCGATGTCGACAATCCCGGCGACGCTGCCGCCACCGCACCATCACGACTGCAGTTCCAAATGCTGCTGGCCGACTCCAGCGACACAACGAGTGATGGCGATGCCATGGACGTGGAGATGGGCTAGAGTGCAGCATGGCACTCTTCATCCTGTCCATATATTCTTCTCTTCGACTGTGTCTTGTTCGCAGCTGTAATGTGGTATCATGTTATCTTCGGCCGTGCATTTCTGTTCTTGTTTATTCCTATTTTTGGTCTATGGATATCCAGCCTTCCAGTTTGGCATCTCCACGACGAGGCCTTTGGCACCTGGTTTTATTGGTTTCTTCTGATTGCGGTCAACTGTTCATTTTATCCAACTTTAATTTAACCCATACCTCTTGGTGAAGCTGCAAAATATTTCCATGGTTTATTTTCCATAAATTTGGTATATAACTATCACTGTTTTATTTCCGTTCTCTATTTTCTATTTTTTCTTCTTCTTTCTTCTCACTTCTTTCCCTTTTTTATTCTTAAAAACAGCAGCAAACAGTGAATGGTTAATATTACAAAGTCTGCAATGAAAGTAAACATTAAAACCCATCAGCCGAACACAACCTGATGTTGTCTTCCTTCATGACAGTCATGTTATCACCAGATGGATGTCTCTTTCTTCTTTCTTCTTCCTTCCCTGCTCCCTTCTTCTAAATGCGTGTCTATCCTCAACGTACAACGGACATGTTTATCCTCTTGCAGTCTTGTTCAGAGCTCCGTGCATCTTGGCCTTGCCTGCTTGCTCACATATGCATCTGCCTGCGTGCATACGCGTGCATGTGCAGCGCTATGTTTTCTATGCGCCAGAAACAAAATTCTGGCAATGGTATGGCTGATGTTTCAACCTCACACTTGCCTGCCTTACCTGCATCTCCCCCTTCATTCGTTCTTTCATGCTGACGGATAGATCGTGCCCAGCCAACAAAAGTGGTGGACTGCTGCCCAACAGCCCCCAAAGATGAGAGAGGGAACCTGGCCAGGCACCCGTCCAGTCAAAGAAGGGCGTGTCTCACGTTGTTGACTCTTTGCTTTCCCTTTCTTCTCTAAGATTACAGTATGCGGCGTACGGCATACAGCGTAAAGACATGCCTGTCTCTGTCCCGGTGACATCTGTCACTTGCTCGTCTCTCGTCACGCTTGATTTTTGCCGTTTCCCGCAGACATCACAGCCGAGAGACAGTCACTCGTATCACGACGAAGAGTCAACAAAGTGCTCAAATCGGCCATAAGAAGTGTGAAATAAAGAACAAAGAACAAAGAGAAGCACTCTGCCACCGCCGCCGTTGCAACGTGCGGCTCCCATCACGCATTCCGCCCATCACACACACCGTAGGTCACGCACCGTAGGCGTAGGGTACGTTTTTGCCAGCACATCACCATCCCCACTCCCTCTTGTATGCAAGAGCAATGTAAATAAAAAAACAGAGAGGATCAGGTTCGTACAAATCAGGGACAAGACCACTCACACTTCAAGGACACGCACAGCCATGCACGGTCCAACTAATAAAGTAAAAAAGCAAAACATGCCTCACCCGCATGAAGATGTGCATACTCTATCAGTAAAAAAAACGAAAGAGGCTGCCTTTTGTTGCGACGGTGATGAAAGAAAGGAAGAGATGGAGAGAACATGTAAGAAACGGGACGAAGCGACATCAAAACACACACACACAAAAGCAATCCTCTGGGCATGACGACTTGCAGATTGCAGGTTGCAGCACGTTTTATCCGACACCGACATTTCAAAAGTGGAAGGAAGAGACAAGGGGAGGAATGATGCTTCGGACTGCATTTTTCTTATTCTCTTTTTTTCTTTTTCTCTTTTCCATCTACGATCCCCCCCGTCTTTGTTTCGATGTGCACCGATTGCCTTTACGGCCATCACCGTTCACCGTTACTCCTTCTCCAATTCTTCTGATCTCTTATTTTCTCATCGTCTCTTACAGAGTCTCATCGTGCCTGTTTTATATCGAGCAAATAGGGCCTCCATATGTCGTAGATAGTTTACGACGTATTACTATGGTTTGTTGTTTCCGCAGGCAACGATCAATCGAGCACGAATTCCATGCATCAAAAGCCCTAGAACTAGCTTTTTTTATCCCGTCAGCACGGTCGTCTTTCGTGCATTATTTATCCTTGTTGGGAAAGAAAGTCCTTTTATTAGAGTTTGTTGTCTTCTATGGACCGGGTTTTGGGGTTTGGAAAGACGACACACAGACGCAGACAAGAAACTAGAACGACGTGAGAAGACAAGAGGTGAGCCCAGCTGAAAGACCAGACAGACCAGACAGACCAGATAGACCCAAAGACCCGACATGAGGGCGTCACGCGTTGAAAGCCGGTCCTTGGCCATTGGAGCGATTGGGTACATCCCGGCTTTGCCTGCAGTAGCCGCAGGCGTACTCACTCCGTGCTGTCACGAAAAAAAAAATTCAAAAATAACTCCCAGAATCCAGTTCTCGCCACACATTCTACAAGGCGACCGGTGGAGACCGCTTCTTGCTCTCTCTCTTTGTCGATTCCTCTTCACTGTTCCTGCTCCCCGTGAGAGACTGGGCGGAGCAGAAGCAGTGCTACGGGGCTCTTTTACGGGTTGTGGAGAACGGGGGTGAATATGCAGACATGCAGACATGCAGACATGCAGACCTGCAGTAGGGGCAAGGACTTGCAGCAGCGCTACAGCAGCGCCTGCAGCAGTTCAAAGAGGAAGGCGAAACGTAGGTGGAGAAAGAAGAAGGGGCAAGAATCAGTAGGTGGAAGGATGCATTGAAAAAGAGAGGTGAAAGTAGGAAGAGAGGGACCTCGTTGGAGAGGCAAGACGAGGTGCATTCCCGCTGTGCAGCAGTGCAACTATTTACAAAGCATTACGGAGAAGTTGAGGAACAGCATCCACCGTTCGATCAGAAGGAGATGCGAAAAGCGATGAACAGATTGCACTGTTTGTGGGTGCTGTGGGCTTGTGTGGGCTTTTGCGGATTCTCTGGCGGGCTATCTTCCTTTTTCTGGCCTGGCTTCATACCTCGTAATGCCTGTCGATATTGTTTCCTTTGAGTATCGTAACCGTTTTAGTTTCTTTTTCTTTTGTCATTCACATCTGGAGAATTTACTTCACTAACAGCCAAAAACCACGCCATATGGCTCATCATCCGAACAGGTAAAGGAAAAAGAGAAGAAAAACAAACAAGAAAGCCAATTGAGTGTGACGGCCAATTGTAGTTAACAATAAAAAAGCCAGTGCTCACGAAGATGGAAACTAGGCTTGGTTTGTGCGTAAAAAACGAGGGCAAGGGCTTGTTCTTACTGCTGCCACGAAACAGACGGCGACTGAACTGTGACTTGGTTGTGACTAGAATCTGGTATGATTCCAACCCCTGCTGTAGATCTGTCTATCGCTGTTCGCCTCTGAAGGATGTGACGTGGCTACGCTCTACGTTGTGGTTGAAGATGGCGTCTCCTCCGACCGCTTCTCTATGGCTCTGTTTTCCATTTCGAGGCATGTCCTCGCCGGACTCGACGGCCAACAACCACAAGCAACGGGCAGGACGTGTTTTTTTTTTTTTTTTTTTTTTTTTTTTTCACATACGAGACGTTGCATCTCGGCTTTTGTTGCCCTCCCTCTTTTGATTATGAAGTACAAAGGATGCATCCTGCATCATATCTTACTTTTCGCCATCTGCCACGACTGGTCTTGACGATCTCTGCAGCTGTCTTTCTTGGTCCCTTGGTTTTTTTGCTCTCTCGTCTGTTGGTCTCGGCTTCTCTTTATTTGATTCAGTCCGTCTGCCTTCCTGCGTCCATATTTTTGCCCTCCTCGCCCGTATATATGCATCTAACCCAGTAGTGTTTAAGCGTTCCGTCGCGCTATCTCTGTTTTGTGTCCAGATACGTCGTATATTGGCCACCCATGCACCTTTTGCATTTTCTGCACCTAAATCCTTTTTACTCCTCCTTTTCCTGTTCTGCTGCTGCCGTTCTCCGTCCGCTCCCCGTCCGGGCCCTTCGTATGCACTTTGTGTGGGATGTGTAGATATTGCCTGCCAAGTACTTGCAGTCTTGTAGGATGCACGACTGCGGCGCGTTGCGCTTTATCTCGTTTTCGCTTCCCCCGTATGGGCTGCACACTCTTTTCCCGTGTCCAGTCCAGATTACTCTACACAGTAAAGTCCAACGCCATACTCCGTACACATACTCATGCCGGGCGATGTACACGCGCGCGCGTCCTTCTTGTCTTGATGCATCTTTCTGTCTGGGCTGTCTTGCAAAACATTGACGCAAGGGCAGGGGCCAACCCTCCAAAAACCACCACACAAACCAGCGGTCAAGAAGTGCGCGTTGTAACGCTGCGGGGTGGAGTAGTTTTCTGACGACACAGACACAGGGCCAAGCAAAGTCCCGCACGGATGAAACTATTTAGCTCGTACATACGACGTAGTTTAAACTTGAAATGATACGCAACTGGGAATAGCAACTGTGAGTCCGCGCTGCAGATTCACTGTGCTCAACTTGCTCTACCCAGTCTTCTTTTCGAATCGTATCTGCAAGTAGACAAGGAAGGGTCGGTGATGGGTAGGCAAGACGACCGAGTAGGGAATCCGCCCGTGACCATCTGTGGACGGATGCCCGTCAGTCATATCTATTACGAACGTACTGTGTACTCAGTAGCCCTGGACTTGGTAACTCTCGTCGCATGTACGAATACGCTGTATGATACAAGAATGTCGCTACTATCTGTCTCGTACTTTCCCCTCATACACAGAACTCAGCAGTGTTGCCTCTCACCCCCCGTGAGTCCTTTTTGATACTCGCCTTTTGCCTCATCGTCTTTCCCTCAACAGCTGCGGTGTTTTTCCAGGAACGGTCTGGTCCCGGCCAAAACCCTCGTCCTCGGCCTGCCCCTGCTTTTGTTGGTTTGGCTGCGTCCTGAACTATTCTCGACACAGACTGGCATCGCGACGCTAGCCTTTCCTCTCAATGCTGCTCGACCAATGCCCTACCTGTAATTACTCCACTCATACTTTGCTGGAACAGGCACCACGAAGCGAGGACGAGGCGAACAAGAATCGGCAGATACCAGATACAAAGACATGACAAAATATTGACGATCGAGCAAGAGCTTCCTCTGCCAAGCCTAGTCAAGCTTGATAATGTCCATTGTTCTTTTCAATGGCTGTCCTCATACCTGGTACTCGCTCGACTCGTACTCCGTAAAGACATTCTCGCCCGCCATGATCGACGACACCATTCGTCCTGTGCATACAGAGTCTGTAAAAGACAATTAACACAATATCGGGTCACATTCGTCTGCACTGCTGCAGTACCCGTACTCCGTACTTTCTTGTTGTCAAAGGCTTTGTGCAGGTACTTCCTGTCATGGCCTGCATCTTTGTCTTCTTTTTGCTTTTCTTTGCCTTTTGCCAGTGGACGATACTATACTTTATACAAGGAGCTTGTTTCTTTCGTGGGCTCCTGTTGCGTGATCCTTTTCGATCGCGCGCGCGTCTTTTTCCCTCCGTACAGGTACGATGTGCCTTTCTGGCTTTGCTCATTGCGTGTTTGCGTTGCTTTCATTGATACGCCAACTCTTTCGTGTGTCATTGTTCCTCCTTCAATGGAGCTGCATTGCTCTCTCTTTTTAGATCTCTTTCTTGAAAGAGCATAGCAGCGACTGGACCCCCGGCCCCCTGGCCCCCAAAAAGCCATCGTGGCTTGTCCATACAATGTGCCCCTCCCCGCGCGTTTCAATGGAGGGTTTGGTGACACGGCACGAATATGGAAATGAGGGGAAATCACTCGGTTTTATCAGGGATTGTTGGGAGCCATCTCTCTTTTTACCCTCCTTTCAGAGTATTTATTTTTACTCCGTACAGCGGGCAAGCTCGGCAGGGTGAAAAACATGGGCTCTTAAGAAGAAAAAATAAGCTGTAGATCAGTGCGTCCCTCCTCCTCTTCCCGTCAGATGGGTAAAAGGACGGGCCCGGACCAATGTCGAAGAAGAGCGAGGTAGACGGGGGTGGGGGGTCAATCGGACAGCTTGGTGGTCCGGGCGAGGGGCGTCAGACTCGGGAGATGAAATATTTGCTCGGCACTTGCTACTGCGTAGAAGATGACGGTGAGAGCGAGATGTGTGCAATTGTGCGTAAGTGTGTGCGAATTGTGTGCATCTTTGCAGACAAACCAATAACTAACGGGTAGCATGCCTGCAAACGTATGCGCAATTGTGTCGTACTTTGTGCAAAGAGAACTAATAAGCAACTAAGAAAGCACACTCGCAGAAGGGCAGTGCCGAACCACGAGGGAAGAGAGTGCCCCCGCGGATGCCGGGATGGGTAAATCGTAATTTTTAAATACAAAATAAAGACGAGAAACGGCTCTGCCGGGCAAACAACATACACAGTACGACGTACAGAGTACAAAAGCAACAACGACATGCCATTGGAAGAAACTCGTGCAGCCACCCAGGCCGAATGCCCTGCTGATTGACCGATGCATCGCCTTGATAGGCTGGCCCGGGTAGTCGAGATGTGTTTAGTCTCTCATTTCTGATAGGCTTCGCAGAGAGCGTTGTGCTTCCCACTGTGACCATATCTTTGCCGGCTGTGTCTCGCCTGCCCCCCGTTTCACCTCGTTTTGCGTTTACACGAATAACGCAGCCTCTTTACACTCTCTTTACCTTCTACCATTCTGCCCTTCAGCTTTTCGCAAGCTGCCAGCACTGAGCTGGCCGTGGTTGTGGTTGACTTTCTTGTCTGCATGCCTTAGTCTCCACATGGATGCAAGGGGTGGATCAGGTTTCCAGTTAAGCCCAAGCAGATCGCACGACGATGGTGTCAAGGGATGCTCAGTAGATAGACTGGAGAAAAAGCAAAAGATGGCGAGAAGAGACAGAGGAAGACGCAAGGAAAACAAACAAGAGGCAGGGAAAAGAAAAGGGGCCGATCAAAAGCGAGACAAATACACATCATCAACCACTGCAGTGCATCACGGGCACAAAGAACACCACAGACATGCATCTAGACATGCCTAGACATGCATCTTTAGAAACATGCAGAACCATGGCCAGCTAGGCCGGAAAACAGGGTCGGCCAGACTACGACATACTGAGTATTAGATAGATGCCAGCGAAGAGCGTCACCGCAACTTGCAAGCGATTCGCCCTTCTTCAGGCGTGTAAATGTGTCTTGGGCACGACCGTTTGCTGTCTCATCTACAGGCCATGCTCCACGCAGGTGACAGAAAAAGACAAAAGAGACAAAAGAGACAGAAAACGGGGGACTCCGCATTCCACAGTCACCGCTGTCTTCCTCAGAAAAAAGACGACAAAGAAATGCAGACCGCAGACGGCAGCACAACGCATAACTTGTCGTAGATTGTATCCCGTTCATAGCTTGCCAAAGGATTTGCTGCAATACGGCGTATCTACGAACAAACTAACCGCACACTCGAACACGACCAAACACAGAAGAGAGAAACAGCATCTGATCCCATTCCTCTCTTTGGCTTCTCTCGTTATCCCTTTTCTCATCTGGTCTGGGGCGCATCGGCTTCCTCTCAACCCCGTCTTCTCCATGTGAGCTGTCCTTTTTAAATCTTAGTATCGTCTGATGGTATTGTGCCCAAGTCACTTGTGCTGTTCTTACTCCGTACTGCACTACGACGTACGTAGGTACCGAGTATGGAGTATATTTCTCTCGTTTCCTCCCTTGCCCTGGCCAATGCCGTTGAACGCCACGGTCCGGCCGTTGCAGAATAAAGCACAAAAACACAAAACACGAAAAACAAACGCTCGAAAAGAGAACTGTACTCGCCACAGTACTGTGCAAAAACCCGTGTCCCGTCGCGTTGAGTTGCTACATCGGGATGGCCACAAAAAAAGTCCAGAAAATCAGGTACAGACACAAGTGTTGCATTTCTCCGGTCCTCTCCGTTGTGTCCGAACCTGACAGTTCTTGAGCAAATCGGACAGAGAAACACGTCCGCCTTCTGTTTTGTCGTAGCGCGCCCCTCTTTCGCTATCGCGGGCCTAGCGAATCTGATGGACGAGGCCACATTTTGTCCGTCGTGTCTTTTTTGGTTGTAAATATAATACGAAGTACGACGTATTTTTGTGTCCTTTTCGCTCCTGCCTTTTGCCTCACCTTTACTGTGTACGGATACAGTGGTACTCTTGTGGCTGGTCGCTGTTCTGGGCTTGGCTCGCCTAGTGGCCCGTCCTCCTAACGCTAGGGCCTTGTAAGTCGACAAGGCCCCGCCCGGCCACCAATACATATATGGCCCTAGAGAGGCTAGAGAGGGGAGGGCTAGAGCGTTAGTGGACAATGGGCGAGGCACAAGTGAGGAACAGCATGAGAGCTGCTGGAACTAGAAAGAGTAGAAACGACAAGAGCGACAGAAGAGAGACAAGAGAGGGAAAAGCGCAGCAAAATAAATGGGTCGCACCGTTTGCTGCCCCATGTGCGTGCATCCCGAAAGCGGGTCTGTCGCGGTTCTGGCGGATCTGATTGGCCATAACCCAAGTACATGCATGGGCCCGCGCCGTGGCTGGTCAGCCACTACCATTTTCAGGTTTGCTCACCGCCATTTGAAGAAGGAGAGAGGAAAGAGAAGGCACGCCCGGATGAGAAGCGAGGAACGAAGCACGAAGAAAGAAGGAGGGAAGCGAGTGAGGAGACGAACGAAAAGGCAAGAACGAGCAAGACGAGACGAGCAAAATACTCCGTAGAGAGGAAAAGAGACTGCTACTGCAGCACACGGCAAGAGCATTCCTGTCTGCACTCAGTAGGTCCTGTTTTGATGTAGCTCTTTGAAGCAATGTGCTGTATCAAGAAGGTACAGTGCAGATGTGCAACCGGCTCCTTCCTCGAAAGCACATCGTGATAGTGATTTGCGTGCGCGAGTACGACGTACTCCGGCCGTGCCTTCCCCCTCAGTCGCTTGTGTCCTCGGCTGTTTTGGTGCATCTCCTTTCTGATCTCCTCTTCTCGTCTCCTCTGGTCTCCTCTCCTCCTTTTTGCTTGTCTCCTCTTTTTGCACCTCCTGCATCGTGTCTTCATTTCGGTCGTCTTTTCCCTTTCCCACGCCCATTTTTATTTTTATTCATACTGTGCAATTCATCCTGGTTTGGTCAGCCGTCTTGTCTTAGACGCCGGTCCGTCTTATCATCGCTCCCTTCCACCTTTGACCCTTTTGCCTCTCACGACGCAACTCAAAGAAACAGTCCCATAAAGAACCAACAAGCTAGGAAAATAAGGAGCCCTAGCAGGTCCCCGAACCTTCCAAAATAAGACATTTGCGATCCTCAGGAACGGAGAGAAACACAAAACGAGCCAGCCTAAACCAGATCCCACAAGTCACGACACAAGACGACAAGGCGGTCCAACAACTATCCAACGACCGAAAACACCTGCAAAAAGAGCAAAAGGACTGCCTGCCCCCTCTCAAGACTCAAAAGGCCAGATCCACCCGCTTTGCCCTTTTCTCCCGCTCCGCTTCCCTACCGCTGTCTGGCGCCCACCTTCTCCCACTTCACCCACTCACAACCCGGCCTCACAACCCACCTGAACCACTCACGGCCACTCACGCCCTCCCACCAGGTCCGCTGTCTGCCCCCCGGCCTGGACTGGCCCCTCTTCTCAACCGCCCCCTCTCTTTTCTCGCCCTCACCCAACAAACTCTCACCACCACTCCCACCACCCACCGCCAACCTCCCTCACAAGGCGCGGCCGGTTCTCTTTTTCACTCGCCTTGTACCCAGTTGTACGGAGTATCTCTTTCTCTCTCTCTTTTTCCTCCTCTCTTCTTGCTTTCCGTCTATCATCTCTTGTTGTCTTTGTCGCCAACCTCGTTCTTCTCCCTCTCCCTCTCATGAGACCATCGTGTCTCGCTTGAACCTCTCATCGTCAACGTGAGGGAGTATATCAAAATCTCAAATCTGTCCTTCACACAGTTCCCAGTATCCGCACAAGTTCACTCCCAGACTCTACACGGTAGTCAACCCTGGCGGCTTAGCCCACAAAAATAACCCCCCCCCCCCCCCCCCAAGAGCCAGATCTTACGTCGAGGAGATCCGCCCGCCAAAAGAGCGGTGTCGAAATATCACATACAATCACCTCGTGTCGCCCATACTCCTTGAAACCCTTTCCCTCCTCGTTCTCGCCTTTTGCCCTCTTCTTTTTCCTCCTCTTTTTTTTTCTTCTTTTCCTTTTCCTTTTTCTCCCTTTCTCTTTTTTCTTCTCCTTTTTGGTTCTCGTCATATCATCAACAACAACAACCATCGATTTCTTCTTTTTCACGCAACCATGTCTTTCGACTACAACCAAAACGCCGCCGCCAGTGAGGCGTTTATGGACCAGTTCTACCCCTTCACAACGTCGCCGTCCACGTCTTCGGCCGCCGCCGTGTCTCCGTCAACAGCCGTGCCTGTCTCCGTCCCGCCGACCACAATGTCTCCGCCGTCCAGCAGCCACCAGCACCAGCCGCAGGCAATTGCCTGGAACATGCCCTTTGACTACACCACGGCCGCCGCTGCCGCCGTTGTCGGTGTGCACTCGCCCGTCGAGCAGCCGTCTTCCTCTCCCGAAGATTCACCGCAGAGCATGTCTCCCGGCCACATCAGCTCCGCTTCGTCTAGCCCGCTCCAGCAGCTTCTGTCGCCCTTCCAGACCACAATGAACCCCCTCACAGAGTTCTCCCTCCAGCAGAGCCAACGGCAACTCGAGCTCCAGCAGCAGATCCAGCAACAGCAGCAGCAGCTTATCCAGCAACATCAGCGTCTGCAGCAGCAGCAGCAGCAACAACAGCGTCAATTCCAGCAGCAGCAACGGCAACATCAGCAGGCTGCCGCCGCCGCCCAGGGTCTGCAGCCGTTTGTGCAGAACCCCGGTGTTGCCCTCATGGCCTACCCGAACGCCCTGACCGCTGGTTTCCAGCCAGCTCCCATCGACCTGTTTGCCGCCACTCCGACGACCACCGCCGGCCTCGAGGCTAGCATGCAGCTCGGCCCCGCTTTCAACACCATGCCTGCCGTCACCACGGCCGGTGCCAGCACGGCCGTTGCCACGACCCAGGCCATGCAACAGTGGAACGCTGCTCTTGGCGGCATGGCCAACTGGCAAGACTTTGAGATGGTCTTCCCCACGGAGCGTCTCGGCAGCATGGCCAGCCTGGGCAGCAACTCGCCCACCGGCACCGCCATCGAGGTTCACTCGCTCGGTAGCTCCAGCGGTGAAGTCGATTGGTCGACTGTCGAAATGTTCCCCCGATACGACACCTTCCCGCATACCGTCACCCAGCAGTCGTCCATCTTCAACCCCGGTCAGACCCTGCATCTCCGCACCAACTCGGACTCGTCCCAGTCCGAAGGCAACTCGCTCGAGTTTGGCTCCTACGAGGAGATCAACTTCACCGCTCCCTTCTCGCCCTTCTCCCAGGACTCCGACTCGTCCAACCACCGCAACTGCTTCCACGGTGACGGCCACAACCACGGCCACAACCACGGTCACAGCCACAGCCACAGCCATGCCCACCAGCACCAGGCTTCCGCCTCGCAGGAGATTGTTGTTAGCCCCGCCGCCGCCGTCTCGCCCGTCCCCATTAAGACCGCTGCCGCATCCGCCTCACCTACCGCCACTGCTGTCATCCGCCAGTCGCCCGTCTCTGGCTCAGGTGCCGGCTCCATCTCTTCGGCCTCGTCCGCTTCTTCGCCCCCCGTCCGCCGCTCATCCAACGGTCCGCGCAAGAGCCCCATCTCCAAGCCTGGCCCCAAGGCTGTCATCCGCCGCTCTTCTACTGGCAAGGATGGCAAGATTATCCCTGGCGAGAAAAAGGTCGGCCGCCGGCGTGGTCCTCTGCTGCCCGAGCAGCGCAAGCAGGCCAGCGAGATCCGCAAGCTCCGTGCTTGCCTCCGCTGCAAATTCCTCAAGAAGACCTGCGACAAGGGTGAGCCGTGTGCTGGTTGCCAGCCTTCGCATGCTCGTCTTTGGCAGGTCCCCTGCACGCGTATTGATATCAAGGATGTGGGCTTCTTCATGAAGGACTGGAAGGCCGATTATGAGCGCCACCTGGACCTCGGCATGTCCGTCTTCAACGTCAAGGGCTTCTCCAAGAAGGAGTCTCTGATGTGGATCACCCATGGCTACGGCTTCTGCCTGCCCATAATGGTCCGCGAGGTCCACGTTGCCGACGAGAGCTGCTTCCAGGTGGACTGGGTCGAGTCGTGCCTGACTGACCAGGAGCCCATTGACTTTGGCATCCGCACCGACAAGCTCGATGTTGGCGAGGAGGGCATCAGCATGGAGAAGCTGTCTGCATACCTCGACCGCCACATTGACGGCACCTTTGAGAACTTTATCGATGACCACTTTGAGGGCACTCCCTTCGTGACCGAGGTCCTCAAGACGGCCCACCGCTACTACATGAAGGAGGGCCTGCCCGTTATTCGCAAGGCACTGAAGCTGGTTCTGGCCTACAACCTGACCATGCACATCACGCTTGTCGAGCAGCAGGGCTCTGAGGTGCCAATGGAGGGCCAGATTGACGACGAGGACTCCAAGTTCTTCGGCAAGGTCGTCGCCCCCGTTATGATCAACTTCCAGATCAAGTGCGCCATGGCCGACATGTGGCGCGAGCTGCAGAAGGAGATTCTTGAGGAGCTCTCCAGCCTCTACTCGCGCGTCTACAGCGGCGACCGCCTCAAGAACTGGCCCACCATCTTTATGCTGGCCGCCATTCTGTTGGTCGTCTGGGAGGAGATGCAGTTCGACTGCCACTACCGCGTGCCCGACCAGAACTCCGTCCAGAAGTTCTGTGGCGAAATGGAGTCGACGCCCGTCGGTGTTATCGTGGGTCTCTTCCACGCCATCTCGCAGAAGCTGCCCGCTTTCACCGACTGGGATACCGAGAAGCACGGCCAGGTCCTCAACAACAACGAGGCTGTCTGCACCGCCATGACCGAAATGCGCGAGCACATTCTGAAGCACGACACCTACCTGCGCGCCCGCCAGGTCAAGACTGAGTTTGATCGTCACGACTTTGACTGCTTGTCCAACAAGTTCCTGTCCAAGCTGGTGATCCGGGCCAACTAAACTAGGTCCGATCTCGTTACCCTCTCCTGCCTCGTGTGTTTTTGTTCTTTGAGCGTCCCAGCGATTTGCTTCCCAAACTACCGGATCTACCCAACGATTTTATGATACCACCATTTGTTCTTTTTTACGACATATTGCCAGTGCGCGCACATGTTATTCCAACAAAAAGCCGGTCTTCGATTTCATCTGACTTGATCATTCACGATGTTTTCTTTTTCTTTTGTCATTATTTCCCTTTGTTTTTTTCCCTCTTTCTTGTTGATGATCATTCAGCGATGGCGTTTTCAGTACTGTTTTATGTTTTTCAATGTTGTCAAAGAGCGGCAAGCTGATTTTCTTTGTTGTTTCATTCCCCTTATCTACAATGGCCACTACTTGAGTCCTGGGCTTTTTTTTCACTTCATGCAACGGCAAGGACTCATAAAAGATGGAACGAAACATGCGCCGGAATGCCCCCTTTATAACGTCCTTTTTTTGACCACAACTTGATGTCTGATTGACTGAATGATTCTTTTTTTTCTTCATGTTTCTACTTTTTCTCCTCTTTTTAGCCCGTTCTCTTTCTTTTTTTCTCACTTTTTTTCTCGACGTTTTTTACGACAATGATTTGAAGGCAAACCAAAAACAAACAACGATGATGTATAAGCCCGAAATGTTAACGTCTTTTTTATATTACTGAATCTACTCTTTCAATATCTTTTCAACCTTTTAGTCTCAAATACTACTTCTCCTTTTCTTTCTCTGGTCACCTCATTCTTGCTATTCGCTCTCTGCTGCATCATCTGCTTCTGCATAAAGACTGGGCATGCTCTACGCTTTCTCAAAGTTTTCAAGGAGGTGAAAAGCGAGGTGACACATAAGCGATTGTTTATGTGTGCCTATATGTTGCTCTTTCTTATTCTATCCCAATTCGGCTGCTCTTTTCATCATCTTCCTTTCCTATGGCATTGTTGCTGAATGGCATGTGGTGGCTCTTTCTTTTTCAAGAACATACAAAGCAAGCGACTTGCACCTTTCCTTGATTATTATGGTTACAGAAGAAAGATGGTATACAATTACGGCTAGACGAGATGGTCTGGGTGTGGGCGGCACGGGCGGCATGGCGGGTGGCTTGATAGTCTTCAAGCTTCACCTTTCTTTTCTTCTTCTTCTTCCTTTGTATTTACGATGCAATGGTAATGATAGCAATGATATCGACTTCACTCTATCTGCACCTCCCATCTCTTATCTCCGTCATTCCGTGATCAATGATTGACGTCGCCACTTGCTACTCTTCGTACGGTACTCTGTTTTTCCTTGTGTAGATTTCATCACTGCGAGCCTTCTGCCTGCCCTACCACAGTCCAAATCAACCCCCCCCCCCCTGGGGAAGCGGATAGTCAGGCACGCGTTGCGGGAGTGGCAAAAATCAAGTCGGTGGACCTGAACCTCAGATCTGGGATGGACTCGGAAGATAAAATATGAGGATCCGTGAAAAATGAAGCAAAGGCAAAGCGGGCACCAATGTCGAGCTTCATCCCAAGATGGAAGCTCAACCCGTTCATGTCAATGACCTCATCCAATTTGATGCGAGAGGGGGTCCGTAGGTGCGAAAATGTGAAGATCCTGGTCATAAAGCTTCACTCCGGCACTGCCCGTTACAAATTCTGCATCGTAGTCTACACAAAGCTTCAACGGGCCGAGGAATTCGTGAAGACGGTGTGGCCGTCATGGGGGAAATGACTTGCCAAGAATGGACTGTCGGGAAGCAGAGGGGCAGACGTTTGTTTGTGCAGGAAATTCCACGATGGAAATGGGGCCGCCCGCTGTCTGGTGGAAAATCCACGATGGAAATGGGGCCGTCTTGCTGCCGCTGCTCCCCAAAAGCCAAAAGACGTTGCGTCGCAATTTGAAATTTGAACGAAAAAGCCAAAAAAATTTGCGCTGTTTTGACACTCTGTAAATATACCCCTATGACGTCGTCTTTCTCCTTCCCCCTCCCCTGGTTCTGTTGCGACTCTCGCATGATTACGGATTTCTGTCGGCATTGTCCCCTGCGCCAGAAAGAAGCCTAAGCTGTCATTTTCAAATCAAACGCAACCCAACGAGGCCATTCCGAGAGCTAAAAAAGAAAAAGATGAGACGATACTCGAGATACAAGAAGAGGGGAAAGCCTCTGCTCACTCACGCCCTGCTTCTTCCGACGTCATCTATTGCAAGCACTGAGTACACAGTAAACGGCCAGCCTTGTCAAAAAGCAATAGGTCACCAGCAGTGAAAACCGAATGATAAATCAAAAGTAAACAAGCGGCAACGGAGAGGAGAGTTGACGACGATGAAAAATCTGAGGCAGCCGTAAATAGAATGGCAAACAAGACGAAGATTTGATATTGTTTGAATTTTCGCCGGCGAGCGCGTCCGAAGAGGTGTGCAAAATAGGCCTCGCCGAGCCATGTGGCAAAAGTGAGAAGAGTGAGAGACAGATTTGTGTGTTGACGAGGACATGAGAAAACAAAACGGGCCCCAAACACAGAACCAGATCCAGGCCTGTCGCAGACCCTGTCAAGGCGCCTGACGGTCGCCAAATAGCGCTATCAGATGACAGAACATGATTTCCCTTTTAGGCCTTAGGCCCGTCGGGTAAACACGCAAAAGGGAAAGGAAGCGCCCGCGCACCAGAGGAAAGACCGGCCACGGAGCAAGCTGGGCTGGGGCAGAACGCTTGGCCAAAGCACGCCTTCCCTGATGGGCTTTACCGGAAGGGAAGGCGCAACGCAAGCAAAAGAAAGAATGGCACGATCTGCTGCAAATTTTCACAATTGCGCATCGCATTGTATTCTTCTTACGTTCATCTTTCACCTTTCGCCTTCATTTTTTACTTTTCAATTTTCACGATGCCGGATCCGAGGGAGAAAATAAATTTTCACATTTCTAACACGTATCGCCCCAAACGACAATCGGCCTCATCATGAAAGACTCATCGGCGGAATGACGAGATCGGCCCAGATTGTCTGCCCTGCCATGCAGTTCTTTCCAAACCATGCGCCAAGCCATTCTCGGGCAGTCTGATTTCAGTGGCCTGCTATCTGTGCTGTTTCCAGCCTTTTCTTTCCCCTGTCAATCAGTTCAGTATGCATCGTGGGAACCGTTGGGGCGTTGAGCATTGGCATTTTGGCCTGGGCCTCACTTTCTGCCTACCGCCCGCTGGAGAAAGAGCGACCGACATGCGATATGCCCTGCGGTGGCTGGACAGCGCTGATAGCCTGAGAGTCTGATAACCGCCTGAGGATGAGAGAATGAGGAGGAAAGATAGTGAGATGGCCGCTTTCCCACTAGCGCGACTAGTAGTGGGTACCTCGTGTCGTCATACGTTGCAGGGAGAATGCTGGGGTAGCTGCGACAAAGAACTCGCAGAACGAGAGAATGAGAGAGCAATCGCCGCGTGAGGAAAGTGATCCACAGGGCACTACGGAGTATTGAAAGGCGCTGTTCTCAGAAAGTCCAAGGGAAAGAGCGGGATCCACTACATACCAGCACCTTCTATCGGTCGGCTGCCTGCTTTAGCGGGTCCTGATTGGCTCCGCCTACACGACGATAAAGAGAGATAAGTGGAGTCCATGCTCCGAACGGGCCAGGCTGCGCTGCGCCCCTCTTTTCCAGCCTGGCCTCCTCCCCTCGCAGTGCCCTCGCACGCTGTATTCGCGGCGTTGCCGCCCATCGGCGGTCTTCTTCGCCTGCCATTTCTGCTTTATTCAGCAGGCGGGCCTTCGCTCTTTCCCCTCCGATTGCGTCGCGACTGCCCACGCCAGCCAGCCACCACCACTACACAGTACACACCCCCTCGTTTGTTCGACGCCTGCCCATTCACTTCGCCTCCCGGGCCTTCCACGCCACCCTCCCTCGCTCCTTCCCCTCTCCTTGTCTCTCAACCAATATTTAAGACTCCTGTTCGCCTCTTCTCACGATTTCCATTTCCGCTTCTTCTTTTCTTCCTCTCTTCTTCCTTTTTCTTTTTCTTTTTCTCATTCACATCTCCATCTATCTCCCATCAATCTCGACTCGCATCGACAAGTCGCATCTTTCCATCTCTCTTCTCATTTCATTTCTACAATCCATACAATCCACACACATACATCTACAACCCACGCAAACCGCCATCATGCAGATCTTTGTCAAGACCCTCACCGGCAAGACCATCACTCTCGAGGTCGAGTCGTCTGATACCATCGACAACGTCAAGTCCAAGATTCAGGACAAGGAGGGCATTCCCCCAGACCAGCAGCGCCTTATTTTCGCTGGCAAGCAGCTTGAAGACGGTCGCACCCTGAGCGACTACAACATTCAGAAGGAGAGCACCCTGCATCTTGTCCTCCGTCTCCGCGGTGGTATGCAGATCTTTGTCAAGACCCTCACGGGCAAGACTATCACGCTCGAGGTCGAGTCGTCGGACACGATCGACAACGTCAAGAGCAAGATTCAGGACAAGGAGGGCATTCCCCCAGACCAGCAGCGCCTTATTTTCGCTGGCAAGCAGCTTGAAGACGGTCGCACCCTGAGCGACTACAACATTCAGAAGGAGAGCACCCTGCATCTTGTCCTCCGTCTCCGCGGTGGTATGCAGATCTTTGTCAAGACCCTCACGGGCAAGACTATCACGCTCGAGGTCGAGTCGTCGGACACGATCGACAACGTCAAGAGCAAGATTCAGGACAAGGAGGGCATCCCGCCTGACCAGCAGCGCCTGATTTTTGCTGGCAAGCAGCTCGAGGATGGCCGCACGCTGTCCGACTACAACATCCAGAAGGAGTCCACGCTCCACCTGGTCCTCCGCCTGCGTGGTGGTATGCAGATCTTCGTCAAGACTCTCACGGGCAAGACGATTACCCTGGAAGTTGAATCCTCCGACACCATTGACAACGTGAAGTCGAAGATCCAGGACAAGGAGGGTATCCCGCCAGACCAGCAGCGCCTGATCTTTGCTGGCAAGCAGCTCGAGGATGGCCGGACTCTGTCCGACTACAACATCCAGAAGGAGTCCACGCTCCACCTGGTCCTGCGTCTGCGCGGTGGCCAGTAAGCGGTTGCAGACGGACATTTCTTCTTTTTCCCTCTTTAGTTTTTAGTTTTGATTTAGATATCCCGACGATTGAAAAGGACAGCTTTTGCTGCCTTTTTTGAATGAAACACTACCACACTCTCGATAACGCACTATTTGCGGTCGAACACACAATTATCTTTTCCGAAATGCAAAGTGATAAGAACAAGTGATGTACACTGGTAGACACGAAGTAGAATGAACGGGCTCACGCCGTTGACTCACGCTCAGACGCTCCAACGTCATCATGAGTCTGGATCCCGAACAGTGGACTAAGTGGACATGAAAGGCGCCGCGCCAACTGCGGAAAAGAGGATCCTTTTTGGTGGAGATGAAGATACGGGGCCACAGGCTGGCAGGCTCGCAGGGTTGTTCACTGTGTGTGTCCACTTCTTCGAACTCTTCGAGCTCGGTAAGGCTGTCGACGCTGTCCTACGACGTATGCAATAGTGGCCTTAAGGCTGTCAAGGCAGACGGTGTAGACACCGATACTGAAAATAGTAATAAAAGCGTCATAAACGCTGGAAAGTACTCCGTAATGACCAGGTAAATGCATCGTCTTGGGCAGCTGCGATCGCCGCCAGTTTGCCCCGTTGCGCCTTCCTCGAGCACTCCACTGTAATCTTTATTCATTATCGCCCATAGCGCCTTCCCTCTCTCGCCTCCCTAGCGGGGCTACCTTTCCCCACGTGCAAACTAAAGTATCGCTATGTAGGCCTGGTGACGATTTTTATCACAGCCCAGACAGCTCAAGCTTCTTCCAACCTGACAACGACAACTTTGGATTTACCCGCTCGAGGGACTACCAGCGTGTGACGGAGGACGAAATATTTTTCTCTTGCTTTAGCGTCTGGCGTCTACTTCCATCATCTCGACTCCCTCCCTTGACGGGCCCCAGCGGCCATCGAGCTACAAAAGACGAACAACAAACAACAAACAATAAACAACAAACAACGCCGACAACCTCCCTCCCTCCATCCCTCATGCTCAGGCCGACCCCATGCCTTCTTCCCACGCCTACCACTTGACCTTTGAGCTCTACCCGACGCCTGATCCGACTGCTGCTCTCAAAAACGAGGCCTCTCTTCCACCCAACATCTGGCGCCCCGGCCCGGGTGCAAGCATCTTTGACGACCTCCCGTGGCAGGCGGAGGAAAGGGAAGAAGACGACAACGATATTCTCGCTGCCCTCCCTGTGCGGCACAAGCATGACAACAGTGGGAACGCCAGTGGCAGCACCAGCAGCGGGAACAAGAACACTAACATATTCGGTCTCGGTCTCGGCAATATAATCAAAAGTTCAGGTCCATACAAGTCAGAAACAGAGCAAAACGGCAGCTCGTTCCGCCAGCACCAGCTCGGCAAAGCCGCCGCACGAGACAGCGACAGCGGCGGCTCGCAACAAGAGTTACAAAGAACAGCAGCAGCAGCAGCAGCAGCAGCACACAAAATACACAACCACTACTCGAAACCCTCGAGAACACCACCTACGGCTGGACTGGGCCCGGAGACAGCCGCGCGTGACTGGCGCTTTGGGCGCATACGCATTGCGAGCTTCGATATGGAGGCATCAAACGACGGGGCAGGCGCGGGAGGCGCGGGAGGCGCAGGAAGCGCAGCACATACCACCGAAGCCATTGACGACAAGCCAATACCGGCTGCATCGCTAGGGCCCGTGCTCGGCGGTGCCGGCCAGTCAACCCGCGGCCGCTACAACCCGCTGGCCACAAAGACGACAGATGCCGGCTGGGGCATTGTTCATTTGTACCGTGAGGGAGGTCCGACGTATATTAGCGAAGACGCCGATGAGTATGGCGGTGATGGCAGCGATGGTAGTGATGGCACGATACTCTGTATACCCGCCGTGCCTAGCTACATGAGCCCTCGCGACTTCTTGGGTTTTGTTGGTGAAGACTGGAGCCGCAATGTCAGCCACTACCGTATGATTATGACCAGCCGCACCAACCGCTACATGGTCCTCATCAAGTTTCGCGATAGCAAGCACGCCAAAGCCTGGCGTGCCGCCTTTGATGGCCGCGTGCTCAACAGCATGGAGTCGGAGATTTGCCATGTGGCGTTTGTCAAGTCGATTGCCATTGAGACGCCGGATTCGTTGGGGATTCGGGAGCGGCAGAGCGACACCGCAGGCGCTAGTACAAAGATTACTGCCGTCGCGCACGGCGGCACACAATCAGAGTCTTCCGCCTCCAACGACAACCGGCCGGCGCTACCGCCGCACCGACTGAGCCACAGCGGTAAAGAGCCAGCTTCACTCAGCTCACTGCGGCCACTCCCGCCGCCCACGGCCAACCTTATCGAGCTGCCGACATGCCCTGTCTGCCTGGAACGCATGGACGATACGGCCGGCATCATGACCATTTTGTGCCAGCATGTGTTCCACTGCACGTGTTTACAGACCTGGAAAGGCTCCGGCTGCCCTGTGTGTCGAGCGACCAACCCATCACAGATGGCCATGGCGCTCATGGGCCCTGGCGGCAACTCTGACAAGATTGCCGGCATGGGTGAGGCAGGTCCATCGTCGTCCGGATCTGCCAACCCGCACGATCCTTCTAATCCATATGCCCAGCCGTTTGGTGCAGGCGGCGTGTCCAACTTATGCTCCGTCTGCGACTGTCCGGACGACCTGTGGATTTGCCTGATTTGCGGCAACGTGGGCTGCGGTCGCTACAAAGGCGGGCACGCCAAAGAGCACTGGAAAGAAACAATGCACTCGTTTTCACTCGAGCTCGAGACACAGCATGTATGGGACTACGCCGGCGACATGTGGGTGCACCGCCTGATCCGCGACAAGGGCGACGGTAAGATTGTCGAGCTACCGGGGCGCAGCAGCGGGCGAGATGCTAGAAGAAGAGGCGGCAACCGCCAGGGCGGTGATGAGAACGAGGACGATGAAGGTGAAGGCCAGAATAGCGGGCGCAGCAACGGCGGACGGCGACGTCAAGGAAATGACGACGACTACGAAGAAGACGTCGTCCCTCGCGCCAAACTGGACCGCATCGGCCTCGAGTACACCCACCTGCTCACAAGCCAGCTCGAAAGCCAGCGCGTCTACTTTGAGGAAATGGTCAACAAAGCCGCCGACAAAGCCAGCAAAGCCGCCGCCGCCGCTGAGTCGGCTTCTGCCCAGACTGCCGAGGCCATGCGCGAGCTCGCGTCCCTCCGAGAATCCCACAACACACTTGTCGAAACAACGGTGCCCGCCCTCGAACGTGATGTCGAGCGCGAGCGCCGACGTGCCGACAAGGCCGCTGAACTGGCCCGCGGGCTTAGCAAGTCTCTGCAGGATGAAAAGAGAGTATCGGAGGGGCTCATGGTGCGCATCAAGCACGTCCAAGAACAAGCAGCCGCCCATCAAGAACAGCTAGCCGCCGCTCAGGCTGAAGCGGTCGAGCTGCGCGAAACCAACCGGGACTTGACCATGTTCATCTCGGGACAGGAGAAGCTGCGCGAGCTCGAGGCAGAAGGGCAAGTGGCCGCCGGCGAAGTAGAGGGCGGAACGGCCAGTGTACCCGAGGAGAAGAAGAAGAACAAGGGCAAAGGGAGGCGGCGGTAGGCCGTCTGATGGGAAAGAAGTTATGAATTACGCTTTATATCACTTTATCAACTTTTGTATTGGATGGCCGTTGGGTAGCTGTATGAAGACGTTTATCGTGATAATAGCCCCTTGGTTTATTTTATCTTGCCGGTTCCTTAACTTTCAATAACTTTTTTTGTGTTTAGTTAATTTTAATATGTCTTTCCTCCTGCCTAAATACGACGTATTACATACATACAAATTGAGATTAAACCCACAGAAATTAGAGATGTGACAGAACATATTCGTTTGAGGCACTACTACGACAACAAGCTTCACATCAGATTGTACCTTACCCACGAGATCTAAATTGTCAAAAATATCATGTGCGATTGTAGCTATTCAGTGACAAGCACAATGTCTTTTATCCGCGTAAATTTGACATTGAAAAGCGAGGTTACTTTCATACCCCTGGGGCATGTGTGGAGAATCTACGACGTAGTGTGGGCTCTTTCACATGTCGAAAAACGCAAAATCGCGTCTCAATTGCTAAAACTTCAACCAACGCTCCACGGGACATGTCCGGCCGAGCTCAATTTTTTTAAGCAACTCATGGAATAGAAAGCCACAAGGCTCTAATGCGGCTCCAAATGCAACCTCTGGACGAGGCCAGACGAATCGTAGCCTTCCGGCTTCTCCATCTTTCTTGTGACAATGTGACATGAGGAAACACGAGCTTGCAGTAAGAGGCAACATCGAATCTCGGACCAGTGCTGTCCAACGGTCACTGATGGGAATTTCCAAAGACGTTTTGAGAGCGGGTTTTCGTCTGTTGGTATCTCTAAAGCCTTCACAAAGCGAACTCGTTAAAGAGCACGACGGGAGGCCGTTGGAATAAAAAGAGCTCTTCGCGGGGTTTGGTTTTGACGTTTTTGACTTTTTGAATCTGTGGCAAGATCGGGTGAGCGTATCAGCTCCAATCTCGGGCCTTTTCCTATTTTGACCTTTGCCGTCCATATTCTTTACGTGTATTCCGAAAAGTGAGGTGAGGCTTGTCTCCCTGGATTTTCCTTGGCGGGAACGAGAACACTGCACGTCGTGCAATATTTCAATAATATTTTCCCATTTATTGTCTTTGTTGTCTTGCATGCTTTCCAGTCGTCCCTTCCTCGTTTCTTTTGCCTCTCCTTGCAAGTCCCCGGATACGAGGTCAACCGAGGTCGTTGACTTGTTTGTTGCCGATTTATGCCGTGCTGACAGGCATGAAATCCAGTCATTTTGAGATAGCAGCAGATTTTGACAGGTATTTTCTACGTTCTTGCAACGGTCTTGTAGACGAGACATATTAAACAAACTACTCGGCTGCTCCTTCCTTATCTTGACTTTAATCAGAGCCTTGCGAGAACTCTGTCGTGCCTTCCCCAGTAGCTCTGCACACGTTCTCCATTCCTTGCCCACGTTCTTGCCTTCTTTCGTTGTCTGCCAATGGCGGCGCATATCGCTGGCTTGTGATAGATTTTGCGCTTGCGGTTTGCGCCTTTGGGGCCCCCCATGGGCCCCGGATCGACCAGACGAGAAACCAAAAAGGGACAGAAAGTCTAGACACGGCCAAGGCTCCTTCCTATTTGCGTCGTTTCTCACACTTTCACCTCGATTTCCCTCGTCTCTCGGCCTTGGCACCTGCCGTCGATTTTCGGCTATCCTGCCTGCCCTTGTTGGATGCAACCCCACGGCGGCGGGCGCCTGTGATCACACCTGCTGCACTTGCATGTTGCCTGCAGCCTTGGTCCTTCCATTTTTGTTAATCGATCGTTCTTTCTCTCTTTCGCTGAACCCCGTATCTCGGTTTATCTCTGGGCCTTTTCACGCATTTTTCGCCTCCTCCGACTATTCTCTGTCTTTTGTTGTCTTTTGTTCTTCGCTAGAGCCTTTATCAAAAAATTTCTTCAACCCCTTTGTTTTTTTTGTTTTTTTTTGCCCGTATTCTCTTCTCCAGCTCTCCATGCCCCACCAATTCTCCCTGTGCTGCTAGCCCCAACAGCTCTGAACTCCGGGGAAAAGCGGAGAGTCTCAGTCGCCAGAACAGCGAGAGAAAACGCGAGAGTTGCCTATTGGAGGTGCTATTTTCATACGCCTAGCCTCGCCTATTGTTCTCCTTTTCTGCCCCTTCTGGGGCCCCGAGCTGCTGTCACTGTCTGTTAGCTATCACCTGTCTACTCCGTAGCTGTCAGTGAATTTATTGATAAAATCAGACGGTTTTGCTGCGTGGCTTTTTCTCGCTATTTTTTTCTCCTCTCTTCGCACTAGCCGGTCGCTCCTGTTCTTTCCCGCCTCCCCTCCGTCCCTCCTTCCTTCCCCGGCAAAACAGGAAATCCCAGCCACGCAGCTACGCGATAACGTCACTTTCTGGCACATTCTTCTTTTTGTGTGTGCTTTTGTCTCGCCATCCCTTCCGCCCAGAAACCACAAACATCCCTCTCGAGCTGCAAAAAGAGAGGTGATGGTGGTCAGACACAACTGACAAGCCTTTATTTTGTGCCACTCGTTTGCCGATCGCCCGCAGCTTATATACTATCGAAGCCCCTACCTTTCTTTTTGGAGTTGTTTTTGGTAGCTCCTTTTCCCCAACAAAAATTGAGAAATCTGGTCATACTGGCCGCACAGGATCAGAATCACCAACCCCGAACTCCGGATCCGACAAAACGCGCAAGACGAAACCGAGCTTTCCGCATCGAATACCGGGCCGACCGTTGATACGAGGCGTCTTTCCGTGGACTATATCTGCTTCGAAAGCCGAAAGCCATTCATCCGATAGCCCCTTATAGCAAAGCAATAAGGGAAAGACAAAACACAAACGCAACACACCCCGTGCTCACCATGGCGCAAGACGAAGCGAGCGTCGCCGTCGCTGCCATGGCGTCGGCACCGAACCAGCCACGCTACCAGAAGGAGAAGCAGGGCACGGACGAGGAGAAGGCCGGCCAGAAGACCGGGGCACAGACCGGCAAAGACAAGGATGCGTCGAGCAGCGAGCCTCCCGCCAAGCCCGAGAAGGAGCTCTACCCCATGAGCAACTGGAAGTATGATACCTTCCTGTGGACAATGTCCGTGCTCGTCGACCTCTTCTTCCGTGAAGTCCACCCGCGTGGCTCTTGGAAGGTGCCCCGCCAGGGCCCTGTTCTCTTTGTTGCTGCACCTCACGCCAACCAGTTCGTCGACGCCCTCATTCTGCAGCGCACTTTGCGCACCGAGTCCAAGCGCCGTGTGTCTTTGTTGGTCGCCCAGAAGTCTGTCCATGGCTTCATTGGTTGGGCTTCTCGCCAGGTCGGCTCTGTCCCCGTCGGCCGTGCCCAGGACTCGGCCAAGCCCGCCAAAGGCACCATCTACCTGCCCGATCCCATCGGCGACCCGACTCTGCTCCACGGTGTCGGCACCAACTTTGAGAAAGACGCCGAAGTGAACGGTATGGTGTTCCTCCCGTCCATTAAGGGTCAGAGTGGGTCGAGCGTCGACATTGCACAAATCATGGGCCCAGACAAGCTGCGTCTGAAGCGCCCCTTTTCCGGTCGGACGGCTATGCTCCAGCTGACGGGACGGGAACCGAGTGAGGTCGACGACGAGGGCAACTTTGTCAATAAGGAGGCTGTCCGCAAGGCCGGCGGTCCGGCATCGGAGTACCAAGGTACTAAGTTCAAGCTGGCACCCCACATCGACCAGACCAAGGTCTACCACGCAGTGTTCAACCGGCTACGTAACGGGGGCTGTGTTGGCATTTTCCCCGAGGGTGGTAGCCACGACCGTCCTGGTCTGCTGCCGCTTAAGGCGGGTGTGGCCATCATGGCGCTCGGCACACTGGCCGACTCGCCTGACTGTGGTCTCAAGATCGTGCCCGTTGGCATGAACTACTTCCACGCACACAAGTTTCGGTCGCGTGCCGTCGTCGAGTTTGGCCCTCCCTTTGAGGTCCCTCCCGAGCTGGTGACCATGTACAAGGCTGGCCAACGCCGTGACGCTGTGGCTCAGCTGCTCGACACTGTACACCACGCTCTTGGTGCTGTGACGGTGTCGGCGCCCGACTACGATACCCTGATGCTGATCCAGGCAGCGCGCCGTTTGTACAACCCTACCGGCAAGAAGCTGCCCCTCCCAGTCGTGGTCGAGCTGAATCGCCGCCTCGCCATGGGCTTCGACAAGTACAAGGACGATGAGCGCCTGCGCAAGGTGCAACACGCCGTCAACGACTACAACCGGCAGCTGCGGTACCTCAACATCCGCGACCACCAGGTCAATTACGCACGTATGCCGTGGTGGAAGGTTGTGGCTCTCTTCATTTTCCGTCTGGGCCAGCTTTTTGTGCTCTCGATTGCTGTGCTGCCCGGTCTGCTCCTGTTCTCGCCCATCTTCGTGGCCACCAAACTGTACAGTCGCCGCAAGGCTGCCGAGGCGCTGGCCGGCTCGTCTGTCAAGATCCAGGGCCGCGACGTCATGGCGACGTGGAAGCTGCTTGTGTCGATGGCTCTGGCCCCGCTTCTGTACAACTTCTACTGCGTGCTGTTTGTCATCAAGTTTGGCTCCGACCGGCTCTGGGGCTACGTCCCGCATTGGGCGGCCGAGGCCCCCTGGTGGCTCGTCTTCCTCACGGGCTGGATCGTCTTCCCGGCCATTACTTTCGCCGCTCTGCGCTTTGGTGAGGTCGGCATGGACATAGTGAAATCCCTCCGCCCCCTTATCCTGTGCATGAACCCGTCGTCGAGCTACAACATTCAGCGTCTGCGTGAACGCCGCGCCGAGCTGCAGAAGCAGGTCACAGATCTTATCAACACACTGGGCCCCGAAATGTTCCCCGACTTTGACCAAAAACGCCTTGTCAAGATTCCCCTGGCCGGTAGTGGCGCGGGTTCGTCGGACGACCTGCATCACTCCGTGTCCTCGGCCGTCTCCATGTCGCCCCAAGGTCCTCCCTCGCCGACGGCTACCACACCCGGTCCCCATGTGTCCTACCCTGCCACGACCAAGAACGGCCGCCGCCGCACAGACAGCGAGAACTCGATGGGCAGTGCGGCTGGTGGCCACGGTGGTGCTTCTGGCACTCTGTACGGCCGCGCCATCCCCCACAACGAATCCTTTAGCAATATTGGCCAGATTGGCATCTTTGCTACACGGCCCTCGTCGCGGTCTCGCTCGCGGTCGCGCAGCAGTAGCAGTGGCGGTGCGTTCGGGTCGGGCGGTTTCCCTGTGAGCGCCTTCACAACGCTCGACTCCAAAGAAGGCTTCGACGAGGCGGCCAAGAAGATTCGCGCGGCTATGCGCGAGCGCGGCGAGCTGCGGCGGCGGCAGAGCCAGACGAACCATGGGTTCACGCTGATCCAGGACGACGAAGATGAAGAGAGTGACGATAGCGAGAATCTCAAGAAGAATGTGTAGCGGGATGGAGGATGGAGAACAAAGACTGCTGCTTTACGTGTTTTGCTCGCTTTGCGCGTTTTATATGTCTTTCTCTTATTTTTACGAGCTTTTTTTTCTCTTTCTTTTTCCTTCCAGTGATTTCCCAGGCTTAGATGGCACTTCGTCTTTTTTTGTTCTTTTTTTTTGTTCTTAATCTTTTGGAATAGTATACCTTTGTTATGCAAGCGGATTTCCTATTTTCACTGGTTTGCCTTTTTAATTTTATGTTTTTCTTTTTTTCTTTTTTTTTCTTGTTCAGCCCAGCGCGGATCAGTCGTCAGATTGCTAACCAGCCTTTGACAGTTGCATCTATCAATGTGTATTTATAATGATTTGGACCGAAATAGGAAACAATGAATTGTCAACTTCGATACTACGCTCCACGATGCAACAATACTCGGTAGCAAGGACGCGTTCAAAAAAAAGGAACAGGCGAGACACCCAAAATCCCCCCCCCCCCCCCCCCCCCCCCATTCCATTGCATTATGACTACGTACATGTGATTGAATATGGAACTTTTATTGAACTGGACTGAGCAAATCAAACTGGTGCGGAACTGACGAAAACCTGCGAACCTGCGAACCTGCCAATCGTGTGATGCGATGCTAGCTGCGCGTCATGACATAGAAAGAAAGAGACAAAGTGAAATGGACCAAATCAGTGAAGCGAAACCAACGGGGAAGGAAAGTGAAATTTGAAAGCAAAGTGAAAGCAAACATGATGCAAAGAATTGTGGTGTGGCACGAAGCCTAATAATACAAGATACCTAGAGAACGTCCAAACCTTTGTTCGTTGGCTTGTAGCGTCTAAACTGTAAAGTCGATCTTCTAGGTACCCAAAGACGAGGCAGATTGCGGGCAGATGAATAAAAGGAAGATTTGAAGAAAAAAAATTGAGAAAAGAACGATTGAGGTTGGTCTTGCCGTCACCTAGTAGCTGAGGCAGAGCAAACTCTAGAAAGCTGGGAGAACTTGGCTGCCAACTGCGAAAACAAAAAGGCTGGAATCAGACCGAAGGCTTTGCGAGAAGATCTCGAAAGAAAAGATTGAAGAGAGATCAAGGGATAAAAGAGAGAGAAAAGATGCGAGGTAAATGCAGATGAAAGAACGAGATAAGGGACCAGATTTGGGAAATGATTGAGCCATCAATTATCAGCTGGGCGAAGTGAAGGCGTCAAACCTCAAGGCGAAAGATGTTGCGGTCAATGCCTGCGGCACATGCGTCTGCTGTGTACCTTGCTGCCCGTTTCCTGCCACCTTTCCAGTGTTCTACTCCCCTGTCTATCACTGGCCATAGTCGGAATTGTCGATACTGTGAATCATTGACGTTGCAGTAAGCACAAAGAAAGAAAAACAAAAGGGTTGTCGAGAGGGGTCGCAAAATTGCCTGTTTCATTCGGAGTGGTGAGCTCATTCTGATTGGCCCATCGTACTATATCAAAAACCTTTGTCAACAAAGCGCTCTTATAAATGAGAAAAAGAGGATGCAACAATATCTTACCATGGATAAAGCCTCCTCTACAGCAACAGCTTAGCGCTGCTCGTAGTAGTAAGGAGAGACATCGTCAGTCTGCGCGTAGCCGGGCTGCGTATGGATCACGCCCGTGGCCATGTCGGTATTGGGTGCGAGAGCCAGGTGATCACCAAGAGTGCCAAGTCTGGCGTTCCCGGAAACGGCACTCTGTGTATAGACCGAATGCGATGCTTCCCATTCCCCCTGGGTGCCATGCTCTTCTGCTTCATGGTGCCCGTACCGAGTCTCGGTCAAAACCGGTATTTGGGTCTGGGTCCCGGGATGTTGAAGATTATCCATAGCGGCGGAGACCGGTTGATTCTGGTGATTGGTAGTGCTCAGGTGCCCAGGGGCTCTCGAAGGATGGTTGATAGTCATTGTCGGACTGTTATAGAAAACATGGTCGTTGGCCCAAGGCTCCTGCGATGCTGTGCGGGGCAGTGTGGTTCGCGGACGGCGCCCCACCGTCAGGTAGTCAACCTGCTGAGAGGCCTGCTGTCCCGTGATCTGTGCCCGTTGAGGCCGGGCCCGTTCTGGCGTCGGCTCGATGACATTGATTGTTGGCACCGGAGCCTGTGTATCCTGTGACGGCGGGTGAGTTGGGACGTCTTGGGGAAAGGGAGCATGGGCAAACTGCGTGGTCTGGCCGAGATGATGCGGTCCGGGGTTCGGAAACTGAGTAAAGTGAGGCACATGGTTCGACCAAGTTGGCTCATGTGCAGATGTCGCTTGGCGGTTTAAAAGGTATGAGCGCATATCTTGTACCCAGACCTCCTGGTCTTCCCGCTCCTGCCAGATAGCCTGCTGCTGTTTTTGCCACATTTGCTTTTGCGCCCGTGCCTGCGCTTGTGAAAGCTGACGCAATGTCTCTTCCTGAGCCGCGCGCATCCGTTTGCCCAGTATGGAATAAGGCCGGGTCTGAGGTAGTCGCACCGGATTTTGCGAGCCCTGAGTAGCCAAGTAAGGCGTCTGCATGTGCGCCTGCTGGAATGGGACACGAGAGTATGGCTCATGCGCTCGGGCTTGCATCTGATTGGCGTAATACGCCTGAGTCTGTGTCTGTTCCCTCATTAGACTTTGAGCATGCATTTGCTGCCGTACCTGCTGCTCCGAATGGGCACGTGCTTGCGCTTCCTGTGCGTGGGTGAAGCTGCCCTCCCCAAAGGTGCGAACTGGAACCGGCATGGCTGGGCGGGGTGGTGGAATCGTAGGAGATTCTTGGAACGGCGTGGCTGCGTTACGATGAGCCAGTCTGGTCACAGGCCGTGGCGGAGGAATCTGGGGCTGGCCGTGTACAAAAGTGTCTACACGGGTCTGTTGGCTTTGGCGATAGAAGTGCTGCTGTCCTTCGTACATGTCGTTTTCAGCGCCATAGTCGTTGGCATGGCTGAACCCGTGCTCATAGCCGCTGACGCGAGTGTGCTGGTTTCTATTAAAGCCTGGGCCCTCAGTGCGCTTGTACATGTACGAGAAGTTGTTTGCCCGGGCGAGGTCCTCGGCAAGAGGCCGACTATATCCCGGGTTGCTCGTGATGGCTGACGGACAGGCGACTGGAGAGTTGCCGCGTTGGACAGAGCCTTCCGAAAACCGTTCATTGCTTGGACCACCACGGTTTTGCAACAGGCCGTGACCAGCCTGCTCGGGTCTGGGGTGGAAAAATGTTCCAAGTTGCGGAAGGGTGCCTCCAATGTGGGACATATGGGAAATTGTGTCAATACGGTTCTCTAGATTTCCCACATGCGGTTCAGGATAGAAATGGTTGACGGGGGCTGACGCGTGATTGACTGGCTGAGACTGCGCAGATACGATCACAGTGGTCTCGCTTCTGGGGGACTCTTCACACTCTGTGCGATCGTCTGGCCACTGATCGACGAACATACTCTCTTCGTCGTTGACATGAGGCTCGAGCTGGTCGGTGGGTGTGCCGGCGTATTCGACCATGCTTGTCTCAGTCCCACCAGGAGCTGGCGTTTCTGGACCCCCTTCGGGCACTGCTGTGTCCACGGTTAACAGCTGCGGATCGATTGTGGTTTCTTGAGCACTTTCGGTCACAGCAATGGTCCCAGGAGAGGCCACCGCACTCTGATTGTACATGTTTGTGGCTGGCAAGGCCGCGGCAGCCGATGTCTGGCTCTGGTCAAAAGCGGCCTGGACAGGTCCTCCTTGGTGGTGAGTCTCCGTATCAAGCCCATCTTCACCAACCGACTTTGTGCTCGCAGCAGCTTGCTCTCCGAGACTGTGTTGAGCCTTCCAGCTGTCATTGACAGCAAGGAACTTGTTGTATGCCGTGTTGTAGTCCATGGCTGCAACTGGCTCCTGGTGGCTCACACGCCCTCTCGCAGTATAGTCTGTCCGAACAGGAGTCCCGGGAGAAGTATAGGTCTGCAGCTCCCTCTCGTAGGGGCGTACGGGACGTCTGAAAACTTGCTGTTGCTGACTGGGATGGGTAACGTGTCTAAAAAGAGGCTGTTAGATTATATACTCTCAACAGGCACAGCAAAAGCCAAAAAGGCATCAAAGTCAACGACATAGGCAGAGAAACACCATGAATTACGCGATAACCAAATGAGAAGTAAAGATGGGGCCACGAGCCGCAATATGAGTGAATGTGGGCAAAAGAAGTGAAGATAGGAGGATAGAGAAGAAGAATAATGATACAGAAGATGAGATTGATAGACAAGGTAAAAGGGGGCAGTACACAAGGGGGCAGTACACATCCTCATACTGTGAGGATGAAATCAAATATGGTGGAAGTGGCCAGAGATGACAGGGAAAAAAGCAATAGAGATAATGTGTCTGTTTTTGATGTAATGTAGGATTATAAGAAATGCGTGCAGACTGAGAATGGTAGCAAAGAGGGGGTTAAACGGGGGAGTTGTACGCAAAATGCTCAAAAGATGGCGATGCATGGGATGGTGCACAAGACGGTTATAAGAGCATTGTGGGCTCAATTTTGATCCGATTTTGACAAAGGTTGTAAATGCACAATCTGTTGATTTCTGTACGTATGCAGAAAGTAGTTTTATTTGAGTGCGGGCTTTTGTCGTTGAGATATCGGTATTGATGCAAACCGGGCTCGAGCAAAAATGTGAAGATACCAAAAAGTAAGTTGTTCAAAAGAGCATTGCAAGCTCAAAAATAATGCGACAAGTACAGAAAGTATCTCCGAATGACCGCAAAACAACAAAGAGTAGAATGATATAGATTTAAAAAGGACTGGAAGATTACCGAGGATGCAAAGCTCTTATGACTGATACTTACCCAGCTCGAAACTCGGAGGCTTGTTGGTGAAAGTCGCGGCGAACGCGACGTTCGGACTTCGGAGAGGGGCTAATGTTGGAATAGTGATAATATTGTCCTCTCTGCGTGCTAGAATAGTCCATTCTATGAACTATAAGCAGCTGGAGATTCAGGGGGTGGTCGAGATGTGTGTGATGGTCGAGATGCGAGTTGGTGATGGCGTGTTCCGATGCACGCTTTCAGCCTCAAAATACGACAGCTGACCGCCCAAAGACGACAGCTGAGGTCTTAAAAAGCAGGAAAAGCAGAGAGTTATTAGAAGAAAAAAGGGAAACTGCTTGTGAAGGAAAAGAAAAGAAAAAGGGGTGACTGCTGGTACAGAAGTCCTGCCCATGCAAAGAGAGGGTGGTGAGAGCAAGATCAAAAAGAGAGAAAAGACGATGCGAGAGGGGCAAGTCAGGAAATTGTCACGACCATACAAGAGTTTATTTCTCGTCGTCAGCAAAGGAAAGAGCAGTGGGCAAAAATTATCTGTTGCGTCAAGTTAGGGCAACCACGCCCCTAAGCAGGCAAGAGCGGTGGACAATAAAATAGCCAGGACTTAGGGCTCGCGTCTTCATGATATTATTCAACAGAACAGGAAGGAGTGAGCAGACAACAATGGGACGCACCTTCCTCGAGTCAATGCATAGATATATTCCTTTTGCGATGAGCAAATAGGTCATTGTGGCCGGTCAAGGAAGCTCATGGGGTGCAGGCTCATGGTATGAAGGCGTGTGTCTTTTACCAGGCTGCCGACAGCTGTTCTATCGTCATACAGTCATTGGAGAGCGTGCAAGGGGCGTGTGATGAAGATGAAGTACTCCGGTGGCCATATTTGAATTTCTCCTGCAGGCGGCAGGTGCGGTCCTGCCACCAGTAGCCGCCTAGTGACATATATCCTTAAGCTTTTGGAGGGGGTGCAAGGTAGTGCCGGCCGGGTTCCGAGTCCTGGTACGGTGGCCAGAAAAAGAGGAAGGTCCCACCGGAGCTCCTTCCATTCTTACCCAAAGTGAGGCCACACCATTGGCTTCTCATAATAAAAATGACGCGCCGCATGGGCGGTAAAGGGAGTCGGGCAGCTACCTGGACGATGCAGGTAGACATCGTACCTGAAAAGAAGATGACACCGTCAATGGAAGAAGACCAGTGAGTGTTTGGGCACTGGACGTCGTAGCGGGATGGTGCGATAAGTAGCTGTCTGCATTAGCTATTTTCCGGCAGGAAAGTCAGTAGCTCCTGCCAGGACTGTGAGGCACAGATTGAAGAGGAACAGAGGGAGAAGAATGCAGGAAGGAACCACGGCACTAGCTGGCCTACCCGTCGCTCTTCCCCGGATGATGATGGAGCCTTTCGGTGGCCATAGTGGTATCGTAGTGTATCCCCATACGTAAGCTGGAATTTAGGGTCTTGTGAATCTAGCAAAAGTCAGAACTTACTGCAATTGTTAAAGAAGCAGCGAAGATGCACACAGTAGGAGGCAGATGGCAATATCATCAAACAGGCCGACTGTGAATGTAGACAAAGAGAAGCAAACGCGTTTGTTTATAGTCTTGACAGCCACTTCATAGAGCACACCGCCACTTGGCAAATCATCCAACAGAGATGCAGATTCTCTTTTCCCAGGCCCATCTTCGCAACAGCCTTCGGCTCTGTGAATGCGGGCGATATCACAGTGCTTGCAGCTCCAGAAGCACCATAACAGACACACAAAAGCGCGTCTCACGGACTCTCACACAGTCTGCTCCCTTCCTTTCATTTTCGATCAATATCATTAGAGCCCACGATATACTTTGTCATATCCATATTCGATGCACTTGCACCTTCTATCTCATCGTTTTTTTGATTGTTTCGTTGTGCTGCATGAATGCATGTTTGCTCAAATTGCCCCTGACGTTGGCGCGCAACTGCAAAAGGTACGAGTTACTTACACCAGCTGGCTGTGGCTGAAAAAATGTGGCGCCGGATTTTATGGGGTCACCTGCTTATGTGGCCCTAATTTCTCGAGCTTCCGTCTCAACGCTATCCTTATTTGCACGTGACTGTCGAACCGGTGTGCAGCTTCCCCCCCCAATTGCCCAAAAGCGTGAGGGAGATGTGGGGCAAGGGGGGAATTTGGTATACGTCGCGATATCCCTATTCCAGCTTGCAGAAGTGTCCCCTCTGCACTCCCTCCCATTTGACATTCGACTTCCCATCACCACCACCCACCCACCCCATTGTCGTCAATTTTGCCGCCCACGATGAACCAGTACGGCAAGAGGGACGAGGATGCCGATGGCAGCCTCGTGCGGGTTGACCGCACGCAGGTCTTCCAGGAAGGTCAGTTCAGTTGCTTGTCCGCTATATTTGGGAATAGCTTCATTTAGGGGGTTACGGATTCGAGGAGGTCATCAACGCCCATCCATCTCCCCATGGACCTGTACATGCTAACATGCGCTTGTCTTCCTACCCTGCAGCACGTCTTTTCAACCGCTCCCCGATCCAACCGCGCCAATGCCGCATCCTGCTCACCAAGATCGCCCTGTTGCTCTACACCGGCGAGCGATTCCCGACGACCGAGGCCACGGAGCTCTTCTTTGGCATCTCGAAGCTGTTCCAGAACAAGGATGCCAGCCTGCGCCAGATGGTGCACCTGGTCATCAAGGAGCTCGCCCACTCCGCCGAGGACATCATCATGGTGACTAGCACCATCATGAAGGACACCGGCGGCAGCGGCGACTTTATTTACCGGCCCAACGCCATCCGCGCCCTGTGCCGCATCATCGACGCCACCACCGTCCAGTCCATCGAGCGCGTCATCAAGACTGCGATTGTCGACCGCAGCCCGTCCGTGTCATCGGCGGCGCTGATCTCGTCCTACCACCTGCTGCCTATTGCGCGCGACGTCGTCCGCCGTTGGCAGAGCGAGACGCAGGAGGCCGCTGCCAACACCAAGAGCGGCGGCGGCTTTTCTCTGGGCTTCTCGTCGTCCAATGCCGCGCCTGTCAACAGCTCGTCCATGACGCAGTACCACGCTATTGGCCTGCTGTACCAGATGCGCATGCACGACAAGATGGCCCTCGTCAAGATGGTCAAGCAGTTTGGCGTGGCGGGTGCCGTCAAGAGCCCGGCGGCCGTTGTGCTGCTCGTGCGTCTGGCCGCCCAGCTTGCCGAGGAGGACCCGACGCTGCGGCCCTCGATGGTCACGCTGCTCGACGGCTGGCTGCGCCACAAGAGCGAGATGGTCAACTTTGAGGCCGCCAAGGCCATTTGCGACCTGCGCGACGTGACCGACGCCGAGGTCTCGCAGGCCGTTCATGTCCTGCAGCTGTTCCTGACGTCGCCGCGCGCCGTCACCAAGTTCGCCGCCCTGCGCATCCTGCACAACTTCGCGTCGTTCAAGCCGCAGGCGGTGCACGTGTGCAACCCGGACATTGAGCTGCTCATCTCCAACAGCAACCGCTCGATCGCCACGTTTGCCATTACGACGCTGCTCAAGACGGGCAACGAAGCCAGTGTGGACCGTCTTATGAAGCAGATCAGCGGCTTCATGTCTGAGATCACCGACGAGTTCAAGATTACCATTGTCGAGGCCATCCGCACGCTGTGCCTCAAGTTCCCCAGCAAGCAGGCCGGTATGCTCACCTTCCTTAGCGGCATCCTGCGCGACGAGGGCGGCTACGAGTTCAAGCGCGCTGTGGTCGAGAGCATGTTCGACCTGATCAAGTTTGTCCCCGATTCCAAGGAGGACGCGCTGGCCCACCTTTGCGAGTTTATCGAGGATTGCGAGTTCACTAAGCTTGCTGTTCGCATCCTGCACCTGCTCGGCATTGAGGGTCCCAAGACGTCGCAGCCGACAAAGTACATCCGCTACATCTACAACCGTGTCGTGCTCGAGAACGCCATTGTGCGTGCCGCTGCCGTCACGGCCCTGGCCAAGTTTGGTGTCGCGCAGAAGGACCCCGAGGTCAAGAAGAGTGTACAGGTGCTGCTCTCGCGCTGCTTGGACGACGTCGACGACGAGGTGCGCGACCGTGCCACGCTCAGCCTGCGGTTAATGGAGGAGCCCGACGAGCTCTCGACGCGCTTTGTTAAGAATGGTAAAGTCCCCACGTGCACAGAAATCAAACTTTACTAAAAACATCCACTAACTTTTGACAGAAAACATGTACTCTCTGTCCTACTTTGAGCACCAGCTCATCACATACGTCACGGCCGACGACAAGGAGACATTTGCCGCGCCGTTTGACATCTCCACGATCCCTGTTGTTACGCGCGAGCAGGCCGATGCCGAGGACCGCACAAAGAAGCTGACGGCGACGGCCCCGACACTCAAGGCGCCCAAGCTTGGTCCGACAAAGACGGCCGCAACAGGCGCCGAGGCTGCCGCTACCGCGTCGGCCCAGGCGCAAAAGTACGCGCAGGAGCTGCTCCAGATCCCCGAGATGAAGGAGTTTGGCGCTGTGCTCAAGTCGTCGCCTGTTATTGAGCTGACGGAGGCCGAGACCGAGTACGTCGTCAGCGTGGTCAAGCATATCTTCAAGGAGCACATTGTGCTGCAGTACGAGGTCAAGAACACGCTGCCCGAGACGGTCCTGGAGAACGTGTCGGTTGTGGCCACGCCCTCGGACGACGAGGAGGTGGAAGAGGTCTTTATCCTGCAGGCTGAGCGCCTGGCCACCGATGAGCCTGGCAAGGTGTACGTGGCGCTGCGCAAGGTCGGCGGTGCGGACTCGCTGCCGACAAGCAGCTTCTCCAACGTGCTCAAGTTCACGAGCAAGGAGATTGACCCGACGACGGGCGAGCCCGAGGATACCGGCTACGACGACGAGTACGAGGTGTCCGAGTTTGAGCTGGCCGGCAGCGACTACGTGATCCCGACGTTTGCAAGCAACTTTGCGCACCTGTGGGAGCAGATTGGCGCGTCGGGCGAGGAGTCCGAGGAGACGCTGCAGCTCAGCGGCGTCAAGAGCATTGCCGACGCGACGGAGCAGCTGGCCAAGACGCTGTCGCTGCAGCCGCTCGAGGGCACGGACATCCCGCAGAGCCAGACGACGCACACGCTCAAGCTGCTGGGCAAGACGGTCAACGGCGGCCGTGTGGTCGCCAATGTGCGCATGGCCTACTCGTCCAAGTCGGGCGTGACCACCAAGGTGACGGTCCGCAGCGAGGAGGAGGGCGTGTCGGCTCTGATTGTCGCCGCTCTGGGTTAATTCTATTTCTGGACGTCGACGTCACTAGTGCTGGTGCAAACAACAAACTTGGGTGTCTATTATTATCTTTTAGAGAAATGCTTTCGGGTCAGCGTTTTCTTTTTTAACGTTTTCAGTCTTTCTATTTTTGTTTCTGTTATCGTTGGTAGGGTAGAAAAAGAAACTGTTCTTGTCTAATCTGTCCTTTTGTCCCTCTCTGTTTTTGCTATTGTTCTTCTCCATGTCCAGGGTTGGCAACTGCGGGTGGCATAAAAAAAGAATAGGTTTCGTCTATCTATACAAAATATCCATATCCTTACTCCTATTTATATGCGATGCGTGATGTGGTGTGTGATGGGTGGGTGTGCAAGCTTTCTCTCGTGATTTTTTATATATTGGTGACAGACAACACTGTCTTTTGTTTTATTTTGTGTTTTGGATATATCCCAGGTTGCCGCCTTTCTTTGGCCTTTACCTCGCCTGCTTCTCACTATCCATCCACTCTCCGGCTCTACCTCTTTCCGCCTCCTCCCTTTCCACCTTTGCCGCCTCCGGCACCGCTCTTCCCAGCACCCTTGTTCTTCCCGCCGCCTTTAGCACCACCCTTGCTTCCCTTTCCACCTCCGCCTCCTCCACTACCCCCAAAGCCGCCGCCCTGCATCAGAGTCAGCTTGCCAACTGGCACGCTGTTGGATGCCTCCTCCATCTTGATACCCGAGATCAGCTCGACTTCCCGCGGCCACATCCGCTCGGGGTCGCGGCTCTCTTCGTCGATGATGTTGGTGTTGGTCTTGCCGGCCTCGCCTGCACGCTTCCACCGCTCCAGAACGTCCCGCATCGCCCGACCTTTCTTGGTGGGACCAGGCTGCAGCTTGACCTTGTACTTGAGCTTGGACAGAGCCATCCAGGGACCACAGACGGGGACGACCTCGAGAATCTCGTCCCCAGGGGCGGGGCGTGCCACGAGTGAGTTGAGCAGGTCCAGGTTGCCAGAATCGACGTCGTCTCCTTCAGTGGCAGCATCGTCGCCGCCTTCGGCACCACCTGCTGCCAGCTTGGCCTGTCTTACAGCCTCATAATCGCGCATCTTTTGCATCTGTTTCTCCTTTTGGAAGCGGCGGCGCTCTTCGTAGGCGGCAATCTCGGCCTCGCGCTGGGCCTTGGCGCGCAATTTGGCCTCTTGCTTTTCACGGCCGGCGGCAATGCCAATCAGCTTCTCGGCCCGGGCACGGTCCTCGTCGTCCTGGTCCTTGTACTTGGCAAGCTTTTTGGCCTTGCCCTTTTGACCGCGTTTGGAGCCGCCGGCAGAGCTGGTGGCAACGCTGGGGCCGCGGGATGGTGTTGGCGAGCTGGCACGGAGGTGGGGCTTGTTCTTTGCCAGCCAACCTGCCACAGGAGCGACGGACTCGGTGTTTTCTTCCGTCTCCTTATTGTCTTCGTCCTCCTGCTTTTCCTCTGCCTCTTCATCTTCATCTGCATCTTTGGTCGCCTCCACCGTCTCTTCCGCTGGCCCTGCTGGCTCCGCTGGCCCTGCTGCAACTGCTGCAACTGCTGCAACTGCTGCAACTGCTGCTGCTGCTGCTGCTGCTACAGGATCATTTTCGGCCTTTTCTTCTGGCTCTTGCGTCTCCTCCTCCTCGTTGGTAAGCTTCTCCTCGGCCGCCTGCTCTTCTTCTTCCTCCTCCTCTTCCTCGTCTTCATCGTCCTCCACCGGCTGGCTGTCGTTGGTCTGCGGCACGGTAGCCTGGTGCTTGCCGTGGTTGACACGGCTTGCATCGCTAATCTTAAAGTACAGACCAAAGCCCAGGACACGTTGTGGCGGGGGCATATGGTTCTTCTCGCCGCGAACGTCAAAGGATCCCGGTGGCAGAATGTCGCCGTTGGCCGTCGACTTGAAGACCTGGTTCGAGTGCACCCAGTAGGCACCCATGCCGGCCTTGGTATCCCATGCCTCGGAGGCGCAGACGGCCAGCGTGCCAGCCTGAGCCAGCGTCGCAGGAGGAATAGGCGCGTCGACGTCCGTGTCGGGGCGATTCTTGATAACAATCATGCCGGGTGAGCCCTTGAGGTCGGCATGGACATAGACATCGCCGCGACGTAGGTGCTGCCGGTAGAGCATCTCACACTGCTGCGACTCGCGGGCGGCCAGAATGAGGTGACCATCCGAGGAAATAAACCACAAGAACTTCTCAAACCAGAGCTGCCGGCGGATGAGCTGCGGTGCGGGTTTGCCCGTCTTTTGCACGCGCTTCAGCTCCTCGGCCACCTTCTTCTCGGCATTCCGCAGCGCCATCGATGTGACTTCTTTGGTCTTTACCTCCTTGATGGCGGCCACACGCTTCTGGTCGTAGTACTTGCGGGCGTTGCTCCAGGCGGACAGAGCCAGCTTAACGTCGACATCAATCATCTGGCGACCTTTGTCGCCGTCCTGAACTTCGTCACCCTCACGGTCCTGGGCCTGGTCGTAAGCGCCGTCTTCATACTCTTCCTCCCAACCCTCTTCAGGCTCTTCGTCGAGACACAGAGTAATGGTACCCTCCGCCAGCTTCATGGGCAGCTTGATAAGGGCGGCAACGGGGTTGCTTCTGGCGCTGTTCTCAATCATCACCTCCAAATCGCCCCAGTCCATACCCAGCTGCAGCTGCTCGTTGACGGCATCAATGGCCAGCTGCACCCAGTCCTGGTTGGCCTCGATGGCGGCAGCTTTGCGCGCATTGAGCTGCTGCGTTTCCTGTAGAGACTCGATGCGCTGTGCCTGGTCTCGCCGGGTGGCCTCAAGCTTCTTGGAGGCGGCCGATTCCTGCTGGTGCACCTGGCGGTCGGCCTTGAGGCCCTGGAGGTGCGAGTAAAACTCGTCGGCGGCCTGGTTGAAGGTGTCAAAGGGCAGCACGACGTATTTCGGGTCGAGTTCAAACTGACGCGGGCTGAACGGGTGGAAGTCGACGTAGTCTAGATCGGACCGCTTAGACGGAGCTAGAGCTGGGGCCTCAGTTGATGGCTCCGGCACTGCCTCCGGCACTGCCTCTGGTTGCGCCTCTTGTGTCGCCTCTGGCGCCTCCTTCTTTGTCGCGATAATATACCCGCGGCAGTTGGCGCCGGCCTTGGTCAGTCCCTCGGTCTCGGTACGCACATCCTGCAGCACCTTCAGCAGTGCTTGTAGGCGTGCTTCGTCGGCGAGGATGTCCTCAGGCTGGGCCGCAGTTGCTGTGTCGAAATCAGAGAGCAACAGGTTGTGGTCGATCAGCACCTGGGAGAGGTCTGTGAAAGACAGTGCAAGGATCCGGCTGAGGCCCTTGGTCTTCTTTTTCCTCTTAGCTGACGGCGCTGGTGCTTGTGTGCCTTCACCGCCCGCTAGTACTGCAGCTTTAGGTGCATCTGCAGCAACTGCCTTTTGCAGGACCTCACGCAGCCGGTCTGCCGTCAGCTCCGGAACCTCAGTCACGTTTGTGCGTGCGCCAATGGCATACGGGCTGCCCACACTCAGTGTCACGTCGAGGCTGGCACTGCGGAAGGCCGCCACCGTGCGCTGCAGCGCCAGCACCTTGGAGTTGGCGTCGGTCAAGACAACATTGCCGGCCGAGAAGAACTCAAGGTAGAGCCGCAGCTGGCCGTCGTTGAAGCGCAGCTCAATGATGCGGTCCGTGCCGACCTGCGAGACGCCCGTGACAAAGCGGCCGTTCAGAAATGTGCGAAGACGGCTGACAAACGCCGAGGGGGCATTGGCAGCGCCGCCGCCGCTACCGCCGCTGACTGCATTGGCCGAGGCGCGTGCATCGTAGGCCGTCAGGTGGCAACGAAAGCCCGAGTCGACGACGAGCTGGTGCTTGTCCTGGTTTTTGGAGAATCGGAGGAGAATGACTTTGGAGCTCGAGGAGCTCGAGGAACCGGCCGACGGAGGAACGAGGTCGTAGACATTGGAGATTCGCGTACCGGAGAGGGCTTGGTTGAGCTCGTGGCTTATTGCCTAGAAAAGAGAAGAGGCCGAATGGCGGGGTGGTTAGTGACGACAGAAACAGGGAGGACAGGGGAGCAGGGTGGGCGCATAGTGGCGCGGGGTCTGGTAGCATACCCGGACATCGAGAGAGGAAAAGCGCTGCTTCATGGTGGCTGCATGTCAAGCAAAAAGCTGTGTGCGGTTTGTCAATGGACAAAGTCGTGAAAACCGCAAAATGCCAATTTGGAAACGAGGCACGTTGGCAGCTCAAATACTGCAGTTGCGACCGGGCTTGCTAGCGGTTGCCGCTTTTAGCTTGTCAGAATGAACCAGAATGACTCTGGCCGGCGAAAGCGGGCGAAAGAAAGCGGGCTGTGGGCATAAAGGCAAAAGGGGCGAGGCCGACATTACGTCAGCGAAGACTTTTTTGACGTTTGAGGCCAGCCGCGACTAACACAGCCCCAAACGGCAATTAAGTACGACCAGCTGCAAGTACTCAAATGAGACTCATAAAAGGTTAAAAGATAGAAAAAGAATCCAAATTGAGCTGATGCAACACCAATTGAGGCCAAAACAAAGCTTAGTCTATCATTTCCAAGGTCGGACCAGATTCAAAGAAAAGGAAAAGAAAAGAAAAAGAAAAGAATAGAGAAGAACTATACTGAGTACAGTACACTCAGAAATACAAGCCAAAGTCACCCAAGATTTGGCCCCCTGTTTGCCCCTGAAAAGTAAACACGACGGCCAAAAACTGATAAGATGACCAAAACAATCCAAATAAAAAGAAATTATCTAACAACACATATCGCACAAATCAGAGACAAACCAAAAATTAGGATTTTACAATGGTGGTCGAAAAGATCAGACAAGGATCATGTCTGGCTCAGCTGGCGCAGCTCAATCTCGCGCTCGCACGACAGCCACTTCTTCTTGCCAACGCGCATCTCGTAATGCGGCGCAATGTCGCTGACATCGTGCATCGACGCCTGGATGCCGTTGCATGTCTTGCTGCGATACGTGTCCACTGCTGATGTTAGCGTACGGTTCAAATATTCGTTGTCGAGGGAAGGATACGTACAAGCTTTCTGGAGGAAGATGCGGCGGCCGGCAAACGCACGGCTCTGCAGCCACGCCATGCGGCAGCCCAGGTCGTTGAGCCGCACCTGCTTGCGACGCAGAGCCTTGCGCATCCGCGGCACAGCCATCTCCGTCTCGACACTGTCGCCAACAGGCACAGCAGCCATGGTCGTCGTGCCGTCCAGGCTTTCACGGCCACTAGACATGGCCATACGCTGGCGGCGGTGGTGACGGCGTCTGCGGCCAGCACTGGAATCGCTGCTGGCCTCGACCTCGTCGCCACCGTTATCCTCGTTGTCCAGGTTCAGGTCTTCGACATCGTCCAAGTCGTTGAGAAAGAAACGGCGGCCCGTGGGGCTCGGCGGCGGGCTTTCCATCTCGCGAGGGAAGAACGAGCCCGGGCACACGGCGTTGGACCGACGGAAGGAGTCGGGGATCTCGCTGGTATCAACCATGTTCAGCGTGACACGCACACGGAGCCGCGAGCCACGGTCCTCGACCAGGACAAACTTGCGCTTCTTGGCCTCGGGCACGTCAGGGAACAGGCCGTCTGGCTGGGGCACAACCTTCTTGGTACTCGCACCGCCGCCCACGCTACCGGCACTGTGGGCAATCGCCACAGAGGACGACATGGGCGGCAGAGGTGCGCCGCCAGAGTAGCCACCGTAGGGGCTGTCAAAGACATGGGCCGGGCGGGAGTCCTGTGCGTTAAGACCCGGCGCCACGGGTGCACCACTGGCCGGTGCCTGGTGGTGATGGTGTTGGCTCTCGTCTACATACGAGTCTTCGCTCTCACCTGTGGTCAACATGGTCAGCTTAGTGTTCGACGTTATATAATGATGGTGATAATGATGATGGCAATAAATAAGAATGGGAAGTATGTAGCGGGTCAACAAGGCGGCAACGACGACAGTGATATTTGATAGATGTCGAAAGAAGATGGCAAGATGAAGCAGGAGGAAGACCGGACGACATGGACGACATGGACGACGACACGACGACACATTGACATCCCCCTTTAGGCCACTCGACGGATGACAAGGGAAGGAGAACGGCATAAGATATCATCGGCATAGGTCTCATGCCAGTGTAAGAGAACATCGACATGATGGATACCAAAGAAGGGATAACCCAAGCAAACAAGCATGAGCAGGGGGGGCGGGAGTGAGCGGGGAGGTCATGACAGACTAGGCAAGGATTCGGAAAGGAGACCGAAATGGTGGGTATGATGCAACAACAAGATGAGATGCCAGGGGGGGCAAGAACGAAAGAGGAGACTGGTCCCCAAAGGCAAGGACAGGGTTGTGTGGCAGCTTCCACGCAAGGGGGGAAGGGGGGTGGTGGTAATGGAGGATGGCAGATGGGCAGACAGACATAAGACGTGATAGGGATAAAGCCACGTCCAGGTGCAGCAAGTGAAAAATATTTTGTTTGGTAAAAAAGCGACTCGTCTTTTCCAATAAGAAAACGTCTGCATGAAGTGAAGAAAAAGGGGGGGTCGCATGTCTCCGCCACGCGGCGTCACGAGAATGGATCAAGCTGGCCTCTTCCCACAACAGAATACACTCTTGAGTTTTTATGCTTGCGTGGCTGCTTGCCTCGTACACTTGCTTCTTTGGCCATTGGCCCGTTTCCTTTTCCCTCGTTTGTCGCGGCTATTTCGCACGAACGCGGTCCTGCCTCGTCTGCCACGCGAGAGAGTGAAGAATCAGAAAAACGATGCAAAGCAGAAACACAGCAGATAAATGCAGGAATAAACGGTAAACAAGAAGGGAAAAAGAAAAAAAACCAATGGCCCATATGCCTATCTTGCCGCGTCCTGCGCTTTATACACCAACCCTGATATCCACCGGCTTCGCCGTTTCCTTTCCGTCCTTCTCCTTGGCTGTTTCCAGATCTGTCCGGGTCCATGGCCATGGGTTATAGTCCCACAACCAGCCCAGCGAGCCGAAAGCGGGCGTCAAAACAAGAAAGCGCAGCTAGGCATCATTGGGTAGAAAATGCAGCAGAAACTGAACAAGAGGAGGTAACAGAAAAGACACATGATAAGCCGGCAATGAGCGTTCACTGCGGCCCAACACGACACATGAGAGATTGAGAGTGGTGTACAAATTCCTTTTTTGTTGCGCGCCAGCTCTGTCGCCTGAGCAACTATTTTTTATGGGGGAGTCGAGCGCCTATGAAGAGTATATATCAAACATGACCAAAGAATCGAGAAAAGAGGAAATGTAGGGAAAAGAGAAAGGAAAATGAGTCTGAACAGCCGGGCCAAGGAGAGAAAGGAACAACAGAAAAGCACAAGAGTAATCTTTAGAGGAACCAGAACCAGACGAACCAAGACTTGGCGGTCGAAACCTTCGCCAGCGGATAAAAGAAACCGGCAAGGAAAATTGGATATGAAAAAGTGTAAGGAAACGAGAAATAAAGGAAAGGAAAAACAAAATGAAAAACAGAGTATATAAAAAGCGATCTTCAAAGAAAGGTATCAAAAAACGTCGTGCCAGATTTGGTCATAACGGGAAAATATGTAAAAGGCAGGAAAGAAAACCAAGGGAGGGGGGGTGTAAAAGTAAGTAAATATCAAATCAACCAGATATTTACATCTGATGAAACATACCAGCTTCGTCTGCACCAGCGTGCGCCGAGGCGTCGGGGTGGTGGCCGAGCTGCTGGGGGATGCCGTGCATCGGCTTACCCATCGGGGCGCCAACGTTGGGGAGCTGGGCTGGGCCGCCCAGGTGGGCGGGGGACTGCTGGCCAACACCAGAAGTCATGCTGACGGGCGTAGAGGCAGCGTTCTTGCGGGTGCCCATCTTTGCCATGCGACGGACACGGCGACTCCGCAGACGGGGGTCCTGGTTGCTGTTGCGCCAGCTGTCGACAGCGCGCTGGATAAGACCACGCTTGCCACGCAGCGGCGGGTTCAGCTGGGCCAGAGACCAGCCAACAGTGTTGCACTCGCTTTCGTACTGCAGGCGGTTACCCCGGTACTGCTCACGAGGGCAGCAGGCACGAGGGTAGACACAGTTGTCCTGCTTGAACTCAGGCGACAGGTCGTCGGTTGAGACCGACTCGACATCGCAACGGATCGTGTACTCCATCTTGACACGGTCACGCGAGTACTCAAAAGCAATCCACTGCACACCGTTCTGGTCCTGGCGCACCACCAGCGGTGTCGTGGCAGGGATAGGGCCGGGGGCGGCGTTGGGGTTCACTGCTGACGGACCAGCGTTACCAGTCTGGCCGGAAGGAAGAGGGCTCGTGCCGTTCGGCTGGGGAGTGTGTGCGGAGTGCTGTTGCGGGTGGTGGGCGGTCTGTTGAGGGTGCTGAGGGTGCTGAGGGTGTTGCGGGTGCTGCGGGTGTTGCGGGTGTTGAGGGTGCTGGGGATGAGGAACATGCTGCGAGTGCTGCTGCTGCTGCGAGTGCAAACTCTGTGTCTGGTGTGCCTGGTGTGCTTGCAGGTTCTGGGCGTGCATGTTCTGTGCCTGGAGGTTTTGAGCCTGGACCTGGCCCATAGAGAGCGGCGAAGGAGCGTTCGGGGGACCAGTTTGGCGAGAAAGCTGGGGAGTGAGGCTCTGAACCTCCATCTTCGTGTGGCGAGGGCTACCTGCCAATGCCGACGGGCTGTGCTGGCTCGGGTGCTGGGCCATCTGGTGCGGCACGGGGGACGGTGCGCCGTGAGACATCATCATACCAGGCTGGGAGCCCATCGACTGGTGCGGAGCTTGTGTGTGTTGGCCATAGGGAGAAGGAGCGGCCGATTGTGGCATGGGCTGGTACTGCTGGTGCTGTCCATAGTACATCTGCTGCTGGTGAAGTGGCGGCGGCTGGCCGTACAGACTCCGCTGCTGATCATGGGCATTATTCGAGGCCACAGAGGCAGGCGAATTTGATTGCGGCGTGTGGTAAGACATGGGCGGATATTGAGGTCTGGACATCGTTGCGGTCATCATCTCTGTTGGAGCACAAAAAAATCGTTGGTCAGTTACAATTGTTTCCGGCTGCAACTTGGGAGAAAATCGTTCGAGCACAGGATAGATCATTACCTGCAGAGGTATACCCGCTGTTCGCAGCGGGAGCGTAGGGGCTAGATTGGTAGCTGTAGAGGTCTTGGGAATGGTGACCACTGGTGTGCTGTGGCTGCTGGTGGTAGACGGGATAAGGCGAAGGCTGCTGAGGTTGCGATGTCTGGGCCTGAGTGTGTTGATGAACTGTGCTCGAGGGACGAGATTGTTGTGGATGAGGTGCTTGGCCCTGTGGTGGTTGTTGATGTGAGTGGTTGTGGTGCTGCATAGACCTTGTCAGTAAAAGATAGTCCTGCGGAACGTGGTTTATATGTGAACCAGGCACGAGGGTAGTAATAATCAAACTAAAACTGAACGAAATGTTTTGTTGCAGGAAAAAGAAAGAAGGGGAAGGGGGTTGGCGGGGCAGGTGCGTCCCAGCGTGTTTAATTATGTCTCGACACAACGCTGATGCGCAGGGGTAAGAAAGCTAGTGTTTGAGGGGAAATAGAAGGGTAATGGGAAGAGAAGAAGAAAACACGAAAGCCAGGCCTGCCACGAGTCTTATTTGCTGTGATAAGAAATGGCAAAGAAAAATCAGGGGCGGGAGTATCTGTGGTTGAGGAGACAAATACCACCACATCACCTATTCAAAACCAGGGCTCGCTGGACTTCACAGTATTCGTACTGGTTTGCTCCGAGGCCCCCCTGTCCGGTTTCCACTAAGAACCAATTACAGAAACGTTTGTGCCGAGAGACCCTATTGCATCAAACAAGTACTAGGATCGTGATGTGCTGCGGAGGCAGGAGATGGGGTGACCGATTCACGCGTCTCTACAGCCTCTTATCAAAATGTTGTGCAGCTTACTGAGCCAGCACGAGGTATTCAAGATGACGAGGTAGCTCCAGAGAAGTAGTGTTGATGTCGGTGACAGGCGGGCAAGTATGTAAATGTATGTGAAGGGCGAGGGTGTGTGTGTGTGTAGGTTCAAAATCGAAAGCTGGAACAGTGGTGATAACTGTATCCAGTAAGGCGGAAAGATGGCGGGCAGTCGGCAGACAGGGCAGGCAGGTAAGATTGTTTTTGCTGGGACGATGTTGACGAACAGCATACATACAGAATTGAATATAACCGGAAAGGAAGGAGCGTGGAGAGAAGGGACAAAGATACAGAATCTTTGGTTGTTGAGAGAGAGCGTGAAGAGGCGCGATGATGAAGACGAAGACAAGGAAGTGCTGCATAATAACAACAAATGGGTGGGGGAAGGTGAAGAGAGGATGTCCAGGTTCTTATGTAGGCCAAGGGTAGAATGGCGAAAGAAACTAAGATAAAAGAAAACAGGAGAACGGATATGGATCTGTAAGGCCGCTGTGGGCTTTTTTTTGCTTTGGTTTGGGGTGTTTTTTTTTTAGTGCTTGCCATCCAGCTTCGGTTGAAGGTGAGTGAGCTTTCCTTAACCGTGGAGGAAAAGTGGACTCGCGGGCAGTGGACAAGAAACCCATAAATTCGGGGGGAGCATAACATCGTTAAGATGAGCCAGGGCAGAGCTGTGAATGGGCGAATGAAGGACAGCGGAGGGACCAGGATCATGGATGCTAATCTCGAGAGAGCATAGACAACAGGATGGAGGAATAGGGGGTGTGCAGCAAAAAAAAGAAAAGAAAAAAAGAGAGAGGGGCACGCTCAGCACACTCTTGGGGTAACATGCGAGTTGAGCATGGCCAATGGGCAACGTCTGTTGCAGAACCCACTCCCATTCGGCGATTGCCCAATGGAGAGCCACAAGCCGGGACAGGGGACGGGGGAGACAAGCCGGGGGTTTCGAAAGACTGGAACTCGGGTGCCTCGCTGGTGGCTGTCGCCCCCCTTTGTTCCCCCCCCCTAATCCCAAACCCGACAAGGGCGGTGTGTGTAAGAGACGATCCTTTTGCTTGTCCATAGAACCCAGGAGCGAGAGCACCGGCCATAGCACGCGCCACACGAAAGTGGTGCGCAGCCAGTCCCATGTGCTTCCACAGGTCTGCAGTAGTCTCTTGTTGTGGGAGCTGACACCTCTGCTGAACTCGACGGCCCTCCCATTTCCACCCGCAAGCCGCGACGAGCCAGGCAAGAAAATCAGGCAGGAAGGTCTGTTGCAGCTTTGGCATTGGCTGCTGCCATGCGGTCCGCATCGAGTCATCCCTGACACGATGCAACGCCAAAAAGACACTTGCAGTGTGAGAGTTCCTCTCCTTTGCCTTTCCGTCTCGTCCCAAGTGTAGAAACGTCGGCAGTGGTCTGCCTCACAGTCGAAACCGTTTCTTGAAAAGAGGAGGGACAAAACAAAGAACCTTGCGGCATCTCCATCGTGTCGACGGCTCTCATTCTTCACCCGACCCAGATTTCACACCGAGGCTTGTTCTCCTCACGAACGTGGACAGGCAAACCCCGAAACCCGTGCACCAAACTGCCATTCCACCTGCCAACTTAGACAGCGAAAATAGCCCAGCGGCCGTTGGCGGCCACCAAAATTCCACTAACAGCCGTTGTTCAACCGCCTAGCGGAAGTACTCCGTACCCCGTCCATGCTTTCAAGACTCAAGAAAAGAAATACTTCGTTGGGAAAGGAAAGAGAAAAAAAAAAGCAGGGCCAGGGCAGCATTTAGTGACCCGCGCGGTGCTAGGCCTGCCTTGGGCTGGGAGCGCCGTGTGGAACGGGGCCCTAGTGCTTAGTGAAACAGAGTGACCCCTGCAATTCCCACTCTTTCCTCACAGACCTAGCCGTCGGCTGTCGTTTGTTGCGGTGGCCCTAAGAGGCACCACACCAGTGGACTACCTTCGTTCTTTCTGGAAACAAAACTTGATTCCACGAAGTGTCTGGGAGGGGGGGGTGGAATGTGCTTGGGGTTGCGCTGAGCCAACAGCAGGTTGAAGATAGGGTAACGTCTAACAGACAACACAAGACAAGTCAAGTCTGAGAGAGTATGTGGCATCAAAAAAAAGAAAATGCAAGAGGAAAAAGAAAAGGGAAACATACTGTGTATGCCGTCAACGGACCAACTTCTCTACTTTGAGAAGAGACGAAGTGTCGACTCGTTGGTAGAGCTATGAAGTTTGAAAACGAGGTATAGGGGCAGAAAATGACGACCATGCGCAACTGTCAAGTCTGCAACTAGCTGACCAACAAGAACAAAAAAAAAGAAGAAGAAGAAGAAAGGCAAAACGGTAGGCACGGGAAGATGGAGAGGCGGTGACGGGGAAGGAAGGCGGCACGCCGACCCGTGGATAACAGTGGGTGGGTAGAAGAGAGCGAGGTCCGGGAGAGGATAAGAGAAGTTGGCGGTGCAATATGCTAAGGGTCATATGCAGTATGCGCAAAGAAAAGTGTGCTGAGGCAACATGGAAAGAAAAAGAAAAGAAGATGAAAATAACTCACGTCATAAGGCTCTTCTTTGGCCTGGACTGACTGGCGGTGTTGTTGTGCCATTGTCAATCCCTCCGAAGCGAGTATGTCAGTGTGTATGCTGTGCAATTATCGTGTCAGTTTAAAATCGTTCCAAAAAATAAAGAGCGATATTGATGATTGACATAAAAGTAAGCCGTGAACCGGCCACAGAAGGGATGAAGGATGGGATGGTAGTCGGTGTGTGACACCGGGATATGTGAGGCCGTAGGTGCCGGTCTAAGACGGTGCCCATGCCAACATGCCTCCGTCAAGACCAGTTCCCTTAGGATATGGAAGGCTCGAACGACACGATGCTGCCGACACAATGCTGCCACTGGAATGCATCTGAGGCCGGTGGGCAGACTGTTCAGGGGTTTGTGCAGCGAGGCTTGGGAGTCTTGGACGAAGATACAGCAAGGGAAGAATAGAGGGGATTGAACAATGACGATGGGGACAAAAGCACCAGACGGTGGGTATGGGAGAACAGACAGTCGGGGGAATCGCACGAGACGGTATGCGCGTGCGTCAAGGCTGTGGCCGTCCTGCGGGCGACCTGTGGCAGATGCAACTCCGGAGTTTGCAGGTTCGGGCGGGCGTCTGGTGCGGTTTGCGGTTTGCCTCGATGTCTTCCGGTATTAGGGCCGTGTAAGGAAGACGGACAATGCGAACGAGTGTATGGTTTTGTATGGGATTGCTGGATGGACAGAGTAAGAACGATGTCATGGGTTTGTCGGGAAAGGGTGTGCGTGTGCGGGAGTACGACGTATGTATGTAAGTCTGGACGCATGTATGTTGCATGTAGGAACGAATATGCGCGTGTCTGTTCAACCCGGTATTCAAGGGTGGCCGTGCACGCGAGTCGACCAGGGAGTCTAGGACAGACGGAGGAAGATGCAAGGAAGAGGCAGAGGGAAAGGGTAGAGAAGAAACAATATATAAAATAGAAAAATAAAAAAACGGCAAGAGGCAGGCAGGAAACTGGAAACTGGAAACTTGGAAGAAGGTAAAAACAAACGGACGAGGTGGGAGAGGAGTGTAAGAGTGCAGAGCTAAAGAATTAAAAGGCGAATTGAATATCTTCAAAGACAGTAGGGGTGACGGAAGGTAGGAAGATAAAAGGGACCAGGGAGGCACGGAAGGCAAGGAAGATGAGGAGACATCGGTGCAAGAAACGACCCGGCCCTTCGTTTCTATTTTCTGCAAGCATACGTCGTACCCTCTTTTTTGCACTCTTATTTTTTTTTTCATGAACTCACCCCAGATGGCAGCTATCTGCAGTTGGATCGTGTCCAATCGTGCGATACGTCGTAGTTTGTTGAAAAACTCCACAGTTATATGGGGAGCGGCGTCTCGTGGAGTCTTCAGCGCAGGGGCAGGAGAAAATTTGGAGATGGAGATGAGAGAGGCGTCGAAGAACAAGGACAAACTGGGTGAAGTTAAAGAGTTGGAAAACAGCCTCGAGCTGTCGAGTGATGGTGTGGGTTCGGGATGTGGTGCGTGCGTGTACACAGTACGAGTATTGAGAGTGCAGAAGGGTGCCGCGATCACAATGCCGAGGGTGTCTGGCTGTGTAAATCTGAAACGGCGTGGAGCTGGTCAGAAAACGCAAATGTCAGCCACGCCAGAAGCCGTTTGATTTCAAGGTTTGGGTGGGCTCTCTGCGTTTCTTTTGAGTATTTTCTTTTTCCTCCTTTCTTTTGTCCTGTTTGCTTTTTCGGCGCCGGCGCTGTGGCGGATCCCTCACTGCTGGGTCACTGTCGCCCACTGTCGAACCCACTGGGCCAGCCAGGCCAGATAGCTATTTTTTCTCAGAATGTTAATGTGACAGCTGTCTCCAGCTGTTTTCATAGCACCAGATAAAAATAGAAAATAGCAGGTGAAGAAGGGAGGGGATGGCCTGTGGCGAAGGCAGAGAGAGGAGCTCAGCGCTCAGCCAGAGGCAATTGCGTATATTTTGAGTGGTCATCTCACCGTCCACTGTTCACTGCCATCTTGCCTGCGCCTTGCCGTTGTAAAGGTAAATCATGTTTCTCCGTGCACAACTATCAGAGCCTGAGGCTAGACTCTGGCTGCTTTATTGTGTTCTTGGTTTGTTGTCGTGTTTCCCGCTGTTTTTCCCCGTTCTTTCTTTCTTTTTTTTCTTCTCCTTCTCTTTGCTCGGCTTGTCTCCGTCCTGGTTTGAATTGTCGACGTTTCATGCTTTTCTGTTTTGGCTCAATTCGTGGTGCTGTCCGTACCTGTCCCAATAACGACAATTCATGCGATTCCTCAAGTGGAATTAGGGTGGAACGCTGCCGAAATTGAGGCAGGACCGCCTATGCCAAAGGTTGCCCCACGCTGACAGAATAGTGGAAATGTGTGGGCGCTGGCATGTGCTAGAAGTGTGGTGCTGAAGCAAACAACCTTAGGCCGGGACGGTGCGAGTAACGTACGTCGTATGTACGACGTACTCGACGAGAAAAACAGCCGCAGGATGAGGGCGGGGTGCTGAAGACGAGACCAGGAAAGAGAGCAATAAAACGATTTTGAGGCTGGCTGCAAAACCGGGAGGTGGACGCGGTGCATGACGCGAAGAACGGACGACATGTGGCCGCCCAAGCAAAGAGAGGTCCAAAGGAAGACGTCGACGAAGAGTAAAGGAAAACAAAAGACCAGGGAGAGCCACACCCAAACAGCTGTGATAAAAAATCAAGGGATGTAAAATCACTATTCCGCATATGCAATCTTTATTTTTTGCTTAAAAAGCTGGTACAAGCGAAGCACCACGGTACATAAGGTTCAAAATTGGACTTACTGTCAGACACAAGCGGGTGTACGACGTCCTCGTCTCGCTTTGCCCTGTGAGCAACCTTGGTTTGGTTATTGGTATTCTTTGTTCCTCCGTCGGTGCTGAAGAAAAACCCGTCAAAGCGGAATACTCGCGTGCAAGCCACTCAAGTCAAGACCTTCGATCCACACGTGTGGTTGCTGGTAGCCGCTCCAGACACACAACAGGGCCACGAGTTGTGTGGTCAAGTCAAACAGGGCTGCCAAGCACGATCAGTTCGTTCAAAGAAATCCACAGCCTGGCCAGCTTGCTAGGTTGTGCAGGTTGCCTGCAGATTGCTGGGGGGGAATGCGAGACGGGGGTGAGATCTTGCAACTCCACAGGGGAGCTAAGGGACCAAGGCAACGGGGGAAAAGGCGTGTTGGATGCAGGCCAAAAAGCCGTTAACTCGGTTACCTTGTCCAGGGTTTGTTCTGAAGTCGCGTCGTCGCAGCCTAGCTGACGCGTTCGCGCCTGTTTCTGTTGTTCAGAGTCGTGACAAGCAAAGACGACGATGTTGCTCGAGATTGTGTGGGGGGTCAAAAAGATTTTCTCTTCTTTTTCTGTCTGTGAAAATTGTAGGGGAAATGCAACAAGTGAGAAAGAAATACAGTTTACAATAGAAAAAGGTCAAATAGCATAAGGCCACGCCTGCTTCGAAAGAAAAGGGGCAGTAGTAAATTGCCCGATAGCTTCTCACGGGTAGGTACGCGTTCGTCGCCGCGACGGGGCCAGAAGCAATGGCCTAGACTGGGAAATTTTATTGGGTTCTACTTTCCATTTCAAGATGGGAAATCAAAATGAAGCAGGAGCGAAGCTCGAAATTGGGCTCCCCCACTGGCTTTTGGGCGGCGCAAAGTCCAAAGCAGGGAAGGGGCAACCAACAACACGCTGTGAAAACAAGAAGGACGAAAAAGGAAGTAGCACGTTGAAATTTCAGACGGACCATCGAAACCCAACGGGCAGCTAGCGACCAACTAATAGAAACACAGGGGCAGCTGCAGACAGAGAAAAGGGAAAGGCGCGCTTGGCGGTCTGGCAAGTGCGATCCAGTCCTTCCTGTCCAATTTATGACGCAATGCGCTGTAGAAAAACTCACGCTGTCGATGTGAGCAAATAGCGCATCGTGAGCGTCAATCATGGCTGACGGATACTGGTTCTCTTGTGGGACTTTATTATATGTAGAGACTGCTAGGTAGTTTTTGTGACCAGACGGCCTGGCATTTAGGTGACGTGCCCCAAGTATTATTCGCCTTATTCATGTTTACAAAAAAAAAAAAAAAAAAAAAAAGCGCAGACGAGACCTATCGGGTCGCGCCTGCCGACAGAAAAAAGGGGTAATGACCGAAAACGAGCCAATTAGATTAGTGCGCTGGAAGGTGGCAGTTGAAAACAGGAAGGTGCGGCCAAAGAAAATACACCAGTCAAATTACAGGTCGGCAAGGTACAGTACTGTGCTCATATTTCTTCGTCCAAGGAAGGCACGAGCGAGTCAAGGCTGCTGCGACGTACATGTACATGTACGCTTATATGAAAAGGAAAGAGCATTTTAACGTTACGCATGGAAGGCGCAAGCGGGTTTTTGCCATAGCCCCATCACAGGCACCGAGAGCTGAAATAATAGGCCGGAAGAAACTCCGTAGATAGAGTTTTCCGGGCAGGCTAAATAGCCGCGGTGGGGAACAAAACATAAAGGGGAAAGGCCAAAGACAAAAGACAAAAGATCAAAGATCAATACAGCGTTGAAAAGATTGAAAAATACAGGCGCCAGATAAATTAGCATCGCCGCGGCGCAAGAAAACAGAAAAAGGAAAGGGGAGGCGCCAGAATGTTTAAATGACAAGTTTTAGGAAAGAGCCAAAGTACAACCGGCCGAGAAGGCACGACGTATGATCAACGATCACACAGTGCAGGAGGTAACCGCAGCCGAGGAACGGAGGAAAGAACGGAGGAAAGAACGGAGGAAAGAACGGAGGAAAGAACGGAGGACGCTCTCCAAAGGGAAAACGAAAAGGGCAGGCGCTGCTCACGGGAGGCGAGCCAAGGTTGCAAAGATCATGTACACAGTATCGTTGGAAAATCTCAAAATTAGAGACAGTCATATCGCCAGCACAGCCAGACAATCAGCAATGCCAAATGAGTGGCTGCGGTGAGTCTAGAGGTGGAGTACCCCGTATATTGCGTTAAAGAATATGTAACTTACCAGTACGCCACAGCCTTTGGACAAGCACTGACATTGGCACACGGAAAAAAAAAAAAAAAAAAAAAAAAGAAGAAAAGAAAGAAAAGAAAAAGAAAAAAAAACGCGACGGGCTTCAACACAAATCAAGGGCAGCTCAAACCGAGACGCCGGTGGCGACCGATCGATTGGGTGTCACCTGCAGCCCTTCCTGTCGTCTGCATGTCTTGCAAGACCCTTCCGACATACGAATCCATCGTGCTCTTTGAGGGTCCAGGCAGGCGTCAGGTACCGATCGATTATTGGGCTTGGCTTGCGACGCAAATTGGGTGGTACAGACTCATGTACGACGTATCCCTGGACACATACTCCACGCAGTGAGATAGAAATAAAGAATTTCTTGTCAATAAGGCCCATCGCTCTTGTCAGCCCAGCATTTCGAACAACCAGGCCTGACAATCGAAGTGCTGTGTTATGTGATTTGCCTCGCAATGAACATTAAGCCAGAGCAAACGACCGGTGAAAGAGAGATACAGCAGCCACTCAGCCACTCGAGCCACTGAAAGCTACAGGAACCGTGCTGTGCGGAGGCACGCAAAGGTGCATCGGAGACCAGAAAGACAAGGCCAAGCAGAGACCCTCAAGCGGGCTGCAGCAGACAAAGCGAGAAAGCGGATCTCAGTGGGCAGCTTCAATGGACGAAATATGGCTGGGGCCGACTCCACTCATGGTCTCGGAGAGCCCAGGAACCCAGGAACCCAGGAGCCCAGGAGCCCAGGTAATTACGTATCGAGGGTACCTCGTAATTACTGTGTAATTAATTCGTAGGTCTCGTGGGTCTCGTGGAACTACAGAAGAAAAGAGTGTCAACACGATAAAGTTCGATGACCCTTGAGACACCTCGTACTTTTCATACCCACACTGAAATGATACAAGTATGTTTAGATCAAGTCTACGGGGCATCACCGGGCCGATGCCTGTCAGCGTCAAAAGTAAGAAGGGCAAAGCGGTAACACGGGCTCGAAAAGCTGCTTGAACACTCCCAACAGGCAAAATACCATAATCAAAGAAAATCCAACGGGCAGCGGGTACGGAGTACTTGGACAAAGTATCTCGACACGACAGCAAAAACGTGTGCTCGAAAACAACATGGCGAACAAGGAAGGACGTAACTGAAGATCGTTGCCATATCAAGTAGCTCTCTCGCCGAGCTGTGGCAGGGAGCAGGCGAAAAGCTTGGACAGGCGCTGATCGGAGGGAGGCCTTTTGTGGCGGGATTGGCTTGAACAGGGCGAGCACTGTCCACCGCGTGATTCTTTTACTGCAGGTCTACCAGGTAAACTGGATTGGCGCACTGAAGTGCATGCATGGTTGTCCACGTGCGTTTGACAACAATATATCAAAAGAACGTGTCTTCGGCCCTAGCCCTTCTGCACTTTTTACAGTATCTTTTACCGACAAAAGAACTAGATGAAATTGGTGGGTTTGTGGCTGTCTGAGCCATATAAACGAAGCGGGTGCAGCAATGCACGTTTTGGAGGCCTTCTTGGGGCCAACCCCACTACTCCGTACAACTAAATTAGACTTTTCGAGGAGCTTGCTACTGACGAAAAGTAATAGGCCCCGTCCGGCTTGCTTTCGTATTTCGTCGTCCGTGTGCTCCGTACACGACAGGAAAGGAAAAAGGAGTCTCGGGGTAAAGCATGTCTTGCCCTCGCACCCATTTCGGTCTGGCGTCAACGTCCAGACGACACGAACGCTGTGGCCAGTGCACCTGCCGGACGAAAAAGCGAGCAGAAGAAGAGGATGACAATCAAGGACGCCACAATACGCAAAAGGTGTTGAAAGCTTGAAAAGTGCACTGCTAGTGCTGCAACGTATGCTGCCACAACAAGCATTACTAAACAGTACTGTGTACTCCGTTTTCGCAGCTGGAGAAAGAGAAAGACGATGAATGTCCCAAATTGGGGCGTCTTTTCGCGCGGCTGAAACGAATGACGAATGCCCCCGAAATTATCGTGGTACTTTATTAAAGTCCAGAGATTGCGTGTGCAGGTCATAAAAAAGAAAAAAGAAAAAACTGGGACACGAGCAACGGAGGAAATAATTCGCTTCTCTCGCAAGTGTCGCCTTATTTTCACCTGTTCTCCCTTTTTCTGCCGTTCACGACTGGGTCCCCCTGGTCTGTCTGGCCTGGGTCCCTTGCTTCTCTGCTGCACTCCACTGCTTCCTTTGTTTTCTCGAAGGCGTTCCCGAGGCGGTGGTTCCCGCCGCTGGCTCGGGCAGCGGTGTTGTTCTGTCCAGGGGTGGCCACAGGGATATCCTAGGGGTGTCGCGTTTCCTTGTGGTACTGACTCTGAACTTGAACTCCCACTCCTACCCTAACCTCCGTGAATCTACGACATACGACAATAAACCAACGACATGGCCCCAGTGCTCAGCGCAATTCCTGTCAAAAGATAACCTGCTTACCACACATAAAGCCCTCAAGCTGCTCCGTGCTCCCTGCAAGCCGGTCGACGGACAGACGGGAAAGACAAGCTGCAGACGCTACTGCAGTTGGGCATCAAGCAGCCCCCCCCCCCCCGTTTCTCCAGAAAGGACAGGGTTGGCGGGTAGCCGTTGAAGGAAAAGGGGCCCCAAAATTTGTTAAATGAGCAGGGGGCCATCTTGGAGATTCAGGCCACCCTCCCCCTGTCGCCATCAAGAACGCTTCGAGTGAAGAGAATTTCAAAAGAGCGAGAGCGAGGATAACATTCAGCCTTCTTTTTCATCAATGTTGGTCTTTGCGTTCGGGCTTTTTCTTTTCTTCTCCTGAATTTTGCGTTTCTTTTGTTTTCTAGTTCGTGTCTCTTCCTGCTGCTCGCTAGTTTCCACATTCATATGACCTCCGAGCTCCTGGGATTGAGATTAGAGGGGTCTCAGTGGGGAGTCAGCCGAGAAACAGAGAGATGGGGGAATGAGATGGTGTGTGGGTTTGAGAAGTGGAGGATGACGGTGGTGGACTCCCCTGACCCCCTGGATGCTCTTGTTTCCCCCTTTTTCTCTTTTCTTTGAGGAGCAGTGGGTCCGAAAGGATCAGGGTGGGGAGGCTTGCTTTACTCAGTGTGGCTTGTCTCCTTTTTCTTTTCTTTTTGCTGTTTCTTCCAGCACCCCTGTTTCTCCGTTGTGTCGTTTGTCCTGCTTGTCTCTTGTATCTTTTCTGCTTGGTCTTTTCTTTCTTTTCACCTCCCTCCCACCTGACGGGTTTGGGGATGCAAAAATGTGGAAAAGGACGTGCACCTTTTGCCTTTTTTTTTTCGTCCCCTGCAGCAGGCTATGACCAGAGGAGTAAGGCAGAATGCAAGGCTCACAGTTTCTTGATAAGGGCCTGTAGTGAATGAAACACGGGAAGCTGTTTCGCTCTTCAAGAATGAAGAAAACGGAACAACAAGAAAACTGGTGGTGGAAACAGATCGAAGATGAAGAGGCACAAAACTCCCGCCAAAAATTCACGAGCGAGAAATCCACTTTACTCGGGCTTTTGCCTGTCCACTCGACCGCATCACAGGCCACGCAGCCCAAGCAGGCAGCGGAATACTCCGAGCCTCCGAATGGATACGCAGGCACAAAGGTCAACGCAAGCGAGGCAAAAGACAGGATATCTCATCTTCTGGGCCCTCTTGATGTCCAACGGTCCGCTCTGCATGCCCACACAGACGCTGGCGGTTCCCAAATTGGTGCAGCTTTGTTAACGATGTGGGACGCTAGGCGAGAGACAGACCAAGATAAAGTCTAAAAACCTTGGTTGGGAAATGGGGCCAGGGCCGTGCTTTCTCCTCCGGCAAAAGCTCACATCCTCACTAACCGCATAATGCAGCGTCCTTTCACCTTTTAGTGGCGCCAGTGATTCTGAATTTTGTATGCGTAGTTCGTACGTCGTACAGGGTATTTGAGTTTTTGTTCGTCCTTCCATCGTCCATACGGCTCGACTGACACACAATACCTGTAGTTGAGTCTAGCCCCCGTCACTACGTCTCTTATCAACCAGCTGCATTCAAAGCTCCCTCAAGGGCAGTCTCGCTAGTCACCCCAGTACTGTACCCAACGGCATCATGCCTCACGCATATATGTACGGCGTGTATTTCTTCATCTACGGAGTACTGCTGGCTGGCTGGTCTTTTGGCCAAGGACAGTCGAGATCGCGCTACGACGTACAGGGCCTGACGAGGCCTAGCTCGCCCAGGCACACGAAGAGAACAAAGAATGACAGATTGACTGCGAGGGGACACGAGGAAGCCGAGATTGACCAGGGTCTTTAGCATACCCACAGCGGTTTCAAGCTCGTCCGGTCAGCACACTACGGGTACTAACGCGGACGATACCAGCATAGGCGGAGGCTATCATCAAAGGCATTTATCCTCGCACAATCTACTCCGTACCCAACTGCAAAAGGGACAGCACGTTCCGGTTGGCAGATGATGTTCGTACGGGGTCTTTGCCGTCTTTAGCAGAGGTAATCTCAACCGCAAATCACGATTACCATATCCTTTTGGTTAGACGTGCGACTCCATACGAGTACGAGCTAGACCTCTTTATTGTCAGAGCGCCTTTTTTGTTATCCTCGAATAGTCCGCCGCACTAACAGTGAAATATAGCTCGCTTCTTCCCTTCTCTCCCCACCCGCTCGCTGTCCGGCTGCCTGGCTTGGCCTAGCCTGGCTTGCAGTTGGATTTTCTTGAGATTTTGGTCCAGACCCTCCATCGCACAGGGGACAAGCATCGCCATGTTTACAGTGGCGCTACGACTTGCCATGGTGGCCAGGCCAGGCCAGCCAAGGTCCCTGTCCAGTCCACAACAGACGATCGACGTCCGCAAAACCGCGGGGAAACCCTGTCAGTTGTTTTTGAGCTGTTGTTTAGTGTTGGTGTGTGAAGAAAGAGAAGGCCTACGATCGTTCAGTGGCACGCTCCAGTGGCATCGTTCTTTTGCAACGCAGGGTCAAAGTGGCGGCACAAGGGACGGCTCGTCGTCACATGGACAAGCCTTGGTTTTGACAGACAAGCCCATAAATAGTAGGCCCACGGCAGCCTCAAATAACAACAGTACGGTGTATCTTACATGCTCACGCTGTTGACATACGACGCAAGGGGGTGACTTACACCAAGTGGCAAAGACAGGACGGCCGAGGTTGTGGACTGGTATGACGGCGTGGCAAGAGCCTGCAGGCCAGTAGGGCACAAACGGCCAGTCGCATCAGAGTCCTGGAATACAAAGGGCCAGCAGGCCTCAATGTACGCATACGTCGTATCGTCCATCTCACCCTTCGAGAACATCGTGCTGGTCGTTCGCAGCTGAACTGTCTGAACTGTGCATGTCGATCGACATGTTCCATTTCACAAGCACCTGCTTTAGCGCTGCAGTCAAACACAAAAAAACGGGCTCGTGGGTTATGGGAACCAGTCGGGGAGGCCTTTGTGCATTTCCATTTGTTGTTGATCCTGTCTCTCCTCCCTTCTTGTTGGCAAGCATAAAAATACGAGTAAAACAAAATGCCACGAATGGGCTAAAAAAAGAGAGAGACATAAAAAACCGGAGGGCTGAGCAGCAGATACAACATAGACATGTGCAGCTACCGTGGCAATGCCAGCATTACTGGCATGCAAGGCATGATACGGTGTACATAGCTATCTGCAGTTGCCAATCGAGTGTCTTTCTTTTCTCCCTTTGCAAGAATGCATGGAAGAAAACGAAACAACACTTGGCTGCCGCTATGTCTGCCGATCTGGAAGGGAAGACCACGGCCATAAACTCTGAATCTGAATCATTGTCCGCGTTAGCCCCACGCCCCCATCCCATCTTCTTGGGCCTTGTCAGTCTTGTCAGTCCTTTTAGTGTATGTCGGTTTGTATGTTTATTTTTCGCTTTGCTCTCGTTCCCTTTCTTTCTTGGCAGCTCTGGCGTCTCGTTGCGAGCTGCCTAACATGGCCTGGCGGTCATGGTGCAAAAGACGCCGGCGTGTCCCTGGTGTCAATTACTGATATTCACCGCCTTTTTTGCTTTTATCAAGATGTTTTATTATTTTCGGCCGTTGTTTTTTTCTTCGTTTTCACTCATTGGAAACTCGCGATATCGAGTTTGACGTCTACCGGTTGCTCCTTCCTCAGTTACATCTCAGCTCGTTCCTTCCTTTCTCTATTTTTTTTTTGGCCGACCGCGCTTTCCTTGTCTGTCGTGTCTCGCTGGCATTGTCATTCCTGGGTCGTCCCGAAACGGGATACGGGCTTGTCCCACCTGTCTTTAAGAGTCCCTGAATTTTGTGAGACGTCACTTTTCACCACACCTCGCTCGCGGCAAACTCCAAGATGCAGGCGTCGTCTTCTGGCGTCTGATGGTTTTGGTGGCCCCTCACATACGGTATTCGTATCTCATCATCAAAAATCTCTTCGCTCATCTCTTTTTTTTTTCACTTCTCCACGAGCGGAAAAAAACGGGTTGACTCCACTGCAATTTTGTATTTTGACCACTGTGTAAATATACTGACTGCTGACGGCAACATCTCTCCTATTATGCCTTTTCCTCTTTCCCCTTTGGCATCTTGGGAAATGGGAATGGGAATAGGCTTCGCGTTCCTGTTTTTCAGTTCCCGCGGTCTTTTCCGTGTTATCTACAGTGCGATTCAATTCGCTAGTAGTGGCCCCAACTCGAAAAATAGCTAATATTGAGCCATGGCGAGCCACCGAGCCAGAACGACCAGTCACTTACGTCGTACAGTCCCTTTATTTCTATTAATAACCTTGCCGTCAGCTACACAACGGCTGAGAGTGCTGCTGCAGACATGTTGGGGGTCGACAACAAACATGAACAGCAGTGAAATGCGGTAATAAAAGGATGAACATTGACAAAAACAAGGAATGCACAAATGCATCGATTTATGTGCTGTCTGTGTGTCGAAACGCTTTCGGTGCCCGTGATTGTCGCTGCTGCGTTTCGAAATCCCCAGAACAACATCGTCTGGTCCGTGATCTGCATGGCCAGGCAAGGATAAATGGTGAAAGAGCGACCTGTTGACCAGGACAAGAAGGCCGACCGACCGATGGCTCGATCTACAGAGTGTTTGCACTTTTTCAATTAACGCACGCCGCTCGGAGATTTTGCAGCCCCCTTTATTCCCTGCCGTGTGCAGATGGAAAGATTTTCTGCATACGTCGTACACCAGACAGGTACTTGCAGCTGTACGAATATACGCACGAGTACGGCATGCAAGTTGGGCTGCATGCAGACCCCTCGAAAGGTGCAAGACGGTTTTTCCGAGGTGCAATGTTTGTCGACGATTGAGGTGTAATAACTCTTCAAAAAAGAACTGCGAGTGTCCTCGTAGGATAGCTCAGGCAGGGGTGACAAGGGAAACCAGGCCAGATCAGATGCCCCTGCCCGGTTCCATAACATCTCACAAAATGAAAAGCGAGAACCCAAAGCTTGTGAGAGGAGGGCCATGACCCGTCCCCCTCGCTCGCCCTTTCACCAGAATGGGGCTCACCCATCACCCATCCCCCCCTCCTCCCACACCGTCCTGCTCCCAGAAAACCTTAATCCCCTACCCTTCTCCCTCCCGTCCATAATCCCTGCTGAACGCGTTCCCGGTCAGGTGGGCTGACGATGACGGGGGTGGAAAGATGAAGTGAGGTGACCTGTATCCTACCAAGTGTGTCGTGAACGTCATCCAAGATGAACGGGCTTGGTTGGGTCTAAACATCTAAACATGCTCGATTGACAGGGCAAAGTATGGTCAAGATGCAAGTACTTCGTCTATGTTTCTTCTCTTGAGGAGTAGGAACAACAGTGGCTATGCAACACACTAATTCCATATGAAAGTATTTGTTTCCGTCGTAACATCTTTGTGGTTTATTTTTGTTTTTATTTTTGTTTTGTACAATTTATTTTGCTGTATACAAATAAAAGTATATAAAAAATACCATCAAAAACAGACAAATTAGTTTTCTTATTTTCCCTCCTACCTCTTGGCACACGGTGTGCTCTACTTTTGTTTCCAGCTTTCGCAGCCAGTCTCCATGGATTGAACTCGCAACACTTGATGCACCTCAAGCTTTCGTTGCCTTTCCAATAACGCGTACTGTGTATTCCTTGCCCGCTTTATCTTCAGCATCCACCAAGTAAAAGTGGTGCTACAATATATGCACTTTGAATCCTTCTCGGCTCGCTGAGATGAGAGAGGATTTTAGGAAAAAGAGACGACCACGGAACCGAACGTACATGTACAAATACATTATGTCCCACTCTCTCACTCTCTCACACTCTTCAAGCAACAGGCCCCCACCCCCCAATCCCTCACGCCCAGACCCAAAACCTACACACCTTTTGAGATTCATGCAATGCACGCACGCCCATACAAGTACTGCTGCAGCCCAGCAGCAAAACATAAAAACGCACACCACACTTGCAGCAAGCCTACTGGAGACTGGGAGACTGCTGTTGTCGCGCTCCAACACTGCTCATGTTTGACCCACTTGACCTGCTTTTCAACAACGGCGAGCGGGCAGTGGAAAAGCCTTGCCCAAAAGCAACAAATAAAAGCGGAAAATGATACCAGAACGTCCTCTGAAAGATCACAACAGTAATCGCCCGGGAGAGTTAAAAATATGCACAGAAGCCTGCGTCCAGACCCCATAGATTGATGGACACCATCAAGAAAAGACGGTGGTAAGGTGTCAAAGATGAGCAAGAAGAGGCTCGCGGGGGTCAGAGAAGTGCCAACGCCCGTGATTTACGTACGAGAAAGACCGGAAAGAAAGACACGCAGGAGGCTCGGGCTCTGATGCTCTCTCTGTTCAGAACAACAAGAAACAACGTCTGCGGTGACCAGGTATTCTGTCGGAACTGATTCTATAATTATCTTGGTGTTTTTGCACCTGTGACGGGGGAAGCAAAGGAAAGCATGAATGTGTGTGTACAGAATGTTCCGATCTGCCCGTTTAGAACCCAACCAGAATGCAGGGTTTGGAAAAGAATAAAAATAAAATAGACCAAGAAGTGACAGCACACCGTGATCCTTCGTCCAAGATCCAAACATACACAGCCCCCTTGCCAGCAAATAAAGTGTCTTGAAGATATCAGATGGCGTGTACTGGTTGGTGGATAAACAGGATGAAAAGCGTCGACATGGACGAGTCAAAAAACAGGCAAAAACAGCAAGAGAGAGAGAGAGAGAGGACAAGGAGAGGGGCAATGGGAGGCCAGCGAGAGGGCCAAGGGCATCTGTTGTGATACCTCTGCACGACAGAAGCACAAACGCCACCTTAATCTTCCGTACGGGACCTAAACAAAGCAAAGGCGTCGCACAAACGGAGGCCGTGTGTGTGGGAGGACAAGGAAAGCAGAACGAATAGAACGGGCAGACACGATAGGCTGATACGTCGATACGCTCAAGACGTGTGGTCAGGATTTGGGCCTGTGATGCAAGTCAAGGTGAGAGAAAAGCTCGAGAAGGAACAGACGTGCACATTTTACGTCCTGGTCCGTGTTCCCTAGTCGATGGTCAAGTCAATGTCCCAGAAAATGGTTCAGTGCCGGATTTAGGCAGGGGGTGTATGTGCAGTGTTACTCGTGGGGTATGGACGAATATGGCTGCATGCGTCACACCCCTCCGTTTGCTACTCAATACTCCGTACTGTTCAATATTCTGATCCTCTTTCCAAGAGGCTCGGTATCTTGGTTAGATATCCCACTGGCCAATATTCTATGTCATATCGATACGGAGTACACGTATTTGCAACCACGGGATGCAGTAGCAGACCGCCACCTCAGCTGCTTTTGTTTCTTTCAATGGGTGGAAGCGGCCAAGAAAAATAGGGCCAGGTTACAGAATGGTGATGCGTCGTCAAGGAGGCAGGGAGGGTGGTATGCGGAAGAGGGGAAAGGGGATGCGAGAGAGCCAAAGAGGGGGTGCAGGTGGTTGAAGGTTGAAGGATGGAGGGAAGATGGCTTGATACTGAGTAAAAAGAAGGGAAGAAGAGATTCAAGGTGGCAACAGGTTTTTTGCAAGCCAGATGATACGTTGTACATATAATACGTCACAACAGACCACTGAAGGCTTCCAAAACAAACCCCCTAGCCAGCCAAACTCCGATTGCGACGCTGTTGGGGAGCGTCGGCCGTGGGAGAGTGTGACGCTGTTGCGGACAGATGAAGGGACAGAGTTACAGAGCTACAGAGTCACAAGAGTCAACGGAGAGAGACGTATGTGGACGCATGTGCCTATGTCCTGCGTCGAGCGTGCGCCAAAAGTGTCCGTGTGCGTCGTTCGTCGTGTTGCCTGCGGCATGGCGACAAAGCGGCAAAGCTACCCAAACTCGAGATAGGGCGAGGCCAGTCCACTTCTGTGGTCTAAACATATTATTGTTCTTGATATTTTTTTGGGGCAGTGCACTGTCCTATTTGTGGTTTTTGTGGTGTTGTGGATTTGGCGCGCCTCACGCGACAGTTTCCTATTTCGTCCACAACTGTGAGTGACGACGATCCTAAAATCCACGACTTTTGTGTTTGCTATTTTTGTTCCTCCGAAAACCATAGAATCTCTGTTCTATTTTCTCTTCTTCTTTTCCTTGCTCGCTTGGACAGCAACTCTTACACAGTATTTCCGTATTATTTGTCTGCGGAAGCATATCTACGAGCCGAAAACGAGGCTTGTACTGTATGTTTAGACTGTGTATGCGGGCCTGATCACGTTTCTTTCCCATTCTTTTCTCTCTGCATGCTGCGGCGGCGATAGTTGTCCAAAGAGTGTGACGGGGGCTCCTTTCTTGCCATTTGTAGTTCGTACATGTACACAGTAGGGCCTTCCCAGGAGATATGAGCCCTGCAAGCCAGGGGGAAAGGAAGAGGAAGAGGCGAGGAGGGTGAGGACGGGATGGGGGGGGGGGGCCTCTCAGAGCATCGTAAAGGAGGAGGGTGTGAGAGAGAGGCAAAAAGAGGAAGAGAGGGTGTGGCAAGAAGAAGAGAGGGAAAGAGAAAGGATGCAGAAGAAAGGGGGATGCTTCCGTGGGAAGGAAGTGGAATGTCGTCGATGCGATCGTTAGGTCGTATTCACTCTGGGCAGACAGGCATCGAGCATTATTACTGGTAAAACTCCTGGTAACAAGCTCCTGGTAGATTGCAGGGCCAGGCCCGCTAGCAAGGGCCTAATTTGCAACGGCAAGAAACCCATGCCGCTTCCTGGCCTCCCTTCTGAGAGGTGGCTTATTATTGCTCCCGGGGCACGGGATGGACGACACCTCAGTCGACGCGTCAGGAGAGAAAAGGTTTAGAAAAAAGGCCAGGGACAACCAAGGGACTCGACATCTAGGCCATCCAGGCCACTTGATCCCTGGGTTAGATGCTTTTGGATGGGACGGGAGGCGTCGTGGTCGAGCAACGAGCTACATGGTGAGAGAAGATCGGATCACCGGGCACAAAAATGATAGGCGTGACAAAAGACAGGCTCGAAACATGGGCAGCTTGAAGATTGGTGGAAGCACAGAATACACAGCACAGAATACAGAATATACAAAAACATAAAATAAAAAATACAGGGCTTCAAGGGCATGACGATGGAAAGACCAAAAGGCAGACACAGCACCTTTGACCAGCCGGGTAAATGGGAAAGGCGTGGGCCGATTGCCCTTGCACATATGTATTTGTCTCGGTGCGGCCTTCTAGAAGAAGAAGATATGAAGTCATAAAGACAAGAGGGGAGAGAGTCGAGTCTGTGTTCAGCCTGTGACAATAGGCATAAAGCACATCAAGGAAATAAGTGGTACCACAGTAGTTGGTAACAAGATAAAACGAGAAAAAGACAAAAGAGACAAGAGAAACAAAACGACACGCAAGTCGCGTTTCACCTCGTGGCCCAGTGGACGGACAGCAAAGGGCCGGTGAAGATCGAACTGAAGGCTGATCATAGGTGAAGACGAACAGCGCCAGTAGTGAAGAGTATCAGAAGATAGAACGGCGTTGAAGCATCTCCATGCACGCCCTTTTCATCTAGCCGCTCATATGTGTGTGTACTCGTATGTACATACATATGCCTGGTTGAGTAACGAAACGAACCAACGATCTCCGACTGGAAAATTAGACAGAGGCCATCGAAACACCACGAAACACTGGTGCAAGAGAGGGAGATGACGTTTATGGGCGCCAGTGAGAGAGCACATAATTTAGGGAGTGGAAATAGGAGATAAATAAACTAAAAGGAAAAGAAGAATAAAGACGAAAAAAAAAACAAGAAGAGAAAAAAAGAGGCTATGCGAAATACCACGCATTGGCGGCAGTCGGCCATCCATCCGCTTCCTTCGTCTTTCTCCATCGTCACTCTCCAACATAGCGATCAACAAGTGTCTCCATCTGCATCTGGCATCAAACATGAGAATGAGCAAACGTCTAACGGGCCTGGGCCCAGCCCAGCGTGTCGAGGACAAAGGCCAGCCCGAGCCAGCTACAGGGTAGGAACGCGTTCGGCCACGCCGTCGACCGTTTGTCTGACGATCTTTTAGACTTTTCTTGGGGTATTCCTTTGAGGCTTTGGGACATCCTTCAAGAAGCTTCCCAGCTCCTTTAACATCACAACCCTCGCAGCATTCACAAAAACAAACGCACGCCACCCAAAGGGTACAGGAAGATATGGAAAGTAAAGAGCTGTGGCGGCATATGCCGCTCTGGCTCTGGATCTTCCTCGGCTGTATTGCCATCGAGTGAATCCTTTGATGAAAGAGTAGCTTTCTGGAGCATTTCTCCGGGTGTGGCGGGCGTTGAGCTTGGATCTCATTCTGTTTATAGTACGGAGTATGTTGGCCATGTCTGCAGTGTGCACACACAAACACATACTTCGTGCACATACGCAGTACTCCGTATTGTTCTCGACTCTTCTTTTCTTCTTACGGGTATCATCACTTTCTGATGTCCGTTCGCGGCTCTCCACTTGCGTCAACGCATAACAAACACTCGTCAGGGGCCCTTGCTCCTTTTTTTTTGTTGTTCTTTTCCCTTCCTTCTTCTCTTTTCCTTCAAGTTGACTCTACGACGGACGTACTCCGTATTGAGGCATAAACGAGCAACGAGCAAGAGATTTTGACTGACACAAGGTCGTTTCTTTTGCTAGAGCTCGCCTCGTTCTTCTGGGTCTCCATTTTCTCTCCTTTCTCCAGGAATTACGGGGGTTTCAAGTTCGATGCGCTAGACCCAAAACCCACCCTTGGACCATCTCCCAAGTCCATTCCCTATTTCGCATCTCGCAGCAGTTGCCGTTTCCTTAGCAGGATCGGCAAGAATGAGGAAAAGAATCCACTCCCCTGTCGGTCTCTCCCCCTCTCTCCTTCACCACTTTCACACGCCCCAGAAAAGTGGTCCGCCGTTCTCGTCGGTGGAGACAAGCGCCAGGCGTAAAAAAGTCAAGCCTCCAGAAGGCCTGCTCAGTTATGTGTGCCTGCCTGCCTGCCTGCCAGCCAGCCAGCCAGAGCAGCTGTTTACAACGACGAGACGACGTTTATGTGCAGTCTACGGAGCATTGCTTTTGAGTTGAGTTGACTGTTTGGTTGACTGTTTGAATGTTGAGTGCAAGGAGGGTGCATGGTAGGAGAGGGGGGAGTTGGGCTCAGACCAAGTCCAGGGCCCCCCGACCACCCGCAGTAGCGCAATCGAGAACACAGAAGAACGCAAAGAACGCAAAAAAAGATGGTAGCTTTGTATATGTAAGTGAACGAATGAGGAAGATGAGAGACCAACGAGTCAAAAGAGCGTTGGTGGTTGCAGATATTTCGAAGCCCTTAATCTGCCCTTGGTTGTAACAGTATTGTCGTGTTGATCATGTTCGATTTTCTTAAAAGAGAAATGCCACATACGAAGTACGGACAACGCCGTGATTAAAGTGAGCTCGGAGCTTGGCAGAGGAGAAGCTCTTGCGGCTGTTGAGTTGTTCTTTGGTTGCTATTTGTGGAGAATGTTTGTTGATTGTCGTCGTAATCGTCAATTCATGTGTTTTGTGTTGTCGTTGGCCTTTCTATTTTTGATACGTTTTGATCAACACGCAAAACCCGGAAACCATACTACACAGTATGTACAATTTATGGGGTCTGCTTACTGTGGTGCAGGGCTATCACAGCTTTGTTTTTGAGGTGCAGTCGCTGCTATGATCGGCTGAAACTCTACGAAACGCTGTTCCATGAACGTCTATTAAGGGGGAATGGAAACGAGAACCAGGAGATCACGCCCGACGGCGACTACGGAGTAGAGTTACTGAGTAATAGTACGCATAAAACCGGTGTACATTCTGAGTATATGTAGAGAGAATTTCGGTGTGTGGTACGGAGGACGACAACAGGGCATGAAAATGGAGCACTTTTTGAGGGATGCATATTTGGGTGTGAATAAAACAACTCGTTAAAACAACGCAGCATCAGAAAGCAGGAAAAGCGAACAAGGAGAGAAAATAGGGGAGGAAAAGGAGAAAGACGAAAAAACGGCCATCTTTCTCGCATGGCTGTTTGCAAGGAAAAGGGGGATCGGCGCTCTCGTGGAAGAGCGCTTATTTTAGAAGGGTTTTCGAAAAGGAAGCAAAAAGAACGAAGAGAGAGAGAGAGCACAAAGTTGCCAGCCGGCAACGCAGGACCGCAAGACGAAAGGAGCCATTTGCATCGGCAAAAAGCGGCTAGTCAATGGCGATCCTATTCCAAATAGCAGGCCTCGAAGGAATGGAAAGTAAGAAGCAGGATTGAACGAAGGACAAGCTGGGCGGGAACACTGGATCAGAAAGACGGAAAACGGAAGACGGAAGACAGAAGACAGAAGACAGAAGACAGAAGACAGAAGACAGAAGACAGAAGACAGAAGACAGCAGGTTTAGGCCGGATAGGATGGATGGACTCTACTCCGTATTTTGGATGGGAGGAAGCAAAGAGAAGAGAGGATGGACAAATAGAAGACAGGTGGAGAATGAGGCTCAAGATGGCGTTGAGGGTTCACGATGGTCCATCGTACTTCGTAAGCGTTTACTGTGTAAGGCTGGGCAGTGTCCAACGTAGTTGTAAATCAAATTCTCGTTTACAATGTCTACGACGATACGTATATGGACCGTGGCGTCGGCTGATGCGTCTCGTGTTGGCCGTGTTTACTTTGTGCAGCACGATACTGGCGGATGCAATGGCAACAGACGTCCATCGATATCCAGACCACTGCTATTTCTTGTTTGTATCCTTCGTCGTCGTTCTCTTTGCTTCTTTACTTTCTACTCTTTTAGCGTTGCGGTGGTGGCGTCTCACCGCTTCTTCAAGAAACTCAAACACCGACGGCAACTGTCACCACGCCGTCGTCCGCCATGTCAGGCGTCCGCGCCGACACCGACGCAAGGGATGCCGAGAAAAACAAAGAAAAAATAACGAAAAAAAGAAAAACAGCGTAACGACAAGCGACGTGCAAACAGACAGACGATGCAAGATAGGAAGGGCTCTGCCCCATCGCAAGGAAGATTGCCAGAAGAAAAGAGCAGAGAAAAAAAGAAAGCAAAGTAAGACCACTTTGCTTTCTTTTTCCGCGGGTGTTTCTGCATCCTCGGGACCTTGATTTGTTGGCGAGCACCAAGAAGCACAAGAGATACAGGAAAAAGCAAAAAAAAAGGCACAGAAAAGAACCAAAAGAACCTGACAACGACATGCTGTTCAAGATCATGTCTCACCCCCTGCAGCCTATCGCATTTCACGCTTTTGTGCGATGTGGGTGGAGAGAGAAGTTCAGAACAAGAAGACGCAAAAAATCAAGAAAGACATTTGGCCGTCGTCCCCCCCTCCCCCCCCCGTCTCTCTGTCTCGCTTGTGTTGTCAACCGACGACACCGAGTGTTGACAATTGTTGTAAACAAAAAGAGAAACGTCACAAACGTCAGCCCCCTTGCATTGGCTTTCATTCACGCCTCCTTTCAGAGTTTTCTCAAGCCTTGCGCATCTTGTCACATTACTCACTTCTTTGTCAGGCCCGCTCGTGTAACGCAATCTTCTCGCCTGGCCGGAACATACGGCCGAGGATGAGCAGTGTGAGCACCCATACGAGCATACGCATATATAGGCAGATGCAGGCAGGCTGGGGCGCCACCCTTCACCGAAGAGAGGTGCGATGCGTGCTTTTTCCACGGCACCGGGTTCAGGTCTCGCGTCGTAAGATCCAATTTTCTTGAGAGACTTGAGAGCAGCCGGCCACAAAAAGAAATAAAGCAATAGACCGGAGCGAGATCTTGCATCACCCTCTTTGGGAGGCTCTTTGTGTCTGTTCTGGCGTACGTGTGTCCTCCTGTGTGTTCTTTGTGTGCTCTTCGTGCACCAGCGCTGTGGGCGTTCATTCGTCTGTCAATCGTTACAGAAGAGCAGTATGGCTTGCAAATATCTGCAAATATATCGGGCGCCACGCTCCGGTGAAGGGGTTCTCGGTGACGAACAGACGAGGCGTTCGATCTGATGGATGACGAAGCTTCGAAACGGCGAGGCCACGGCAGCTGAGGTGGGTTCTAGGGCTACGCCGTTGATTCGATGCCCGCTTGATCTTCTATGTGATTTCTTTTTTATGATCAGCAGTGCATGAACGATGAGAACAAACGAAAAGCAGCAGTGTCTCGGGGAAGATCAAGATAGGGACGACTCAGGTCGGTGTGCGTAACAATATCAGTAGACGGCGAGTGTATGTGAGCACGTCGTCTGCTAGACGCGACTCTCACATTCGAGAGAAGAGAGTCTCGACCTGTGGTTGGCTTGTTACCGAGGGCATTGGCTCTTTGCCACTCGGGGAGTCGTGGTCGCGGGTGTTCGAACAGCCCCCGTCGTCCAGCTGAGATGCGGGTATTGAAGATTGCCAGTCTTTCTGCCGTTCTGTCTTTCTGTTAGTTTGTCTATTGATCCAACGAGAGCGCCGCGAGCCCTTGCAGATCGGTGCTGCACGAGATTTTCGGGAGAGACAAACCCACGCGGGTCTTGGATGCGAGGGCAAGACAAGAAAAAGATGATGAGCACAGCGTTGAGACAGGGAACAGGGAGGCGCGGCATGCAAGACATCGCACGCCCCGCTGGTGTGCGTCGTAGAACAGGAGACAAGAGAGCACCTGAGGTGAGGTAAGTGGGAGAGTGGGAGAGAGGGAGAATGGAAGGAAGTGCTCGCAGGAACAGTACTGAAGTGAAGTGTGGCAAGAATGAGGGCAGGAGGTGGGAAAGGAGACTGATCACTGGTGGTGTTGTGTAAGAGGTGAGATGAAGGAGGGGATGGGACGGAGAATGGGAATGAGAGGAGGAAAATAGGAGAACGCATAACACCCGAACCCACAAGAGGAAAAATACAAGAAAAATCTGTCCTACTCTCCTTCTTCCTCCGCGTCCGTCTCGTGTGCTTTCCCCCCTTCGGTTACACAACGCCCACGACCGCCAACGTGAGATACCACCCGCACCGCGCCCACCCGCCCTTTTCCTGCACGAACCCGCCTGACCACACCGCCTCTTGCGTGTCCCCTTTCTGTTCTGTTGACCCCCCTCACTGTCCTCCTGTGTTGTCCTCCCTGATCTGAGACCATCCTGTCCTGTGTGCTTGCCTGTGTGCTGCCTTCCGGCGCTGCACTCCCCCTACTCGGGTCTCTTGGGTTTCTGGGTGAAGGGGCGTGAGCGGGGGGTTGACAAGTGGACGGGGGCGAGAGACAGTTGGAAGAAAAATATACGGTGTGCGTCGTAGACTTGCTCTGTAAAGAGGGAGTGAAGGGAGGGAGTAGAATAGGTGTGGTAGTGCGTAATATGTGGTGTACAATACACAAGTATATAGCATACGAGAATATTGGCGTACAGATGACACCCCCTTTTGCACCAGGTGATAAAAATAATAGGAGACCCTTCAGCTTTTTTCTCTTTTCGGGCAACTGCACGAATTTGGACAATTTCTCTGGGTAATGTGTGTAAATAGGAAAGACGTAGCGAGGGACGAAAGGAGGTTTGAGGGCGTGCGACATGGAAGAGCACGCGAGGTCGAACAAAATGAGATACAGAACACAGCAGAGGCCTCTGTCACCTGTGATGATGAAAGAATGAGTAATGGATCAGAGTCGTAGACATGGGTGGTCGAAGAACGAGGTGTGGTCATGGTCGTCAATGGCGAGTAGAGCTGCATTGTAATGTAAATACTCCGTAGACATATCAAACAATACAAGAAAGAAAATAGCTTCAATAAATATGCAAAACATCTCTTCAAAATTGCATTGCTGCCAATCTGTATCTCGTTACATCATTTGGGGGTTTGACATGACAAAAAAAAGAGAGATACTATATCCAAACAAAACGGGGAACAAAATATCCCCCCCAAAAAGTAAACACGTAGACCATCGCACCGTCCCCTTTTTTGTTTGGCCAATGCCGTCGTTGTATCGTCTCTTCGTAAATCGTGAATGTGTGTAAAAAGAAGGGAGAAATTTTCAAAACAGCCGATAGAAAATACCCAGAAGAACAGATATTCGAAGGTAGGAAGTTCAAAAATACGGAGAAAGAGCGCCGTCCGCCGCCTCAGTTGCGGTGGTACTGTCGACCAGAGCCGCGGTTACTGCTGTGGTACTCAATCATCGGCTGCCTGCTGTTACTGTCGCCGGCATCATAACTCTCAGACTCGTGCCGGTGGTGGCGCCGGGGCCGGTCGCTGCGACCACCGCCGCCGCCGCCGCCATAGTACTCATCGTCGTCATCGCGGTCACGATGGCGTTCACCATGACGCTCAGTATGGCGATCCCGATCCCGATCCCGATCCCGTTCACGGTCACGGTCATGCTCCCGGTCTGCATCTCGCTCCCGGTGTGACCGATGACGGCGCCGCTCATCGTCGTCACGGTCCTTGTCCCTGTCCTTGTCGTCTTTCTTGCTCTTCTCCTTGTCCTTGTCGCGGTCGTCATGGTGCCGCGAGCTGTGCTCAAATTCCTTGCGGTGGGCGTCTAAATTTTTTTTAGTTAGTATATAATCTCTTTGTGAGCGAAGGAAGGGCTCGAGGACTTACCCCTAATCTGCGCCGTCGCAATGGTGTAGGCTTCAACCTCTTCGCGACTGAGAACACGGAGGACAATGACAAAGTCGTCGCGCACTTCGAAGCGTTCTTTGCCAATCGTCAAAGCTTCTGGGTTGACGAGCTTGCGGCTGATGCGCGTCCAGCGCGCACCAGGCGGCACGCCTTGCTGCTTGGTCTTGTCGTCCTTGTGGGGTGCGACACCCTCACGGATGGGGTTGGCCTCTTCGGGGAACTTTGGTTTTGGTGTCTTGAGGATGCCCTTGACGGGCTGCTTGTCCTTCATCTCGCGCGGCGGAGACACGAGACGCACGACGGTACCCTTGGACGGCGGCAGACTTTCGTCGCGCTCGCGGCCACGGCGGCCGTCATGGTCGTGGTCATCGGGCTCTGGTACAATCTCCAGTTCCTTGCCAGTGGAGACACGTTCCGGACTGTGCTCCAAAGCATGGTCGCGACGAGACTCTCTCTCCTTCCCCTTGCCTTTGGAGGACGAGGCTGCAGCCATAGCGGCAGCAGTTCCGGCGGCGGCGAGAGCGGGGATAGCATCAGGGTGGTCCGCAGGACGTGATGTGGGTGAGGGCGCTTCCGACGACGAGGACGGTGTCATAATCTTAGGCGATGCCGCATGTTTGTCGGCCTTGCTCGACTTGGCGTCTTTGCTATCTTTACCTCCCTTGCCCTCCTTGGCTTCCTTCGCCTCAAGTGCGGCAAGCTCGGCCTTCAAAGCCATGAGGTCGTCTGTGTCTGTGGGCACAAAAGAAGCAGTCGTGTGCTGGCGGCGCTTGCGCGCACCAGGCTCGCGAGCTTCTTTGCTTTTCTTCTTGTCCTCGTCCTTATCTGAGCTGTCGTCCTCTGAAGTCGCCGGCGCCGGTGCCCCGACGGGTGCCCCGACGGGCGCCGGAATCGTGTGGGCGGACGTCTTGGAGGAATAGCTGGCTTCAGATCCGTTGTCATCGTCGTACTTGGACGGGCGGTGGCGGTCGTGATCACGATCACGGTCCCGCTCACGATCCCGCTCACGATCCCGCTCACGATCATCCGCCGTGTGGGGACTGTCGTCCGAATTGCGCTCCCGGCGACGGCTGGGAGCAGCCTCGACCTTCGTAGCTGGTTTGCTACTGGACTCGTTGGCAGCGGCGCTCGCCGCAAGTCCAGCAGCTGCGGCGGCAGCGGCCACACCGAGGCCCGACGAGGCCTTGTCACGACTCTTCTTTGTGTTGGCGACTTCCTCTTCGGCAGCGGGTTGGCGGGCTGGACGGCCGTCGTGGTCGTAGTCATGATCGCGTTCACGGGCCCGCTCGCGCTCTCTTTCACGTTCCCGTTCGCGGTCCCGATCCCGGTCGCGGTCTCGAGCACGGTCCCGTTCGCGTTCCCTCTCGCGTTCATGCTCGCGTTCAGCCTCACGTTCAGCCTCGCGGTCGTAGCTGTGGTCACGAGGATCGCGCTCACGCTCACGACGAGACTCACGAGACTCACGGGGATTACGTTCCCGTTCTCTCTCCCGTTCGTAATCGCCATCACGCTCATGGCGATCGCCGCTGTCCCAATGGTGCATCCCTTCTTGCGGGTGATGGACGTACATGTCATCATCTGTCTCTTTGCGCTTGGGAGACTCAATGCCGAGCCGTCCAGTCTGGTCGGGCCGGCCACGAACGAATTCGCGGTCAATACCATTGTACCGGCCACCACCATAATCTCCACGGGGCTCACGGCGTTCACCGCGGCGCACACCACCCTCGTCAGCATAAGTAGTGCGGTAGTCGTCGTAGTAGCCACCGGTGGTGGCCGCAGCAGTGGCGCCGGCGAGGGCACCAGCGACAGTACCGGGTGCAGCACCGCCGAGCAGACTAGCATGTGTATCGGGCTGCTGGCGGATTTGGTGGTCGCGGCTGTTGACAAGAATGCCAAAGGCACGGTTGGCGGAGCTGCCGTCGGCGTAATACTCTTGGGAGCCACGGACGCGCTGCTTGCGGTCTGCTTCACGCTCGCGGTCCCAGTCACCGTCGCGGAAAGTGCTGCGGTCCCGATACTCACGGGCCCGGTAGTCGCGGTCGTGGTCGTGGTCGCGGCCCCGCCTTTCGCGCGACAGGTCATCATTTCCGCGGCCACTGCGGTAGTAGTCGTCAGGTGGGTTGTGGTAGAGTGAAGCGGATCTCTGCCGGGACGAGCTACGGATGCTCGAGCCGGCAGATGGTGGCGCAAGAGTGGCACCTGCAGCAGCACTAGCGGCTGCGGCGTGCACCACGGTAGGTCGCATTGAGTTCACGGGGTCGTAGCCAATGGGGTTTTGGCTGGACGAGACGGGTGCAGTGGTGGTCCGGTTGATTTTGTCGAGTCCCCAGGTGGTCGGCGGAGGACCGCCACTGCTACCCGCAGCACTGCTGCCTCCTGCAGGCCGCCGAGTGCTACCCGATTCGTAGCCGTAGGGACGCTCGGTGGCCAGGTTGACAGTAGGGCGGTAGTAGTTGCGGTCAAAGCTATCGCGGCGGTTGTGCCGAGACGAGCCGGCTTGTTCGTATGTCAGGTCGTAGCGGGCTAGGTCGCTGGGCTTAGTGTATTCGTAGCCTTGGTCGCCGTAGTTGTTGGCGGCGGCACCGGAACCTGCCGCTGAGCCGGATGGGCCCGCGCTGCTAAGGGAGGCGGGCCCCGCACCGCTAGTGAGCGAACCACCGCCAATGTTAAGAGAGCCGGGGCCAGACAGCGAGGAGCTGCCATGGCGCGGAGCATTGACGTAGGCCGACATGGGCCGGCTGCGTGGGAACGAATCTATACGCGGTGCTGCGTGAATAGTGTCATGTCTTTCGCGCAGGCGACTGAGCTCGTCATTGTCGAGGGTGGCGCTCATGGGTGCGCCCGAATAAGAGTAGCGGGCACCGCGTGAGCGTAAAGCCGCAGACGACGCCGGCATGGCATAGTAATAGTTGTCCTCGCGCATGGACGGGCCGCGAGCAGGCTCTACACTGGGCGTGCGGAACTCGCCACGGATGGGCGATGGAGGCCCGCGGGATGTGGCCGTTGAGCCCGAAGCAGCGGCCGAGCTGCCACCTGTTGTGGTTGTGATGACGATGGGACGCTTCTGAGCTGACTCGTTGAAAGATGTACGGTGGGTTCGAGGCGGCTCGCGGAGACTGGCGCTGCGCGTGACGGGGTCCTTGGCAACGGTGTAGGTGCGTGTGGTGGTGTTGGGTGGAGGCGGAGGAGGCATGGACGACTGGTGCTGGTGTTGGTGGTGCGGAGGGTGAGAAGAAGAAGGCTGGCTCGAGGCAGTCGATGCCGTGGCTGCTGTGACTGGTGGTTGCGTCTTGTGCAGCTGTGGCGGCGTCGGGACGGCCGGGGCATTGCGGTAGTCGACGGTGGCCTGGGTGCGTGGGGTGATAGGGTCGTCGAAGCGGGTGGCCACATGGGGCTGCGAGGCGTGCGGGTCGGCACCGTAGGCAGCAGACGGATAGCTGCTGCCAATTCCTACAGGCATCGAAGCCCGAGCTGGATTGTGCAGTGGCGGCGACCGTCGGCCGGACGGCGCGGCGTAGCGAAACCGCGGGTCCATTGTGCCCACGATGACGTCGGACACGGAGTGGCGATGTTTGGGTGGTAATATGAGCAGCAGAGGAGGGGCAGATGGTGGCCGTAGAGGGCGAAGTTTTTGTAGGTGGGGAAAAGTTGATGTTGAGGAGTGAGTTGAGTCGAGTCGAGCCACGGCAGAAGGAGGGAGAGAGAGAGAGAGAGAGAAAGGAGAAGGAAGGAGAGGAAGAAAGGAAGGATGCAGGAAGGCGACTCGCAGCCCGAGAAGGTGCGAGGCAGTGTATTTAGGATTTTTTTTCTGGCAGCGACAAGGTATGCCGACACGTGAGGAAGTCGGCGGGCAGCTCCTGCACTCTGGGAAGGTGCAAGGCAAGGGAGAGAGAGAGAGAGCGAAGGATAGGGCCAGGTGCAGCAGATGCAGGAAGGTGCAGGCGTGCGTGATTGCTAAATGCGGGCAGGTGGGGGAGGGGTTGTGCGCGCAGAACACGATACGCAATACGACGTAGAAAGAGGAAGGAATAGGCCAAAGCGACGGATACGCACACTTGCAGGAGGAGGGGCGGTCCGGGTGGGAAAAGAGTAAAACCGCAGAGTTTCCGGGCTGGGCTGATGATTGGGAAGGAGCGAGAAAGGGCTCGGAAGGGTTGATTACTGAGTAAAGTAGAATGGGAAGCTGCGCTGTGCGGATTTGTGAAGTCAGGTCGTGCGTGTTCTTTCTCTTCTTTTGTCGTTCTTGCAATTGGGCAGCGAGGGCAAGAAGGCAGGATGGAGTGTTTACATTTATTGACATTGAACTGGGACCAAACAGGGCAGCTGCGCAACAGGGAACCGACACGGCGGACGCCAGTAGGAAACAAGCGTGGAAGTAACTAGCGCCTGGCGCGCTCCGCATAGCCTACTGGAAGCTAAAAAAGGTCCCTATCTTCAGGGCGATGATGTCAATTGTCTCGAGTTTGGCGTCCTTTTTTTTTTTTTTTTTTCAACAGACAAAAAAATGGTGGGCGTTGGGCAGCGCCCAGCCAAAACAGTCAATCTCAGTCAATCTCAGTCAATGCTCAACCTTCGACACTGGGCAGCGATCCGGACGCGAAGCCACCTGCCGTTGATCCTGCAGAAAAATGGCTAGAATGTCTTAGGATCTCAAGGTCGAGCAATGCTGGGCAATGTCTTGCATCCCGATCCCCTCGTACGAAGATTTGCAATTATCAAGAAAAGAGCGTTAAAAAGGACGGCTAAAAGCCGAAAGAGAGAGGATAAGCTCCCTTGCACCACATCCTTGGTTCGGCTTGGGACGTGCCAGAAAGTTCGGCCACATTCAGGGCACCAGGGCACGTAGATCGGATGACACCTTGAACGTCCGGCCGGCATTCTTGGAAACGGTCGAGTTGGGTGAGCAGGGTGAACAAGCCTCTGCTGCGATATGTGTGATGTGAAACGAGATACAGAACGCTGTCGTTGGGATCGATAGGCATCGACGAATAGGCGTCGACAGATAGACAGATGGAAAGATGGACAGGCCCGTTGTGCTACGACGTAATGCGAGTATTACCCGTCCGGCACACCGTTAGGAAGGAGCAAAGGGGAGATGGGGGGAGATGGGAGGGGGAAAAGAGTGAAGGAGCGTGAACAAGGGGTGAACAGGGAAAGAACGCTGCAGGAGTGAGAGGAGCGAGATGAAAAGCCGCCGAGGAGGGCAGGATGGGCAGGATGGGAAGGAAGGAGTCCAGCTAGTGCGGTGACACATATGACGCCTCGTAGTCAACTCAGTGCTAATAAATTATTACTCCGTTTTGTCCCAAATCAAGGCGGAGAGAGACGAGTTTGAGGAACTTTTGAGGCGTGCCTCGTACAGGCGTGCCTCGTACAGGCGGTCAGTTTGCCGACGTCATCGGGACCGGGAACACGATAAAAAAGTAAAAGCAAATAAAGACAAGGTACGCAGGGACTGTTTATCTCGTCGGGACGAATAAGATGCGCGGATGCGCGAAATGCCGTCCGAGCCAGACGATGATAGCAAGACAGACAACCAAGACATATGGAAGGATGCGCTTGTATCTTACCTCTTTACCCTGAAGGATGTGCTGTCGAGACATGCCCTATATTGTGAGGAATTAAGACACAGTTCTAGGTTCTGACCATCTGTTCAAGCAGCTGTCTTTTGAGCTGTCTATTATTTGTGTATTATGTTCCTGAACGACGTCATTTGGGATGCCAACGGCGGTCATCATCGATAAAAAGTGCGTTCGTACTTTTCATGCATATTGTGCTTTTGGGTAAGCGTGGAAGCTTGGAAGCCTGTGCCTGAGAGCCTGATCTGGACAAGGCTGAGCTGAGTGAGCCCCCATCTTTCTCAGAAAGTGTGAGGGAAGGAGGGAAGGTCCATTTTGAGAGTCCCATTTTCATTTGTCTGTTGGAAGAAGGAAGTTACCGGACTCGGGCTTAAGTGCCAACGCCAACGGCATTTGCCTTGCCCTGACCTGTTATTTTGCTGGCGCTCGCAGGTGCCTGCCTCCCTGTGTCGTGCGCCAAAATAGCGGACCTATCGGACCTAAGGGCGCTAGATTGGCCGTGCCCCGCGGCTGCCGTCGGCGAGCCCGCCAGAATTGCTGCCTCAGAGAGGCTCAGAGAGGGACCTTTCTCTAGCTCTTAGCCTTTGTCCGGGATTTTCATCTGCCCGACACCGAGCTTTTGTGCTTTTGAAGTCAAGACAGCCCACTTCCGCGACGACCACCACGACGGTCACGGCGGTCTCACACGAAAAAACTCTGTTAAATTATTATGCTACGATCGATTGTCGACTCAATCATTATACAGTTAAAGTGAAATATCGACTTCTTACCTCTATCACGACGTTCTCTTACCGACCTTTCCCCCTCCCTATTTTTCGTCATCCTCCTCGGCTTACTCTTCACCCCTCCCTCCAAACGATGTTTCGCCCTGCCTCCGCGGCGGCAGCGGCAGTCAAGCGCACCGTAGTACGGACTGCACAACCTCTCACCAAACCACACCCTCCCTTCGTTGCTGCTCTCCAGCGCCGAAGCGTCCAGTCACGAAGCCGCGGCGGCGGCAATGGAGGTCCCTTTCAGCCTATGCGCCCGCCCTCGCCGGCCGAGCTCGGCGGACCCCGCAAAGCCCGCGAGTACCCACGCGCGCGCCGTTGGGGCCGCCGTCTGATGGTGCTTGGTGTGCTTGGCGGCGCTGTTTACCTTGTCGATCGGCAGGTGTACGCGGCCGGCTTGGCGCGTTCGCTACGGACATTTGCGACGGGCATTGTCGTGGCACTCGACTACAAGATCAATTTCCGGCCGGATCCCCTGCCCATTATTGGCACCCCTGGTGACGTGGCAGACCTGCACCGGCGCAACGCCGAGCGGTTGTCGGATTTGCTAAGACACAATGGCGGCCTGTACCTCAAAATCGGACAGGCGATTGCGATGCAGAGCGCCGTGCTGCCACCCGAGTTCCAGCGCATGTTTGCGCGCATGTTTGACGATGCGCCGCAGGATACATGGGCAGCGGTCGAAAAGGTGGTGCGGGAAGATTTCGGCGGACGGTCCGTCGAAGACGTCTTTGGTGTCTCGTTTACGGGCGAACCAGGCAAGGGCGTCATGGAGCGCAAGGCGCGGGCGAGCGCGTCCGTGGCACAGGTGCACTGGGCACGTTTGCCCGATGGCCGCGAGGTGGCCGTCAAGATCCAGAAGCCCGAGATTGCCAAGCAGATCGGCTGGGACTTGTGGGCGTTCAAGGTCGTGGCCAAGGTGTACTCCAACTGGTTCGACCTGCCGCTGTATTCGCTGGTGCCCTTTGTGTCGGAGCGGCTGATGCTGGAGACGGACTTTGAGAACGAGGCCAAGAACTCGGAGACGATGCGCGACCTCATCAACAACGAACCGGCCCTGCGGGGGCGCGTCTACGTGCCACCCGTCTACCACGAGCTGTCGTCGCGCCGCGTGCTGACGACAGAGTGGATCGAGGGTGTGCGATTGTGGGACCAGGACTCGATCCGCCGGTCGTGGCGCGGCGGCAGCGGTGTCAGCTCGCCCGGTGTGCACGGCGCCAAGCTGCCGAGCCCGGACATGGATGCACTGCGCGGGCAGGTGCGTGCGGCGGCCACGGCGCGTGGCAGCAGCAGCCTGCGCCCTGGCGACAGCGATGTGCGCGACAGCCTGACCCTCAAGCCCGAGCGCAACGAGTGGCGTGGCCCCCGCGGCAAGGGTGGCCTGGGCCTGAGCACAACGGACGTCATGACGACCATGATTGACCTGTTCTCGGCGCAGATGTTTAAGTGGGGTGTTGTGCACTGCGACCCGCACCCGGGCAACATGTTTGTGCGCCGCCAGGCGTCCGGGCAGGCCGAGCTTGTCTTGATTGACCACGGCCTCTACGTCTACATGTCGCCGCAGTTCCGGCACCAGTACAGCGTCTTCTGGACGGCCATGCTGACGCTCGACCACAAGACGGTGGCGGCGACGTGTGCCGAGTGGGGCATCCAGGCGCCCGAGCTGTTTGCGTCGTCGACGATGCTGCGGCCGTACGAGGGCGGCGACAACAAGTTCCGGCGTGCTGTGTTGGAGGACCTGGACAGCGGCAAGACGCCGTCAGAGCGGCACTACGCGATGCAGGCGCGCATGAAGCAGGGCATCCGCGACATTATGTCTGACGAGGAGAAGTGGCCCAAGGAGTTTGTGTTTCTGGGCCGCAACCTGCGCATTGTGCAGGCCAACAACCAGCGCATGGGCAGCCCCGTCAACCGCGTGAAGCGCATGGGCTGGTGGGCGAGTGCAAGCCTCTACGAAGACCGCGCGCAGCCGTGGCGGGAGCGGTTGACCAATGCGTGGCGGCACGTGGTGTTTAGCACGGTGATGGCCGTGTCGGACGCCGTGTTTTACTTTTACCGGATACGGCAGATGTTTGGCGGGCGGCGCGGGCTGGAGGACGAGATTGAGGCGCACATGAAGGGCATGGCCAAGGAGTACGGCATGGAGCTGCAGCACGAGGTGTTTGATGGTTGACCTAGGCGACCGTGATAGCGGGGGCGACGACGACGGTCGCTTGACGCAAAGGGGTCGATTGTGTCGTAGTGGAGGAGGGCGTTTGGGTTGATCTTTTGACAGGACTTGTACTTGTACGATACTTTCTTTACCGACTGGGGCAGCATGGACATTGGCATCAGCATGGGCGTTAGCAGCGCCAGCATGGCAGGTCGGGTAGGCCATCTCGCATCACATTTCATTATAATTGGTTTCATCACGGATAAGAACAAGAAAAAGGATAGAGGATAGACAGAGAGATAGGAACGGTAGCCAGGCCGGCCATCGCCACTCGTATATAACGAATAGACCCCGTCTCATGTTATTTAGTTCTCGTATTGATTTCAGTCTTGTTTTCAGTTTTTTTTTTTTTTTTTTTTTTTTTTGCAAAACCAATTGGGGCTCAACGAAGCCTTCTCCTAGACCCGGTCATCGCAGTAATATCCTCCCGAGAGGGGCTACAACGGCCTCGTGGAGCAGTGCGCTACGCTCAATGTATCCAGAGCGGACAACAAGAGATGCTATCTTCTGCTGACTTTTTTTTACAAATTTCTTGATTCTTATCTCATCAATAGTCTTTCATTTTCTCTCGATTTTTTCATATACACCATGATTCAGTTCACCTTCTGTACATGCCCTCTTGGACCTCACCTAGTCTTTCACCATTCCCTCACCCCTTATCACAGTCTCTCCTCTCTTTACTTCTTCTGTCTCACACCCCGACGTATTACCGCACCACCAGCTGCCGTTGGGGGACCCACAAGCTAAGCTTTCTGCTCCGGCCTTGGCTTTCTTGGTTTTCTTGGTTTTCTTACCCATATTAGCTCTATCGGTGTTTGTTTGTCTCGAACGATAACTGCTCTCCTCCGTCGTGCTTTCTGTTTCTTACGTCGTAACCGCCTTCCTGTCGCGGGCTAGTCATGCAGACAAGAGGGCAAGGAGGGTCACCTCTCCGCTGGACCCCGGTAAATCTGACTGGACTTCCAGCAGTAGCGACTTCCGCGAAAGATAGCTGCCAGAGAGGAATAGAAGGCCAGGCACGTCGTAGAGAAAAGACACGATGGAAGGGACCACGAGTAACTGCAGGCATGCTGTGGCGCTCTCTTGGTGCGCAGAAAGAGCAAAACCGGCTCTTCTGTCTCCATTACGGAGTATTACTTCGTACACGGCCAATGCAGTTTTGGTTCTTCCAGCCGCACGCGATCCCGACCTTTTTTCCATCCTTTGCTTGCTTCTTTTGTGATCTTTGTTGTCTTTCCTAAAACAGACTGCGATCGGTAGCGTGAGGGTCGCAATCTTGAGACTACGACGAATTTCCTCTCGCTCCTCTCAAACTAATGTTTTCTGTCTCTCCACCGGGTCTCGTGAGATACTCCGTCCTCGCTTGTCCTCATTCGTCCAATGGATAACGCGGTGCAACCCTGTTCTTTCTCCTACGGCTCTCGCTGTCGCTATCTTTTGACGCTCACCATGTTGGATATGTCGTACTTTTTGAAAGCGGCACCCGCCACCCTTTGAGTAGCTCCTCGTTTTATGGGGTCGCAAGGGAAGCGGCGTCCGGCGTCCGACTGCCACCTCCCTCCGGTGCCGCAGATGCACATCACTTGGCAGCTGCTTTGGTCGGTGCAGTTGCTCCTTATCAAGGCCTGCCCGTTGTCTACTTCGTATCTTCCCTCGTGGGAAAGATAGTCGCGGGTGTGAGAACCAAATTCGAGCCATAAAATGAAGATAGGAACGAGGGGACTGCAGGGCTCGCTGTCTATTTTTCTTGCTCCGCAAAAGAGTGCCGTTTGCCGTTTTGCCGTTTGCCGTTTGCCGTTTGCCGTGTACGCTTCGAGAGTACTGGCGACAAAGATAGTCAACCACATACATTATACATACGACACCGCATATCGCTACGTGCAGCTTTTGTCTATCGGTCTATATCAAGCCGCTTGCCGGGTGCTGCTTTCCTTTCTTGGAGAATAATATATCGACTGGCGATCGCCCGCCTTCCGTCCGTATCTAGTAGGGCTCCTGCACTTTATATTTATCTTTGTATTTGTTTTTGTGCCTTATTGTTTTGGAAGTCGCAACCCAGGCATTTCAACTTCCTTCTGAGGCCCCCCTGCGCCGACTCGCCATTCAACAACTACCCACTATTTACGACTACAACAGCTTCAAACACCTCGACACCACCTCACCATCATGCTCAAGAAGACTCCCACGGGTACTTGGCTGCCCGCCTGGGTGCCCGAGTCCAGCATTACGCTCTCCGTGCTGCTCATCCTGTGCTCCATGGTGCAGAGTGCTGTACGTCTTTTGTCTCCGTCTGTGTTTCTTTTCGTGATCTGCATCCTTGCTAACCCCCGCTCACAACCAGACAAACGGTTATGATGGCTCAATGCTCAACGGCCTCAACATCCTGCCGTCATACTATGACTACTTTGAGCTTAACGCCGCCACCACGGGCCTCAACACCGCCTCCGTCTTCATCGGCGGCTTCTTCGGTCCCATCATCTCGGGTATCGCCACCGATCGCCTCGGCCGTCGTCCGGCCATCTTCTGGGGCTCTGTGATTACACTCATCGGCATCATCCTGCAGACCGCCGCACAGAACATTGCCATGTTCGTCGTTGCGCGCATTATCCTCGGCTTTGGCGCGGCCATCTCTGGTATTGCTGGCGGCGTGTACCTGAGTGAAACCTTTGCCAGTCGCTATCGTGCCTGGGGTGTCGGTCTGCTCAACGACTTTTACTATGTCGGTGCCCTTATCGCGGCCGGCATCACCCTCGGCACCGGCGAGTGGCAGTCGACCTGGGCCTGGCGTGCGCCTTCGCTGTTCCAAGGCATCTTTTCCATCCTGTGTATCGCCATCTTGCCGTTCATTCCCGAGTCGCCCCGTTGGCTCGTCCACGAGGGCCACTTTGAAGCCGCCCGTGCCGCCGTCGCGCAGGCCAACTCCAACGGCGACATCCTGGACCCCGTCTCGGTCGCCGTGTACAAGGAAATTCTCGACACGCTCGAGTGGGAGAAGAAGGATGGGCGCAGTATGAGCCCGCGCGAGATTATTCGCACGCCGTCGGCGCGCAAGCGGCTATTGATCGGCATGTCCGCAGGGCCCTTTTCTTGCGTTGCAGGGAATATCATTGCTTCATACTATCTGGGGCCCGAACTTGACACGGCCGGCATTACCGACACGCTGCAGCAGCTCAAGGCCAATGTCGTGCTCAATGTCTGGTGTTTGTTTTGCTGTTTGCTGGGCACGCACCTCGTCGCCAAATGGGGCCGCAAACCGACGGCGCTGCTGACCCAGGCGCTGCTCGTCATTTCTCTGTTTATCATCGGCGGTCTCTCCAAAATGTATGCCGACGACCCGGATGGTGCCTCGTCGAGTCTTGTGTACGGCGATGTCGCCGTCATGTTCTTGTTCCAGGGCTTCTACTCCATCGCCTGGACGCCGCTGCTGTATCTGTACCCGCCCGAGGTCATGAACTACTCTATCCGTGCCAACGGCCTGGCCTTTTCCAGCTTCATGCTGAATGCTTTTGCGTAAGCCACCCATGACACTGTTCTTTCTATATTCATCCTTGCTAACTGGGCAGCGTCCTCTTCGTCTTCATTATGCCCATCGGCCTCAACAACATTGGTTGGAAGATGTACCTCGTCAACGGGTCTTGGGATATTATCATCTTTGTTCTCATCGTAAGTCAAGAGCCATGCTTCCCGTGAATTTTTCTCTCCCCTTCTTTACTCTTGTTTTTTACATCTACTAACGTACTAGGCCGTCTACTGGGTCGAGACCAAGGGCAAGACGCTCGAAGAGATCGACGCCATCTTCGAAGGCGAGAAGCACTCCGATGTGCCCGATGTCGAGGCCGTCCGTCGCGGTGAGAAGGTGATTGACGTTGCCGCTATTGAGATGCAGCTGACTGCCGATCTGGGTGACCTGAAGCAGCCTCGTGCCCAGGTCGAGGAGGACTAATCTTGGGTGTAAAGGACGGGATGGGTGGTGGAGGGGGAAAGGAAGATGAACTGATGTCGTGAGTATACTTGAGTATAGCTCTAGAGCTTTTGTTATGATTAATGAGGCTGGGATAGTAGCCATTAAGGACGAGTTCACTCTTATAAATAAGAACATTGTGATGTCTTCCGAGGAAGACCATTAGTGGCATGTTGGCGAGAGAAGGACCTCACCCGCTAGCGCTGGTCCCGCAGAAAAAGACCCTGCAAGTTGCGACTTCCTGTCCACCACGGACCACCTTCCCCGCGTTTGTACGGAGAAGGCCCACTGGAGTTAACGGGGCGATTAGCATTGGCGGCAGCATTGGCGTGCGCACCCCCTCACTAGATTCAGGTCAGGCCCCAAAATTCAGGGCCTGAGCAGGTCCGCCACTGGCTGCAAAAATTCTCAGACTTTTGTGCCTTTCAACGTATTCTCCCAACATCGACAACCGAACATCGCCGCTTCATTCCACGAACGACGACGACCGCACCGACGTTCGCACATTCCCGTGTGTCTTTCCTTCTCAATTGAGACACATGATTGTTTAGATGCCACCTCTCACCTTTGACCGAACACCCCACAACCGCTACCATGCCGATCATTGCAAATCTCTTCAGAAAACTATTGCCGCCAGACTCGACGACGGACGGAGCAGCAGCGACACCTTCGGCTGCCACGGCTACCGTTTCCTCTCCCGCACAAGCACAGTCGACGCCCGAGGCACCAAAACAGTCAATAAGCACCGCCGTTGCCACCCTGCAAAGAAGCCAAGCACAACAACAGCAGCAGCAGCAACAGCAACAACCCTCACCCAGAGAACCCGGCGACTCCTCCATCTTCTCCAAGCGCTCTCTCAAACAACTCAGCCTCTTCTTTGCAGGTGCCTCCTTCTTGGCCCTGTCCACCACTTTGACCCGCCGCGCCGTAGCCCGCAGACAGCTCGCCGCTCAACTCAAGTTTTACTCGCCCAGCAGCTCGGGCCAGACTTCACTGAGCGGCGGTGCCGGCGCCGAAGCTGCTCTCGCATCGGCCACCAAGGAAGAAGCCCCACACGGCTCGTTTATCGCGCTCGAAGCTCTCAACCTGGCCACGCTCAATGTCGTGAGCTTTTTTATTATGCTGACGGGCGGTGTGGCGTGGTCGCTGGACATTAGCAACATGGACGATCTGCGGGCGCTGGCGCAGCGGTACACGCGGGGCCAGACTCTGGATGGATCGCCAGCGGGTGGTGGCATGACGGACGAGGAGGCCGAGCGCGAGGTTGAGGAGTGGGTGGCCAAGGTCCTGAAAAAGTCAGACGGCACACTGATTGGCGGCGGCAAGAAGGCGAGCGGCGAGGAGAAAAAGTAGGGTGGGCAAGAAGGCAAGAAGGCAAGAAAAATTGGGTTGGGGTTGAAACCGAACAGCCATATAGAAAACGTATCAGCTGTGGACGATGATGCAATGATATATACGGTGTACGTGTAGACGCCTTTCAGTTTTTCTGGGCGTTCTAGGTTCACGGTTCAATGAAGACATATTCAACTCTGGTACGACAGGCTTATGGAAACTTCTTTGTAGAATTCTATTCTATGATGTGATATCATCCATTTATACCACAATATTGAGCTCGTTATTTTGTCACTGTGTCTAATATCAGGTATATTCTCAAATCGACTCATGAGAAGCTGCGCCATCTCAGGGTTACGCAACCGTAGCTGGCATTGGAAGGGTGCTGGATATCTGTCGGAAAATGTTAGCAAGAGCACCAAAGATTGTATGGGACATTCACCATATACATATATACATACCCGCCTAGGCCAATGGTCACCGCCGGCTGGGGCTCGATCGGCTGTCCGTCTGGCCCAATGACCATCTCAACCTCGTACACAGTCAGCAGCGTCGCCAGAAACATGTACACCGTTGCCATGACCAAAAAGTTGCCCGGGCACTTGCGCCGGCCGAATCCAAAGTTGCCAATGGGAAACGGCTCGCCGCGGCCGCCGTCCTCTGCGGGCATATACCGGTCGGGGTCAAACTCATGCGGATCTTTGTCGACACGCGGGTCGGCTGCCATGGCCTTTGTGTTGGCCAGCACTAGACTTCCAGCCGGGATGCGCATGCCGCGGTATTCATCCTCCTTCAAGCTCTTGTGTGGGATCACCAGTGGGTTCAATGGAAGCGAGCGCTGGACTTCTTGGAGGAAACGATCGAGCTTTTTGAAGTCGGACCGGTCTTCAAACGTCGGGAGGCGAGCAGCCGAGGATGAGTTTTCGTCGGAGACTTCAAGGACTGAGTCAATCTCCTCTAGAATTCCCTTCTGTACGGCCGGGTTCTTGGCGAGAAACATGAGATTTGAAAGTACGGTACTCCAAGTTGAGTTACCGCCAGCAATGAAGACAGCACCCGTGGCGCCCTTAATGTCCCGTTCGGTCATTTCGATGGGCTTGCCGGCACGTATGCTTTCTTGCAAGCGTTCGTAATGTGTGCGCATAAACGACGGCGGTGCCGTACCTGCCTTGATATCTTTCATTGAAGCGGCCCACGGCACGTCGTGGATTGTCTGGATCGCTTTACGGCTATTGCATGCATGTCGCAGAGCGGGTGATGGGTTAATCTAGTCGGGGAGAAACCGCGCGGGAGGGAACAGGTCTATGAGTGATGTGCAGGCAATACCGCCGTTTGTGGTGGCCTCGTTGGCCGCAGCGGCCATCTCGCAATATGGTGACGATACGTCCGTGACCTCCTGGCCAAAGGCGATGCGGAAGATGATGCTGGTCGTCATCAAAAGCGTGGCTTCGCAGAGTGAAAATATCAAAGCAGTGTTGCTTTTAAGTGGGATGTGGGAAGAGAGAAAATCAAATGGAGAGAGAGAGAGAGCAGATATAATAGCCAAGGACTGGAAAGTTTGTAGAATGAGCACAGCCGGAGCCGGAACGATGGTCCCTCTGCTATGATTTGTCTCCCAATTTAGCAAAATACTTGTCAAGTCTCTGCTCTAGTATACTTACACGAACGATCACGGACCATGGGACACGGGACGTATTGAGGGTGCGTGTGTGGGTCGGATGTACGTGTGACTGGGTGGTGATGATGGGGTGGAGGGGAAACCTGCAATATAAATGTGACGACGTGCAGGAAGTCTGGTCGTGACGGGACCGTCCGCTTTCTTTTCTTTGCCGGGCACTGCCTATCTGCTGTGCACCGGCGGCATTGCTATCTCTGGCATGAGCAGCCGCTTCAGGACATGCGTGCAGTGGAAATAGCTAAAATAAAGGGCCCAGAATAAGAGCCGGAGAAGTAAACGATCCGAGTTCCGGAAATGGTGAGCAACGACTCGGCCGTAGCTTTTCAGTCTGCCGGCCCCGGCTGCTCGAGGACAATCCGAGATTGTTTGTAGGTTGAGCGCCGTACTTGGCGTGGGAGGTTTTGCGTGATACACCAGTAACTAGCTCCGTGCAGGAAGACAATGCCAGAGAGCTGTGGCGGAGGACAACGAGAAGGGCTGGCGGCAGGCAAAATACCGTAGGAGTATGCTTGTTTTGCGTGGTTCGTGGAGTGTGTAATTGGTGGTGGGCGTACGTTCGTAGTGGAGAGCTGTGTGGGGGCCACCAATCGCGGGTGTCTTCGCGAGGCTGTTTTATGTCGGTGCTTTGATATTGAACACGAGAGAGAAAAGAAGTTCAAGAGGACTTCTTGAGCTGAGGTTCTTTTCTTTCTTTTTTTTCTCTCGTTTTGCGAGGCCCCAAGGAGATGTCATCTCGGGCAGGAGCGATCTTCGGCTGACATAATCGGACATCGCGGAAGCTGGCCGCCAACACTTCGGATGTTCCGTCGTGGGTTCCTTGCTTATCAACGTCAGAAGGTGTGACAAGAAATTCAGAACAAACTCATAGACTGCTCCGTAGCCATTCGGCTGGCGAGCCTCGTGCTCACTGCCAGTCTGACGGCCGCTGTACGACGTATCACGTTTTGTGTATCACAATAATGCTGCTCACGAGTCCATGTCAAGAGGCACATGGGACGACCACGGCGAATTTTACAGAGTAAGAGAACACTCCACTCCCACTCCCGGCTTTTGGAGAGCACTAGCAGCGCTAGGAGAATCCTTAATGCTTCCAAGGCCCCAAGATTCCGGCCTCCAGTCTCCGAACAGAGGCAGATGCCAAGCCCACACAGCCTGATCGACCCGCTTGAGGTAGTCGACTGTCGAGTCTGCTGCCGAGCGCCGAATCTTCTCAGCCTCGCCGTTCATGTCTTATTTGCTCAATTTATTCTTTTCTCTTCAGTTCTTGTTGGGATTGGTCCCCCACCTTTTGTCTCGCCGCCTATCGTGCCTTCCCCGCACACACTTGGGCCATACCTTCCTTTGACCACCGTTTCCTCCTACCTCATTCTCCCACAACCGCCAGTCGTGCCTGCTTATGCATGTGCACCTTCCTCCCCATGAGCGTTGTCCAGCTCAATCCGGCCAGCCCCTTCCCCATCCAGCCAATCCACTGCAACCCAAGTCAATATTGCAGCGCATCCCATGGTCCATTCTCCTTTTCACTTCGTGAGCATCCTCCGTTTGGCCTCTCTGCCCCTTGCTTGTCGTCCTGCAAGTGTGCCATCCTGCCATCCTCAAGTCTGTTGGCCAAACGCCCTCACACTAGTCAACTAGCTGTCTATTGGTCCGCTAGGCCCTACAAGTATTAATACATCGAACACCCATCCAGAAGTCCTTGGCGTTGCTGACTCCGAGTCGAGGCACCTTTTGCTCATCCCTTGCCATCCGCCATTCTGCTGGCGTACTCGTCACGGCGGCAATTGCAAACAAGACCCGCGACTGGACTACACGCTTCTCCAACGGTCAAATTCGTTTCTTTTTGCTCAACTCGACGACACTCGAAAAACGACGCCCCGGCTTCAGACTGCGTACTTTTATTTGGGTTGACCCACTTGCTCGGTTGCCCAGCCGTTGACGACCCTTGACTCTCGACCATCTGCCATCCATCCCACCCCTTTTCGCAGTCCTCCCACGTATCCCCCCCACCCAGCGTGCGTCTTGTATATCTGATCTGGCCCCCATCCAGCCGCACAGGCATCTTCTTCGACAACATTCGCCCGGCAGACCTGGTCTGTCCGTCATCGCCTTCGTCTTTTTGCAAGCTCCCCGGTCCGCTCTGCTCTATCTCTGCCTGCCTGCCCCCAAGTTGACACAAGTGAGTGAGACAAAGACGCTACGAAGTACAGGACAAAAAGAAAAGAGAGCCAGCCTTCAAGAAGCCCTTTCCTGCACTGGCACTGCTCCCCGGCGCTGCCCGTTCTCTGTTCTCCAATCCGACGTTCTCCAATCCAGCCCCACGCCCATTTCCCTCAACGCACCCACAGCCACCACATCTGCCCCGGCCGGCAAGAAGACCTCGCTTCTGTGTTACGTTTCCCGCGCTTCTAGCCCCTCTCCTAACATCTATGTTTAAAGCCCCCCTAGTATCGTGACTAGAGGCGGATCACAACAGATAGGGCCTCGCCCAGACGCATCTGGCTTGGCCTTCTTCTTCTTCCAAAGAGCTCCACTTTTAAGGGTGGTGGGATCTTGACTAGTTGGTCTCGAAGCTTGAGGTGCCTTTTTGCCTCGCTCTTTTTCTTTGATCCATTGCTTTGTGGCCGTATTTTTGCCGTTTTTCGTTTTCTCTTTCCGCATTACTCTTGCTCGTTACTCTTTCTCTCCGTCGGACGACGTCGGAATTCTCCGTCTGGGCAGCCCGGTCAAAATCCACCTCCTGCGCGATACTTTGCGCGCTTCACACACCTCCCGTTGCTCGTCGCATGTCCACGGTCGTTGCATCGCTCTTTTGCACATCTGCGCCTTCTCACACTGCAGCGCACCACCCATTGCCCATTGCGCGCAGCGCCCACCTTTTCCTCCACAGATTTCTCTCGCGACACCGGCGAGACTACGACGACCCCGTCTTTATTCCCGGCTCACCCTTCTCCCGGAATCAACCGTTAGACGACCTCGAGTCACCCAAAACCATCACACCTGTTGCTCATCCACTCTTTTGCTGCCAGTAGCCCCAATCGACGCCAACCATGGAGGGCGGCCGGCCTAACGTCCCAAAGCCGGCCGGCAGTTCGGCGGACTACAGCACGCACCAGTCTCCGCCCGCCCCGGCATCACATGCGGGCACTGCTGGGTCGCCAGGCCAGCACCCCAAACCGGATTCGATCGATGCGAAAGTCTCGACCTCAACCGACCAGTCGCCTCTAAGCGGATCGCCCGCCACGCAAGGGAACAATGCGCAGCGCATCATCAAGCGTCGCTCTCCCGTTGCCTGCCGGAGGTACGTGTGCAGTAGCTAGTCGATTTTCCACGAGAAGCTCTTCTTAGCACTTCTCTTCAACCCATACGCATGTCCACTCCAAAATCATTGCTAACCATTCTTCCCCAGATGCCGTCGCATGCGTAGCAAGTGCGTCCACAACGGCGCAAAGCCGCCCTGCGAGGGTTGCCGTGCCGCCGGCGTCAGCTTAGATGAATGGTAAGAATATCTGGCTGCCTCAGCCTTCTCCAACAAGGTCAAGTGCCTGGCATATTAACATGAAATCTGCGCAGCGTCTTTCCGGCACGTGGTGCACTGGATATGGACCGCGAGTACCGCCATCCGCGCATGAAGGGTGATAAGGCCCGTAAAGAAGGCAGCCGAGCACACCACCCGCAGCAGCCCGGGTCCGCATCGACAGGAAGCGGCAGGCCGGCTTTTGCCAATGGAATAATGACCACGGAAGGAGGTGTATCGTTACCGGCTGACCTATGGGAACTGTTGCCGCCGTTGGACCAGGTCATCGATGCCGTTGACATGTTCATGCGCCAGTACTTCCAGCTCGGCTTCATCCCCCGCCACACGTTTGTGCAGCAGCTGCGTGAGCAGCCCCAGAGCGTCAGCGTGTTCCTACTGTTGAGCCTGCTCAGTGTTTCGGCTCGCATGACACCCTGCCTGGTCGAGGCCTACGGTGGGGCTGGCCCTACGGCCGAGCTTTTCATGGACCGCGCATCGGCCGTTGCCCTCACAGAACTGTACCAGGAACCGACATTACCACGCTGCCAGGCATTTTACCTACTCAGTCTTGCCCAACAAGGTAGCGGCTACCGAAATCGAAGCTTCGTGAACTTGGGCATTGCCTTGCGAATGGCCATTTTGATGCAGCTCCACCGGGAGGAGACCTATACCCTTGACAGCCCAACACAGGCAATGATCCAAAAGGCCGAGTCGGCTCGTCGGACACTGGTTTGTTGTGCCTATTGCCTCAAAACTAGTTGCTTTGATACAATCTTAATGACCTTGCTAACAATCCAATTTTAGTGGATGCTTTATAGTAAGACGGTCGTCCTCGAACCTGTTATATGTATTTTGATACTAACCTTAATATCTTTTCAGGCCAAGATAATCTGCATGCTGGTCCATTGGCTCCCATTGCACTTGCCGCAAACGACATCACCACTTTATTACCCAGCAGTGAGGATGATTTCAACAATGGTATCATCCCTAAAACACGTGCTGCTCTCGAAGAAACTCCACCAGCACGCGTAAAGCCGATGCTTGTGAATAGCCCGACACGATCCCTCTTTGCCTCTCTGATGCAGAGCCATCAGCTCTGGGGCACTGTTCTGCGCCGTGCAGTTACCAACAACCACAAGGTTGTTCCATGGGACACAAACAGCGAGTACTCCGCCATCAAGCAGAGGCTGAACGACTGGGAGAGCCGATTACCGGCGGAGCATCGCTGGAGCCGCGAACTGCTGAGAAATTTCAAGGCGCAGAATCTGGATCTGGTATGTCTACTGTTTCAACATCCTCAACGTCAGCAGTGCTAATTAGGTTCCCAGGCGTATATGGCCGTGACCATGGTCACCCGTCTCTGTAACATCATTATCCGCAAAGCCTACCTCCCATAGTATGTAATCTTGGCCACTTATCTACTTGGGAACTGGGAAGCCTCATAGCTAACATTGCTTCAGCATGCTCATGGAAGGCGGTACCAAACAACAGCGAGATTATTGGAGGACTATGTCCGTTGAGCTCTTCAAGAATGTCAAGGACCTCTTCACCCAGATCGACTGCTGGATCGAAGAGCGGGAACCTGGTGACGGTACAGGTGCCCAGTTGGCGGTAAGTGACAATCCTCCTCTTGATGAATTTTGAGATGATACTAATCGACTTCTAGATCTTCTGCGTCTATAGTTGTGGCCTAATGGCCGCATATCTATGCAAATACCCAAAGCGTGAGTTGGTCACCTAATCATACATGTGTTACATATAGCACTTTCTAACTCCGTCACAGTGTGCCCTGACACCGCAATCACCCGTGACGGCAAGCACATGCTTGACCGAACAATGGCTATTCTGGGCCAAAGCACAAGTGTGTGGCCACTCGCCCGGCGCTGGATAGAATCTGTCGAGAAGCTTCTTGCTGCCGACACAAAGAGCTTAACTGTGTCAAACTCCCACGAGGGCGGCATGGCTGAAGGCGTAAGTTCCTAAACATCCGCTAGTCGAACTCCTCTTATGGACTATGTTTCTGACAACCTGTATAGAAAGACCCTATTCCATCTGCTTTGCACCCGCCACTTGCCAGCCTGGCACCTTCCGGTCCCTCCAATACGCCTTTCGACGACCGCAGACAGCTGGCCCGACAACTCGGCCCCGATAGCCCGCACGCACGCTCAGCTAGCCCCAATGTCGGTGGAAGCTTGACAAACGGCCCCGGAGGCCCGAACGGCACGGGCCACGGTCCGATTCTTCTACCACAACTCCGGACCGATGCTTCACTGATCAACTCACCCTTGCGACTCCCACCACCACAGCCGTCGCCTAACCTCGTTACAAATGCAACGTCATCGGCACCTCACTATGCAACAGCACCACCGGCGCTGGCACTCCCACCACCGGCACCACACAACCTCCAAATGGGCGGAGGAGGCATGCGGACACCAAACTCCTTCTCGCATGGACAAGGTACTCCCCTCATACAGCATCACCCACAGTCGCCATCCCACCAGGGTGCCGAGCACATGTCTCAGAACGGCGGACCGATTATTGGAATGGCAGGTGTCTCTCCGACCCAGCCCCATCTTCCGTCAATGGCCCAAGCTTCCCAAGGGCATTTGGACGGCCGTATGAACGGCATGGTGATGCAAAGATTTGATGGCGGGTCCACGAACACGACCGAAGAGGCAGAGGCCGCCGCTGTCTTGGCGAGTGGCATGGTCTCCCACGGCGTCATGGGCTATGGTCCGAACCAGATGCATCACCAGCAGCAGCCGTTGCAGCATGATAACACGTACGGGACACAGCACCTCCCTGGCCACAGCTACGGCATGCATACCGACCCTCTCACCGGCAACGGCGTACACATGATGGGACAGATGCAGGCTACCGGTTTCTACGATCCCGCGATGCTCACCGACCTGCCCGACGACGGCTTCCAAGGCGAGCTGCAAGTCTTTACACAAGGTACAGCACAAGCGGGTGCTCCCTGGGCTTCTGGTGTTTTTGGTTTCTAGGCATTCGGGCCAGCTAGTCATCTTTTGGTTGTTGATCTTATTGGATTTTGGATTTGGATGTCGACTCGTACCGATCTACACCCTGATATTATAAAACAAATGTATCAACAATCGAGCGATTCATTTTGGTCGTGTTCTTCTTTCAGGATTTTATGGCCTTGTATATCAAGCATAGCAGTAACAAATACAAATGATAAACAACGCGAGGAGGTGGTCATTCAGACATCAAAAGTACCGACGGTTTGCGAGTCCCTGGCATTGCAGTCAGAATCTATCCCGCCAGGCCACGTGCATTCCCCTGCTTCCCGTCAAAGACACCAACGGCGCGTCGTTCTCCCTAATATTCAGACTCCTTGCTGCATACCCAGTAGTCAAAGATTTCTTTTGGCTCAGCTGGCAGAGCGCCATACACGTCATACTTGGATAGGCAGACAGTCAATAGCTGGATAAGATCCGCGGGAAGCTCAAGATTAGGGCTTAAAATCGAGTTATTGTGCCTGTGACCAAGCAAATAGGTGCAAAGTCTTACGAACAGATTGTCCCAGTTCTGTGCGCTGATCGCGTGCATCCGACTCGTCCGTTGGCAAAGGGGGCAAGTAAGAAAAAAAATTGTGCAGCCTGCAGTGACATGCGTGCTGTGTGTTGGCCAGTTTCCCAGCAGTTCCCGCTTGGAAGAGAGCCATTTGTGGGTCGCGCCGGGGATTGACTTGCCCCGCTGGTAAGCTTCAGAGAGGCTAGTAAATAGGGGACCAAGGAGAGTTATGACGGGAATATGTATCGGTACCTAAATTGTGGTAGAGGTAGTCTCAATGTAACGCTACAGTAAGTACCAGTACATACTACTTGAGGAGCTGTCATTAAACTTGTAATGGAGGCGCGATCCGCACAATCAGAGACGAAATGAAGGCAAAATGCAATGGAAGGCACGTGGGGCCAGAACAGGCGAGCAAAGGAAAGAAGGAAAGAGCGCCGAAGATGGAAGGAGAGACGAAGAAAGTGCAGAGCACAATGGGAATGCTCAAGGCGCAGTCTTGAAAGATCCCAAAAATATCACGAAGGAGTACGGAGACTCCTCAAGAATATGCAGTATTCCAGCCCTTCAGGTGACAGCTTTCTCAAAAGCAACAAAGAGCCCAAAGAAATCGGCTCTTTTCAAGGCTACCTGGTCTAACGCTCTAGCGCTCCCGCAACGGTCCTGTCCTCTCCGGGCTCGCCCCTTTTCTTAGTTCGCCCGTTTGTTCGTCGCGTTGTTTTTCACACGTTGACTTGTACTCCGTAGACTGGAGAAAGACCAGCGAACAAAGGCCATCTCGACTTTCTTCCCGTCAGACGCGTCCCACGCTCCATAACATGGGTGGTATTGTTTTTCTCCTGCTGTGGGCGGGGCATGCACAGCTTCGCGACAGCCAGACAAGACGGGGGCAGACACGAAGACAAGGAAACGGGACAAGCCCTTGTATGTTCTCATCTTTGCCCTTTGGACAGCTCGTATGGATTTTTGTGTACTCCGTATTTTCTGTGCATGTGTGGGCAAGACTCGGGCAGCTTTGGGAGTTATCTGGTCTGGGATGCTTACTGTACGCTCTCCACGACGTCAATTTACAGTGGGTGCAGGTGGCCAGCAGGCACGGCAGAGGGAGTCGTCCAACGCGCCTGCCCAGTTGGGTGTTGCCAGCCAGGGCCAATTTAAATAAAATGCACAAAAAAGACGGGAAAATAGACGAAAAAACGCGTTGGGAAGGCACGGCCAACCCCCCAGCGAAATTGACTTGCTGCGCGAATCCACCACGACCTCGAGCCCCAGAGCCAGGTGCTGGCGCGCTGCAGTCCCTCGGGCCTTCCTTCGAAATTCGAATACTGCTGCGTGGCTGTTCGTTCTGTCCCAACGCCCCTTCCAGTAGTACCGTCAGTTCATACCCTGTTCCTGCGTGTGCTGCGCGCTCTCTCTCCTTCCCATTGTTTTATTCCCATATTCAGCAGGACCGTTCGTCACCCATTCACGAGCCCCTGCCCTGCATCCTCTCGTCTGTCGCTGCTGCACCAGAATTTTGTCGTCTTTCTGGGCCCCCTTTGATCTTCCCTCTCCTGTTCTCTCCCCTCCCCTTTTCTGCTCCCCTTCCCTTACCCCTTGCGCGACACCTCCTGTCTTCACGGCCCATCCTTTCGTGCCTCTTCCTTTTTTTCTCCTCCTCTTTTGCTTTTTGTTTTATACATCCGCTCCTCTTACAAGCCTCTCATCTTTTCTTTTCTTTATTTTGCCTTTTTTTTATTTTCGCGGTTTTCCTCCAATCCGCGTCCTTCGCAAAATTCGGATCTAGAGACGTTGAGCGCCCGACATTCTTGAATGATCACGACTGTCCTTGCCCGTCGTCTTTTCTCTTCTTCATTCTAACTTCTGAGGACCTCTCGCCCCCATTCCAGAGACTTGGCTGCAGGCGAATTCGTTCGTCGTCTGCCGCTGATTCTCGCCGAGGTACGTTATTTTTGCCCAACCCATTCACAAGCCTCATTCGCGTTCTTTACTTGGCTTCTTTGCTTCCAGGGCGTCTGCCAACTGCATTTACCTTATTACTTCCCTCCTCCTGCTTCTTTTGCCGTCGTCCCGTCTTGTAGATTCCCGCCTGTCCGGATACAGACGCGCATCACTTGCCAAATTCCACATATTGAATTCCAGCCTCTCTTATTTCGCTCCTGAATTTTCCCTCCTCAATCAACACTCCTTTTTCTGGCGTCACGACCACGCCTCCCCCCCAGCCTCCTTAGCGATGCGCTCTTCTCACACGTCTAGCAGGTCTCTTACGACGTCTTCTCCACCCGCGACACACCAATCCCTTCCTCGTGCACCTGCACAGGAGGCCGATACTGGACATCGACCACGAACGCCAACCTCGATTCCGGGATCGCCTGCCTGGTCTACCGCATCCACTGCCGACGCTGGTCCCTCGCCGACTTTGCCGGCACTTGTTGCTCCACGACTTCCCGAGCGCGTCCAAGCCCTGCTACGAACGCCGCCTCCTGCCGACGCTGTTGCAGGTGAAAACGGAGACGACGGCCGCTTTGTCACTGCAAGTTGGGGCTCCCCATACCCGCGGTCGGACACGTCGCACCACCTACGCTTCTCTAGCCTGAGTAGTGAACCGTCCGACGACTCGCCCATTCACCACCTTCAGATCCAAACGCCCTTTCTGCGCCCGGCCCCCTATCTTGGTGAAGAGGGCGAAGAAGACGAGGCGGAGCTTTCAGAGGACGAGAACCTACTCTCGTCCCCGCCCTTTTCTGCACAGCAATCTTCATCCCTCGTCAGCGCTGCTGTTCTTGCGAACCGTGCCCGACGACCTGCGCGTGGCCTCACTGAAGACTGGATTCGCCAACATACAACTGGCGATTTTGGCTCAGAGGCGCGACTTTGGTTGAGCGATAATAGCAGCGCGGGAGACAGCGAGACCTCTTCACTGAGCGGATCTGTCTCTGGCGACCACGAAGAAGGCGACGAGCTTTCACTCCGTACACCCCGAGCCATCCCACCAAACCGGCCAGGACGCTCACCTAGCAGCCTGGTTTCGTCCATACAACGACCTCGCCGCAAACGCGCTCACCACCCACGACACCCATCAAGTCTAGAAACTCTGCGTGAATCTGATCTAAACCGCCTGCAAAGAACAATTATCGAGAGCGGTATCGACGAGTCCGTCTTGGAAAACGCAATCATGGCGACCGCAGACTCATCTCTTGGTCCTGACAAGGCCACGGATCCCACAGCTGATCAGGTCTCTGTCCCTGCTGTGGCGACCGAAGACACTACAAACGACGCATCTGCCCCGGCAGCACCTGCGACCCCTACAACTGCGAAGGCATCCATAGTGCCAGGCCCAGAATCTGTGCCGCTCCCTCCTCCCGCAACTCCGCCGTCCAAAACAACTGCAAACGGCATCCAGCCAGACGTTTCTCTCGATCCCCTGGGAGAGTTAGCTGTCTCAAAAATGGCAGCGTCTCCGAGAAAGACGCCCCGCCGCGTCAAGAAGAAGCTCCCGTGGAAGGGAAAGAGCATCTTGGTCCTGCTGCCACTGGACGAGCAGCGTGGCAAGGTTGGCAAAGCACCGAAGCCTCTCACACAAAAAGAAGTAGCAAATATGCTCCATTCGTGGAAGGAGCTGGGTTACGACATTGACGGGTTTGATCTTGACCTCTCGGCCGCGCCGAACGAATATGATTACTTTGGCGAGGGCAGCCGCTCCATGAGTCGACCCTCGTGGCCGGATGAGGGTGATATTGTGCGTGAACGGTCCCAGCGCAACTACCCTATCCGACTTCCGGATCTGAACGCCTGGAAAAACTACGTCGAGGAGCTGAACGAGGCCAAGCTCCGTGCTCTGGGTGTCTCGTTTGGCGACGAGGAACCTCCATTGCCTCCGGCTATTTCACCTTCTGGTGCAGGCGCTTCCATCAGCCGCCAGTCGTCGGCCCCCGTTTACCCGCCTCTTCCCTTCTCACCGCCTATCCCGACTTCATCGGCTTCGAGCAATCACGGCGGTCCTCCGTTCACGTTTCCCGCCGCATTCATCTCTGGAGCTGGCACTCAGAGCCCTTCTATTTTCTCGACCGCCTCGCCCATTCCTTTCGGCTCCAACCCCAACAAGTACAACCGCCAGTCGATCTCCATCCCGGCTGGTATGTTCCAGATGCCTCCTCTGTCGCAACAGAGTCCTGGCGGTTTCTCGCCTCAGACTCTTATGATGCAGAATGGCCTTGTGCGTGGCGGCTCGCCCTCGCTGGCTGCGCTTTCTTCGGTCATGTCGCCGACGTCACCGTTCACGCCTGATGGCAACTTCGCTTCACCTCCTCTCCACCAACGTCACCAATCTCTGCAGTACCCCATGATGATGCAGTACCCGCAGCTCCAGACCTCTGCGCGTGCATCGCCGCGACTCCAGGAACTGCGTGAGATTGAGGAGGAGGTTGAGGAGCAGCCCATGAACAAGAGCCCCTCAAAGACTCCCGAACCGACCAACGCACGGCCCTTTGTCCAGCACAATGCCAGCGCCAGTCTGCAAAACGAGATCGATGCTGCCGAGTACCATCTGGAGGAGCAGTTCCGCGAGCAATTTGAGCACGACCGTGACTATAGCCCGCATGGCGGTAAAGACCCTTCGGAGGCTTTTGGCATCGACGCCAATGCGAACCCATCTGTGTCGCAGCATTCTCGCGGTCTGTCCGTTCAGTTCGCCCCTCCTCCGCCTATCCAGCGCTTCCGCGACGATGGCGAAGCTGGCCCGCCGCTGCACCATCCCCGCCCACACAGTCGTGGCCACTCGCTTGCCAACGCCTACTTTGATGTTGAGGAGGCCCGGAACAGCGGTAGCTTTACAGATGCTGCTATTTCTGCTGCTGCTGCTATCCCTGCACAGACTAAAATCCAGAACGGCAACGTTGACGAATCGTACGAGGTGGAAACGAACCCTAGCAACCTGGGCACCCCCGTCCAGGGTCTCGACTTTAGCAACGTCCTGCAACAGCAAAAGGACCAGAAGCAGATTCACCAGCGTGCATTCTCAACCGCGAGCAACCCGTGGAGCGAGGGTGGCTCCTTCTCTGGCAAGGCCAGCTCTACCCGCCGACCGAGCCATGGCAGCAAGGCTTCTTTGTCCAACCTGAACGTCGAGGCTCCCGAGTTCAAGTTCAACCCCGGCGCTGCCAGCATAGTCCAGCCCCTTGGCGCCGCCGCCAGCCAGTTCACCTTTGGTGGCGGTAACAACCCGACCAGCGAGCCCTTCCAGCCCTCGATCTTCCAAGCAGGTTTGGCACCGAACGCTCCCCTGTCGGCCAACTCCAGCACCTTCAGCTTCCCGACATCGACGACAACCTCCAAGATCAACGTCAACGCACCAACTTTCTCTCCTGGTCAGAGCGAATTTAGCTTCTCGGCTGCTGGTCCCAAGTTCCGGCCAGACGCCCCTGCTTTCACTCCTCTACACAACTTCTCAGACTCACTCACAAGCCCCATTCAGTCGGGCAATGAGAGCAGCATCAACGGTGGCAACCGCACCAGCTCCATCTTTGGCAACATTGATCTCAATTTACCTGATATTGTCAAGCCTGTGAAGAAGTCCAAGGCCGTCCCTATTGTCCGTCCTTCCAGCGCCAAGAATACTGGTGACGAGGGCGAAAAGAAGAACGAGACTCAGTACGACCGCGAGGGCCGTATTATTGACGACTCTCGCGTCAAGAGTGCTCGGGCCACTCCCATGGATGACGGCAACGACGAGATCCTGTTCGCTGAACCTGACAACAACGCTCTCACCGTGGCATCTGCCACTCCTGAGCCTACCAGCATTGTTGCTGAAGACAAGGCTGAGGAGGCCAAGGTCGAGGAGCAGGTCGAGGAGCAGGTCGAGGAGCAGGTCGAGGAGCAGGTCGAGGAAGAGACGGTCGAAGAAACTGAGGCCAAGGCTGACGCTGTGCCCGAGGTTGTTTCTGACGACAAAACTCCTGTGGAGGAGAAACCTGAGGTGGCTGAGATTCGCACTGAGTCTGAGACGCCCCAGGCTGAGCCTGTCGAGAAATCCATTGAGCCCGCTGCTGCCGAGGCCGAGAAGGAGGAGGCCGAGAACGCCGCTACTGAGGATAGCACCCTGTCATCCACCGTGCTCTCCGAGTCCACAGATGCTGTCAAGCAGCCCGCAACAGCCAGCCCTTCAGAGCTGTCTCCTGCCGGCAGCATCCCCTGGGTGCCCTTTGAGTTCCGTTCCGACATGGATGTCGCTGATTTCAACAGCGCCCGTCCCATGGGCGAGGATGTGTTCCGCCACAAGAAGTCCCTCTCCGCGACCGCCAAGCCCTTTATGCCTGGCGCCAGCCTCCAGGGCTCCATTGGCGGCAACAACTTCCAGGACGAGCCCCTGGCTGATGAGATTCTCCCGACGACCGAAATTGCCGACGACGAGCAACCGGCGCCTTTCGAGCCCTCTCCTGTCTCCCCCAGCGACGTTATCCGCTTCTCGTCTCCTCCTCCCCCGCCGCCTCCCGCCGAGGAGAAGCCCAAGCCCAAGGGACTGGCTGCCTCTCGCTACGCCATGCCCTCCCCGCCGGCACCGCCCCCCAAGACACTCCAAAACTCGAGATTTGCTACGTCCTCGCCGCCGCCTGTGCCTAGCAAGGATATTGAGCCTATCGAGGAGATCAAGCGCAACGAGCAGCAGTTCGTCATGCCCGTTCCTGAGGCTAGCTTCCAGACCGAGCCCGTTGTCAACGAGACCCCCGCTGTCGGTGGCACCGAGCACGAGCCCACGTTCGAGGAGATTGACGACATCATGCTCTACCTCAACGAAAACGACCCGGCGCAGGGTGTCAACAAGGCCCTGGACTCTGCTCCTTGGCACCAGCCCGACCACACGCCAGCTCAGCAGTCTCTCACTGCTGCTGCCAGCGAGGCTCCTCTGAATCTGCCAGCCCCAACCTCGTCTCTGTCGTACCAGCAACTAGCTCCCGAGCATCCCCAGGAGCCTCTTTTGTCTACGGAGCTGGCAAACACCTTTGACCCTCTCGCTGCTCCCTTCGACCCGCTTGCTTCCATCAACCAAGGTCACTTTAGCGGTGGCAGCATGCCTCCTAGTGAGTGGGAGGGCGACTTCAACGGTGAGGAGCAGCTCAAGCTTGAGTCTCGTGTCAACTTTTTTGATGGCCACGTCAACGATATTGTCGGCGGGATCCTCGCTGCTCGCCTCGGCCCTCTTGAGGCTTCGCTTGACCGCATTCAGCACGCCATCTCTTCCATGTCCCGTGGCACTCCCTCGAGCCGCCGTGAGCGCCGCAGTGTCTCCGGTGAGGTGCAGGAGAGCGATGCTGACGACGAGGACGACGATATGCCGCCTGTCCCTCGCCGCTCGATGAGCCCCCGTCGCGACCGCCGCATGGAACAGATGCGTGCTGTGGTTCTCGACGCGCTCAACGCTCACCAGTTCAGCGCTGCTTCTCTGCAGCCTGCTGCTCGTTCCGTGTCGCCTACACAGGCGGCGGCAGCTTCTAGTGAGCTCCCTACCGACTCTGTTGCGACTATTCTGCAGTCGCTGGAGGCTGTCAAAGAGCACTTTGGCCAGTCACTACGCCTAGACTTCCGTGGTGAGGATTTGCGCAACATTGTCGAGGATGCAATCGAGCGCCGTATGCCTCAGGCTCCCCAGTCGGCCGTACCCCCTGCTGGCGACTCGAAGGAAGAGGAGGAGCGCCAGAAGAAGACAGATGCTCTGCAGGCCCGCATCGTCGAGCTGGAGGAGACCCTGCGCCTCGAGCGTGAGAAGACTGAGCAAGAGGTCGTCACCCGCCGCGCTGCCGAAGACAAGGCCGCCGATCTGCGGCGTGCCCTGGAAACCGCTGAGACGAAGATTGAGGTTGAAGTCATGAACCGCAGCCTCTACGACCAGCGCGTCACGGACCTTGACGACAAGCTCAAGCAAGAAGCTGAGCGCACGCAGGCCGAGGTCGCCGCGCGCCACGCTGCCGAAGATAGAATCGCCGAGGTCCAGCGTCTGCTCCGCATCTCTTCTGATGAGGAGATGCGCCTGCGTGAGGCTGTTGACGACCGTGATGCTAAGCTGAAGGAGCTGAGCGAGATCCGCGACTCTAACGAGATGCGCCTCGCGGCTCTCGAGGCCTCGCATGCCAACGACGGCAAGACGCACAGCGATCTCCAGACCCGCCTTAACGCCGCCGAGGCCGACCTGCGGGAGAAGGACCAGGAGGCTCGCCACTGGCGCGCCGAGGCCGAGCGGGCCATCAACCTGTCACAGCACCAGGGCGACGACCTAGTCGAGACGGCGACCGAGTTGCGCCACCTCAAGAAGGTGGTCGACACGCTTGGCACACAGCTCGAGGAAAACGAGCGTCTCCGCGACACTTGGCGGTCCAAGTTCGTTGCCCTGCAAGAGGACATGGGCCGTGCTGCCCGCGAGGTTGCCGAGGAGAGCGCCCGCCACATCAAGCGCGAGCAGACGCTTATTGCCCGCCACGAGGTTCTGGATGCCAAGCTGCAAGCCGAGGCCCGCACGCGCGAGCGTCTGGAGAGCGAGCTTGAGCGCTTGGAGAACGGCGAGCGGCAGGCGATGCGTGCCATTTCGGAGCTGAAGCGGTACGAGACGCTGATTGGCGAGCTGCGCACGGAGAACCACCATCTGCAGAAGGACTCAATCCGATTCAAGAGCGAATTTGAGGAGGCACGCGAGTCGGCTGCCAGAGAAGTGCAGCGGACGCGCGTGTCGATGCAGGCCGAGGTGGACAGCGCCAACCACCAGGTCAATGTTGTCCGCGGCGACCTGGAGGACCAGATCAACCAGGTGAAGCTCGACAGCGACACGGCCAAGGCCCGCCTTGAGATGTTGCTCGAGGAGGCCGAGACCACGAAGAAGACGGCGCTTGAGGCTGCCGAGGCCGCCAAGCGCCACGAGCTGGAGGAGGCGAAGCGCGTGCACCAGAACGAAATCGAAGATCTCGAGGCGCGCTACGAGCGCCAGATCAACAACACGACCGAGGACGCCCAGCGCGCCGAGCAGAACCTGCTTGAGCGCCTGAGCATCTCGACATCCAAGACGGAGCACCTCCAGGACCGCGTTGCCCATCTCGAGGAAAAGCTCGAGATTGCTCGTGAGGCCGCTCAGGCTGCTGCCAAGGCGGCCAAGGCCGGCAACCTGGCTGCCGACCTGACCGAGACAAGCTCGGTGGCATCGTCTGTGCAAGCCCTTCCCCCGCAGCCTGCCGCTGCCGCCAAGTCTGTGTCTGCTGTGCCTGCGCCCGTGGCCCACGGTCTTGGCCTGCCCGAGAAGATCTCGCCACAGGCTCTGCGTGAGTCGATCATGGTGCTCCAGGACCAGCTGCAGCAACGCGAGCACCGCATTGAGGAGCTCGAGCACACGCTGGACAAGGTCGACCCCGAGGCCGACGTCAAGATCGCCAAGCGGGACGATGAGATCATCTGGCTACGCGAGCTGCTGGCTGTCCGCCACTCGGATCTCAAGGATATCATCACGGCTCTGGGCCGTGAGGGACACGACCCGGACCGTGTCCGTGATGCCGTGATCCGCCTTCAGGCCAACCTGCAGATGGAGGAGCAGGAGCGCGAGCGGGCGATGAATGGCGGCTCGGCTATCAACCTGCCCAACATTGCTGCTAGCATCCGCGATATTGCGGCGACGCCGCGTGTGGCCCAGGCTGTGGGTCCTCTGGCGGCCGCATGGGGCAGCTGGCGCAAGGCGCGTGACTCTAATGCAGGCAGCACCTTTAGCAGCCTGTCCGGCGCCCTCTTGTCGTCACCGGCGACGGGTCCTATCGCTAGAAGAGGCGGCCCGGCCGGCAGCTCGACCGCAACACCCTCCAGAGCCGCGTCCTCGTCGATCTCGTCCCGCACATCCCGCGCCGGCCCTGTCGTCGAGGCCCAGTCCGGAGGCGACAGCAGTTTCCTGTCTGGACTCATGACTCCGCCGACGTCAGGCATGCGCCAGACGCCGCCATCCCGCCAGTCTCTGCAGCAGCAGCAACAACAGCAACAGCCAACAGCTTTTTCAAGCACCGGTCGGCGCTACACCGGCGGACAATCCGGCAGCCGGCACACATCACGGTCGGACAACAAGCTTGCCACGCGTGATGTGACGTCGACGCCGCCGCCATCCAACTTTCGTCGTGCCAGCCGGGGACAGCCCGTCACGCCTCCAATGATGCGCACGAGCGCTTACGACTCGGACGCGCAGGCTGAAGAGTTTGATGACGCCGCTTTCTTCGACGACTAGACGAAATTAACAGCTCTTTCATTTCCTTTGTCAATTTGTTTTTTGTGTTTACTAAAATCTCATCTGTTTCTGTCTTTTTGCACAGTCTCACCACACTCATTTTTCTAACAAATCCTTTTTCTTTTCATTTCTTTGCTCTCAGAATGGCACCAAAAATATTACAATCTAGAAATTGATACCCCTTGATCAGCACATTTTTATCCCAGACTGCCACATATTTTAATACTTTTTTTTCCTTTTCTTTTCCTCTTTTTTTCACAGAACATCGTGCTATTTGGCCTCTTTCTATGCGATTTGCTGCTCGCTCTTTTATTGTCTTTTTCTCCTGTCTATTTCCTGTGTACGCCTTTCTTATTCTAGTTTCATTGTTACGACGCCACTCAGTCTGCATAGCGAGGATGAGGACGGAGGGGCATTTGGAGGAGGCAGCGAGGATGACCACCACAAAAAAATCACTTTGCTTTTGCTAGCCCAAGTTAATCACTTGAATCATTCGTTTATGTATTTTATTTTGTTTCCACCTATTTATATATTTCAGACCTTTTTTCCAACTCTTGTTAGAATTGTCCCATAAGACAGACGGCCGAAGACGCGTGTGTAATATCAGTGGTGGCGATGGCCCATTTTCGCCATATTCAGAGAAATCGTAATCAAACGCAAGTTCACATCTACATTGACGAGGATACGTCTTTGAAAATAGTGCAGTGTGTACGTCGTATTCACAAGTATAAGTGTCTGCCAGTATAAAGCACCCAAAACCACGAGTGCGGATATCAGAATCAAAAGAGAAGCTCCAGGCAAAAGAAGAGCAGTATAAAGTCGCAACAAAGCAATAGCACCCAAGAGCCTTTTATCGTCATCGAGACTATTGTCCACCGTCCACCACCATCCACCATCCACCTTCTACAAGTCGCAGTAAATGTCAAACTCGGACGTTGAGCTTGTCAGCTCGGTAAAGGCAGTCTGTGTAGCCGACGCCGACGCGGCCTTGCACTGTGCTGTTGGTGTTGGTGATGTGTCAGCAGATATCTCTACACAGCAGCCGTATGTCTCATCTACTTACTATCTTGTGTATCGCAGTCGCCAACACTGAAGCTCGACGACTTTTGGCTGTTGGCGGCATCGGCACAGCTGTTGTGCTGGTTGTCACAAGAACGGTCGACGGCAGACTCGAAGTCGGTCTACAATACGTTAGCAGGCTGTCCTGTTATTCCTTCCTTCCAAGGGCTGAACATACAAAGGTGTCTCCGTCGACAGAAAACGGCCGTGTCGCATCGTTGGATTGGGAGATCTAGAATGTTAGCGGTTATACAGAGTTGTTGAACGTGAAAAAGGGGTGACATACAGCCGGCGCTTCAATGTTGGACAGCGCGCCCTTGAAGAACTGCAGGTTGGCCACGGCACGCGGCATCAGGACATTGGCCGCGGCCAGGTCCGGGTGGTCTGGGTCACTGGTGCTGCGCTCCGCGAGATCGAGCTGTTTGTCGACGTTGGGCGAGAAGCGCAAGAGGGCGGCATCGTCGACGGCAAACGATGGTGATGAAGCGCGCACGACGGCAGCGGAGCCAAGGGCGGCGAGGAAGGCCGTGGCGCAGAAGAGCAAAGAAGGGCCGGAGGGAGACGAGGAGCGCATCATGAGGAATAGTAGGTGGTTCGGCCTGGATGAAGAGGTTGTGAATAAGGTTGAACCGGTCGAATTCGCCTCGAGTAAACAAGGAAATGGGTATCGATAGAATAGCAACAAAAAGGTCCAAAAGAAACCAGCTACTAAGTACCGAATGTACAATGTCTAGAATAGCTATGTAAATAGAGACAAGAACGAAGAAGAAGAAGTGAATGTAACAAAGCCGCCTGGGCCAAGAAAAAAACGGTGATGCTTCACGCAGCGCAGAAGAATTGCAGAAGCGAAGACGAATACACCATACGACGCACTGCCAGTGCACTCAATTGAACCGAAAGGGCCTGTGAAAGGGAGTTGTTCCCCCGCAAACCGGGTGGTGATACCCAATTGAGTGGTGGTTGCGATCTGAAACGGTTTTGAGACAGATCCGAACGTGGATAGTGAATGGGCGGCGGACTGCACCCCAAAAAAAAGGGTTCACCACAGCACCGCCCATTGAGAGCAATCAGGCGAAATGGAGATGCGCACGAGCAGCACAATCAAGCAATTGCACATAATTTTGCTTAGGAAAAACAAAACAAAGAAGCCGATAAATGTAAAGGCGTGCCAACGTTCAACGAATAAGCATGCGAATCGAAATTGGGTTTTTAAGGTGGGCCCAAGAAAGGATGGCATTTTAACAAGCACCTCGGCGCTTTGGTTTTGGATAGAGACGGGCGGGGGTGTGTCTAAACAGTATGGACATAAAAGAGCAAAGCACAGGGAAAACAATAGCATCGCGTATGCAATTATGAGAGAAAGAGGGCTCAAAAAAAGGAGTCAAGATGTTGTCTGGATTTCCCAGGCCACATCCGTTATATTAGACGTCTAGACTAGTTGGGTGGTATAATAAAACGAAAACACACAACTGGCCGCAGCAGCGAACTGCCAGTCCTCTATCAACAGGAAATGAAATGCAAGGAGTAAAAGAGACAAAGAAGACAAAAGACAAAAGAAAACACTCCCTCAGCCTTTTTGGTAACTAATGGGGTAATGATGCAAGATGGGTCTGAGACAAAGCGAAAGCGCAGTGGGCCCGTCCTTTGAACGCCGGGTGTTCTTACCGACGAGAAAGAGACGGGCAAGAATGGACAAGAAAGAAAGGAAAATGATGAGAAATAGATGCTGGTGTTGATTCAATAAAAGAGGGAGATAAAGAGTTGGAAGCAATGCGGCGTTACGGCCCCTTTGGATGGGCCGTCAGTGCGTCAGTCTAGAAATTGGAGGCCGTGTTGACCTGTGTCGGCGTGTGGTAGCTCTCCAGCGTGCTCTGGAAAGGCGAGCGGCCGGGGACACCAGCAGCGACGGCACCAGTGCTGTTACCGCCCTCGGTCTTCTCCAGCGCGCCAACGGGGGCGTTGCCGTAGTTGGGGTCGTAGTCGTTAAGGCCGTTGCCGCCGTCCTTGGCCGCCTGCTTGCGCTTGTGGATGCGGAGGGCCACGAGGCCAATAACAACAAGGATAATGGCGCCACCGACACCGACAACCACACCAATGATAATGTTGCGTGTCGACTTCGACATGCCTGACGTCTTGCTGCCGTCGCCGCTCGAGGCCAGGCTGCCCGTGGGCGTGGGCGTGGTCGTGGCCTCGGTCGTCACGGCCGTTATGGAGCCATCAGACTGCGTGAAGGTCATGACAAAGGTGCTCGTGGAGATGGGCTGCGTCGTCAACGTGGTCGACTTGTCCGTCGGTGGTGTCGTCGTCTTGTCAGTGGGCGACGTGGTGGTCTTGTCCGTCGGCGAGTTGGTCGACGTGGTGGTGGGCTTGGTGTCCTTGGACGTGGTGGGCGTCGGCGTCGACGACGTCGTCGGCGTGCTCGTGTTGTCCGTGGGCGAAGTCGAGCTGGTCGTCGGCGTGGTGTCGCTAGTCGTCGGGGTAGGAGTAGGCGTGGCCGACGTCTCGGCCGGAGTCGAGCTGGGCTGGGCCGACGGCGAGGGACTGGAGGCGGCGGCGTCGCCCGTCGACTTGGAGTCTCCAGTAGACGCCGCACTGGCACGACGTTCAATCTGTTTGTTGGCGTGGGCCTGCTCGGCGAAGCGGAAGAAGTTCTCGTCGAGACGCAGGGCGTGGGCGGCGACCATGAGGGACAGCGCCACGAAGAGCAGCTGCATCAAGCGTTGGGAGTACATGATGGCGGTTGTGACGGAATGTAGTTGAGTGAGCGTGAGAAAGAAAGAAAGACGAAAGACCGTTTGAGGATGGAAAAGGACAGAAATCAAAAAGCCGTTGAGCGAGGGGCGACTATGTCGAGACGACGTGCCCGGCAGTCCGGCCAACAAAGAGCAAGGCCGGAAACAGAACACGAGAGTCGAAAGCAACAAAGAGGAAACCCGTGTGTGGTGTGGGCGATGGGTAGCAGGATCGTTGGCGTTGCGCTGCTTGTCGTTCTTGAATAAAAGGGGCGATGCTGAAAGGACAAAGCCGACTGAGAAAATGGAAACCAAAGGAAAAAGAGAGGAGGAGGAAACGAAACAAGGAATAGGGAAAAGAGGTAAACGAGAGACAATGAAGAGAGGAAAGAACGACTGGGCCGGTGGTTACTTTGCACGTTGTACGGAGTAGTTGTGGGATGCAAACGGCACGGGGAAGGAACAGAAATTTTGGATGAACAGCTGGACGACAAAACAGGGAGTGTGTACATGTAATACGGAGTATTCGGAGTAGGACAAACGCAGGACTGCAGGTAGCAGCAATGGGCCAGTGCGTGGCTGTGGCAAGCCGCCTGCCACCGTCAGGCCTCTATTGCATCGTATTCCTGAACTAGCGGCAGGCGCGATCGTCGCCTGTTGGGGGATGCCAGGCAGTTCCTTCTGCTTCTGTGCTTCTGTCCCGCGCGGCACCCTGGAAATCCGTAGATTAAGTGGATCGCATTGTTTTTGGTGGGCGGTCGGGGCGGGCTAGAGCATTTAGTGCGCCGTTCCGGACAGGGCGCGCTAAGAAATTCGAAGAAATTCTGCTCAGGGGTTTTGCTTGGTTTAGTGCCTGCTGCTAACTGCTAGTTGTGTCTTTATTTAGGACACTGGCCCAACTGACCGACGTCTTCCGGCAGGTACTCCGTAGCGCCTGCCGTTTTTAAACTGGTGCCTGGCAGTTGACGTTTCTGCTGCAGAACCAAAACAGAAGGGAAAAAAAGGAGGAATAAGAGGGCCTGAGGTTTGCCCGAACTAGGAAAGAGGCAGCATCAAGTGCCGTCAGCGTCTCCAGCGTTTCGACCTACTGGCAGACCTGTCCGTTTCAGAGTCTCGCCGTTTGGCCGTTTTGTGTTTCTGTGCTCTGTTATCCTCGTCGTCTTCGTCGTCCTTCGGTATTGCATCAACCAACGTCTTCTTCCTCGCATCCTCGCACCCTCGTCGTCGCGAGGCCTCTCTCTCCCTCCCTCCCTCTCTCTCACCCAAGCGCTTCGTCCAATGCCGCGAGGAGCAGGCCACGAACAGCCCCAGATCCGAAACAAAACATTCGGGAGCGGCGGTGCGCCCACCAGAGGCAGCAGGACCTTCTCCACTCAGTGGGTGGCCACCGGGCCAGTTGTGGGCGAGGCCAGGCCATGCGAAAAGAGCGAACGACAGCGAACGACAGCGAAACCGAGCGACATGAGACCAGCGCGGAGGGAAAGGAATAAACAGACGGGGGGAAAAAATGTCAATATTTGCAGGGCGTACGTCGTACTGTGTACAACGTACTGTGTAGTCGTGCCAGACTCGGCGCCCAGGAGGCGCTGATCCACACCTGTCATTGGTTGCGTGGCAGCCGAAAGAGCGAGAAAAATAGACAGAAAAAAGGGGAAAGTGTTGCCACTGCCCAGTTTTTCCGCTGCAGCCACCAAATGGTGTGCATGTCATCTTTACGGTACCTGCGCGTGGCGCCAGTAGCGAGCAGTGAGCAGTGAGCAGCGAGCAACATGAACAGAAAGTAAGTAGCGTAGAGTGGCCCATCAATTATCGAATACGGGCTCGACGGGCTGGGTGGGCACGGCGGAATGAGTGACTATGAGTATCGAGACTACTCCGTACTCGTATGTACGGAGTATTACTCCGTATGACTACTGTGTATGCAGGAGCGTGGAGTGTCGTTTTGATAGGAGACTCCGTTGTTGTTGAGATTGCAAGGCACGGTGAATTACGGAGTAAATCTCTGCGCTTTGCAGGTCACGGTGCCGCGTATCGTCGCCTCTGTACGGAGTACGGCGTATGCCCATCAGCGAGAAGAGAGCGAATAGTAATATGCGTAAAAGCAAGAAAAAATGCGAGATGGAAGGCAAAAAGCGGATGGAATCCAAAGTGGATAGAGCTGGCGGCGCACTGTGGCGCGACGCCCGCGTCTGCCCAGATGAACAGCTCTGACTGTTGTTATTATGCAGTGTGAATACAGAGAAAGTAGCTTTCCCGTCTCTTCTGACTGTTCTGACTGCGCTGAACGGCCCAGACATCTCATGTTTAGTGCTCTTCAATCAGTTTGCAACACCTCAACGTCTCGGCGGTCGCGCGTACTGCTATGAGTGCATCGCATTCGAAGGGCAAACCGGCCATGGCATGAAAAAGACGCGGCATCCTCCGAGCCTTCGAAGGTCGAAAATGCTACTTTTGAGATGTTCCATAGTCCGTGCCAAAGCATGTACGGAGTAACGGCACGCGGTTTAAACAGCGGGACGGCCAGAATACGAGCCCAGAAAATAAGAACAGAAAGAGAAGGAGAAAAACCTGGGTCGGCCCCTTGCTACTGTAATTAAGATACGAGCGCACGCATGGACACACGCAAATTGCCCCTCCAATTTGCTTGGGTATACATAGTACGTCGTAAGATACGTCGTATTACTACGACGCAGGTATTCTGTACGCGGGACCCTGGCGAGCCTAGCTTTTGTGTTTGAGCTCTTCGCAGAGTACGACGTATGTAAATAGTACGTACGATACTGTAACGACATCACAGCCATAGCATCCGCTGCAAATTGCTCCGAGCAGGGTCTGGCATTGAATGCCCAGGATGCCCAGACCAGTTCAAGCAGGGTCACGTGTCGCCGAGTCCGGACGTAGTTGTTGCAAGGTCTGTCCGTGGTGCACAATATAATGTCGATGTCAGCTCATTGGCTTATGTGTAGATTTATTATATTAGTATCTTCACAGTACTGTGTATATGTGCAAGCATATCATCGTTCCTTCCTTGTTTGTCCTTTTGAGTGACGCAGTTGCCAATGGCCACTCCCAAGCTTGGAATCTCGGCGCGCTCCCGCTGGGCGTCGGCTTTACTGGGAGTCCGGGCCACGCTAAACGTCCACTGTAATCCGGGGCCTGTAATTTGTTGGCGCGACGTCAGTTTTCCCGCATTCGATTTTTGCAGGCCTCTCAACTTCTATGCGCCATAGCGACGGAGGACGATACGTTTGATATTGGCATCACCACCCTCCGCCCTCTACCCTCCACCACCCGCCCGTCACCCCTCCGTCACGCCGTGCCGACCCCTGCTGTCGCATAATCCGTCACGATGTCTGCCAAAAAGCCCACCAACTATAAGCTCTGGGCCAAGATGCTGGTTGGGTGAGATCCAGTCCTGATTTTGTCCCGATCTAATCCAGATCTAATCCTGATCCAATATCCTGGTCCAATCGTTGTTGGACGATTCATCCATCTTCAAATCAAGCTCCAATTACACCTGCTAACACAACCCCAGCGGCGCCATTATGTGTGTCGGCGGCCCCATGCTGACAGTCTATGTCATGCCGACCGACGAGGAGCTGTTCCAGCGGTACAACCCGGAGCTGCAGAAGCGCAGTCTCGAGCGCCGTGAAGAGCGCACGGCCGAGTTCAACGAGTGGCTGCAGAACCTCAAGCGGCAGTCCCAGAGCAGCAAGCCAAGTATGTATACACACCGTGGCAGAGTGGGCACAGTGGGCAGAGTGTATCTCTCCTATCTCCATTTGTCATTTATCTTGTACACCCATCTGACAGTGTACAGTCTGGACCGTCCAAAAGGAAGAGGCCGAGGCCGCAAGACAGGCCAAGTTGAAGGAGACTCTCCGTCTTGCCGAGGAGGCCAAGGCCCAGCGGGAGGCTATGCGCAAGGAGGCCGGTCTGCCTCCCGACACCAGCACCAAGAGCTAAGTGTGTCCACGACAAAGCTGCCTTGGTTGCGCTCTCTTTGTCTCATTTTTCTCGTCTCGTCTGGCTCTGTTTTCACGGTGTTTGTGGCCTTTTTTTTTTTTTTCTCTCTCTTTTCTCTCTTTTCTCTCTTTTCTCTCTTTTCTCTCTTTTCTCTCTTTTCTCTCTTTTCTCTCTTTTCTCTCTTTTCTCTCTTTTCTCTCTTTTCTCTCTTTCTCTCTTTCGTTGGTTTTTTTACTTTTGTTCTGGTGGCAACGAGGATACTCCTCATATTGGGTCTCAAAAATGGGCATTATTGTAGACTGGCGGCGTTCTGTTGCGGTTCGGGCATATGTACAAATACGAAAATGAACTTCTACGCTCATAAATCACGACACCTCATATTCCAGCACCCTTGGGTCCGATGAAATCTCATACTCAGCAACAAGTAATAATTATGTCGTGAGTCAGGTCGTTCATCTCAAGTCTTGACCTCATCCACGCTAATCAATCTGCGATGAACTGGCGCCACAACACCAGCCACAGCTCATAGACCCGAGGCAAGTTGAACGACCTTCCTTTGCGCTCGCTGGTGGGGCTGCCCCAGCTCAAGCCAGTGAAAATTATTGTGTGCGTACCCCGAGCAAACGCCTGCAGGCCGCTTTTCAAAGAGGAAAAAAATTAGGACAAAAAATTGAGCCACTTGCACCTTCCCGCCCGGACTGACGCACAATTTATCGCCCTCGTCGCCCTCCTTCACCGATCCCAGGCCCAGCACCACCACCGGATTAACCGCCGCTACACGCAAAAACTCACTGCCGCTCGTGCTTCTCCGATTTTCGTTTTTCCCTCCCCTTCCCCTTCCACCATTCTTCCGGCATCCGCCTCTCCATCTTTTTTCCCTTCTTCACCTCCCCCGTGTCCACCGAACCCGACGACAACGGTCAATTGATACTCAATCACGCCCTCTTTGGTAGGTCCAGCGTCCCTTACCAATAAACCAATATCCCGATCGAGCACGAGGCTCTCTCCGGAGCAGCAAATCGCCCCTCTCCGTCCTCGTCGTCCCCTCCGCCGTCCATCTTCACATCCTCTCGTCCATCCCTCGCTCAAGCCTCGTCTCGTCCCTTCTCCTCATAACCCCCTCCCCCTACGCCGCCCTTGGCCCGGGGAGCATCAGCTGCTTTTCGGACCTCGACCTGCATCGGCACCTATCACGATCTCCTTTAGCATCACCTACTGTCCCTAGACCTTGCATCTATACTCCCCGGTGGCTTACAGCACCGTGTCATCGCCCTCCCAAGCTTCACACCTCGTCGCATTTGATCGAATCCCCCTCGCTTCGCTTCGGCTTGTCACACCGTCCTCCGGCTGCTCGTGTATGAACCAGCCGACGATGCTTCCATATACACCCCCACTACACTCTACCCTTCCTTCATCATCCCCCATGGACGGACGATACACGATGCTCTGGACTGCTGCCTCCGTGATCACGACATTGTTTGCCTCGGCTGCCTAGACAAACAATTTTGTACTGACCCTATCCTCCCGTCGCAGACATTTAAATCACCCACCGTGGCTCCGAGTTGACCTATCCCTCCATCCTCACAACCGCAAACATGGCCGATATCCAGGAGCGTCTGAAGAAGCTTGGCGCTGTGTCGCGCATCGGTGGCAAGGGTACCCCCCGGAGAAAGGTCAAGCGCGCCCCTCCCCGGTCGGCTGCCGACGACAAGAAGCTCCAGGCCTCCCTGAAGAAGCTCAACGTCCAGCCCATCACCCAGATTGAGGAGGTCAACATGTTCAAGAGCGACGGCAACGTTATCCACTTTGCTGCCCCCAAGGGTGAGTCTTGCTCCAACATACCATGCACATACACAGACATCTAATTGCGACAAACCCGAACTAACCCTCTGCCTTCCACCCAGTCCACGCTTCCGTCCCCTCCAACACCTTTGCCATCTACGGCAACGGCGAGGACAAGGAGCTCACTGAGCTCGTCCCCGGCATCCTGAACCAGCTGGGCCCCGACTCCCTGGCTTCCCTGCGCAAGCTGGCCGAGAGCTACCAGAGCCTCCAGAAGGCCGACGAGGAGGCCAAGAAGGACGGCGCCGCCCCGGAGGCTGAGGACGATGATGCGATCCCCGACCTGGTCGACCGCACGTTCGAGGACAAGGTTGAGTAAGCAAAGAATCTAGAAAGGGGAAAATATCACATACTACAATCTTTTTTTTTCTCGTCATTTTTTTTGTCGCATTTGGAGGGGAGTGCATTTAAAACAAAAATATACACACCACCAAACTGGGTCGAACTCTGCACATCTCAGTAGCTGTTTCTGTAAGACAAAAAAAGGAAGCAAAAAAAAGCATAAAAAATAAACATAACCACCGGAGCGTCAACAACAAAAAAAGGGGGGGCACATATTTTATTTGCTCGTTTCCTTTTCTTGAGACTGAAAGGCCGGCTGCCTGGACTTTTTTGGGATATGCTTGTTGTTCATTCTTCGCCTTCAATTTTATACTCGATACTAATGCCATTTTCTTTGGTTCTCACCGTCCGTCTTTTTTCATACATTGTTGCTTGTCTTCCTGGTTTATGCCGTCTCATAACGTGTCCAATCCCCAGTCCCCGTCGTTTTCATTTCTCGCCCAGCCCTGTAATGCGAGGCTCTTGACATCCTCCTTTACTCCCTCCCGTGCAGCAAGTAGAGAAGTCGCCTTGACGGCGTTGTATGTTGTGTCGTTAAACAGCTTCTGGAGCGCTTCCGCTACTGGCTCTTTCACGCCACTGCTACCTGAAAGCCTTGCGGCCACTTGTTGTGCCAGCCTCCACATTTGCCGTCGCGATACGGCACTGGCACCAGTAGGATCAAATGCTTTGCGCCCACGCAGGACGCCGTTCACCAGGCATTCATTTATGCCATTCAGAGTCCATGCTACTGAAAGGTTGCTGCTTGCATGCTTGGACGCAGCCATTGCGGGACTACGTTTGGAGAATGCAAATTCTAGGTCGGTCATTTGCACTGCAAAAGGCACAAACGCATACCCTCCTGGCCAAGTTTTGTCTGCCACCGGAGCCAGGCGGCCAATGCCGGGTTCTGCAGAGAAACACCTCCGGCAGCCCGTCTCCGAGTATTGCGATGCCGGCAGCACAATGGTGCGCAGACACAGTCCAGTGCTGGGCGCAACAAGCAGCGATGTCAGCCCACTCAATAATGTTGTGCACTGGCGCAGGGCTAGCTTGTCTGAACACGACTTGGATAATGTTGGTGGCGCATCAGCCCGGCCTGGCTTCCTCCGTACTGTGCCAAGCCGTGAAAAGAAGCCACGGCCAGACAGGAGTGATGTGCTGCCGGGTGTATCTCCCGTAGATGCTGTCGGAGTGTGCCATGGCGAAGCGTCATCTTGAGAAGCCATTGTCAGCTCCATGCTGGCATCGCCGCCTTTCTGATGTGAGCAGGGTGTCAAGGGCTTCTATGTTAATCTTTGTAGGGGCGGCCAATCTTACAAGGAGCTTCTGAGCAGTACATGTGCAAGGAGACATCCTCGCGCCATTCAAATGGCTGGCCATTCCAGGCGCTGTCTGTTCCATCCTTACTCTTTTGTGTCTCATCACTTTTCGCCCGAAGCTGCATAAAGGGAGACTCGTCACCTTGCAGCAGCACATCCCGGCACTCTTGGAGTAAGAATCGGTTGAAGGCGCGCAAGGCGAGCACCTCCGCATGCCAATCGTGGATGCCGACTCCTTTGGACTGTGGCAACTTCGACACGGGAAGACATTTCATGCCGGTTCTGGAGGTGATATATAAGTCAACAATAAGGGTTTAAGTCTGAGACACCACGTATGGACATATACTGCCAATATAAGAACTCACGCAAGAGCGAGGCACACGAGCTCGCCATCTTTCTCTACGCAGTGAAAAAAAATTCAAAATTTGTCAGATGGCGCTCTGCTCTTGAATGCATCGTCTCTCATATCGCAGGGAACATACTTTCAGCTACAATTCCACTCAGTGGTACCCATTCGCAGATACCGTTTGATCGCACTGCCGGCTTCCTGTTCGTAGGAAGCTTGTCGAATTCCTCGAGAACGACTCTCGCGATGTCGTCGGCTTCGACCATCTTTGCGAATGAATACGCTTCTAGGTAGGAGGGCAGGCAGAGTTAGTGCACCTGTTGTCGACTTTCTTTTGACCTCACGGCCTGTTTATTTGTCTTCTGGTGTCAGATGTTTGAAATATCAATAAAAAAGTAGTTTCTATTTCTTCTTCCTTTCAAGGTCTCAACTCGTTGCTGTGAGTGGTCAGCTTGGTAGCCTTGTAGCTGACTCCGTAATTACAGGGGGCTCGGGGGCTGTTAATATATTTAAGCATTAGATCCTGGGGTCTCGAATGGGACAGACAACTGAAACCAAGTGTTACATAATCACACGTGACTCAACCTTAGACCTGGGAGAGGCGCCCCATCTTTTGGCTCTCACAGCCAATCACAATTGCAAATATTTCCAAGTGGGGCAAGACACGCACAACAATTTTTGTCCAATTCCCAAAACTAGCCAATTTTCCATCACTAAACGAATTTTCGTCTCCCCGTCCAAACCTATCGAATCTACAGCAACCACAACGATCACCGACAACCTCGACAAATCGCCAAAATGAGAATCTACGACGATACGTTTTCGGGCCAGAAGATTTACCCCGGCAAGGTACGTGACTTCTTCTACGAACGAAGAAGCGTTGGCGACGTGGGAAAGGGCTGGTTGGAGGGCAAAAAGTGGCGTTGAGAAACGACGACTTGGAAAGACAAATCGACATGGACGACGACAATGACATCGAAAACGACCCGAGGCGACCCGTTTCCCCGTGAGCTTCCGTCCTGTCTTTTTCGGCCGACAAAGAAGGACTAATGCAGATCTGCTGCCGAATCTTTCGCAAAATAATCGATCGAGGGACGGATGGACCAAGGGGGGTTGGACACGACGCTTTCAGGGTCGAGCAAGAAGGTGGAAGACAGAGAGAGGGCCACAAGAAGAGGAGGACAAACTTCTGCACTGGAGGGCCAGCCGACAGCAAACGCACGTTGATATGACGATTGTACTGACTCGTTTTCTTTTCCCCTTTACACAGGGTAAGCTCTTCGTCCGCGGCGACAGCAAGGTCTTCCGTTTCCAGAACGGCAAGTCCGAGTCGCTGTTCCTGCAGCGCAAGAACCCCCGCCGCATCTCCTGGACTGTTCTGTTCCGTCGCCAGCACCGCAAGGGTATCTCTGAGGTAAGATCTAATTCTCGGTCTATGCGGCTCGATCTTGCGACACTGCACCGCGAACGGTACTGCCATCCATCGGATCCGACGACATGCTCGAACGGCACGATGGCATGGTAGAGTGGAGGGGTCGCAGGACAGCAGGACAACTGGAATTGTTGCAACGACGGCATTCTCGCCTTCGACACTACCAATCCCGAAGACGGTCGTGCCAGTCCCATTGCGGACGACCAAGAGGAACCTGATTACTAACAATCCTACAGGAGGTTGCCAAGAAGCGCTCCCGCCGGACAGTCAAGTCTCAGCGTGCCATCGTCGGTGCCTCTCTCGATGTCATCAAGGAGCGCCGCTCCATGCGCCCTGAGGCCCGTGCTGCCCAGCGCGCCGCCAACCTGACCGAGATCAAGTCCAAGAAGGCCGAGGCCGAGAAGATTAAGAAGGCCGAGAAGGCCAAGAAGGCCTCCGCTGCCGCCAAGGGCCAGACCCAGCGCAGCATCCAGAGCAAGCAGGGCAGCAAGGGTGCGCAGGTGCGGGTGGCCGCTAACACCCGTTAAAGGGCTGTTGGTTGGCAGCAGGGGAGGATGGCAGTAGCATTTGCGGCCTGAGCAAGGCCGAGAGGGTACTCCGAGCGAAATAAAAACACATTGCTTTGGATTGACGTCTCTGTACGGACAACTGGGTTTTAAAAATTGCGAAGGAGAGGGTATGCGGCGTCTACTCGGTGGCCAATGCCTTTTTAAATACTTTTTTTATCTAAAGAACAAAAACAACCATGAAAATTTGAAATCCCATCAGCGGGGCGCGGTGACCAGTAGCTAGCAGATACCATCGACGGGCCTTTGTTGAAAGTTTACGACAACTGCTACTATCAGGCATACTTTGTCTGGGACTGCATATCGACTGTTAGGTTGGCCTCGCAGCCTGATAGGTCTGCGCTTTAATTACACCTTAAATGCATGCAGGATGGTCGCCATGTAACCGCATTTGGTCCCCGTCCATCTACACATACTTGGCATACTTGTTGGGTGAACAAAGTAGCTCAAAATAATTAGCTACAAAGCCCAGTTCCTGACATCGTCTCTTTCGACTTGATCTCAAAGTGGCTGGTTGTGAAGTCCGATTTCTGAAGTCCAATGTTGTCACCTGATGTCTTCCTAAGAGAACGTCCCATTTTCCATTCAAACTAAGCATGTCTATTCTATGTACCTCTTTTTGAGTCTCCCATCCACCAGCCAGATGGGCGTGTGACATGACAGCAACACAAGAACATCACGGGCTCCCTTTTGCGGCCAGTACCAACACATCTCGCGCATCACCTGACTTGCAATGTGCATCGCGATTCAACAGACACCAGAAAGGGCGAATCAGACGACGCCACCACCAAAAAGGTATCCTGGAAGGAGGGTAGACTAGTTGTGGGTCACTTTCAATGACGTAGCGAAACAACAAACAGGGTGGGAAGGTGCTGGGGAACTGCCTGGGGGTGCCGCAAAAAGGGCAAAAAAAAGGGCTGGTAGAGGACACGAAAACGACGCCAAGACTGCTTGCTCATTTAGCAGGGGGACAGAATTTTAGTGACACGCGCGACCCACGCGCAAGCAGTCAACCTCTTTTATTTTTTGAGTTTTAAGGGCAAGTGCGATGCAGGCCGTTTTTTTCGACTCCTTTCCGGCCAAAACCGCTCTTTCCTGCATACATGATGCAGTTTGTACTCTGAACTGCCAGTGGCCCTTTCCCCTTTCGTGCATTTCACGATAAATCCCTGACCGCATCCTTTGCCCTTTCCCCCACATCGCTTTGTTGATTTTTTTTGTGTGCATTTTTTTCTCTTCGCCTTTTGCGCAAGCCCTCGGAGCGTCATCATCCAGTATACACAGCACCGCCTAAAGCCCGGCATCCTCCTCATCCTAAGCTTCGTGAGCTACTCGACCACTTACAATCTCCGGTCTTACATCGCTCTACGGCAACCTCGTCCCCATTACTATTCTCATTGCCCTCGTCCTCTCTCTCAGTCTATTCAGTATAGGCAAGCTCTGCCTCAAGCTCTACGACGTACCTCAAGCTGTTTCTAATAGCTTCTCTCCGCACTAACAAAAAGCACCTCTTTGCCACCAACATCATCCCCCTGACGCGATGGTCTACCTCCGACAGGAGTCCCTGGCGGGGCTCAAGCTTTACAAATACTCTGGTGTTGACCACAGCTTGACGTCCAAGTACATCCTGAAGCCCTTCTACAACAACGTCGTGCTGCCATGCTTCCCCATTGGCATGGCGCCGAACCTCATCACGCTCTCCGGCTTTATGTTCGTCGTCGCAAACCTCCTCACGCTGCTGTGGTACAATCCCACGCTCGACCAGGACTGCCCGCCGTGGGTCTACTACAGCTGGGCTGTCGGCCTCTTCCTGTACCAGACCTTTGATGCCGTTGACGGCGCGCAGGCGTAAGTGAATCACCGCGAGCGAATCCAGTACTAATGCCCTCTCGGCTAACACACACTTTAGTCGGCGCACGCGCCAGAGCAGCCCTCTCGGCGAGCTCTTCGACCACGGTGTCGACGCCCTCAACACCTCTCTTGAGGTCCTCATCTTTGCCGCTTCTCAGAACATGGGTCAGGGCTGGAAGACGGTCGCTACGCTCTTCGCTTGTACGTATCTAGTCCCTTCATCTCACCGGCGCTCGCCATTTGCCTATATCGCAATGTTTGCTAACTTTCCTCGCCAGCCCTCATGACCTTCTACGTTCAGACGTGGGAAGAGTACCACACGCACACGCTTACACTCGGTATTGTTAACGGCCCTGTTGAGGGTGTCCTCATCCTCGTCCTGGTCTACACCCTGACTGGTTATTTTGGCGGCGCCTCGTTTTGGCAACAGCCTATGCTGGCTACGCTTGGCGTGCCGTCCAGCATTATCAACCTCATTCCGTCGGCGCTGCGGGACCTGTCCTTCACCGGCTGGTACATGGTGCAGGGTACCATTGTGATGGCATACAATACCGCTGAATCGGCCCGCACCGTGCTGCGTGTGTGGAGCAAGGAGAAGAAGGAGGCCAGAGAGCACGGAACGACCCTCAACACCGACAAGGACGACAACCGCGAGAACCACCCCTTCCTTGGTCTCGTCCCGTTTGCCCTCACCTGGGTCCTCGTTGTGGTCTACCTTGTGCTGCAGCCCGAGATTCTGCATGCCCACCTCGTCCCCTTTGTCTTCTTTGTCGGCCTTGTCAACGCCTACTCCGTCGGCCAGATGATCACGGCGCACGTGTCACACCTGCCCTTCCCTTACTACAACGTCATGGTCCTGCCTCTCGCCTATGGCGTCGTCGACTCCCTGGGCCCGCTTCTGCAGAGCCTCGAGCCAACTGTTGCGTCCCTGCTTTTTGGCAGCAGCGGAGCTCCCTCGTACTTCAGACTAGGCTGGCCCAGCGCCCTTGGCGACGGCGTCTACCAGGTCGCATACATGTTCTGCATGCTCGGTATGGCCGTGGGCGTGTACGGCTCCTTTGTCGTCGATGTCATCGTCACCATCTGCGATTATCTGGACATCTGGTGTTTGACCATCAAGCACCCCTACGCCGAAGGCGAGTCTTCCGGCAAACCCGCCGCCGCCAACAGCGCCACGGACGGCCGTTCGTCTGGTAGCAACAGCCACGCTGCATCCACCTCCGTGTCTCCGGACGCGACAACGGTGCAGAAGAGAAAGTAGGAGTGGCGCTTCATCATGGGTTTCCTATTCGTGTTCGGGTTATAGTTCGGGTATATTTTGGATAACCACCCTGCTTCTTTCTTTTCTGTATCATCAACTATACGTCTGTAATGTCTTTGTTATTTGTTTATTCTTCATCTTTATTTATTATTGGGTTATCAACGGCCGTTCCATAGCACGGGTGTCTACTTGGAGGCATGGCACTTTTTAGACGAGTTTAATATTGCTCAATGCAATCGATATTTTTCTACCAATCTCACTACATCTTAAAAAAAAATCAAGAACAAAAAACTTGAAACTGCGTTAGCCGCAGAGCTGTGAAACTTACTCTTGACCTATACCATCCGCCAACCTGTCGCAGAAATACAGCGCATAAAATAGACGAAGCATAATCCAAAATCCAAAATAATATGCCATTCCCAATATATGAAGTTCCCCCTAAAATACCCAAAACTCCGTTTTCTCGTTACAGTCTTTGTCTATGCGTGCGCGCATGAGTGCAGTCTAGTCTCCCTTCCACCTTGTCAAAGGAGGGAGTCGCTACCACTTCCAACGCTCTGTTCGATGGCGTTCAGAATAGCACGCTCTTCGAAAACGGGGCCCTGTCCATCACACTTGGCCTGTGTTTTCAGACGATTGCTAATGTCTGCCACGTCAATCAGGCCGCGCTTGAAGGATTCGTGGCCGATAATCAGATCCCACGTTGCCCCAGCGCCTAAAAGACGCTCACCCGCATCAGACGTGGCAATGCGGTGGCTCGGCGTCTTGATATCGTGGTTGGACAGAAGGTCGGTGTAGAAGTCGGTGGGGTTGTATGTCATCGGGCCAGTCGTCATGATCGGGCCTCCAGCGCCATCGCTACCGGGTGAAGCACCGGCGGCGGCGGCCTGCAATGAAGATGTTGCGCGCAGGATCTCGTTCTCCGTGCTGACCTTCTGCAGGTCTCGCTTCAGCTTCTCATTCTCGGTCGCGGTCTTATTCTGTGAGGCTTCGAGGTTCGCGAGCTTAGCCTCGAGGTCCTTAACGTGGCGTTCTTTCCGTTCACGGAATGCGCGTTGTCTAGCAACAATCAAAGTTAATATCAACATATACGTCAGGAGGCAGTCGAGGAAATGAAAGGATGTGGCACGTACGCTGCTCGGTTCTGAGCCTTTCGCCGCGACTGTGCCGGTGTCATCTCATCGTCGTCCGAGTTCGAACCGCCCCGCCGGCTTTGGTCCTGTTGCTGAAGGTCGTCCATCATGCCCGGGTCAGGCTTGGTCGCGGGCAGGATGTCCTGGTCAATGACCATGGCCGAGGTGGGTGCTATCGGGGCGGCAGCGGGCATAGACGTCACCGGTGCATGCTGCTGTGGCTGAGGAGGCTGCTGCTGGCCAGCATGGACGCCACCAAGCGGCAGCTGCTGCCCCGGCGGGGTTGGTGGGCCGGGGAAGATATTCTGCTGTTGTTGAGGTGCAAACTGGACGCCATAGTTGTCAAAGGCAGGGAACTGATCGTTGGCAAAGTCGTGGAAGCCCTCCTGTACCAACAACACAAGACGAGTCAGTTTACGGCGGTACTATCAAGATACTAGGGACGTTCATGGTAGGGCACAGCGGATGAATAAAAGATTTGTCATGGCATGACAAGACAAAGCCAAGACCTCATCCAGACAAACGGAGTAGGGTGATTTGGAGGGCAAGGAAAGTTGTATAACAACGTCCGGCTGCACTCCCCCACAAGCTGGTGCTCTGCAACATTGCCTTGGCCACGGCCCACCCATCACGGGCGATGCAGCGCGGACAATAGGACAATGAAAACGGTGTGAGCTGATTGCAAAGTGCTTTGAAAGCGCTTGCAAAGCAACCCAGATCACAGCGAGTGGGGTACGCAGGGCTGGGAGGGTATGCGAGGTCCGCAGTATTAAAAGCGAAAGCCCTTCCTCCTCGCTCGCAATCGACCACAACCACAACGCACTCCTGTTCTCAAACGAGGGGGCATCGGCGTAAAAACAAGAAGCAAAAAGACTCACCGGCGGCGATGTTGTCGTGTAGTCGTCGGAGGTGGCGGAATTGGAGTGCGTCGGGGTGAGCGAGGGAATACCGATGAACTGCTGGTGGAAGGGCTGGGTGCCCGCAAACAATTGGTGCGTGTAGTCCATGACGGCGGCGGCGGCGGAGGGGCAAGGGCGCAGAGAAGCAGATGTGTAGGAGGAAGGTTGAGGCAGAGCCGTGATGTTTGTCGCAAACACGTTGGAAAGCGCAAGATTGGTACCAGAATCGACAGTAAAGGCAAGCGCGAGGGCGGCAGTGAGGATCGAAGTGAGGAGAAGAAGGAAAGTGCGGGATTGCAAGACCTGGAAGGAGCACTGGAGAATTAAAAGGAATCAGGCTGCTCCGTAATACGAACAGGCTGGTTTTGCAGGCCTGGTCGGGCCTGGTAACGCAGACAAAGAAGGGCACGACAACTGGGGAAGGCACCGGGCAAGTGGGTGCCCGAGGACTTTCTGGACTAGTACTACTCCGTACTTTAGAAGGAGCAAAGGAGTGCAAAGAGGGTGCAGCCAGATTCAAACCAGACCTGGCCATTATGCCTTTGCTGGCTTGGTCTGGCCCGACCACGCAACCGGGGATACAGCTGAGCCGAACAGCAAGTCCATAGCAACTTGGCTCAGACACATGTCGAAAACCGAACAGCCGTCTTGACAGAGAAAAAAAGTACAAAGGCTTCATACGGCCAGACGGCGACCATGCCAGGTGTGGCTGGCTTGGCTGGAAATACAGACTCTCGATCGCTCTTTCCCCTCCTCGAATGTATTTCCGGAGTTTATGCTTGCCATTGCTAATCTGATTCGATCACGAGGCGCTTGGTGCTCAACCAAGCCCTGGGGGAAGGAGACTGCGAGAGCGCCAGAAAAGGGAAGAGCGACTCTTTGCCTTTCCATCTCTAGGCAGGTTGCTTTGTGTTCCCCTTTCCGTGCTCCGCGCGGCGTGGGCGCACGTGTGTTCTTTCCTCGCCAATGCCGTTCGTTCTCGAGGGCTCTTTCCCCGAATCCCCAGCCAACCCAAACCACCTTCCCCCTTCTTCGCCGTTTCGCCCCTAGGGATGTGACATCCAGGTCCTGAAGTCCAAACGGCGATTTAAAATCCCCAAGCCCCTCTTCCTCCGCACCCATTGCACTCAAACTGGAGGCTAGCCCAGAAGGGCTAGCGGCCCAACCGCCGGTACGCTAAAATAAGCAACTGTCTGTACACAGTAGCATCTCACATCGCGAGGAATAAAGACGTTCGAGAACTCGAGAGAAGGAACGATGGAAGGTGAAGGAGACAGGGCCGATAAGGGGAGTTCGCAGCCCAGTGATCCAGCATCTACCCAATACAAAAGGACTGTGCATTTATCATTACCGATGACAGCCCACTTGACTCTGTTGTTTTCTTGGCCAACGTCGCCGTCTTCTCCACGGGACAGCAAGTCTTTGCATACACCAAGCCAGCTTCTTGCTCAACTCGGTTCTCTGCAAGCCACAGGGAAGTCCCGCTTTGTTCGCCCGATAGGCGGTATGCTAGGACATGACGAGGAGCACATATTTTCGCGAGTACGGAGCACAAGCACAGCGGATGATGCATCTCATGTCGTGTAGGCCACCTGCCAGACCGCAATGCTAGTCTGCGGCTGTTTCTGCTGTCTCTCAGAGGTTTTTATGTTGTATCTCTTCGTACAAGCAGGCCGCCAGTTGCGGCATACGAGGCGCATTGTCTCTCTGACGGGGGCGCACTGTCAGCGACAAGCGGCTAAGGAACTCCTACATAAGACCCACAGACAACTGGGTGATCATGGTGGCTAGGAAAATGCCATCTCAACTGTGTGGAAAACGTGACCATGGCCGATCTCAACGGTCCATGATGTGTCCCATCATTCCCTGTTGCAGTGAAGCGAGCAGGGTGCGGGGAGCGAAAAGTGTGCAAGCCTCGTACACGGGGTGGCATAAAAGGTAACCTGGATGGTGGCCAGGACGGTGGCATGGTTGGTGGCATGCAATGAATGCACGGTTTGGCAATTGTGCATGCACGCCCCGTGTCGCCTGCTGTGGCAAATCCCCCGTCTCTGTGTCCTGCAAGAACCGTGCAGACAATCTCTGTGTCCTACAAGAACCGTGCAGACAACAGAACTGGGCACTCTTTGCTCTACCATTGAGTGGCTCGAGTGGGTGATAGCGCCCCTATCTGCACTTCTCGTATGCTACTCCGCGTTAAAAGGCCCGGGTAAAACACAAAAACATACCGCAATTGTGTGAGCCTGGCAGACTGCTGGCCATCGTCGGCGAGGTGGTTCATGGCTCCCGCCCTGCTGTACGTGTACGACCCCAATATCTTTGGTCTCTGGCCTCAAATGTCTGCTCTCTAGCCTGCCCGATCAGTCAGAGAAGCGCGACGAGGAGACGCGGCTGTGGTGGCACGGCCAAAGTCGAAACAAGCAGGTTCACACGAATCGGTGGCATCCCGGAGAAGGGGCGGCCTACGACATATTTTCTGTAGCTGTATTGCAAAGGCACGATAGTAAAACGCCCTGCATCGTGTCTCTTTTTGTCCCGTGCTTTTAAAAGATTGCAGCCCCGCGGGCATGGAAAACTCCATGGCAGTGCTCTAACAGCTCATCTATTCCCACGGGGGCTTTCACTTCATCCGAGCACTGCTGAGTGTGGTCCAGTAATTTGTCATCTCGTTATTCCTTCTATATGTAAGATACAGCCCGGACTACCACAGCACGTTTCACATTGCCGCGCAGGCTGTTTGTGTACCTGCCTACATTTCACTTGCAGTGCCGTGTCATTTATATTCACCTGGGTACCCGGCGGCTCTGAGTTGAAATGGCAAGGTTTATTCTCCCTGAGTGCTTGAATGAGGATCTTACATCTTGCCTCGACAAGCACCTGTAATATGAACATGCCGCTAATCATTGTGCGTCAACAGTATGCTGGTAATCTGTAAATAACACCGTAAAGCGGTCCAATCACCCACATAAATTATGTGCCTGTATCTTCGGTCTTTCTATCTTCGTGTGAGAAGAGAGCTATGCGACTCGGTGCTTTTCTACCCTTTTTATTCGATGCCCAGCGGTTTTGATCCTGCCTTCTCATACGTTGATCAACTCCACCGCCTTGCGCTTACTTCCCGTCTGTTTTGATGTGCTATTTAGACATCGTTTGTTCTTTTACTTGCTATGTTTCTATTTCTTTGACACACTGGGCTTATCCATAAGTGTACGCATACGGCTTCGTTGTATTATACTGTTTTATGTTTGATTTCCGTGCATATGGCGCGTTTGCTCTCTACATTTTTGGTGTTGTTTTCCGTTTTCTTGCACGTTTTAAAATGAGTATATATGCGTACGAAGACGTGATATTTGTGCAGGTATATTATTTTTCTTCCATTTCTACTATTCCCTGGTACGGTTCTTTTTTTTTTGGTAGTTTATAACCCATTTAAGAAAAGAAGACAAAGAAGAAAAAAAGTATACATCCCAAGAGTTTAAGTGTAAACATTCTACCACCGCTTACAACCCCAACCGGATTAAAACACGGATTTTAAAAATAAAGCGCGTTAGATGTGCTGAAAGAAGCGTCTCCTGCCCATGTGTGGATCACAACATAAAAGGGAGACATAATGAAGTGTCAGACGATAGTACACTATACGTCAAGTGCGCACGCCTTCGAAAATGCAGGTCGCAGCTTGGGTATATAACTAACCACCGATTGTTATGCTTGCTATTATTCACGTTCTGCGATACATATAAAGACACAGGCTTTCAATGTAGCACTCATCGTGGAGATGGCAGGTGCCGGGTACTGGCGAGAGGTGGCATTATCTCACGAGACTGTCAAGGAAGGCCAAGCAAACAATTTACCTGATATCATATTCAGCTCTGCCGAGGTTTGACGGCGGCTTTTCATGAGGTTTCACTGACTGGCTAGATGCATTGGGCCACAAAAGAAGGAGTAAAACAACAACCCCGTAGCTAAATACAGCAGCAACACGTGCCTCTACAAACATGTCACTGGCGAAATATCCATGTCAAGGTATTGCATATACCGAGCCATCGTGCTGGAACTTTATTTCTATTTTCGAATACTCTTACCGACACCAGCCACCACGACACGCGACAGATGGGTCACTCGGAAGGGCGCACACATTTTTTTCTACTGTTGTATTCTTGTATTCTTGTGGGTATGGACAAGAGAAAAAAATTCCTCTTGGTTGACGAAACATGCATGGCTAGAACGACGTACGCGGCAGGGCTGTGAAGGGGACTAAGAGCGTACGGGGCCAGAGACCGCGTGTCGTTGTCTGCAGGTCAAGTGGTGTAAAGGGGAAACCCGCAGACGCATTAATCGGCGATTTCAATGAACCACGATGACCGACTTCTGCTTTTTCTTTTTCATATTTTTCGAATCCTCCCCCAAAAGGCGCTTCATATGAGTGTCAGCCAATATGTATTTTTTTTAGAGCTATATATACAAAAACAACAATGCATTGGCATAATTTTTTATCGGCGCATAATTCTGTCAATGGCGTACATAAATACTTCAGCAATTTTGGTCACTCGGGCACACCAATAGCACCGAGCTGCATATGGGGCCCCGGAGGACAGCGGCCGGCGCCGGGTTTTTGCCTTTTCGCTCGGTACTGCTTTCCATTTCACCACAACGCTATCCTGTTTTTAACCGTATTGGATGTGTCTTGCAGAAAGTTAATAATAGACATCGATGGCGAGACCGCGGCTGCTTCCGCAGTGCGGCCAGGTCTCATCGGCATCTGGTCACAGGTCGATATTTTTGATGGCCGACCTGTGATATGCATCTGCTGTCTATATATGTTGTATTCTTGTCTCGGTTCAGCGACATCTGGGCTTTCCGCGCATGCTTCTCGATCGCGGTTCATGTTCTCCGCGGCGGGCTTGGTATGCAGCTGGTAGGCTAGCCATGCCAGTGCCCGCAGCCCAGGCGGCATTGCCCCGGACCTGGCATGTTGCTGGCACCTGCATCACCCCAAACAAACACTGCGCACTCCGTACTTCCAGGCTGTGTTTTGCTATGGGAAACAGAAATATGCACGACCCGGACACAAAGGTGCGATTGTATAAACAAAGACCTCGGGAAACACTTCCATGGTGGGGATATATACGGAACATTTGGTATGCGGACCATTGAATATTCTCTCATGGAAGTGTCAGATAGCCGTCATTTTCTTTGGTATTTACGGAGTAGAGCGTCTAGAAGTTCATCGACAGATGTGCCCCGGAAGAATGCCGGAGATGACAGGTCCATGGGTCCCTCGACAGAAAATTGAAAGCGTTCTCGGCCGCAATGATGTCCCGTTTTCTTGTTGAGCGACATTTTCTTCAAGGCAACGTCTATTCTCCGACTCGGGATTCGATCCTTGCCTCGCACTTGCTGGGCACAGTGCCTTACCAAAGCCATGCATGGAGGAAAACTCCGTGCTGACTGGCCTTTTTATGCAGGCACGCGTCTTACATGCGATAGGCGATCGCTGATTCGCCAATGCAAGTGCCATTTTGGTCGAAAGAGGCACTTTGTGCACGCGCTTTCGAACTAAGGGATGGCTGCCCTGGCCAGACTGGGGACTCTCCCACACCCATTGTGCATTTTGAACCTCCGCCTAGGACGTATTACTCAGTATCTTGCATTGAAAATAGAGCACCCGCACGCTATGGTTGCCCACGAGGACTGACAGGACGGCGCCGGAGCCAAGCTCGCAGTAGCACCAGTCCAGAGCGTGTTCATGCAGGGAGCGATAGCATCTTCGAAGTAGCTCGAGGAAATCGAACCACCTAGTCGAAAAAGTGTGTCGGGCTCGAGACTCTTTTTGATGTTTTCGATTGTCCAGACAGATTTGTGCATATATATGTTTGTGCATATGTACAAGGTGGCTGGGAGGCTAGGAGTATGACAAATATATTGAAGGTATGGCAGCTTGACCTATACGGCACACAGCAATGTCGAACGAGATCGCACCTGGGCGTCTCACAGGGACCACACCAGTCTACTGTGTATACAAGATGACGCCAATTCCGCTCCAGAGAGCTTTGCACTCGTTGCTGTGGCCGTTGCATCCGCAAGCGAGGCAAGGCAGCCCTCAATATCGCGATGTGCACTGTGTCTCGGCCGTCGGAGGCATTCGAGCCCTGCCCCCATTTCGCGGCGGTGCGATCGGCGGGTTGCAAGTTGTGGTGCAAAGCCGCTATGGCGTCAGAGTTGGCCAGGGCCGCCAAAACGGCGGAGCGGGATGTGAGAATTCTGTTCTCACACCGAACCCGAAAACCCACACATAATGTACTCCGTAGAACACACATACTGAGTAGCAATTGTGGCCTAGAGGAGCCAGAGGAGTCGGGCAAGCCAGACGAGCCCACAGCCAACAGCGAGGTTTTTCTTCTTTTCTTCAATCGTGTCAATGCTTAGCCTTCCATTTGTTCGTCTTGACGCGTCTCTGTAAGATGGTGGGCTTATTCTTACCTAATGAACAAATGTGCCCCGTTGCTATGCGTCCGTCGCGCCTTCCTGCCTCCCTTTTTCGAGCCTTCCACTTGCAGTGGCAGTCTCATGCGAGCCAAACGCAGCCAGAAGGCGCGACCAAGAGCCCTAGTTCTAGCTTAGCCAGGTGCCCCATAGCGCGCCTCTGCCTTAGCGTAGGGCCCCGCGTCACCCTTTTCTCTGTTTTTCGTGTTTTCCCTCCCTCTCTGCCACGAACAAACTCCCTCGTCTTGACCTTTTTGCTCACCTCCCTGTTACTGCTTGCCCTTGCTTCACCCCGCGCACGACACGACAGTTTACCTTATCGTTCGAGGATGCTGCTTCAAGGTCTCCTGTACTCGAGAATAGCAGCAGTGCTCAATGGCGGTTGCAGTGCCCCAGACCTTGAGCCTCGATCCAAGAAAAAAAAAGAAAATAAGCGTGAGAAAGGGGCAAGCAAGACAGCTAAGCCTGCGAATACGACATCCGGCAACGAAGCTCCTGCGCCGCCTCGGCCGCCTACCTACCCAGCACTACACAGTAGTAATTGACAGCAGCAGTATTACTCCGTACTCTGTATTAGCGGACGTCAAAAGATACTAGCTTGGCCGAACAGCAGCCAGGACATTCACCATCGGTGGAGCTCTCTGGCTGCCCAACTGTTGCTAACCGTGTCCAGATCAGGTACTCTAGAAGTCGGCGCCCGGCCGGCCTCGTCATATTTGCGAGTATCCCACCTCCTATCCACAGTGCTTGCTGCACAATTAGGGCACTGCGTCGACATTGACGGGCTGCCGGGCACTCGCTTGGGACACACCGAAAACACTTGCTTCGCTGTCTTCCCCCGCTCCCCATGGCGTGGACAAGGACGCGGAAAGCGCACAGACAATGCTCTATCTTTAGAGAAAGAAGCAGCCGCCGCCTCTTACGACGTCTCTTCCATGGCAAAGATGGCAGACATACTCGGCCGTTTTGGTTACGGTACGATCGATCACGCCTTGAAATCGCCACTGGGTGAAAAATATGTGAAGCTACACAAAGTAAACAAACAAGTTGCGCGCTCTGTTTACACATACGCTCTGTTAGCTCGGCTTACAAGCTGTTTTGCAGAACCTTTTTGTTGTTTACACTTGTGATTCTCGGATCGCCCGTCCAGCATTCCTGCCACCCGACTTACTTTTGCCACGGTTTTTTCTCGCAGAGGCTCCCCAGTGTGGTCTGGCCTTCCTTTCACTGCCCACTGTGTTCTTATTTTTTTTCTTTCCTTTTTCGTGCCATTTTTCTTCGTGTGCTTTCTTTTCCCAACTTCGCCATCGCCGCCCGGCCCACTCACACGATCCCAAGCTAGAGGAGAGAGACAGACACACACACACACACCCCTGCACTATGCACCCGCCCCCAACTTAGCTAACAATGGGCTTGAAAGATCAATGGATGACTGCAGAGCAGCGAGGAGCAGCCAAGCGGAGACTGCTGGATGTCTTGCTATTGTGCTGGTGACGCCGCACAATGTCGCCCGAAGCGCGAGGAATAGTGACATAACTGAGTGATGCTGCTTTCTAGAGAGGCAACGAGTCCCGCACAAGCAGGGTCTTCTCGAAGATGCCCTTTTACGAGGATCCTTACATGAAGGAAGCCGGAAGCATGCTACCTGTGAGATATTGATCTTACGACCACACAGTATGGCTCACCATTTTCAGTGAGGATAGAAGCTCTGACCAGGCCTGGGCTTCAAGGTCTTGCTTGCTTGCATGATCCACCGTCCCAGTGGGCCCGGCAAAGCTAAGATCGACCCGGACACCATAAGGATGGGATTGCTACCCTGGCGAGCCTGGCTCGCTGGACAAGGGCACCGGTCCTCCCTGAAGAGAAAGGGAAGTAGATGCAGCGAGAGGGGCTCAAGGGCTTCTTTTCCTCTTCGTTTTCTCTTCTTTTCTCCGGCTACAGAGGGGAGAGGGATACTTGACAGGGCCAAAAGGGAAGTTAGAGACCAAAAGAGCTTGGGAGGACAGTTGAAGGGTTAGGCCAAGCTATCCTTCTCCCTACACAGGACAGGCCCTCCCTTCTAGTGTTCGCCTCCCTCCTCCCTCTTTCTGCAACCCAGGAGACCGGTCGATTTCCGCCTCATATCCTTGCTCTTTGTATGCCGCCAGCATTCCTGTCCACTTCTGTTTACTTTGCTCTTGGGCTCCGCGCCCCGTATGTGCCAGTGCATGCAGGTGCGGGACCCCTTCACAGTCAGAAGGCAGTCCACCTCGTCCACCTCACAGGCCAGACATTGGGAACAGCATGCGTGTGGAGAGCGCTGGCAGGTAAGAGATTTTCTGTTTGTTTTCCGTGGATCCCCATTTGACTCGGCACTTAAGACGAACGCCCTCCCCAAAGGAGTTATTCGAGCCAAGGGGCATTGTCCAGGGATTCTCTTTCGTTTTTTTCTTCTGATTCTATCTTCTGCGTCTTTTCTTCCTTTGTTATCATCTGCCCTCGAGGAATCAATACCCATACTCGCGTCATTTCCAACGTTTTTCTCCTCCCACAACAAACACGTACTCCATCTACATCTTTTCGCCCCAGACTGGTCTCTGCAGCATCAAAACACAATATACACCTGCATATGTTACACGGACAGCATTAGACTCCGGCCTTGATTTCGACTCACTCTGCCCTGGTTGGCTGCTGCTCTAGTCATATCTAAGGAACGGCCTCAACTATCATTCGCTGAGAAGAACTGCGGAATTACGCACTTGCATATACACGCCCACAAAGAAATCAAATACACAACGTACAATGGCAGACTACAACCACAGACGAGCTGCCTCGGAGCTGGTCTCTTATAGACAAGCCGCCGACGGCACCGTTTACCGCCAGGAACGCCATCATGTTAGCCAGCGCCCAGACTCATCAGGAGCCCCCTTTGGCAACTCAACATCAAGGATGCACAACAAGGGCTACGTCGATGACAGCAGATATGCCAACACCAACATTCACTTCCGCTCGCAGTCTTATGAGAGCCCTTACAGCTGGGCCTCCTCCGTCAATGGCGAGATTCCGATATCCGAACCTCTCACAGGCCACAGTCGATACGGTAGCCTGGCCCCAGCAGAGGCCCGCACACGGCATATGCAAATAGCCCTACCGAACTCGCAAAGACGCGGAAGTGAGAGCAGCACAAGCTCAGCCGTCTCAAATTGCACAGCGACTGCAGACGGCCACTCTTCATGGTCAGCCGCTACAACACCCGAGGCCATGTCACCAACGTCACCAAACAACTCTCTCCTGCTACAGTCACCCCCGGAACGGACATCATTGAAGATCGGTCCAACCATCCATGCGCCGCCCCCATCGCCATCTAAGACGCCGAAGCAGGCACAGCACCAGGCCTTTATTTCCTGCAGACCGGCTCACGCCCGGGCCTTCTCGCACTCTGCACCGAAGCGCTTCCAGAACACTGCCATTGGATCGCCTGTCCCTGAGGAGGAGGAGCAAACAGACGCCCGCCGTAACAGCGGCAGGCTTCACCAAAAGCATGCATCCCATGAGGTGAACACCACCAAGGAAGCAGCTGCCCAGCCGTTTGTTGGTTTGACTGAGGAGGAGGCCAAGACCGTTTCAAACCTGCGCCAACGTCGCCAACAACGCCAGCTTAAGATGGCTGGCAAGGGTCAAAACAAGCAGCCTGTGAGACTTCGCCTCACCCCTCTCCCTCCCCTGCCGCTGGACCAGCAGAGCTCGCGGTTGTCCTACGCACCATCACCAAGGACTCTCAAGCCCAGCCGGTCTTCACCTCAACTTCGGGATGCTGCTGGGCCACCACCCACAGGTCCACTTCCTCCCCTTCCTGGTGCACCGGATCTCTCACAGCTGCCGCCGCCAACACCAAGGACGCCTGCCATGCCTCCCACGCCATCCTTCGCCAGCAACAACTTGTGCCCTCACCCTACTGGACCTCCTCCGCCCCCGCCATCGCGGCAATCGGTTGAATCACCAGACCTGCTGAGCCCAAGAAGAGTCAGTCCCTCGACGGAGCCCACGCCGGTCTGTGAAGAGCCTCAGGAGCAGGTAACCCCGTGGGAGGAAGAGCTGCGGCGGCACAAGAAGCTGCTGGAGCAGTTCCCGACCGAGCCAGAGGAACGCCATGACCACCCCAAGCTTTCTCGCTCGCACCGTTCTCTAGGAAACATTCGTGCTCGTTCACGATCTCTTTCGCGTGCTACCGGTGCTTCTTTTCACGACGACGCTGCTATTGCCGAGAGCCGACTATCCCACCAAGCTTCCTCCTTTAGCTTGAGGGGATCTAAGACAATGCGGCCACCAACGGCCAAGTCATCGAAGGACGCGGATAGCCGCTCGCGTGAACTGCAGCCCTCGCAGTCCTCACAGGCGCCGGCTAGCGCACCGCACATCTCAGTGTTCGAGGTCGACTCAGATGAAGAAGGCGACACTGTTCGCAAGTTTGTTCGCAACCTCTTCACCCGCCGTACCCGCAGCGGTGAGGTGCCGATGGCTACCCCGAGTGACACGGAGCACACTCGTCAGGTTTCATCTGGCTCCAAGCACTCTGTGTCACGGGCCAAAACCACTGAAGGCCACGGTCACAATGACCGTAAGAAGAACCACAGTTCCTCTTCCAACTTCTCTATCGCTACTACTGTGGGCGGCAGCACTGTTGTTTCCACAGCTACAACGCTTGACCCGTCAAGTGCGGAGACCTACCACGATAGCTGCGAGGTCGACTGCCATGCCGAAGGAGGTAACCCTGCATCTCCCCGCACGTCTACGGATCACTCTCGCCAACATCAAAAGGGGCCTCTGCTGAGCCGTATGTTTGTGCGCCGCAGCCACTGAGTACCTCGCTTGAGTACCTTGATCATCCATTATCACTACTACCATCATCATTATGCCACACTTTCCCTTTCTTCCTCAGTTTGTCATGTCTTTCCGAAGTTTCACGTTCTTTTACGTGCTCCATGTTTTCCATGTTTTTGACGATCGTCTATGCACATTCATTTACACACCCACCCCTGGTGTCTATTTTTTCTTTACTTGCAACGAAGCCAACCTTGGCACATACATTTCTCTTGTCTCGTTTTGAGATTTCGTGATTTTTAGGAAAGGGAGGGGCGTACTTTGATTTGTTTTCTTTTTCTAGCATTATTGGAAAGGGGGGCAGGTTTTTTCTCTTTATGAGTCTCGGCACAGGTTGTCGAGTTGTCTATCTTGCAACATTTCAACCAGCTTTCATCCAATCTTACGAACATTCGTGTTTATTGTTTGTTCACGCTTGCTTTGCACTCTCGTCCATTGGTGATGTGATAACCTCGGTACGCCCATAGGATAAGGCGTGAAGCGGTACATGATGGCTCAAATATTGAGGATGGAAGGACGAGTCGGACTGAAATCGTGTGCTCGCTGGGCACCTCCAGCATCTCTACCGACCCTCACGCTATTTCTTGAGAGATAGACACGCTGCTCTATCTCACCCCGCAGCCGCCCTAGATAATGCAGCTCGTGTTTAACAATCAGCCCAAGCTCCTACTATCGACCACGTTGGCAATAAAACACGATTTGCTCACGCTGAATATGGCCGCACACCACATTTCTCGTTGCTTGCTGGTTTTGCTTATTATTTTTTTGAGCACGCGAAAAAAAAAGAAGAAAAAAAGAGGCGGTGCGATGCAAGGGAAATCCCAAAAATGCAAGGGAGACGACTGCTTGCTTTGCCCAAGAAAGCACCAGACTACAGAATTTGGTCGTGGTGCACCTTTGTTTAGCGTCCCAATTGAGACATGATCACAAGACTGCGCATAAAAGTGGCACAATATCCTGCATATCTTCATGTGCGCTGTCTCACCAAAGGGATGTGCACATAATTTCCTCACATTTACTCTTGCTCATCGACGGCAGTGCATAATCTCCTATTCTATCGGAGATGGACCATGGGCATGGTTGGATCTTCATCCCATCCATCAGGAAATCGACAAAGAGCTCACAAGTCGACCAAGTCAAGTGGTTTGGTTGGTTGATAATTTTTTTTTGTATTTCCCCAGGTTAAATCAGTTTTGTTTCCCGGACTATACGCCCATCTTCCATAAAAGAGACCGAATAACCCGAGCCTGCCCCTTCTCCTCTCATATCTCAATCCATATGCCCATCTGCATCTGTTGTTTCCGTCTACCTGGCTGCTCTGCAACAGCTCGAGGAAGACGGGAGAGCGTGGGCGAGCGAGATGATCCGGGGGCCGAATTCGCCGAACAAGAAGGTAATCAACGACATAAATGCGAGAGCAGAACAACAAAGGAAATGGCGAACATGTTCTACATTTACGCGGTGGGGTTGGGGTTCATCTGTGCGGGGAGTCTTGTTAGCATATTTCATTCTTAATTGACATATCGAAACATCGACGACGGCTGCTGTTTGTCCAGCATTGCCCCGGATACTTGGAGCAATGGGCTCAGTTCGTACCTTGCGCTTGCCACCGGTCAGGGTGACGTTCACGAAACGGCGGGTGTAAGTCAACCGCTTCTTGGCACGGCCCTTGGCTGATAAATGGTTAGCATCGTCTACATCTTTGGCAATTTGGGAAGCAGACGCGGACAAATCGCCCTGCGTCTGCCGCGGGGTGTGGTGGAAACATACGAGTCTTCTTCTTCTCCTGCTTCTCAACTTTCTGTAATGATGCGTCAGTATTTTATCCCCGTATAATATATCTTGCGTCGTCTCGGTTTCCAGGCCAACTCGTCATCATCACAGCCAAAGACACGGAGAGAGCAGTAAAATAGACGGTGTCAGAGGTCGGCTTTATCGTTACGTGCGCAGGACGTCGCTTCTGCCGGGGTTCGTCGTTGCATCAGCTCGTGGTTCAGTGTCGAGCTGTGGGCGATGCAACTGCATCGTCAGAGATGGATGGATATTCGAAATCGACGACCATGCTGCACCGCTTTCTTTTCTGTTCTCTCCCGTCTCCGGCTGTGATTCGCTTTAAACTGGCTGGGAAATCGTCGTGCGAGTCGGTCGTTATTTGGACGGAAATATTCTTACGGGAGTCTGCGACCGGACTGTTGAGAAGAAAGACAATGTGTTAGTATATGCAATGAAAGGAAAAATTGACCCGACAGAGTCGTCGATTCGCCTGGCAAGACGAAATATCGAGATCGAGGAGAAGATTCATAAGTGAGGCATACCTTTGCCGGCACGAGCGAGCTGGAGAGGGAAACAAAAGTCAGCATTTCTGGTCAAAAGAATACGAAGAAAACGACTGCAGCCGTAGCCAGCGGCCAGTAGACAGGATGTAAATCAAGGTGAACATACGGAGCCGTGAACTTTGCCCATGTTTGCGGTTTGGGGATGTGAATAATTTGCCGAAACGTGGAGGGTGGTGTGGTTGTCGAAAGTTGTTGATCGGGACAAGGCGATTTGGTAGCGGTCGATGGAAATTTTTTTGTATGACTTTCAAAGAAAAGTTTAGATGCAATTGTGTGCGCGCTAGCCCTGGCGAGAGGGGGCGCATCACGTGAAACACTCAAGGTGGATTAAAAGGGCGATAGGAGATAAGAGAGTGCTGGAGATGACTAAGCAATTTTAGAAGCGCGCTAGACCAAGTACAGAGTACAGAACACGACCAGCCTGACGAGAGCTCGCAAAAGCTCCTGTGTTTTCCTTCTCCAGCGACATCTGTTGGCAGTGTTGGAGCTCGCAACGATGCCGAAGGAAAAGAACTACAACCCGGTGCAGGCCCAGCGGAAAGCTGACAAGGCCAAGGCTATCAAGAAAGGTTTGTAGAGCTTCTGTTCCTGCATTTTACTGGTTTGTGCCCACAGCTCGACTAACCGGCCTTTTCTACGATATTTAGGCAAGGCGGATGTCGCAGCAGCGCGCAATGAGCGGTTGAGCAAGAAGAACCCAGACCGGATCCGGAAGCAGATCGAGGACCTTAAGGCGATTCCAGCGGGCGGTGGAAAGCTCACGACACACGAAGAGCAGGTGCTGGAAGGTCTCGAGAAAGAGCTCAAGGCTGTGGTTAAAGCACGGGAAGCTTTGGGTGACAAAGCACCGACATTCGGCCGCGGCGACGGCTCATATCGCAGCCACGACAGAAATGACAGAAACGAAGGCAGTTTTGGTGGCAGGAAACGGCGGCGCGACGACGACGATAATTCTAGCGGTGACAGCGATGTGCCAGACGACGTACGGAGCATCCCGATGCCACGCGACACGCCACCGCCGATACCGAAGCGATACCTCGACGAATGGTACGCCAAAAGACGTGCAAAGCGGAACGCCAATGCCAATTCGGAGCCGCTGGGCGAGGGCCGCGACGTAGGCCGCGGCGAGGGTCGGAATGACTTGGGCAGGGGCGCATCTACGTCCTCGGTAGCACCACCCCCTGCCGCTCCATCCAAGCCTGTTGAGGTGAAGACGGTTTACGAAGCAAAGCCTGTTGTGAGGGATTTGCAGAAGGAGGCAGTGTCTGCTTTTATACCGACAGCTGTGCGCCGGAAGCTGGACAAGAGCCGTGGAATGGGTGGGCTGCTTGAGCCGGAAGAGGCGGATCGGCTTGAAAGGGAAGGTTACTTGAAGAGCTCTGTCCAAGCAGCGGGTGCAGACGACGAAAATGCCGACGAAAACAACGACCATGACGACGGCAGAGCTTCACGAGCGACAAATCAACCACAACAGCCAACCACGACTGGACCAAGAACGCTCCATGTCACAGTCGAGGACGCCGAGGACGAAGAAGGGTGAACACGTCGCAGTGTGGCAGAAAAGTACGGAAGGACGACCAAGCTGTGCAACGGCGCAGATGCGAGGCTTGCTGTTATGGAACCATTCTTGCGGTCGCTCACGGCAGATTGCACTGTCCACCGGCTTCGGCCCTATTGGTAAAGAACCATGTCTTACAGGCGTGCAGCGAGGCATGCAAGGAGAAACTTTTCGGCCTGCCATGCTGTGTTGCGCATACTCTGCCTACTGCGCTGACCACCGCTTTCAGAAAGCGCGTGGGCTGTTCCGCCCGCCATCTGGCAATTGCCGGGTGGTTGGTGCTGTTGAGCCCATTAGAAATACCGAATGGTACGTCGGGAGGATAACCTCCCGCGTGGTGGAACCGCGATTCCGTTGACAAGGTTTTCCAAAAAGGTAGCTTGAGCCGTGGCGGGATTGCAAATGCGGAACACAGAACACGGACCCCAACACAAACACACGGAACAATGGGCCTCGTGGGGGTTAGTTCCGACCTCTGGGGACCAAAGCAAGGCCGTCTGCTTGTGCCTAGCATAATTTGTGCGAAGAGTAGATCCTAGGACACTCATGCCGATGTTTTCTTTATGAACGGAAAGGTAGTGACGATGTGAATGTACGCATATTGGACAGACACAGTTCCAAGATATTCCTATTACGCTTCCTGCCTTTCTTTCGACAATGAAAAGCCCAATCATACATCGTCTTAATCCAACATATTGTACTATATATGGTCATTTCCTTCAGGGTTCTCTCAGAGGAATAAAAAAAATAAACACTCTTTTTAGCAACAAACTCCGTGACCGACTGCTTGTAATTTACATATATGTCGATCTCGCCATTCGGCACAACATATACTCCGTACAGAGCACGAACGCCATCCAAGCTAGAAAATAAAACAGGAAAAAAGGAAGCTCCAGCGTTAATGTGAGGGGGTCAAAGGGGTATGCTGCACAGTTCCCCTCTTGGCAGTGGACGTTGAGGGAGTTGTCCAAAAAACCGGTTGCCGGCAGGCAGTGGCGGCTGCCTTTGACATATTCCACACGACCTATGTACATGTACAGTATTTACGTATTTCGGACAGTAAAAAGACGGCGTTTCGAGGGAAGGGTAACTTTGGATTTGTACGAAGTAGGTGCTTTTCTCTTCTTCTCGTAACTGGTTAGGCGGCCCCCATAATTCAAGGCTGGATTCTGGCAGGCGCCGGAGAGGAGCTCCTGGAGAGTGACTGTACCAGGGCTCGGGGAAGCCAAGAATAAAAAAGACTAAAGGACTTGAGCAAAAAATTCAAACAAAAAAAATACGTAAGAAGATGACAGGAAGTCATTCGAGTAACGCCATCTGGCCATTTCACAGTGTTCACACGCGACAAAAAACCGAAGAAAAAGAAGAAGAAAAAGGAGAAGAAGAAGAAGAAAAGCCCTGGGCCCGAAGAGCGAAAAGACTGTCGAATTTGCCTGCTCGAAAACCAGAAAAAGAAGAAGGTACATTTTTTTTTCACCTTTTCGACTTTCTACTGTGTATTAAGTACGGAGTAATACGTCGTAGTATTAGTCTTTCCGCGCGGTCCACTAATCCACTCAAAACAGGAACGGTCACTCCATTCTCTCGACTGCCAAGACGCGGAGCACGGGGGCTTGGGGGCTGTTGTGGTTTTCTTTTTCGAGTGTCGTATTCGCGGAGTAGATCACAGGATGCTACATTACTCGGGAGAAACAAGCGAGGTCAAAATCAAGTGTCATGAGCGGAGCTCTGTATGAGGAAGGAACGCATAGGGAGACAGGTATTTCATCGTAGAAGTAGGGCAGACTGACAAGTCACTTGTACCAACCAGGAAGGCACAAAATTGAGCTAGCGGTCTGACGTTGTAAGTCTTGCAAAGGGCGTCTTAGGGGCAGCTTTCTTCTGGGGAAGGAACAATGCGGGCAATGGAGAGCCTTTCTTTGTTTGGTTCTCCTCTTTGCTTGTACCCTTCTCCGGTGACTGGCCCACGCGAGCCATGGTTCTTGTTCCGCGGGCCGGGCTTAAATTTATGTTTCCGCTGTTGGTCCTTGTTTTGTCATTATTTCTATTTCCAATTTTTCTTTCTATTTCTTTCTTTTGTCTCTATGCTGTCCTCACGTCCTATTTTCCCCCCTGTTTTACCCTCTTCACATTCTTCGATCTTATATTTCTTTTTAATTGTTCTCTTGTCTTTCCCGTCCCCTTCTTGGATATGTTTACTTTGGAACCATAGCATCTTGGATTTTTCTACTTGACGCCTCAGATTCCGCGCACACACGTTGCGTCGCACACTAAAGACGGACTTGCTTACGAACCGAGGCGAACGAACCGGCAAGGCGTGGGTCGGTATTGGCCATCGATGGATAGGAAGCAAAGCCGCGTTTTGGGAGGATCATGACAGTCGACCCGGAAAAGGCAGAGTCGGCCAACGACCGGACATTGGCTTCCCTCGGCTCGAGCAGAAGCGGCGCTAGCGCCGCCGCCGACCACCATAGCCTCATCCACGGCCACGACTATGCGAGCTCTGGCAAAGAAATCTGTTTCAGCGAGAGGGAAACACGGCCTGGTGAATGTCCACAGACACTGGCAGGTACGACGTGCCCCCAGTCAAATCCAGACATCGAACCGACGACAACGAGCACGAACTTTGTTGGGGGCCGCATCGACGGGCCACCTTGTGAATCGAAAGAGACTACCCCGACCCAGCCAGCAGAAACGTATCCAGAGGGAGGGCTACAGGCCTGGCTTGTCGTCCTCGGCGCCTGGCTGGCTCTATTCTCGTCGCTGGGCATCTTGAACAGTCTGGCGACGTTCCAGACTTATGTGTCCACGCATCAGCTGGCCGACCAGAGCCAGTCCACCATAGGCTGGATCTTTTCTCTCAATGCCTTCGTCTGTTTCTTCGCGGGTGTCTATATTGGCCCCGTGTTTGACAAGTATGGTCCCCGCTGGTTGGTATTGGTTGGCACAATATGCCTTGCCGCCGGCCTTGTGCTGTTGAGTTTCTGCACAAGTATGTTACCACCCCTCTTCTGCGTTAAGTCGTTGGAATCCGATATAGTGGCATCTTCTAACATGCTTACCTTTCTCCTAGAATTCTGGCACTTCATATTGGTGTTCGGATTGCTTGATGGCCTGGCGTCGGCACTTTTATTCACGCCCTCCGTCGCCGCCATAGGACATTTCTTCCGTCAGAGAAGAGGTTTCGCCACGGGCATCGCAACTACCGGTGGCAGCATTGGCGGCGTAGTCATCCCGGTAATGCTGCAGAGCCTCTTTGACCGAGTTGGCTGGGGCTGGGGCATCCGGGTTCTTGCCTTGGTCTCGTTGATTTTGTCTGGGGCGTCCAACTTCTTGCTGCGATCCCGCTTGCCGCCGGCGTTGGACGCCAGCACGCACCCCGACATTCGCATCTTCAGCAACATCCCGTTCGCGCTGACGACACTGGGTGTGTTTCTGCTCGAGTTTGCGCTCTTCATCCCGCTGACGTACATTTCCACCTATGCGTTATCGCGCGGCTTCTCGGCTTCGTTCGCATCGCAGCTTGTCACTATCCTCAACGCTGGGTCCGTCTTGGGTCGTATATTGCCAGGCTGGTATGCCGATAAGATTGGGCCTTTTAACGCCAACATGATTGCCGTCATTCTTGCCGCCGTGTCGTGCCTCGTTGTATGGCTGCCGACCTCGATGCTCGACTCGACTCTCGCCACCCCAAGCAACGGTGGTGACCACAACAGCACAGCCGCCGCTCCGATTGTCGTTTTCGCTCTGCTGTTTGGATTTACTAGCGGCAGCAACATCAGTCTTGCGCCTGTCTGTATTGGCCGCCTGTGTGCCACGACCAACTATGGCCGGTACTATGCCACGTGCTATACCGTTGTGGCGATTGCAACACTGTTGGGCATTCCCATTGCGGGCAAGATCCTGGCGAGCAATGACGGCCAGTACTGGGGCCTGATTGTCTTCACGGCCGTCTTGTATGTCGGCTCTCTGGTGGCCCTCTATGCAGCCAAGGTGTCGGTGGTCGGCTGGAGCGTTTGGTCGCGTCTGTAGTTCGTAGTTGGTGGACGAGCAGTGCATTGGATAGAAGAGCGAAAAAATCGATGGCACCCCATCGTCGATGACGGCGTATATAGACGCATTGTACATAATTTTAACCTATTTTTTGTATCGGATTGTACCCCTATTTCTACCTTTGAACGAAAGTGACGTTGAAAGCCAAGCCTTGCGGGCAGGAGCCCGTAGGGGTTCTCGGTCGCACCTGCAAGCCTGGTCTTATCAGCCAATCGGGGCCTCGCGATGGTTAAAACTGGCGGCTCGGCGGGGCTCTTTCTGCAATCAAGAAACGTGACATGGACGGAAGCTTGGGGGTATTTAAATTGTATGCGTAGAATATGAAGAGCTTAGTGTTAATTGTTCCGAAAAAACTGGCTGGTGAATTGATAAATTAATTTACAAAAATAGACGTGACAGAACTGGACAGGATTGCAGGTGGCCTGGCCTGCAATACGGAGAACGCACAGGCCGCGCCTGCCCACTTGCGCTTGGGTTCAGCTACACAGTAGAGACAAGCTGTCGCACCAGCGCTGTCAGAGCGCGCCCAATAGCAGCCACGAGCGGCAGGTGCGGGCGGGGACACAGATGATCTGGACAGGAAAGAACGAGCCACCACTGCCTTGCAACAAACACACACTTCTTGGAAAACCCTCAACACGCACTTCTTTGTTCTGGCAATTGGCAACGACAGGCTCGGTTGCTGCTTTTATTCTATCCCTCTGACCATCGCATCTCCTCGCTTCTTCACCTGTCGCTCTCGTCTCTCCATAGCGGCCTCCTTTGCGCTTCCGTTCTCTCGCTACTATTCGATCTGCCCACCCCTGGCACTGTCCTTTGTTTACTTCGCTGCTCCTTGACATTCTCCATCGATCCCCGGCCGTCGACCTGCCATCTTATCAGCTTCCCGACCCCCTCGACCGCTTGTCTCTCGGACTGTCCTCTTGTCGGATCCTTTCCTACTTCACCAAGCACACACCCGTGCTACGCGCAGGCGCATACCGCAAAAAATCATGGCAACAGCTGCTGTAGACCCTACAAGGCGGAAGCGGGTTCTCAGGGTCATCGTGTTCTCGCTGTTGTTGGACCTGGTTCGTGGCTTTTTCTGTCCTGGCTCTTCTCGCAGACCTTTGCTAACATTTCTATGCAGATATCCTTCACCTTCATCCTGCCTCTGTTCCCCAGCCTGCTCGAGTTCTACCGCAATGCCGAAACCGTCAACATCACCAGATCGCAATCGCCCACTTTGCTCGCCAGTGTCCTCAACTACCTCAACTCCTACAAGGCCTCGTTTGCCCGTCCAATCGACTCGAGATATGATATTGTCCTGCTGGGCGGCGCTCTTGGCAGCCTGTTCTCGTAAGACGACCCGCAGCTCATCCCGATGTAGACCCGGACCGTGTTCTTTTGCTGACACCCCCTTCCCCAGACTCCTGCAGGCTATTGCCTCCCCCGTTATCGGCCACATGTCCGATCGCTACGGCCGCCGTACTGCCCTCTTGGCTAGCATGACTGGCAACATCATCTCCGTCCTGCTGTGGGTCATGGCCGTCGACTTCCGCACTTTCTTGCTGTCTCGCATCGTGGGCGGCCTCTCCGAGGGCAACGTGCAGCTTGCCATGGCCATTGCCACCGACATCTCCGACGAATCAACCCGTGGCTCCACCATGGCTCTCATTGGCGTCTGCTTCTCTGTCGCCTTCACCTTTGGCCCGGCTCTCGGTGCCTGGCTGAGCACTATTGCCATGATCAAGACGAACCCTTTTGCCGCCGCTGCCGGGTTTTCGCTGTTCCTCATCGTCGCCGAGACGGTCTACCTCTACCTGTACCTGCCCGAGACACTGCCTGCAAGCACTGCCAAGGAGGCTGCGGCCAAGGGCGGTAAGGAGACTGAGGCCAGCAAGGCTGCCGCTGCCGCTGCGGTGGCCTCTGAGCCAGTGCACGTTCGCACCAACTCTCATTTCATGCTCAACGCTGTACACTTTGTCTTCCTCCTGTTTTTTTCCGGCATGGAGTTCTCGCTGCCGTTCATGACCTATGACCTCTTCGGCTACACGTCTGCCAAGAACGGAAGACTTCTTGGTTTTGTCGGTCTTGTTGCATCTATTCTGCAGGGTGGCGTGACCCGCCGTCTTCCGCCCCTAACTTCTGTGCGCATCGGTATTGTCGCGTGCCAGATTGCATTTATCATGCTTGGCAGCCTCAACACCGTGGGCAGCCTCTACCTAGCTGCGGCCTTCCTTGCGACCACATCGGCCACAGTTGTCACGGGTCTCAACGCCCTCAGCAGCTTCGAGGCTCATTCGGGCGAGCGCGGCGGCAAGCTCGGCATCCTACGCTCGTGGGGCCAGGTCGGTCGTGGCCTCGGCCCTATCTTGTTTACCAGTGTCTACTGGTGGGCGGGCCGGGAAGTTGCCTATGGCGCAGGCGCCATGGGCATGTCGGTTGTCCTTCTTCTGTCCGTCTTTGGTCTCAAGCCCCCATCGTGCGCCGACAAGCCAAAAGCTAAGGCGCAGTAAGTTTAGCGGATGGAGGAACAGAGTTCTCCATAGATGTGTTGAGCTGGGAGGCTCCGGTGGCTTGGGATAACTCGAAGAGGTGTTGGGATGCTACTTTGAACGGTGCAGAGAGGGCACATACATAATGCTGGGGTGCCAATGAAACTGGGGTGCCAGTTGCAGATATTTTATCACGCTCAAAGCTGATTCTCTTCACACATGTCGTTTTTATTTGTGTTTATCTTTGCTTAGGTTGTATGGTATACAGCATGCTAAAATTTTACAGCGGTCTTGGTCTTTTTGGATAGTTTCTGTGGCACTATTTATACTGTTTATATGTAATTTTGAAACACAAAAGAAGAACCCGGCAAATATCTGTGACGTGGTAAATCATTTACTGCGCTGCAGCCTTGCTGGCCTTGTTGCGCTGTATGTGCTCTTCGTGCAGCTCAATGACTCGCGGAACAATCAGCTTCTCAATCTCAACGTTGTTCTTTACCTCGGCTGCGGACAGGCGCACCCAGTCCACATCCTGCGGCGTCACAAAGACGACTTCCTGCTTTCGGGTTGCTAGGATGTTGCCAATAACCAAGTGGTGCTGGTACCGCTCAAGTGCGCCCTTGGCCTTGCCAATCAGCAGGTCTGGGTCGGTCTCGAGCTTAAAGGAGATCATCATGCTTTCAGGAGACCAGTTGTCGACCAGGCTCTTGAGGAACTTGGGAACCGGGTCAAGGTCAATAACGAGACTCTTGCTCCGAGGCACCTTGGGAGAGCTGGACTTTGTCAGACAAATAAGTGTGGAGAAGAAGATGAAAAGAATACCAAAAGGCACTACGCATGTGGGCGGAAACTTACGAGTCAAAGTTATCGAATGCTTCTTCGTCTTCGTCCAAGGCGAAGCTGCCTGGCGGCTTGCCTCCTGACTTGTCGGTATTGATATCGGTGCTTTGAATCTTGTGCTCTGCCATACGCTCGGGCTAGAATTGTGTTAGTCGTAGTGAAATCGCGTGACAGTGATCCGAACGAAGTTTTTGGGTTTTTTTTAAAGAAGAAAAAATGAAAGAAAGAAAGAAAGAGGTAAAAAGAACAAAAAGGACATACTGGCAGGAAGAAGTCCGAAACGGCGGCTGCCAGATATAGCAGGCCGTTCGGGCCCAGGTGGTGCATTATCCGGCTGATAGCCCGCAGCTCAAACAAGTAGTCGGTGATGGTCACGAATGGCAGTGCCAGCAGACGGTCCTTGGCAGCACGGTACCGGCGCCAAACACTCAGCATGGAGTCGGCGTCTTCATCGCGAGACCGGACACCGTGGCCATTCTCGTCCTCTGTCAAGAAGTCCAAGAAGCTGTTGGTGGCATGCGAGTAATGGCGGCTGTATGGCTGCAAGCTGTTTTTGAAGCGATGATAAATATGGTGGATAGTGAAATCAAAATAAGGAAGAAAAAAATCGTGCATCTCCCCCTGTACATACCTGAACTGTCGGTGCAGGAAAATCACTGCATAATCGGCCTTGTCGTCCAAAAAATACTCTGCACTTGTTGCACCACGTGTGCCGGCAGAGAAATTGTCAATGAAGCGGACAGTCTGCTTTTCCAGGGGTACCTAATTTGAATATTAGGAAAAAAGCACGACGGACTTCTTAAAAAAAAACCTTTAAAAAAAAACCCGAATAATGATACAATAAAAATAAGACCACTTACAGTTGTGCCTCCCGATGTCACAAGGACGATACGCCGGTTTGCCTTTGCATGCTTGTCAACAAAGGCCTCAACCAGGGCCATATGCTGCTCGAGATCCTTGGGCGGTGGATTGGTGCTAAAGTAGCGGTCCTCGTCCGACTGGGTAGGGGCGCCGGGGAAGGCGGCGGCAGTGGTGGACGCAGCCATGGTTGCTTCCGTTGCTTCACTTTGTGTATGATGGAGACGAGTAAAATTGTGACGACGCGGATTGGTGGCAACAGCCTTTGGCAAAAGCTGGCGAGAATAGAGCTTACAGGGAGAGTCACAACTCGCAATTGGCAGGAAGAGAACAAGGGAACAGGTGATACTCCAATAATAGCGATTGCGTTGTTTAGAACGGCCCGTCCGATCACGATACACGTTGTAGATGAGCAGCGACCGAGGGTTGTATCGGCTTGTCTGTCCCAATATGAGAGATGGCGTGGTGTCTGGCTGTGCCCAGGGGTCTGTCTGTTTCTCTCGTATTGGTGCGGTGTCTCCCGATCGAGTGGGTGAGTGTGGTCCGGCAAAGAGTCATAGTTAGAGAGGGAGGGACATAAAGGGACAGTGAGGACCCTCCATGCCGCATGCTGGTGGAAAGGGCCGAGGCTGTGACGTCGTTGGCGTGGAGCAGCACCACGTGACTGCGGCATGCAGCGGGTGAGGGCAGTGGGGAAGGAGCAGGAATGTGAGATGCCTACGGAGTAGTTCGAGCCCTAACGATGGCCCCGTCAGGGTTTTACTGTGACCCTCCAGTTCCGCTCCCCTGACTATGGCAATAGTGCTGTAATGAGCCCCATAGGAACAAAGTAACGCCCTGCAGGTGTGGCCTGGGAGCAGGAGCCAAGTACCTAAAAGGGGGTAGGTAGCAGGTCGCTGTAGCACCATGACAGGCCTAACCGCCTAGCTGTTCCTCGGCTGACTCTTTCGACTTTGACTTATTGACATCGGGAGCACCTTCCGTTACCAATTCCCTATGTTTATTCTGCATCGTTGCGGCGAATCCGATCTGCACGACAAAACGACACAAGCACGCATACACACACAACGCATCTTTCACATTATGTCGCGGAACGACAAGATACCGGCTCAACCACAACCAGCTACACGTACGCCGCCCTACTTAGCCCGGGCCCAGACCAGCCAAGTAGGGCTAACCTAACACAGCCTTACAACTTTCGGCGCCGGCTTTAACCGCAAAATTCGATGCATTCTGATCAGGAGATCGTGCAACGCGCATGTGCGCTGTCTTGTGCCCTCGGCGTGTCGTGCATGTGTCAGCGCCAGGGCTACATGGCACGATGGGGTGTTGTTTACTTTTACTACAAATAGGAGAGGCACAGACGAAAGTACCCTGGGGATCTAGTAAAGGACGACGAAGATCACGAAGCAGATGAACTTGCTTTCTTCATCTTGTCCTCTTCACCTTGTCTTCTTTCTCTCTCCCTCTCCATCCTCCGTCTGTTTTTACTTTCTTATTCTCTTAACGACGCGTCACACACCCAACGGGCAACATCAACAATGTACTACAGCCACGGCAACTACGAGGCGTTTTCCCGGCCGCTCAAGGCCGAGGGTGTCGACAGCAAAAAGGTGTACATCGTCGGCAGCGGCCTGGCCGGTCTGTCGGCGGCCGTATTCCTTGTGCGCGATGCCCAGATGCCCGGCGAGAACATCACCATCATCGAAGAGGGCAAGATCCCCGGCGGTGCACTCGACGGAATTGACGAGCCGGAGAAGGGCTTTGTTATTCGCGGCGGCCGCGAGATGGAAGAGCACTTTGAGTGCCTGTGGGACTTGTTTCGGTCGATCCCCTCGCTCGAGGAGCCCGGCGGCAGCGTGCTGGACGAGTTCTACCATCTCAACAAGCGCGACCCCAACTACTCGCTGCAGCGTGCCACCATCAACCAGGGCCAGGACGCCGGCACCAAAGGCCTCTTCACCCTGAGCGACACGGCCCAGAAGGAGATTATGCGCCTGTTTTTGTCTGCGCGCAAGGAGGCCGAGAACAAGCGTATCAATGAGGTCTTCTCGGCCGACTTTTTCAAGAGCAACTTCTGGCTCTACTGGCAGACCATGTTTGCCTTTGAGGAGTGGCACTCGGCCCTCGAGATGAAGCTGTACCTGCACCGCTTCGTCAACCATATCAGCGGCATGCCCGACTTCAGCACTCTCAAGTTTACAAAGTTCAACCAGTATGAGTCCCTGGTCCTGCCGCTCATGAAGTACCTCGAGGAGCACAAGGTACAGTTCCAATACAACACCGCCGTCAGCGACATTGACTTTGCCATTGGCGCCGCCGATGAGGACGGCGTCACAAGCAAGCGCGCCACGCGCATCCACTGGACCAAGGACGGCAAGAATGGCGGCCTCGACATTGGCCAGAACGAGTACGTTTTCACCACCATCGGCTCGCTGACCGAGAACTCGGACCTCGGTGACCAGCACACCGCAGCCCGCCTCAACGAGGGCCCTGCGCCCGCCTGGGACCTGTGGCGCCGCCTCGCTGCAAAGGACCCGTCCTTTGGCCACCCCGACGTTTTCGGCGGCCACATCCCGGAGACCAAGTGGGAGTCTGCGACCGTCACGACCCTGGACGGTGAGATCCCACCCTATATCCAGAAGATCTGCAAGCGCGACCCTTTCAGCGGCCGTGTTGTCACCGGCGGTATTGTCACTGCGCGTGACTCGGCTTGGAAAATGAGCTGGACGATCAACCGCCAGCCGCACTTCAAGAAGCAGAAGAAGGACCAACTGGTCATCTGGGTGTACGGTCTGCTTGTGGAGGAGCTTGGCGACTACGTCAAGAAGCCCATGCAGGACTGTACGGGCGAGGAGATTACACAGGAGTGGCTGTACCACATCGGTGTGCCCGTCAGCGACATCCCCAAGCTGGCTGCCGAGTCTGCCAAGTGTGTCCCGGTCATGATGCCGTACGTGACGGCCTTTTTCATGCCCCGCGCTGCTGGTGACCGGCCGGATGTCGTGCCTCAGGGCTCCGAAAACTTCGCCTTCCTGGGCCAGTTTGCCGAGACCGGCACGGCTGACTGCATCTTCACGACAGAGTACTCGGTGCGCACAGGCATGCAGGCGGTCTATACGCTGATGAAGGTTGACCGGGGCATCCCAGAGGTGTTTGCTTCCACGTACGATGTGCGCACGCTTCTGGACGCAACCATTGCCATGCGCGACCACAAGGAGCTGGCCAAGTGGATGCCCGAGCGGCTTCGGAGATTTTTGATCAGCAAGCTTGACGGCACCGAAATCGGCGAGCTGCTTCACAAGCACCACCTCGTGTAAGTCTACAACCCGTCGGCACGGCATTGCGGGATGGTAAGGCGGGGTGCCGACGAAGGAAGACTTGGGGTGGTGCAGGCGCATGAGGGTTTTATATGAAGTAACAGTTCCAGCCCACTTTCTGTATCGTTTTGTAAATAAAATTTGAACGTAACATTAAAGACGAGACAAGGCTGGGCGTAAAAAATACAACGACTGTGCACGTAGTACTCTGCAATGAAACGCTGTCAGAAAGCGCCGTCCGTGGAAGGCGATGGGGAGGAAAGGCCACTAAGGACACTGCAGTGCATAGGTACTAATACGTCGTAAATACGCGTGAAATTAGCAGCCTGCATTATTATCCAGCCATTATCCACCAGTACCCTCTGCTGTGTTAATAGTAGATCATTTCGCGCGATATGCCGACGTAGCCTCTGCAAATCACGTGCACTGAGGGGAAGCTGATAACAAAGTGTCGGCAGATGACCTCCCAACGTCAGATCTCCTCCGGACGACAATCAGACCATCACACACGATCCACAAGACGACCGGCGAGCAAAGACCCGTGTTGAACTCTTACTTGTTTGTATTAATCTTTTGAGTGTATCATAAAAGGTCATGCTATGGCCATAGTGCACGCGGCACTGTATAAAAAATCAAGGAAGAGAACAGGACACAACGAATGCGCCGTGTCTCTAGGGGAAGAAAATAAATCCAAATGATCGCTAATCCAAATCAATCCCGTCAACCGGATCCCGAACGCCATGTAAGTATGCTTGCTAACCATCGCCCAATTTTTTTATCATCTTTTTCTTTAACTTCGCAGGGACAGCGGCTTATGCGATGGCAGTGAGCTTATCGGCCAGAGCACCGGCGTTGGCCTCCGGAGCAGGCTTCCCGGCAAGGAACTGTGCGTACCGAGACTGCTTGTTGTGAATACCGCACTCGGTCTTGTTGCGGCCCTTCCAGCGACCTGCACGCTCGTCTTCACCCTCGCCGACAGGGCTGGTCGAGTGCCAGTCGCCAATGGACTTGTAGCCGCGGTCAAGCAGCACGTTGTACGGCACATTGTGCTCGCGCACGTATGCCTGGACCTGGCCGAACGACCAGTTGGCAAGCGGGTTGATCTTGTAGATGCCCCGCTCGTCGTCGACCTCGATGATGTCCAGGTCGCCACGCTGGCCTCCCTGTGAGCGACGGCGGCCCGTCAGGACAGCAACGACCTCCAGGCTGTCGTAGGCACGCTCCTGCGGCTCAACCTTGGCAAGGTAGTCGTACATCTCCTCGGACAGCTCGTACAGCTTGCCGTAGGTCTTCTCGAAGTCGGCGGCGGTGTCAAAGCCATCCGGCTTGAAGCTGTGGATGTTGATGCCCGGATACCGTGCCCGCACACGCTCAACCAGGTCGTACGTCTCGTCAAAGTGGTACAGCGTGTCGAGGAAGATGAGGTCGACGCTGTGCTTGTTGACGGGTTCGGCGTCCGCGGGGAGGCCCTCCTTCTCCAGCTTGGACAGAAGGTCGATGGTGACCAGGCCCGTCAGGCCGAAGGCGGTTGTCTGGTAGAGGTTGGGGAAGAAGATTTTGGCGAAGCGCAGGATGTCCAGGGGCTCCATGTTCTCCAGCTGCTTGTTGAGGTGTCTGAGGTGCTCGGGTGTCAAGGACACACGCGGCAGGCGGGCGGTGGAAGCAGATGCAGATGGTGGTGCGGAGCCATAGCCGGACTCGACCGACGCAGCATCGTCGGCCTGCTTGGAGACCTCAGTGGGCTCAAGGCGGGGTGAGTTGGCCATCGACACGGCCGTCGACGCCTCGATTGAGATGGTGGGGCTCTCGGTAGCCATCGTGGATGATGAGAGTGTGTGAGGTGTTATTGTATAGTGCACAAAAAAGTATGGCGAGGGATATGAGATCGATGAGATCGGTGAGAGACGATATGAAACGATATGAGACGATGAGAGGCGTGGTACCAGTGTTATCTGTCGTCGATATGTCGTCTCGTATGTATGAAAAGGGGACGAGGGGCACTGAGAGGATGAAACGAAGGCTGCACCGGGTAAGGGCAGTTATGGGGTGGGGAGGGTCTGTCCAGAATCACGCAATAGCGGAGATCCAAAGGCGAGAGAGATGGATGAATCGTTGAATGTTGTCACTAAGGGATGGTGTTTCGAGAGTGACGTCTATGAACAGGCGTGAGGTTGGCTTGCACGATGAACTGGATGGGCTTGGATGGGGAGGAAAGAGTGAGAAGAAATATCTGGGAGGGGTTCTCTGGGTTCTTTTAAAGAACACAGTCATTTCCACTGGATTTCAAAGACGAATGTCCGGGAAGACTTTGCTTTTGGGCATTTACTTTACACTGGCTTCGATTTTGCGTCAACAGGACCGACAGCCGGGCTCGACTCTCCACACGCCAGATGTAAGTGTCTGGCAGCCCCGTTCGGCAAAACGACGATATAACAGGCAACACGGCCGCCCTCCTCTCCTCTCTCTCCAACAATCACCCAGGCTCCTTCATTCTCTCTTATTCTTCTTTTCTTTTCTTCTCATTTCCCCTATGAGAACGTCCCACCCCCATTACGTTAACCTTGCAGCGATGAGCAGCGATGAAAATAAAGCCATCCACACGCAGCAACCCACGCCCTGGCGTTCTTAACTGTCAGGCCTATGCGGGTTCTGAGCCCAGCAGCCAGCCAAAGGGGGTTGAGCATCGGCGGAGGCGTCGGCGAGAGCGTGGCGGCGTTGTGGGCTCGTACAGTAGTGTGGATTTTATACACTGTACACTGTATGGCAAACTGTAGAGGAAATACAGTGCCAGAAAACCGCGCAATGACTTAGCAGATGTCGACATCCGGCGGCTGGGCGAGGAAAACAATTGCGCCATCGGGCTGAACACCGCAAATTGCGGACGGCATGAAAAAGCTTTCGATCACGACATTCGCGCTAGTCTGTTTTGGGCCTGTTAAAGGAGGAAATATGTGGGGTGGCCGAGCAAACAGGCATTTTGCACCCTTCGGGCCTTCGCACAATACTACGAGTACTCCGTAGAGTTTGCAGGCTCTGCATAGAATGGCTTACGAACTGGGCTTAGAAATAGGATCTATGATTCAGCCTGGTCGAGAATTCGCTGGAACAGCCGCTCGCTGCTGCCTTCCAAAAAAACCCAAAAAAAAACCTGGATGTCGAAAACTTCAAGCCAACCTGCCAACGTCCTCTTATGCGTATGATAGGCTATCTCCGCTGGTCATCGAGTCGCCATTGAGTCACGTGCTCTGTCACACGTGGCGTCCATTTCTTGGAGTGGAGAGAATGCCAGACCCTCTTCAGACGACCACTTCATGACGACCTTTCCCTAAACGCCCCAGTCGATCGGCGCGTCCCTGGCCTAATATGCGATGTCAATTTCCACGTTCGAGACGTTGTATTTTTAAAAGATTAAATATGTGGCACATCGCACTAATCTGACCAGGCTGTGCTTAAACCGACCTTCCCTCGAACCCTCACGTACACAGTTCTGTGAGCCTGTATCTGTCGACGTCACGAACGACCCAGACCCGGCAGGTCGTCTCGAACGTTCTATTAGCACTTGAGTCCAGACCTCTCCATATCCCGCCAAACTTTCCACATGACCTCTTTCTCCGCCTTGAATCGCAAACGGTCGCCAGCAACCTGAAAGCCCACCCACTCAGCCTGCAGATCCTCATGGTCCTCTTGCGCACCCGGGCCCATGGCAGCGGTCGATACGGCGAAGGCAGCATAGAAAAAGACCGTCTTTGTTGTATTCGGTGTGGCCGCCTGGATGTCATGATATTGGACTATGCCGACCGGTTCATTGTTGAACACCTCGCGCGTCAATTTGGGATCCGCCACTGTTGGTATCTCTTCCGCTGTCACCGTGCCATCAGTTCGTGCTGGATTTTGACCCTCTGCAGCCATCATCCTCCGGTGCTGCTCGGCTTGCGTGGAAGTCTCTCCAACGGCACCAAAAGGCACTTTTCCGGGCGATATTGGCGTGTAGGATGGCACCAGAATTGACGGGGCAGTCGATGCCATTGATGCAACTGATGCAACCGATGCAACCGATGCAACCGATGAAATTGATGTGCTATGTGCTGTGGAAGCGGGTGACGCCGAAGCTGTCAACGCCGTTGCTCGATGAGATGCAGCGTCATTGTCTCTCTGGGCTGCTTCCACATTGCAATCGCTAGCCAGACATGGCACTGTTGAGCGCGTGTGGATCTTGAGGGGGAGCAATTTGGGTCGTACGCCAGTCTCTTCGTGTGTTTCGCGTAGCGCTGCTTTTGGAAGATCCTCGCCAATATTTTTTCTGCCCTTTGGAAGCTGCCAGATTCCGAGTCGCCGGTTGAAAATAATCAGAACTCTAGATGCACGCGGATCGACACACACCGTGCCACACGATATGGTACACCGTTCCGATGGTATAAAGAACATGCTGCCGTTGATGTAGTCCATATCAAGGGGAGGCTCGCTGTAGCCATCCCGACTCTCTGCTGAAAGATCCATTCTGGAGACTGGGCTCTGGGCGCTGAGTATCCAGTGTAACAAGACTAGGCTCTTCAACCGGAAAAGACGAAGTATACGGCGTAGATGGTGAGCCACAAAAGGTGTGCTGTCGAGCAGCTCTATGGGGACGGCAGAAAGGGCGATGGGGAAAAGCCACGGTAAGCCTATCTCTGGTAGGAACGGGAGAGTGGAAGGGGATCCGCGTTCTTATCAAGCAATATGATGTACGAATGAATAAAGAAGAGAATGAAAAGAAAAGGTGACGTTGGAATCGAGAAGACATGCGGATTAGCGGGAGCAGCCGATAACTCGTCCGTACATGGAAGAAAGGCCAGCCTAAGTACGTCGTATTACTTCGTACACTCTTTGGCTGCTGAATTTTTCTGTTATGAGAAAGCGAATTGGTGCAGAGGTTCACCGGCGACCTGCACGACGTGTCAAGGGTGGCATGCGTACGGGTAAGCACCGGAAAGCAATAAATAACTCGGAAAGAGACACGGATCAGAAGCTGGACGCAAGGAAATTCTGACGTGGCGAGAAGCAAATGGCGGTCGGTATGTGATGGACGGCTGTTGGGCGACCGACGAGGCTGTATTTCGTACCTGTACGGAGTACTCCGTACCGTGCTCTAGTAAGAAGCCAAGGCTGTGTGCTCCAGGGTGGGAATGGGTCGTTTGCTTTTTCGATGGGACCCGCCCCCAGCACACGCTCATGCAAGGTTGCTGCAGCGGATCAAGTACGGCGGACCGAGCTCGAGCAGGGTAGGCTGCTGGATGATACTAGGTTTTAAACAGCTAGCCAGGCCAAAAAAAAAGTGAATGGAAACCGGCGAGAGCTGGTATGGTCAGTGAGATAAATAATAAATAAATAGATAGATGAATAGTTAAATAGTAAAAAGGAGTTGGGCAGCTGGTCGCAATTGACAAGGCGATGTGCATGGTACGTTGTCAAGGATGTCTCGGGAAAGCAAAGGAGCTTCTGGGGTAGAAGCTGCATGCTCGTTCCAGGCCAACTCCGTTTCTCACGCCCATTGGTGGTCTCAAAAACCCACGCTTGGTGGGTTGGTGTTCTGAGCTGCTGCTGTCTATCGGTTTTTTCCTCTCGTGACCATTTGCCATTCGCCCTCAACACGTTTGCACTCTACGGGTATTCAAAAGGGAGCGTACAAGTGCTAGAGACCCACCCGACTTCGTGTCGTCGTACCCAATGTTGCGACCCGGCAAACAGGGCCCTAGTTTAGCCCCATGCGGATGGAGCATCAAGCGGAGCAGGGGCAGTAACAAACTTTTCGTGGATGGCGGTGGGCTTGCATGAGGCGGGGGTGCAGCTCCCGCATGGACGGTTGTTGGCTTTGTTGCTTGGTAGCGACGGTTGCAGCAAAACGCAAGATGCCAGTCAGCCCTTTTTCTTTTTCTTCCGTTTCTTTTCCTTTCAAGAAAATTTTGCAGCATTGCCTCAACTCGACATGGCGAACAAAAGCCAGAAAGGTCTTTTAAGTGATCAAAATGCACCGATAATTCTCGAGGACAGCAGGACGGTATCCGACATCAAAAGATGCTCGGCCCGTTTCGCTCGAATTTGGACAAACCCACAGCGTCCCTCGACAGGACACGTGGATAAATAAGTAGGAACTCGCAGGCCTGTCCTTGCTGCACGCGAACTGCGGGCAAACAAAATTGGGCTTCGTGCCCGATGAACCTCGAATGTCGTCAGATGCGGTGTGAAAATGTCGATTCTGTTCAGGGGTGAAATAAAATGAAAAATGAAGATTGCTGGCTGAGTAGGCCGGGCGCAAGTTGTTTCTTAAAGAAGGCGCGACAGCCTTCCGCCTTCCCCGTCGCTCCTTCCGCAGTACGCATACAGGCAAGCGGGGCACCTGCCCGATGTTGATATCCACATCCCACAAACAGCAAGTCCCCAGACTACGGTGTACTTAAAAGAGAGTGTCACACTTACCGTGGCTGCACCCATATTCCCCGTTCTTATTACTGTCCTCGTCCCTCTGCGATTGCAGCTGATGAACCGGATTTGGAGAAAAGAAACGCTTCGCTGGGTGGATGGCTGGGCTTGTCGCGACGAAATGCCCGAAGACGAGCTGGGTGATGACGGTGGAGAAAGTGGCGTCATGCCTGTTGCAGCTCCGCCGGCTCCCGTTGAGAAGAATGGCTCGCAGAGGATACTACAGGAGACGCTCTCTCTTCAAACGGCCAACAGCCCTCATTTAGGAGAAGCAACAGTCTTCCTGTTACAAGTGCAGAAGACCAAACGGAGTAGACTGGCGGATTGACGCGTGGCATAATGAGCGTTTTTTAGAATGAAAAGTATGTCCTGAATTGTTTCGTACCATTCGTGGCATCGGTAGTATCGTATCTGACAAGAAGCCATTTACTCGTAACAAGCATGCAGGTCGTGGCGTGTCTAAATTTGTAAAACCAATAAAAAAAATAAAAGCCCACTAGACGCCGTGATGTGAATATGCAAAGGAGAAAACATCAAAACGCCACGAAGAAATCTATACAGGAATGCACAAAACACCAATTAAGCCCCGGTATCAATCGTTAAATATCATAGTACAATCGTTCCGACATCAATGTCGTGAATCACCAAATCCGTGATCACTGAGCGCTTGCTTGCTGTGATTTACGGCCACTCGGCCGGTTGGTGAGCTCCGTGTAGCGCCGGACCCGACGGATGCCCAGCCGGCGGTCATCGCCAGACGTGCCGGTTGCAAAAATCCACCGCGACCGCGCAGTGGGCAGGGAGTTGACCCCGAGCTGGTCCAGCAGAGCCTTCCTGTTGTGAGCATTCTTGAACGCAGGCTCTTGCATCAGGTCGTCGTTGGCGCAAAAGCTGAGGACCTCGGCGATGCAGGTGACATTGTGCGGCAGGCGGAAGTTGCGGCGGCCAGGAATCATGGATAGAAGGCAGATAAAGCAAAGCACAAGCAGAGCAAGGACAATGGAGTACAAGGCGATGTTCGGCACCATGCGCACTTCGCCTGTTGCTACAGTGAGGGCCATGAAGACGCCTCCAACAAGAGCAGGGATGAAAGCGGAAGCAGTCGTCATCAAAGAAAGAGCCGCGACTCTCCAATGGCCGTTCCGTGCAGCGTGCCAAGTGCTTTGCAGAGGGAAGCAGGCGGCATAGTCAGCCAGGATAGATGCGCTGGGCTGGGCACCTCCCGCGTTGGCCGAAAGCTCCGCCCACGGCTGCAAGATTTTCATTGTCATATCGAGGGACGCGAAGAGGAGAAACAGGGCCTGGCCAAGAAGGGAGGGCAAGAAGCTGTACAAGAAATTGGCAGCAGAAAATGCTCCGGTCGCCGACTCGGCTTTGACCAGTGGCTTAAATCCCCGCTTGATGTACGTCGATGGCAGAAACGAGACAATCAAGAGGGCCAGTAGCAGGGCGAAGGCGACAATCACCATGGCAAACAGTGGCCCGTCCTTAAGGCACCAGGGCAAGTAGCGGTTGCGAACGCCCGTCGAGTGGGGCGAGAGCGCCAATGCCTCGACGTCAATTCCAGCAGATGCTGCAGCGTTGGCGCGGGCGCGAAGTTTTTCATTCCATGACCGGGGCGCTCTTTTCGGTGTCGGGGGTTCGACAATGGCGTGACCGCGGGCCTCGAGCCAGGCATCATCCAGCATGTCAGTGCCAATTCCATGCCAAATGCCATTTGTCCGGTTATCTCTCCAGGCCCAGTAACCAATCTTGTCGACGGCGCGGCGACGCAAAACACGGCGCAGCTCGTCACGGGTCCCCAACAGCTCGCTCCCCTTGTAGTCAGTCATGGTGTTGCTGTTCGAGGCAAGCGCGATGAAATCAGCAATTGAGCGGGGATCCCAAATGAGACCCGTGGAGTGCATATGCCAGTCAACCAGAATGCAAATAACGGCAGCGGCAAGGCACACGTATAAAGCAACCAGTGTCCAAGCAATACCCTGCACCGTTGCCCATTTCCACTCCCCGCTGGCGAGGACAACTGAGAAAAGAGAGCTTTGCAGGGGGACAGTAAAGTTGGTGAACCAAATCACAAAGAGCGGGAGACGGGTACCCCATGGCATGGTATGGGAGACCCGGGGCCAGAGAAATGAGCGCGGGTACAGATTATCAAAAATCGCGCCATTGCGGCGTTCAGGATGCGGGTTCTCAAGAGCTTGCATGCGTGAAAACGGGTGGATGCGGATAATGGTCGATGACAGGTGGAGGGCGTAGAGAAGAATAACAACAGACAACAACTGAGGGAGGACCCGGAAGAGGAAGAATTGGCCGCCGTATATGCTGCCGCTGTACGCGACCAGGCCGTTGTGGGCAGTAGAATACACGGCGGAGAAGATAAGTGCGGTGATCATGAAGAGGCACAGCAGGACCAAGAAGACCAGCGATAGAGGGCGCATGACAGCAGGCTTGAATGTCGGTGAAGGAAATACTAGCTGGGTCTGTGGCGAAAAGCTCTTCAGGTCGAGGTAGGCCCACGAGTCCTTGAGGTAGTCGGCGGGCAGAGAAGCACGGGGCTGCTGTGCGCCCGTGTGGACGAGAGTAGCAATCGATGAAGTTGTACTGGCACGGGGCTCTCGGCTGTATCTCGCATCCCCTGGCTGGGGAGAGGACGGCTGGCTCGTCCGGGAACCGTACGTGCCGCTGTGGCGGGAAGAGAACCGGCGGGCTTGGCTGTATTGCACAGGCGAGATGGGAGCCGGAAGTTTGATGGATGCCGTGCCAATGTTTGTCCCGCTACGAGGGGGGGACCGGGGGCGGTAGTAGCCAAGGCCATCGTCAGGAATATGGCGGAAGGGAAAGCTGCTGTGTTTGCTGGCACTGCCGTAATCACCGTTCACGGCGTCCACAGGGGAAGTGACGTTGCCAGTCAGGGCGTCAAGGGCATAGAGAATATACGGAGTGTCGTCGATTCCGGGGGTGACGTTGGAGGCTTCGCGGGCTATTGCGTCCTTGAACTGCTGACCAGGGTTGACGAAAGCAGGGAAAGCAACACTCGGGGCCATACTCAGACCAAGACCACCTGTGAAAGCCGAGGAGCTGGCGGCAGCGTCGTTAGCGTCTTGAGCCGGGGCATACCGCGGCACCTGCTGCATCTGCTGCATCTGCTGCGATACGCCTCCAGCTTCACGAGGAGCTGGTGGCCCGAAAAGGCGGTCAGGGCCGTATAGGTTGTCGGCAGAGGGATATCCGCCGGAGGCCGCTGCTGTGGTCCCTGACGGGGGAGACGGGGCGTGGGGAATGATGGTTTGCATAGAGGCAGGTTCGTCAGACGCAACGGTTTCTGAGACGTCCTCTGTGGACCGGAAGCTCAAGTCGGCGGCACTGCAAAAGGTGTTTCTGGCAAGCGGCAGCCGGCTTTTCTGCAATGGCGGGGTCTCTGGTGAGAGCGGCCAGTCTGCGTTTGCGCCATGAAAACTGCGTTCTGGTCGGTCTAAATCCATGCGAAGTGGCCAATGTTAGTTTCTCGGGTCTTTCAAAGTATGTGAACAGTACGTCGTAGCAAACAAGGAGATATGAGGCAAATAACATACAGTCTTGGTCCGCCATGTTGGTGCCCGAAGTCACCATGTTCATCCTCTCTCTCTCTCTGTTCCGCCCTTCACCACCCACCGACCAACTCTTGCCGGCTACGGGGTGCCCGGTAGTTCCAGGGTAGCTGCCACTGTGCTATCGTGTAGTGATATCGTAAATTGCAAAAGACGGATCGGATGGGCGGCAGGGATAGTGGCGTGGGGGAGATTGTAGACAGAAAGGCGTGGTTGCGTCGTCTGACAGAACTGGCGATTTGTTCGGACGTGCGTATGTCTGGGTTGGTGGGATGACAGGTCGCGAAATGTGCTGTCGTGGTTGGTGCTGGTGAATATGCAGGTCGACGAATGAAACGAGCAAGCTGCACAAAGTATGCAATGTAAATGTGAGCACGGAGTACGTAGTAAACCGCGATATGATACTCCGTACAAGTCGAAGAAAAGAAAAGAGGAACCAAAAAATAAAAGTGAATGCAAGATGCAGGTCGAGAAGCGGCCGCGTGGTGAGCGGCCGCATCGCAGAAATAGCAAGCGACATTCCATAGACGAGGCTGGGTGCCGTTCGTGAAAGAAACTCAATTGGGCGATGCGGTGGTTGGTTGAGCGCAAAAGCTGTACGGGATTTTTGCAGTCAAAACGAGGCCATCGCCAGCCTCCTCGTGAAGGACGGAGTCGTTGGCACAAAAACCAGGCCCCTGGCAAGGCTAGACTAGGCCAGGCACGGCCGCTAGGCCCAGGGCGCCCACGCTAGGATGACACTGGCTTGGTCGCGGTACAAACTCCCTGCTACGTTTGACAGCAAGATCGGTGTACCTGAGTGGCTGGAAGCTCAAAAGGTAGCTTCTCCACTGTCAGATACGCCCTTTCTTCTTCCTTTTTACGGAGTACAGGGGCCATTTTTCCAGAATCGCCCCACACGATCGACCAGCCCCAAGCTCCCAAAGTCACTCCAGCCTTTGCACTCAAGCTCAATGTACCTTTTCAAAAGAGTACGGAATACGACGTACTTGCACCCACTGTTTTAAAAAACCTCGGGCCGCCCAGCCTTCCAGCTGAACCTGCTCAGGGATAGACATTTCCTGAAATGCTCCTGCCGTACTCCGTACAGTGCCAATTTTCCACAACGTTAAGAGGTGCTCCCCACAACCTCCGTACCTCGCTGCCAGCCACGCACTTGTAGCAGGCGGCAGGTTCATGAGCCCTGGAGCCATGTTCAGATCAGACAACCTTTCGCCCCTGCTCCGCGTTAACATTCCCAGCCATCACAAACCCACCCTCACCCAAGTTTTCGTGAGCTTCATCACATCTCGACGTAGTAACTTCGCATACTTTATTGAAACTGTGAAGGGCGAGTTGCACCTGCTCATGTCAGATACCCAGACTATTTGAAGACTCGCCCACCCGCCGGCAAGAGAAAGCAGCGCTCCTTGGGCCTCAAGTAAAAGATAGAGAAAAGAGAAGAGTTAAAAAATATGCCCCGCGAACAAGCATCAAAATTTGTTCGTCACTACAATCGCCACATGTTCCCAATTTGGCAAGCACGAGGCTGCAGGCCCGGTTGCTCCTGCCATTCATAGCCGTGCCATCTTACGCTCTTTCCTTTCCGAGCATCAACTACCCCGACACATCTGCCACCAGCTTTGCCACGCCCCACCGAGCCCTGACGCCGTCTCAGGCCGACCACAAAAATATTAGAGATTGCCCTTCTTCTCTCATCATCTCGTCAACCTAATTTTACTAGCTCCCGACAAGGGTCAAAGCTGAGTGCTGCACACTTCCAAATACACCTTGACCGTCTCAGGGCTTGCCGGGAGAATTATCTTCACAGAATCGCTAGCCAATATCGTTTATATCAGGCGATGACAAGCAATAAAGCCCCTCCCCAAACCCCGGACCACAGTCTCCCGCCTCTTCTTCTCTTCACTCTGCTAGTCGGGCTAGTTGAGCCTTGTCACGATTGACACTTGGTAGAGCAGGGGAATGGATGCCGCCTCAGGTGTCGGCAGCCATGCTGGGCCGGGTCAAATTAGCTCTCTCCCCGATGACGTTCAACCGTGGCATGTGCGCAGGACCGCGTTCATTGCATGCACACTGGAAAGCATTCCCGGGATGTCTGATATCAAGGTGTATGTGGAGCGCCTCCGGCCCCGACGGCTACTCTATCCCGCTCCGATCATCCTCATACAAGGCAGGCATCATTCTAGCAATGTAAGTTCGAGCCATGGCAAGGCTAGAGTGGACGAGAACGCCTTTCTTGTCCTCCCGGCCTTCATTGTGCACTCTGGCTTACTTTTCTTTAAAAAATAAAAAAAGGTGTTCCAATCTAACACGAATCACAGATCTGGCTGACAAAGCCCGATAGACGCCAAGGCTGGGCATCTGCCTTCCTCTACATGGGTTACGAGGTTGTCCTACTTGACCTCCCTCCATATGGGCGATCCGTCACCCACGGCACGGTTCACAACGTCTGTCCAGATCTAGACTACATCGAGACGGAGCTCACTGCAAGTGCAAGACACAAGCCGGGCCTCTGGCCCTCGGCATCGCTTCATGACAAGTGGCCTGGCATTGGGCTTCGCGGCGACCCCATCTTCCAAAACTACCAGCTCTCCCTTGACATGGCAATAGGAGACCGCGCGCTGGAGCAAAAATTTTCTCAGAGCGCCATAGCCTCCGTCATCAGGTGGCTCGGAGTCGCAGCCACCATCCTCGTCGGGGAGGGCAGCGGTGCCACCGCGGCCTAGCTTGCCGCGGACCGTTTGCCAGGATTCGTTGCAGGCGTCATTGCAGTTGAGCCAGACGGGCCACCATTTGCGAGTGCGGGCATTCCTGGAGTCGATAGATCACAACGACACACCTCAGGACATATAACTTCACCCAGCGAATTTCCATGTGGTATTGCCGAAATACCACTCACATACAGCCCCCCAATACCCGCCAACGACTACCACCATAGACAAGAGGCTGGCGTTAATAGCAGCCGTAGTGCACGAGGTCTATTCAATCTCGTCCTCAAAAGAGGCGCCACCGGTCGGGGCGAGAGCTACCTGCAGGACGATACACCACCAGTTTGGGACACGGATGATCCATTCACTGTGCCCAAAGAAAACCCCGTTCGAAAGCTGACCAACCTATCCAGAATCCCACACGCACTCGTAACAACTGAAGCCAGCAGGCACTCCACCTACGACTGGGCCACGGTCGACTTCTTGCTACAGGCAGGTGTCAATGTCCAGTGGCTTGAGCTAGCAAAGCATGGAATACACGGCAACGGCCATCTCTGCTTTCTGGAAAGAAACAGCAATGACATCGCCAGGCTGTTGTCTGCGTGGATACAGAAGCACGTCATGTGCTTTCACTTGTCCACGGAGAGCCCACAAGTGGCCTTGCCGCACACCGACAACGGTAGATGTTCAATCTCTGGCTCGCTTGAACTCGGCAACGACCGAGAGGCGGCAGAAGATGTCTCGTCACCATGCAATGCATCCAACACCAAACTTGACCAGGCCTTGGCTTCAAAGCACGAAAACCGTGTGTCCCAAATTCCGACATTCAAAAACTTAAATCGGAACTATCACAAATCCATCAGTAGAACCATGGCAGCACCGCAAAGTACGCAAACGGGCACATCATCCAGCCAAAGTGTACAGATGTCAAGTCAACAATTTTGGTTGCAAAAGGCCCATAGCTCGAGTCTGCAACCGCAAACAGGCCGCCGTCCAGAGTTTCAGCAGCCTAACCCCTTTTCCCCAGCAGTTTTGACACCAAACCTAGATCCAATGCGATTTCCGGCCTCCGGCACTAGTTCTCACCTCACACTCGACCAGAGTCAGTTGAATCAATTCCAATTCGCCCATATGCTGTTCAACCAAGCCCAGATCGACCCGGCAAAGGCTGACCCAGTACAGTTCAGCCAGGTACATGGAGGCGTGGGTAGTCTAGGAGACTATGGTGGGCTCGGGATGTTTGGGATGGGAGCCTGCCCCGTCCGTTCTGCAGGGAACAGCATGACAGACTTTTCTGCATACCAGCCTGCCTCGGTGAATAGCTATGGGTTGCAGTCCGGCGGCCTTGTAGACCAAGGTGGTTCAATCAGTCCATGGTCGGCGGGCAACATGCAATTTGCCCATTCGGTGGGGATAGGAAGTGATGGTGGCCAGTACTATGATCAGTACAGTGGACAACACAGCAGCCAATTCGGCCCTGGACAGTTTGATGGCAAGTGCAGCAACCAGTACTCAACCGCCCCTTTTTTCAGTGTCCAGCCAGAGGTATATGCGCAGCTGCTGGGCCTCATGCCAACCGACATGTGTGGCGTACCTCCGGCTGTAGCATTGCCTATGCCGTCCGAGCCATAGAATGGAGGATGGAACAAGACGTCGACCACCGGAGGGCCCTTCGACGCTCCATACGCACAGGTGCAGCCAAGTGCGGTATCTGTAGGTCTTCCTGGATCCTCTGCCCTCATGACTAGCGGAGATCAAGAGTCTTCCTCTTGCAGGAGCAACCACCCCACACACACAGCCCATCGTCAAGTATGGGAGTGTGCCGGTCCCCTGGGGAGAGTTCGAGAGATGCAGAGTTCACCCACACGCCGGCCGCTTGTGCTCAGGGGCAGAATACCCAGTACGGGCAACGATGCCCAGGGGACGGGTGGATGGCGAGGCAGGGCTGGCGGCGGTACGAAGCGCAAGCGCGACGACAGCACAACGCCACACGGAAATGCAGCACTGCGACGCGTGCTATGAGGGTTTTTGGAGACGGGGAAGGATATTGTGGTGTTGGTAGTCTGGAACCCGGAAGCTGCGAAATGATACGGGGATGAGGGGATAATGGGGGTTGTTTGATAGTGAAGGGCCATATTTCTGTCATGTACGTGTCCGAAAATCAGCCTACCGAATATACGATAAAGATTGTATAAAGGCTTGAAACCCGGTGACGCACGTTGAAATAGAACGTTGCCGGCAGTAATACGACGTGTATTATATCAGGGCGAGTTAGTCCTCGTGAAAAGGGGCTGCACCCGTTGCGACGTCGCCCGGAGCAGCACCCACCTGATTATTGCCCACCTCTTTTGTAGCAGCGATCTATCTCAGGGGCTAGGAAGCGTCTCACGCGATGAATTGTGCGGCAAATAAATAAATTATATGTATATATATATATATATATATCTGCCTAGCTAGCGATGTAACTATCGCGGGGGGGGGACTAATGTCTTGTAAGCTGTTATCTGTCTGGGATGTTGTCACGTGATAAGATGTTGTGTGTGGCGGGGTTCAACCGCTACATCTTTGCACCGTATTACGGTAACTAATCGATGCACGTTTGCGCCTGCAATTGACAACCCAGATTCGCCAGAACCCATAAAAGTTAAATCGTTCCGCTTCTCGTTAGCAACCCGTTTCAATCGCCCCTCACGCCTTCTCCCTTCTCTGCAGCATTCCCCCGCCCCTCGCCGAGTACTGTATGAACTACGACTCTGCTCCTCTGTACAAAACGGTGACAGCTTTACCAATCTCGACGAAAAAAACCTGAGATCCCACATTCGACAAGCACAGCCATGCTTTCGACTGTTCTTCCAGGCACCTGGCGCAACATGGGACTGGGCGTCGCGGTGAGCTTTGCGACGTTCGGCCTCAGCGGTATCTTGCTCCCAAGACACGCGGCCGAGTCTGCGTTTGGCATTACCTCGGAGCCAAGGACTGCCGGCAGCAGCGAAGGAAAGAGCGCAGCAGAGCTGTTGCCGCCGCTGATCGGGGTCCGGGATCTGGTCATTGCATCAACACTGGCGATGCTATACCGGCGGGGACTGGGCTGGGAGATGGGCTTCGTGATTGTGTCGCGGACAGTGTTCTGCGCGGCGGACACGATCCTGATTACGCGGCAAAAGGGCCTGCACGAGTACAACTACCCCTGGCGGTCTGTGCAACGTATATGTAGCTTATCTTGCTAACTTGTGTGTGATTTGTAGGGGCCTTCTTGCCAGCATCGGTCTGGCTGCGTGGCTTGTCATTGGCTTTGGGCTTCTGTCGACCGCGAGTGCGTTATGAGATGGATGCAGTACGCCGTGCACAAAGCTTGCTGGGCTTTTTGTGTCGACGTCCGTCGCAGATGTGGACGTGCTGTCCTGGCTCAGTTTTGTCGCTGTCCGTGTGTTGCTGCCGTTGAGTGCTCTTGACTTATTACAGGCGGCTTTCGGGTCTTGCTGTGGCTGCCCGGAGTAAGTATCTTACATATTCAGGTAACAACAGCCACGGCAATGGTTGCTTTTGTATATGTATATAGACATGGGCAAGGAAGCAAGTTGCACACGGACAAGTGTAGCCCTACTCCGTTTTGTTTACTTATTTATATAATATTGCATTAGACTAATGTTTACAGCCTCCGTGAAATTGAATCTCATAAGGTGCTGTGTCGCTGTGGGGAGATCCCGTCAGCCGTCAAATAGAAGGATACCTGGCGAGTCTGGCCGCCTGGATAAATATATTTCGTAGTTCGCTGGAGTTGTTACTGTTGGAATGGCCGACACCTGGTTGCGGGGTCAACTGACGCTGGTGGTGGCGCGACACAGGTGCTCATTGCAGACAGGGAGACGAGGGAGTCAGGGCCTGTATTACACAGTAAACCCCTCTGGAGCCCCCCTGTAAATTGGCAAAGGCTTATTACTAGTGCCTGTCGTCACCCGTTTTCACCCATCTTGCCACTGTGAGGGAGCCCGCCAATCCGCTAAACGTTAGCTGTGCTCGTTGGCCTGGCCTCACCGAAACAGGCCAGGCGACGAGTGGCCAAAGGCCGGTCAGGTATTTAAGGCTCGGCGGCCGCCAGAGATATACTTTGCCAATTCGGACCACTCCATCTTTTCTTCTTTGAAAGAGAGACGACTGAAACTCATATATACATAAGACGGACGAGCTAGTGTCCGGTTACCAAAACACAACGTCTTTCTCGACACATCTTATTCACTTTCGCGTCTACTTACTTATTGCCCTGCCCAGTTCTTGTATTTAATAAGCATTGCTCAGCACAAGAAGCACCTTTGCGCAAAACAGCACGCAAAACAACACCCAAAACAGCACATTTCTTCCCTCTCATTCACCCTTTCCACCATGGCCGACCAGACTTCTTCTGCTGCCGTGGACCAGACTCCCATCTCTCCCGTGCGCCCTGCTAACCCTGTGCGCCGCAACTCGCTGGAGCAGCACCTGCAGAACCGGCCCAACCGCGAGGAGCTGGTGCAGAGTAAGTCTTCACCCCATTCTCACTTCAAGCGTCATTGGTGTCGTTGCTGTCCTCAAACAGAGCGTTGGCCCAACCAGGAATGCTAACCGACTCCCCTCCAGAGAACATTCTGCCCGACTCGACTGCGGCCCCGGGTCTGCAGGCGCACCAGAAGAAGCTGGAGAAGAGCATGCGTGCCGACTCGCTCAATGACAAGATCTCGAACCGGCCGTCGCCCGAAGAGCTGATCAAGAAGGGCGTGCTCGACGAGGACCCGCGCTCGCCTGAGGAAAAGTACGAAGAGGCCATTGAGGAGGAGTACGCCAAACGGGAGGGCGGTGCTTAGAGGACCATGAGCATCCGAGCAGAATCCCATGACACCTCAAGTTCTATCAATACGACGTGCTGAGCAGTGAGCAAGCACCCAGAAATGTCCAGAGGGGTGCTGAGGGAGACGCTGTAGTCTCCCGTTTGGGTGTAGTGCGGATTGCTATTAGCTGTCGCGCTAGGCCTCTGGGGAGACGGAGCTGTCGTCATGTGGGGTCGTTTGGGGCGCCAGTGTGGGGCGCCGCCCCCATCGTGGCACATCAAGCCGACCGACTACAGTCTTGAAGTAATGCGTCGTGCATCTCTATGGTGGTTTTCATGTTTTGTTGCCGTTTGTTTCTCTCTTTGTCTTTGTCTTGGTTTTTTTTTTTTTTTTTTTTTTGGTTTGTTTTTGTTCTTATTTTTTGTTTTTGAAGGGGGGTCTTTCTTTTTGGTGGCATTTCCTTGGACCTGTTGGCATATATCTCCACTGACGTCTTTTCGTGCAATATGCTCATACAATAAACAAAAAAACAAATCATAAACAAAAAACAATAGTAGTAAGATAATCAAATGCACAACCTTTTCAATTACTACGCCATATAGACAATAGAGACAGGATGACATAAACAAACATAACCGTGACAGATGCAACGTAGTATACAGAAACCCGAAAAAATCGTGACAATACACATACACATGCTTATACACATGTACGCATACAGGCACACAGACACACAGACAGCACGCTAGAAATACAAAGGGACACCCTTTCCTACGAGTCGCGGCTGTAATAGCGAGATGCATCGCGATACTCAGGCCGTGGCTCGTCCTTGTCACCACTCCCCTGGCCGTAGTTTGTTACACAGACAACCTGGTTTTTGTGGTTGAGCCGTGACTTGGTCACACCAAGTGGCCCGCCTTAGCCGAGCGATGTTAGAATAGACTAGATACACGCACCCAAGAAATAGGGACAAAGCTGTATCGGAAGAAGACCGACTTACTCGAGCCCATGCTGCGGTGTGATGACGAGGATGAGCTGTAGGACGAAGTCGAGCCGGCCGTGGACCACGACCTCGACGACGAAGCCCAGTACCCCGCGGAATAGCTATCACTGCTGGACGACATGGTGATTTGGTTGTGTGCGAGGTCGATCAAGTGTGAAATGCGTTTTGTGTATCTCAATGATGCAGTAAATATGAGTACAGAAGAAAGGCAGCGAGTGAAGCGCTACAGAAGGGGCGGGCAACCCGCCCACATATGTAGGCATTTGAACACGACAATGGATGAGACGAGCCTGGACGAGAATCGCAGTGCCGAGGCTGCCAATAAAGCAGCTAGGCTCCTGGTGCAGGCCTTTATTGGATCGCGCACCAACTCCGTCATTTGGGATGCGCGCCTTGTTCAATGGGAGGACCTCAGCCTTGTGGAGCAGCCCATCTAACCATCACCCGCGTGGCTGCCTGGCCCCGAGACCAGGCCAGTCACCCTCCCTGCACCTTCTTCACACACACGAAGAGATTGCGTGGGCGTGTTATGGCAAATTACTCGACTGTTGGCAACATAACGACCATCCAAACCGGATGCAGCTGGCCTTGCCAGGCAGCACTCCCGGCCGCACCCAAATAGACAAAAACGTGCGTCGGGGAGATGACGAGTGTGAAAATCGCAACAGAGCAAGGCGCCCTTTTCTCCTTCTTTTCTTTTCCGTGGTCTAAATACATAATTATTGCCGGGGGGGGGGTGTCTAAGGCAGCAAATCACAGCAGCCTAAAGGGTAGCCTTGCATAAACGTATGTACTTGCCCTGGCTGCCTGCACACAAGGCGAAGACAGGAGAGTTCGGAGGCAGCCTCGGCGGCTCAATGGCTGGTCCTTGGAGGCATGTCTCACCTCACACACAAGGCTGGCTGGCTGGCTCGCTGGCAAAGCGTCTTGAGAAGGCGACAAGTGGCGAAAACGGGCGCCGACCCACTCCTGCCTCATTGAAATAACGGACCGCGGCCCATTGACCAATGAGGTGCTTTCAGCGGAGTGTACGGAGTAGCTCCAAAGAACCGCTAATACTGGGCGGCGCCGGTCAAATTGAGGGGAGGGAGAGGACAGCAAGGCGTTCCTGCCTCGTTCGCTATTCCATCAACCCTGTACGACGTACTCCCGTTCGCCTTACCTCACCCTCCCACATACACACACAAAACCACCACCACACCACTCATCCAAATACAACACCGCAGCCGTTCAATATGCACGGTCTTCTTACTTCGCTCTCGCTTCTGGCCTCCGCCGCTGTCGGCGCCCTGGCTGCCGACCTCAAGATTGACGTGACGCTGCCAGTCGAATGCGACCGCCCGACAAAGGCCAACGACAAGATCTACGTCCACTACCGGGGAACGCTGCAGTCGAATGGAAACAAGTTTGACGCCAGTGCGTTGCTGACCAGCCCACCAAATATCGAAGAGGACTTGGAGCTCAACCAGTTTGCTAACAGCTGTGACTGCCACTCGCAGGTTACGATAGAGGCACACCTTTCTCCTTTGTCCTGGGTGCCGGCCAGGTGATCAAGGGGTACGACGACATTTTGTGGCCCAGATAGACTGGAGCCGACAATTTTCTACGGAGTACTTATGTTGAACATCCTTTACTAACATTGGGCACGATGTGCCACGCTTTCAGCTGGGACCAGGGCCTCCTTGACATGTGCATTGGCGAGAAGCGGTAAGTAGAGACGACGTACTCTTCCTCACACTATACCTTTACACTATGCCTTTCTTTGAACCTCACCACACAATATCGCCTCGACAAGCTGTCTAGAGTCTGGTATTAATATAATTCTCCCGCACAGGACGCTTACCGTCCCCCCCGAGTACGGCTACGGCCAGCGCGGCATCGGCCCCATCCCCGCCGGATCCACACTGGGTATGTGATGACCCGAGCGCCAGCATCACTAACAAAACAGCCGGTGACCAGACACGAACCACCACTAACAGTGTGCCTCTACTAGTCTTTGAGACCGAGCTGATAGGCATCGAGGGCGTCCCCAAGCCCGAGACGATTGTTACCAAGCCGGCCACCGACGCACCCGTGGCTGAGGCTGAGACCGAGACCGCGGACGAGACCGCAACCGAGGCCAAGACCAAGACTGAGGCTGAGGCCGAGGCTGAGACCCCCAACATTGCCGAGAAGGTTGCCAGCAAGGTCGCCGAGGCCGCCGATGTTGTCAAGACCATTGTCGCCGACACCGACGACAGCCAGGAGCACAACGAGCTGTAATAGCCAGCCCGTGCGTCTGGACACACATATGCAGTCCCCTTTCGACCACGCAGCTGTCTGGCTTCCATGTCCCGAGGCCCGATACGGGGCAAGCTACATGCTTTGCTGGCGGCGGCAAAGGATGTGTATGCCTGTATGGGAAGGGGTAGTGAGGAATCGATACGAGTATGCCAATCCGGGACCACGAAGAATGGGCCCTTGGCTAGTTGTTTTCTCTTCTTCTTCTACGTCATACACAGCCTATTTTGGGGTAATGGGTTTGCAATGTCAATTAAGCCAATACATGCCACAAACGCAAACTTTTTTTCTCCGTTTGTGTATCTTGTCCTTGCTTGAAAGAGGACGCAGGCTATCACACGTGATATGCATGTTGCCATAACATAACCTTTCTTTATGCGTCCTCAATAATGCAGTGCTATGCTGTGAGACGACGCCCTCACGAATTCTGGAGACCCGCAGCCTGTCGGTGAGGTGAGTTGGCTGTGGTTGTCCTGCCGAAACAAGGGTCTGACAAGAACCAGTGCGAGCTGGCGTTAATACACACTACTCCGTAGATGGAGAAGTGCACACCGGACTACTCCGTACGTCGTAAAGTATACACGGGACAGTGCAAAGCTACAACACACTGTGTAAGTAAAATAGGAGTACTCGTACGAGTTATTACAATCAATTCATGCCATAATAACACCGGGAGCCCCAAAAAACTACTGAATTTTTCTATGTAAACCGTCTCTGGCCGCTTGGGACGGCAGGAGCACACAACGATCCAACGATCCGGAGACAATCACTTCACGCTGTGGTATTTTTGCGGGAGTGCGGTGATTTAGGGGAACGCGTTGCGCCGTTGATATAAATTTGCACAATTTTGCTTGTTTGTTCTTGCAGCCTTCTACCTCGACGCCGGCCAACGCACCAAACACCGCCATTTGGACTAATACCGAAAGAAAAGAGTAGGGACAAAAAAAAAAAAAAAAAAAAAAACGTCAACAAGTGAAATCTCGTCACCAAATTTCCACACCACAGAGCGTCAAGAGAGACGGCCCAAGAAAAAGAACACGGAGTTGTCCAGCACGAAGAGGAACACGGCGTGTGCTCTCTCCTTTGAGAGATGCCTAGACGTCGAGAAGGCTTCGCTGCCAAGCATCCCAGACTGGCTGGCGTTGCTCGAGGGTCTCGCAAGTCTCTGCCGCCCCTCAACTTCATCACCATTCACTATGCCTACTTTCTGGGAGTGATTTTGGTCTCCTCACTCATTTTCTGGGGCTCGTCCGACCCCGACTTCCGCATATCCTACACCGACAGCCTCTTCCTTGTGGTTTCTGCCATGACAGAATCTGGCCTGAACACGGTCAATCTCAGCCAGATGACAACGTGGCAACAGATTATCCTCTTCCTTCTCATCGTATTTGGAAGCTCCATCTGGGTCTCGATATGGACCGTTGCTTTTCGCAAGCATGTGCTCGAACAGCGCTTTGACGCCATCGCGGGCAGCGGGGACGCTCGCCATCCAATCTCACACGCCTCGCCGCGAAATGCAATGTTCTCGTTCCCGCGCCCGCGGCATTCGCGGAACGGCGCGAGCCACATTCTGCCGCAGCCTGTGCTCTCCCCTGTGAGCAAGTCTACCGCCGACACCGACACCATTGAGAGACTGCAACCGCGAGCCAAGGATACCCTAGCGACCAGTCCGGCTCCGGTGCCATCGGGGCGCATCATATTCGCCGACGACCCCTTCGTCATAACGAGCTCAAGTACTTGGGAGCAGGCTGATGGGGCCCAGGTGTGGCGGATGCAGTCAACTGTTGACCGCATTGCAGCAGAAGACGAGAAGAAGAGCGTGACCCCGGGTATATCGGCCTTTCTTTCCCGTCACGCAGTCGGGCGTAACTCGCAGTTCTATGGGCTTTCGCGGGACGAGCGCGAGGAACTCGGCGGTTGTGAGTACCGCGCCCTCAAGCTGCTCTTTATTATTGTCCCGCTGTACTTTTTCTTGTGGCAGCTATTGGGTTGCATTGCACTGGGGGCTTGGATCAACAACCACATGGCGTCTGTGGCCACTGGCAACGGCATCAATCCATGGTGGCTCGGCATTTTTAACGGCGCCTCGGCCTTCAACAATTCGGGTATGTCTCTGCTGGACGCGAATATGATTCCGTTTGAAGATGCTCATTTTGTGATTATCACTATGGGCCTGATGATCCTCGCCGGGAACACAGCTTACCCGGTGTTTCTACGGTTGGTCCTATGGACCATGCTGAAGGTGCTTCGCTGGACTACTGGTGACCAACGGTTCTACGAGACAAAGGAGACCATCAGCTTTATTCTGCGGTACCCTCGCCGGGTATATACCAACCTGTTCCCCGCACGCCCGACCTGGTGGCTGCTGTTTATGATTGTTCTGCTGAATTGCATTGACTGGGTGGCCTTTGAGCTGCTGAACCTTGGAAACCCGGTGGTCAGCGAGATTCCCATGGGGTCCCGTATTCTCGACGGCCTGTTCCAGGCTATTGGTATGTCTTCCCTGCGCAGGTTCCTTCTTATTGCTCCGCTACTAATCAGCTTTGCAGCGGTTCGCTCTGGTGGCTTTTACATTGTGCCCATTGCAGAAGTCTACATTGGCCTTCAAGTGCTGTATGTGATCATGATGTACATCTCCGTTTATCCGGTCGTTATCACGATGCGGCACTCGAACGTGTACGAGGAAAGATCGCTGGGCATTTACTGCGACGACCCAGATGTTATGGCCAACAACCATGGAGGCACCAGAACCGAGGGCGCAAACACGCCCATGGCGCTGGCATACGAGCTCGGCGGCGCTATACGCCGCGCTTTTGTTCCGTGGCACGGGGTGGGAGTTGCGCAGCCTCCGACTAAGGGGGGCAGCCCCGAAAGCCGCATCAGCTTCATCAGTCAACAGATTCATGGCCAGCTTGCGCACGACCTTTGGTGGCTGGTGCTTGCCGTGCTCGTCATCACGACGATTGAAACGTCGCATTTTCTTGCTGACCCAGTCGCATACAGCGTGTTCAATGTTATATTTGAGGTTGTCTCGGCGTACGGCTGTGTTGGCATTTCAATCGGCATCCCGGCCGCCTCTTACTCGTTCAGTGGCGGCTGGCACAGCGCAAGCAAAATCGTCCTCTGCTTGGTGATGATCCGAGGCAGACACCGGGGCCTCCCGGTTGCTCTCGACAGGGCTGTCCGGCTTCCAGGCGAGCAGCTGCACCGGGACGAGGAAGAAGACCACCGCATTCGATACTACATTAGCAACCGCCGATTCAGTGTCGATAGAGGCGCCCTGGCTTGATCTAGAGGATCATGGCCCAGGTGTATGGTATAGGTGGTATATGGCTTGTGATGAAGATAATTTGGAGTTTGGCCAAAGACGCATAAACCACTGCAGAGTACAGCCGGATTGTTCCGCAAGAGACTCAAAAAATAATGAGAGATGATAGAACAAAATATAAAAACAAATATATATGAACGAAGCAATGCATTGTAGGCTTACTGCACAGACTGGGCAGACGAAGGAAGAGAAATACTGTGAGAAGAAAAAAACCCCGAGATTCACGAACAGTGTGTGATATGTGTAGATCGTACTGTGTGTTGCGGCTAGGAAGGCGGCGGTTCTGTTAGTGCACCGTGCCTGCCAAATCAGCCTGTGAGGAAACAGGTAGTAATGGCTTTCTACGACGTATTACTCCAAGTAAGCCTGCTCGGCACACTTCGAGGTGCAAAACCGTTGCTTTTGAACTACTCCGTCCTGTTCCCAAATTGCGAACGCGATGACAGCGACGCGTTTACAACCACGCGTACTGAAGACTCGCACTATTTTGACCCAGCCGCCTACACATGGCTTGCGCACCACTATCTCGACACCTGGCCTCGCACAATGAGCTCTGCGCGAGCCCTGGGACTGCGAACCACACCCAACGCCGCTGAAAAGGCGAATGCGGCAGACGAGGCAGGCGAGGCAACCGAAGCAGTCGAAACGGGAGATACAGGCGAGACAGGCGAGATAGGTGAGGCGCCCTGCCCTGCTACTGAGCCCGCGATTGTCGATGTCTTGAACCCGTCGACTGCTTTGCCGAATGCATCCAGTCTTACGACCCACGACTCGCTCAAGTATTCCCTTCTCGGCCCATCGTTGCTCAAGGCAGGACAGGAATCGGTTGATCAATCAAAAGTAGGTGCCATGTGATGTGATAGATAGGCACGGCGGCTTTGTGTGGCACTGTGCTCGTTATGATTATTAGAGCAACCACCGCTTACGACTTGCCCCGGATGCATAGGTTTCGGATATTATTTATAATGCTTCCAAAGGCTCCAAGTACTTTGACCGGGAGGAAGAGAGGGACAAGATCCTGTCCTTGAAAATCGACCAGATTCTGTCAAAAAAAGCCCAGCTCGAGCGCCTGGACCTCACCCGTGACCTGCGGCTGGCTGATGCCCTTGTATCGCAGCTGGACAGTGCCCGCGATCTCTCGCAGTACATTGTGCACGTTGACTGCGATGCTTTTTATGCGTCGGTCGAGCTTCTGGCTCGGCCGGAGCTGGCAGAGCTACCCTTTGCCGTAGGCGGTGGGGTCATTTCAACGTGCAACTACGTCGCGCGCAAGTTTGGATGCCGGAGCGGCATGGCCGGGTTCGTCGCGAAGAAGCTGTGTCCCCAGCTGATCCTGTTAAAACCCGATTACACAAAATACAACGCAAAGGCACAAGAGATTCGCCAGATTTTGGCCGAGTACGACCCGCGGTTTGAGAGTGCCAGCATCGACGAAGCCTATCTCAACATTACACAATACTGTGCTACACACGACACATCGCCTGCTGCAGCTGTGGAGACGCTCAGACAGAAAGTCGCGGAAAACACCAAGATTACGGTGTCGGCCGGGATTGCGGCCAACACCCGACTGGCCAAGATTTGCTCGAATATGAATAAGCCGAACGGGCAGTTTGTTTTGCCAAACGAGCGGGCTGCCATCCTCGACTTTATGAAGACGCTGCCATGCCGCAAGGTCAACGGCGTCGGCAGGGTTTTTGAGAGAGAGCTTGCAGCGCTTGGCATCAACACCTGCGGAGACATCCTTGACCAGCGCAAGTTTCTAGGTCAGCTGTTTGGAGACAAAGCATGTCATTTCCTCATCGAGTGCCACCTGGGCCTGGGAAGAACGAGGGTTCAACCGGCGGAAGAGTACGAGCGGAAGAGTGTTGGCACCGAAAGTACGTTCTCGAGTATTTCGGACAGCGGCCTGTTACGCGAGAAACTTCGGCGGACGGCCGAAGAGCTTGAAAAGGACTTGCAGCGTGCCGCGTGCAAGGGGCGCACTCTTGTCCTCAAAATCAAACTGCACACATTCGAAGTGTACACTCGGCAGGTTATTGTGCCGCGGGCTCTGCAACTGGCCGGCGACTTATACAGCTATGCGCTTCCCATGTTGACCAAGCTGGAGCAGGACATACCCAACATGACGGTCCGGCTCATGGGTTTGCGGTGTACGCATCTGGTCAGTACAAAGCGTCCTGATGCCCTGGCCTTTTTTGGAATCAAGCCACCGGAAGCCGTCGATGGCTTAGGCGGCCTTGCATCAGAAAGGCAGACTGGGCGCGGTGCGATAACCGAGGTCGATGGTGATGGCTCCCAATGGGAGGTTTGGCCTGAGGCAGCGGGTGATGAAAACACCGCTCTTGAGCCGGGCGCAGGAGAACCCACAGAAGCTTTGACAACCTCAGAGAGCGATGCTTTGGATCGGCCGTTGACCTCGCGTGCGGAGCCAGAACCTCGACCCCATGGCAAGACGATCACTGCCAACCCAAAAAGTAGCAGCAGCTTGGAGCAGCAGCAGCAGCAGCCGGAAGAGGGGCTTTGGTCATGCCCCGTGTGCCTCCGGGCTCAACCGGCAGACGAGAGGCTCTTCAACAGCCACATTGATGCTTGCTTGTCTCGCCCTACTATCCTCGAGGTTGTGCAGCAGAGCTCGTCTGGACCAAGCCCAGAGAAGAAGAGCACCGGGACAAAGGCAGAGAAGAAGCGTGGCCGACCAGCAGCGGCGGCGGCGGCGGGCACAAAAGATCCCCGGCAAAAGAAGATATGCTTCGGTGGCACATGAATATTACGTGCTCACGCCGTACAGGGCCAAGTTTCCGAATCGAAGATTTGTACTTCTACTTGCACTCGTACATAAAACTACCCATTGAGTGCCACTAGGACCTTACGTTGCCCGGGACTAGAAAACATGCCTATACCAAACAAATATGCTAGATAATCAATCGAAGCGCAAAAAAACAAAGTTATGTCCCAAACGCCATAATACGCCCGTCGTTCCATGCCGAAGGTCGTGATTGTATTGTCTCCATGGATACCAATGTGACCAACAGGCTCACACAGTTAGCCCATGGTCAAATCCTGTTCATTGCAGGCCATACCGGCGCTGGATGCATGCAGAGACAGTCCTGTTCTGGCAGCTGGTGCATAGCCATTGGCCGCTGCGGCCGAGGCTGGTTGTTGGCGGGACGAAGGCTGGACAAGGCTCCAGAAGCTGTGTAGGGAGCGCTGGTTTGCTCCGGCGCCGTCTAAAGCCAGACCGTGCTGCTCTAGCGATGACAGAGTGTCGTCCTGTTCATCGTGCTGGTTGTCTTGCTCGCCCAGGCTGCTTTGGTCGCTCTGTTGCCAGTTCTGTTCCGGACTCGGCGACGCCTGATGCTGCATCGACTGCTGTGCGGTGTATAGCAAATTCAAAGTGCGCTCTTGAGGAACACATGTCAGTTAGCCGCGGGGGTCCATGAGCTTCTTCAGTATGGGTGTAGGTAATGTGCTGGCGTTTTGGGAGACATACCGTGGACTTCAGCATCCGAAGGGCGGCTGTTGCGGAATCGCTTGAGTGTCCGGCTGTTAAGGTGTAGCGGAGTGCAACGGCCGCGAAACATTACCGATGCGGGTGTGCCGCAGCCGTCCATTGAGATTGAGCTGCCGAAGTCTGCCATCATTCTCGGGGGCGACGACAATGTGGTGCTGCTCGAGAAAGATAGCTCCGAGTCGGAGCGTTTGCGCTTTAGTTGGCTAGTCATTTTGAATTGCGAATTGTGAATTTTGAATTTTGAATTGTAAATCGAGGTTGTGAGCTGTAAGTTGCCGTGAGCTGCTCAGAATCGGAACTGATATGGGAAGGAATGTATCGAGAAGCGGCGAGTGTGGACGAAGTGCGGAGTCGTGGATGTGGATGAGAACCACGGCGTTCGGGGATGGGATTTGCAAGAGTATCGCGCTCGTGGTGGTTGGGACTAGGATTGTCCTAGCGAAACGCGCCAGGGCCAGGCACGCGCTGCTGGACGCGACAGCGCGTAAAGTACTCCGTATTGCGGGTCGTAATACGTCGTACATCTTTAATGGGTTTTATTGTGGGCCCTGCCCTGACTTGAAGACAGGCTCGACAGGAGTACGACGTATTACTCCACATCTCAGGTGCACCGGAACCTTTTACTTACTTGAAATCTCCTATTTCACCTACGACGTACGGAGCACGGTACTCCGTAATATGGCCAACCTTCTTTCCTAAAATGACGTCTGACGCACAAATAAACCAGTTGCCTCCTTTTCCAGCGCACATCTCCTTCCTATACAATCTTCAAGACCAATTTGCCCAGGCCACCCTTCCCGGTACTGACCTGCATGCATCCTCGACGGACGGCCTCAAGGTCTGAAAAGTCCACGACCGACACGAGGGCCTTGATCTTGCCACTGGCCACCAGATCGCCGACAAACTGGAGATCCTCCTTGTTCAGCAAGTCGCCCGACACGAAGTCTCTCTTGATATTCGAGCAGCCTTCCAGTCGTACCACAGCTGCACAAGAGACAGGAGCCAGCCCACCCAGAACGGCACAAACTCGGGGCCGATGACGCGGTGGAGCACGCGCACTGGCGGGAGGCTGGCAATAGACACCACCACGCCGTGGTCTGGGTTGGCAATGGGGAGGACCCCTGTGAGGTCCCATTGCGTGTTGTAGATGAAGTTGGCCTTGCCCCGACCGATCTGCTCGACCACATTCTGCGTTTTGTAGTCGATGACCTCGTCAAATACGCCTGGAAGGTGTTGCTCGACGAGGGGAACCTTTGGGGTTGAGACTGTTGCCACCAGTTTCTCTGCACCGAACACGTTCTTGATCATTTGAGCGCCAATCGACCCGGTGGCACTGAGTCCGCCCGGCATGAAGACAGTCTTGCCCTCCAGTGTCCCGCCAGGCCGGCCCATGAGTTCCAGGGCGCGGCGGATGCTTTGGCGCGTGGTCACGGCGGACCCGAGGATGCTCGATGCGTCCTCGAAGGATACATGTGGCGGCTTGTGCAGGAGCTGGCCCTCGGCGGCCACTGCATACTCGGCGCATGCACCCCCCTCTCGTTTCAAGGGATACAGAGGTGGTGCAAAGTGTGTGCCATACACTTCGTCGCCGGCCTTGAAGGCCGTCACGCCGCTGCCCACAGAAACGACCGTACCGGCGCTCCCGCTTCCAATCTTCCTGGGAAACCTATCAAAGGGGTAATCGTGTCAGTCTGTGTTTCTTCTCTTTCTCTCTCTCTCTCTTTTCTCTCTTCTTCTTCCTCTCTCCCCTTCATGCTTCTCTTCTTTCGCTTCCATCTATCTGTTTATCTTCGTTGCTGCACCTACTCCAACTTTCCGAAAATGCGCATCTTTCCGCTGGCGATCTGCGTGTCTCCGGTCTGGACTGTCGCTGCGTGGACCTTGATGAGAACATCGTCGGGATGGGCCAAGGTCGGCACTGGAACTTCCACGATTTCGTATTCCGACGGCGCACAATATCGGGGTGCAATAAGTGCACGCATTGTCTCTGAAGGGTGCTCATTCTGCGCATTGAAAACAGGTTGCGATGGTGTGATGCAGAGAGAAGGATGTACTTAGAAAATGAAGCCGATCGCAGTTGGCCATTGGAGGGCGCAGTGAAGGAGACGCGGCGGTTCTTTTATGTACTGTGTGGTCGTAGTTTGCCAAGTCCTGCAACATTGTGTCCTTGACACCTTGTCACAGGCCAAAGGCCATCGAAGCAGCCACCGATCCGAACTCCGAAACTGCCGCCGAACGCGCCGACCCCGTCGCCGAACTCCCACCTAACCTTCGCCGAACCCATTTTCGTTTCTAAAGAAAATTAAACTGTGAAGAGATAAAAAAGAAGAAGAAAAACAAGACATGCGTAGTTTTCTGATGGAGCATGCCAATTACAGAAAATCGGGTCGTCAGACGCTGGCGGCAAATGTGCCGGTTTATCGTGAGGGTAAGCACTGGCCAGAGTAGCCAACAACAGGCGACAGGCGACAAAACACGAGGCCTGTGTCAAGGCATGTGGCATTTTAGGTGTGACATTTGAGCTGTAAAAAAAGAAAGGCAGTAAAGTGACAGTCATGTATAAAACGGCCTGCGAGCTAGCATGTTTAGAAATATTTTGTTGTTGGAGTTGCCGTACGATTACGCATATTGAATTCAGTTGAAAGGAATTAGATTCGCAACCAGTGGCATAGACGCAAAAAAAGACGTGGAAATCAAGCAACCAGCTGATATAATATGATAAGAGATACGAAGAGAAAGAGAAAAAGATTTCAACATGTGGTTTCGATAAGAACAAAAAAGCATATTAAACCGCATGCAGTGAGAGAAGTATCGGCAATTGATAGGCAGATCGCTTGTCACTGAGAAAAGTGAGGGGGGCGGCTACTTGGAAGGAGAAGCAAGAAAGATGAGAGCTGGCGATCAAAGGGAAATGGGGAGAAGGTGAGGGTAAGAGGGGGTGGGGGGGAAACTTGTGGCCGAGATGGCTATGCGTGCACGAAGACCGGCAGTGCGGATCTAGTTGTCGACCGACTTCTGGATCAAAGAGTCGGACGGTGTAACGCGCTGTGCCCATTCACTAAGTAAATGTCAGCAATCTCGCACATGCATGCGAATAGTTTGGGGTGCACAAGGTCGAACGTTAAACAAAGAACGAAAGAAAGAAAGAAAAAGAAGAAGAAGAAGAAGAAGAAAAACTTACGTCCAGCTACCGTCATAGACCCTCCTCTGCGCAGGTGAGCCGTACTGTGCCTCCTCCAGCGCAGTCTCTATCACGCATGCCGTGACACCCGTGCCACAGCTGGATATGATGGGCTTCTCTGCGTTGATACCCTTCTTTTGGAAAAGATCCTTGAGGGTGGCTGCCGGGAGAAATGTCTTCGAGGCTGGGTCCAGAACAGCATCAAACGGGATGTTGACGGCGCCAGGCATGTGACCAGACGAGAGGCCGGGACGTGGCTCTGGGGCTTCACCGGTGAAGCGGCCACTTGACCGGGCATCTATTATCTGGACACCCTCAGCACCTTCCTTGTTGTGGTCCAGAGCGACCTCCCGAACGTCCTCGTAGCTGGCGACCTTTTCGCTGTCGACCTCGGGGATAGGGTAGGCGCAGCACTCGACACTGTACACCTCACCACTCTCCGTAGGGAGTCCTTCGTCGACCCAGGTGCGGAAATTGTTCAGGATATGGACTTTTGGATGGCCAAAGATCTTCAGCGTCCAGCCGACGCGAGGCGCTGAGAAGATGCCCAGTTCCTTGGAGTCGTAGACCACAACGGTGTCCTCCTTGCGGATTCCTAGCTCTGACATCGCGGCAGCAAAGTCCTTGGCACTTGGGAGCATGTGGGGATACGGCGATCGACGGTCAATCACCTTGTCCAGGTCGAAAAATCGGGCTTTCGGGATCCGCTGCTTGCGAAACACCTGGATTCCGGTCCGGCCTTCGGCATCATTAGGAAGAAACCACGAGGCGCATAGCGGAATCACTCTAGGGTCTGTGCTTATAGAGGATGGCGGGTTCTTCTTGAGCGCGTCGTTGAGTTCCTTGGGTGCCACAAGGTAGGAGGAGAATGACCGCTTTGTTGTGGTAGAGCGAAGACCGGGTGCCGTGGAGAAGGCGGAGAAGAACTCGGTACCGGCCCGGTACAGAACCAAGCGCGGGGCGCGCATTGTAGTGGTACGTGGTGGTTATGAGGAGGGTGAAGGAAGCACGCGGTCGTCTCGCTCGGGTCTCGCTGTCGGTCTTGTTATCACGACACCTTGACGTCGTTGATGCAGAAGGTCTGTGGCGAAACTGGTTAGCTTGTTTGCCCACAGTCCGCCCGGCTACAGCATCGACTTGATGGTGGTGTTTGTCTATCTCGTTCTCGCAGAAACCTGGATATGGCCTGTTTGTGGGCCAGACGTATCCCACGACATACGACGTCAACAGAAAGTGACGTCGCGAGGTTGGGCAGAGTCTGGATTTGGGAATGACAATGTGAAAACGAGGGGTGCTATTGTGTGTGTCTGTTCCCTCGTACCGTGTAAATGTTGGAGCTGGTAGATTTCCGTATTTCTCATCCTCTGTAATTTGGAGAGAGTTAACAACGGGCGCAATTTGTTGTGGTAGTGACCAACCGCATGTCGAATGCACGTCGATGGTCGGATGAGAAGAAGGCTGCGGGGTTTTTTCCTGGTGTTTTTTCCTTGTCCTGCTTGGGTGATTCCCGTTCTTGTGCTCGAAGACGCAAGGCTTTGCCTATCTGATTGGTTAGATAAGGGGGGACCCGCCTGCCCTGGCCACGACGTAATAATTGCTGGTTCGGACGGTGTAATAGCTATGCTCTAGCAGTCTAATTTAGTAGGCCAGATGCTGCCGCGTTGGGCTTGCTGGTTTTAAAACGACCACTGTTTACGGAGTACATTTGGCACACACACACACAGAGCAAGTCGAGCAGACCCACCTTCTTCATATGCCGTAACTACTCGAGCTACTCCATACTGGATCCATACTCTGTACGTCGTACATATTCACTAAAAACATATCCATAGCATCTCGAATCTCCTCACAACCACCCCCTTCAACTGGAGAACCCAACACTCCTCCCCTACCAGCCAGCTTCCCGGCACTGCTGTGCGTGCTGCATCCACCCCGCGCAGCATGAAGGTAAAGATTCAAAAGTGGCACGGCGTTGCCACCTGGCGCTGGGACCTTCCTGAAGACGATGTGTGTGGCATCTGCCAAAACCAGTTCGACGGGACCTGCCCGACGTGCAAATACCCTGGGGACGAATGCAGTTTATGTAAGTCAAGGCATCTACCTGAGGTCTCTAAAGTCGTGTTATGGGGCTGCCATATGCGTGGCGACCTGTCCGAAGGCTTTTGTTGATGGTGGTGTTTGCTTCGTGTCTAGTGGCTGACCGCAATGGTTTTGTTAGTGTCTGGGAAATGCGGCCACAACTTTCACATGGTATGCTTTCATTGAACTGCGCTCTTCAGACGTCGACTTGTTGAGACGCCCGCCTCGTTCCCCCCGCAACACGCTTTGGTTAACGTATACCCCTCTTCCTAGCACTGCATATCCGAATGGATCAAGCAGGACTCTGCAAAAGGCCAGTGTCCAATGTGCCGACAAAGTATGGTGAACCCGTTTACCCAGCGCATCAAAGAGACTTTGAGAGCCTACAAGGGAGAGCCAAAAAAAGGAAAATAATCGTGACTAACTGAGTGTTTGTGGCACGCCTGCAATAGAATTCGAATGGGAAGGTGAAGAACAGGCCACCTCCTCTTCACAAGAAGACCCAGCACTGGAGGCAGAAGATGCGCGCGAGGAATAGGCCTCCGAATTGTTGGGGGCTGAGAGAAATGCGTCTGCACAACCGGCGCAATGACACACGCAATCACGATCACGATCCTTGAAAAGAGCCCGCGAAATGGGCTCTATGTATGCCCTTCGCCCGCCGACCGCTCAACATTGTGGCCTCGATCAAGGCCTCACACATTAATATCATCCACGAAAACAAGACGGCATGTCGGGTATTTTATATTACCAGTTGGCGAGCATCGGTCACGGTGCTACGAAAGGCTGTTTTTAAAGTACGTCGAAAATGACACCAGATCTGTAATTTTTCATACCCCATCGAGGGAGTCTAGCGCAGAACAGACCATAAATAAACATCCTAGTTGTTATATCCCGTCGTGAGAATAGTGGTTAGTGGTGACATGAGGTTGTTATGGATCTGGGACAACCCACACCAGTTCAATCCTAGTTCGCGATGGGTCACGTGCAGCCACGTTACAGCTTCCCCACACTTGCGCTCATATTCAACAGGAGAGAAAGTTCCACGCAACGACGCATTGCCAAATACTGTGAGTTTCTCTTGATATTATTACGGCGCTGGCCCCCCACCACTCACCCATCGAGCCTCCTTAGACAACCGAGCGACCGATCGCTGGCCCTTGACACTGCGACGAGATCCTCTCACTACAAAATATGCGCCTTCTGTTAATTTGACAGAAACAAAGGCGATCTACAAGGAAGCATGCTGTGAGGTGACGGAGTCCTCTTGCTTTATAGCCAACTACCGCAACCGTTACCCCTCCGGGGAACTCTGCTCTCCCACACGAATCGTGGCATGGTGGCTTACCGACTCCGCGGAGATGGAAAGCCCAGACAATGGCGCTGAGAGCCATTCCCAGGACAGTAATCTTCGGGCTTTTTCTCTCTATCAAGCGCAGCACGAGCAAAACGAATCCCCCCACTCGGCGACAGCTTCTGAGGTGCCAGATCGGCTAGATCCGCTCACCGATGCCCGTCGTCGCCGCACTTCCACGATAACGACAACAGACCAAGGTGTCCCAAGTCTCTCAGATGATCCGACCATACGAGCGCCTCCTGCTCCCCCCGCCCTTAGGCCGTATTACGCCCTCATCTCGGACGCCACCAAATCGCCCACTTCCCCCGAGACATTCTATCCCCGGGTCCGATATATCTTCAACGACGACGACCCGGACCTTCTTACGGAAGCTTTTTCAGCAGGGCATGGAGCAGCGCATGGGGTAGTCGACAAACCACACACGCCTAGCGAGTCTCGGGCAGGCACAGTGTCCCGAAATCAACGCTTCACCATTCCAGACAGAGCGCTTCTCCTCGACCTCGACATCACACCAGATGGCCAGGGGTATACCGTATCATGTGCCACCAGCTTGACTGATGATTGGGCTGTCATGAGTGCCAAGGTGCAGCATCTGCAGACTGGCTCGTCTTGTGATGTACCAGGCGAGGAAGGTGAACGAACGATGGTCCTTAATATCCAAGGGTCGAGTCTCCCGACTGACCAGCTTAACAAAACCGGAGCGCCCATAGCCACAAAAGTTCCGCTTGAAATAGACGGGGCAGCGACTCCGCTACAGAGGGATGAAAAGGGTACATCTCCTGTTGGGGGCTACGACACGCTCGTACAATCTTTCGAGAGACGCATGGCATTTCTCCACAGCGTTGCTCATAATTGAGAAGAGAAGAAAGGGCCATAAAAGGCTCAAGCCATACACGCGTGGCAATTCCCAACGTAAGCAAATTACGTCAGTATTGTGCGACGTAAATACGGTATAGACGTTACGATGCCAGGATACAGGGATTCGCAGCACAGCCTCTATCATACGAAGAGATTTCGTACACGGTATATAGGATAATTTGAGTGATAAGAGTAGCCCGAAGGTGGAAGGCGTGTATTATTAGACAGAGATGTAAGTAGCTTCTATTGAGCACCGATGCACCTCAGGTTGAGGGGGCCAGATCGATATTCAAGGAAGCAAAGTCTGTTGTAGGTTGAAAAAACAAACAAAAGAGATATAGGGTTACCCAGATGCAACGTGGGGGGAGCTCGAAAGAGAAATATAAGCAAGGACAGGAAACGCACAGGAAACGCGAGAAGAAGAATAAAAACCCACGTCAAGTCCGTAGAAAAACAAGCTGCTCGAAAATGGCAAATGTGGCCGATGTATAGCCTGTCTAGCAGGGCCAAAAAGAGAAATATCCAATACCAGCTGATACAAAAGAAATACAATATACAGTTACTTCCGCCTGCCACGCACGGGGACGGAAAGAGCTGCCGCCTGGTGGTACTTGGGCGGCCGTCAATAATAAAGACCTCACATCACCGAGTGTAACAGAGAGAGCCAGTGCAGGTTGGTGCTTTCCAAGTAATGTCCGCCACCAACCTAAGAGATGGGGTCGTCTTTAGTGAAGTCAGTGTTAATGACGTATCGACTGGATAGTCGACCCGGCGCGCTTCGAACAACGGCATTGGTCTGTTCATAAATGCGGGCCGCAAGCTGATCGCCGGCAAAGTCAAGGCCACGGGCACCGATGCTGCGCTTCTTGTTGCTGCCCTGCTTATTGACCAAAACGTACACGACGACGACAATGACAATAATGAGGATGATGCCGACTGTAATACAGAAACCTCATTAGCATACCGTACCGTACCAAACACGATGTCAAGAAAGCAGGCCAGTGGCACATAGGAGAATGAAACTTACCACAAATACCAAGGCAGATCCACTTCTTCTTCCGGGTTTTCCTGGCCGTAGTGACAGCGACGGCAATCTCTTCGTTACCCTTGTCGATGTGGACGACGGCCTCCTCTGCCTTTTGCTCGATCTGGATGACCTGGGCTTCTTGTTGGACAACGAGTGTGTCCATATCCTGGAACAACTGAGCCAGCTCAACCATTTGCTGTTCGATCTTCTGCAGTGCAGCGTGACGATCTTGAACAGCACTTAGAACAGCGCGGGCCTGGCCGCGACGATCGCTCTGCATCATAGCTTGTTGGAACATCTGACTGCCAGCGGCTGTGTCCTCTACGACTGCAAGAACTTCAGATTCCGGTGCATCGGGCCGCACAATGCGATACTGCCGAGCCATCTGGTCTTGTGTCTTTTTGCGGAAGGCCGATTCGACTTGTTGGTAAGATTGTATGGCTTGCTTTAATCGGCGATCGACGCGGCCGACTTGCGGTGCATTTTTAGGCTGCTGGGCTTCGCGCTGACTCTTCACCTGCCGCACGCGTTCGGTAAGCTGGCGGTAGAGTGCCATGGTGTCAGAAGCAAGTGCATCTAGTTGTTTTGATGTGGTCGATCCGGATGTGTCGGCCTCGTTTAGCGACCGGTCCTGCAACATTCGAAGCTGGTTCAGGTTCTGGTCGATTTGGTCGATACCCCGGTCGATGCTCCGACATTCGTTCAGAATGGCATTCGGGTCGCCAGACGCGAAAGAGCCCGCGTTCTGTGCAAGGGGCGCCATTTCAACGTTCCCTCCTGCTGTCAGAAAGCAGCAATATGTTAGCATATCGAGCGAGGGGGAAGGTTGGGCTACAACGTGCCCTTATGAGGTATACTATTCGCCATACCTCCGTAGTCGTCACGCCCCATTGCAGGGATTTGGTTGTAACGAGATCCGACCCCCCCTCCGGGGCGAGGCCCTTGGCCGAATGCTGCTTGAGGCGGTGCACGTGCAGGAGCTCCGTAGTCACCATCATCGACAGCACCGCGGTCGTCGAAGGGATTGGGTCTTCCACCGTATCTATGGTTGTGTTAGCGCTGAAGTCCACATCCCGGGTTGTCCCATCGATCGATCTCGGGCGTCCTGCCACCACTCAGCCTTGTCAGTACACCGTTCTTTCCGGCGTGTAACTGAGAACTGCGCGGACAAGTTTTCGAGCATGGTTGTGTGGTCACCGGAGAGAACTAACCCGTACTGTGCCATGTTAGTGAATGTTCTTCTTTCGGCAAGCCTGCGAGCAGACAATCAAGGCCTCTGAGATTGACGTCGAAATGATAAGGGTGCAGGTTGAAAAGCGAGAGAGAGAGAGAGAGAGAGAGGGTGTGTGTGTGTGTGTGGCAATGAGTGAAGAAAAGGAGGAAGCACGACGTAAAAGAGGGATGGGAAGAAGGCCAAGCTGGAAGAGAATTGATGACGAGAAGAGAGTAAAAAAAAAAAGGAATTCAAGACGTGGTTCAGGACAGGACGGGCGGTGGGAGGAAAGGAAATATCGAGCTGAAACAAGACGCCGGGGATTGACACACTTACACTCATTGTGTCGGCGAACTGGCGAAGGAGACGCGGTAATACGCAGATATGTTCTCCAGGCGCCGCCTAGTAGCCGTTGTGTTGCAGAACGTGTCGCAGGGCAAGCAAAGGAAGGCAAGACAAGGCAAGGCGCGTGTATATAGCTCGTGCGGTAGAGATGAGGAGCTGCAGAGGCAGCGGAGGTTGCGCAGGCAGGGCAGGGAGAGATAGACTGGTAGTTCGAGGGTGAGGGCGAGAAAAGGGCGTTGAATTGCCAAGGGAGGATATCCAAATGAAGAGCGGGCGACGAGAAACGAAGCAGAAAGGCGAGGCTTTGGAAACAGAAACAAAAATAAGGGGAAGGAGCCCTTAGACGATGAAGACAATAGAAGGAGAAAAGCAAATGAGAACGAAAATGAGAAAAGAGAGTGTTCAGAAAAGGCGGCAAAGGGCAATTCAAAGGAGAGACAGGAGCCGGGTTTGTAAAGAAGGACTGGCAAAGAAACAGTAGTCGAAGGAGGGAGTGTAACAAAAAAGGGGCTGTGATAGATTTTGTTTGGTACTGAGCGAGCCTTGGCCAGGCTCTGGGACAAAGCTGAGGCGCGCCGCTACGACATGAGCTCCAATTGCGGTCTAGCGCGGCCACTGGCGTCAAGGACGAGGTTAATTTTAGGATTTTACTGTACGCCGTCAGGCCGCCGTTTGCTGAAATGAGGAAAGAGTGGGCGGTGCATCCCTAGTCAGATGCGCCTGCGTACATACTACACAGGAGGAATTGCGGGCGCGAATCTGCCTTTTCAGCCCCCGGTCGTGGCAATGTGCATGCCATATCCGAAAATATGCACACCGCACATAAAAAAAAGTACGGAGTAATACGACGTACTGAGCACGGAGAACGACGATAAAAAAATGTGATCAGTGTACTCAGTACGTCGTACTCTTACGGTGTACTAACAGTGTACGGAGTAATATTAATGTAGGCTTACGAGGATACGAGAGGAGGATTGAGAATGTGAGAATGTCAATCGAATTGTCCAGAGGGAGGAGAGATAAAGAAAGGAAATATCAAATGTACGCCGTAATTACATACTGCGCAACTCAAGAAAAAGGGCGGACAAGCTCAAAAGTACAGAGCGCCAGTACGGCGTATTACTGAGTAAACTGTGTACTGTGTAGAGCCTGGGAGCGTCTCAATGCTCCCATAGATACCCCCGTTTTTCTTCGTACTTCGTACGTCGTCAAGACGCAAACAATATATGTATTAATACTTCGTAAAACAAGAAAGGGGAGATTATGGTGGCCAAAAGAGCGGACAACCACATTGACAGACGCGGGCTAGGCCAGTCCAGCCCAGGGGTGATCGGCCTGGGGGCCTAGGGTTCTGCCGTTACAGCCAATGCCAAAACCCGTTTCAAAATATTGATCGACGACGGAGTCGACTGGCTGGTCGATGCCGGACGACTGGCGCGCCTGATCTACAGAAGAGTCCTAAGGAAACCACACTCCCACAGTACGACGTACCGTTGTAATTACATCGCTTGTTCATGCAGAAGTTGACCGATGGAACATGGGCTAAAGGTATATTCCAGTTACCTCGCATGGCCCTGGTCTTGTGCGTTACAGGCTACGACATACGGGGTACAGGTTTACACAGTAGTTTTTTACTCTGCTTAACTAGGTGTCCGTGTAGCTTAACAAGCCTTTGCTGCCCATTCAAACCAGGCTTCTTTGCATATGTCGCCGGTCTTTGTCGGATGCGACCACGATCGATATTGCAACCATCTCGTTCGGCCCGCAACAATCCAACGCCCAACACCCGTGCACGTCGAGGCGCCGGGCCCGTTAGCCAGCTGGCCGGGCCTTAAAAGATGGCATACGCAGAGGCATAGCTCACGCTGGAATCTGATGTCGTACGGGCAAGCTCGCTCCGATCGTATTTCACAAAGGCAAATTTCTGCCAGCCCTTGCCGACAGCTTTTGTTGCGGATGCTGTCTTGGCGGCCAGCAGCTCCAGTGCTGCCATGACCACACTTATGGGATGCCGCCCGCAGATGGTGTTCTCTGTGAGGTGTAGATACTGGACAAAGTCGGCCTGCATGCCTGTTTCGATGACATCAAACGCAGCTTTGTCAAGCGTGTGGATAAACTCGTGGATTGGCGGCTCGGAAGACGCAGGGCGCGATCCTGCCCGCGATGGCAGCGTGCGAATCTTGGTAAAGTCGGCACTGGGGCTGTATTGCCAGAACTGGAAGTTCCGGCCCCAGTGGCAGAAATCGGAGCTGACAACAAATGCGTTCTCCGGGTCTTCTAGGTATGGCAGCAGCAGCTCACCGTAGGCTTTCTCGGCAGCGCCATCTCCATCTCCGACCATGATTGGAACGAGCGTGGGCCATATGCGGCTCTTGCCCACCGTCCTTTCTAGGGCCTTCCAAATGTAGGGGAGGTGCATCTCGAGGCTATGCTCACGTACGTCGTTGTGCCGCGGGATGTCGCTGAATTTCCCCGTGCTGCGAAGCTCGGCCAAGACATCTGCGTCAACTTGAAAGTCGCCAAAGGGCGTTGCAAATTTGTCAAACGTCGTCAGGGCGCAGCCGCGTAAGTAGTATGTGTGACTTGGGCCAAGGACAAATACGCGCTTTGCCCGCCGTAGGTCAAGCGATCTGTAGGCCCAAGCCGCACATGGGCCAGAATATCGATAACCGGCATGCCTGATGAGCAATCAAAGAGATGTGACGTTAGCTTGGGGAAGATTCTAAAAAAGGACCCTATGAGAGCATCTAAGGAAGCGTGGCCTGAGAGGGGGGAGAGTATAGCACGGCCACGGAAGGGATAACCAGAAAGATGAAAATAAGAAAACGGGAGTGGGCTCACGGAGCGATGACTGCCCTGGCTCCGGAGATGGGGAGACTGTGTCCATCGACGGCGGCCGGGACACTGTCGAGCCATCCGTCTAACTCGGATGACAGCTCGGCTTCGTCGGCCGTGTACCAAGACCCGGCGTGGTCGGCGTCCCGAGTGCCTCTCAGCGCCATAGCATCGGCTGGTACACGAAGCAGCGGGGAGTGTGAGGGTCCACGAGATATTGACCAAATTACTTGCGACGAGAGAATGGCCGGTCGTGAAAGGGCGCTGACGAGTTGTTGGTGTGTTGGGAGGCTGGAAGTAGACTGTAAGGTTGCAAGACTATGGTTGATGAGAGCGGGATACGTGGTTTCGTGGCAGTGGTGTTCTGTATGCCGCAAGTTGTGTATGTAGATGTCGATCGATACCCCGCGGAATTCTTGCTGGGGACGTATTCTTACTTTTATGCACAGATAAGCCTAGCTAGCTAGCCATAGTACGACGTATTATCTTCCACGTTCCATTATCTCCCCAAAGCTCCGTCTTGCACCCCGCCGCGCCCACACTTAGTAGCCTTATTCCCCCCTAGCCTTGAAATATACGGAGTAATTATGAGCATATTAGCCACCCCCCCCCCCCCCAACACCTCCTCCTTTCCAGTTACCACAATACGAAGTGCACTTGAACCCGTCTAATTATGACACTGCAATTCAGAGCACCTCTCTAAAACTCAATACAAGTAAGACTGTGCCCGGACATCAGAGACCTCAACAAACACAGGTTTCCTAAACATGCAGTTAATACCATACCATGTTACACTGACCAGAACAGCACCATAGGGAAACGGTCATTCTGCCAACGCAAACCCAGATCTGGTTTGTATAAGCAAAATGATAAACAAATAACAAATAGATAATAGATAAATACAGCCTCCTGGTACACCAGCGCCTTGCTCTAGACGATACGGCGCACACGGCCCGTCTCGACGTCGTAGATCCAACCGCTAACAACAATGCTCTCCGGGACGGCGCTTTGCTTTTGCAGGAAGAGCACATCATCGCGCACAGCCTGCTCAAGGTCCGTAAATGGCAAAAAATCAAGCGTGGCGATCTCAGCAGCAGCCGCTGGACCAAGATTCTTTTGTACAATGGCATAGGCATCCTCGTTGGTAAAGGTCAGCATTCCACAGCCAGTGTGCTTGACGAGGACAATCTCCTGAGTGCCAAGCAGCTGCTCCGAAATCAGAATGGACCGCAGGGCATCGCGGCTACTGGCACCGGCATTGCGAATAACGTGAGCATCGCCCAGTTCAATGCCAAATGCAGCGGCGGCGTCGATGCGGGCATCCATACAAGTAACTGTTGTAACGATTACTATTAGCAAGAGTCACAGCACATCGAGAACCGAATATCGGGTACCGGACGCCGGACACCGGACACCGGACACCGCGACGCCGGATACCGCGACAAAGCGGACAGAGCAGCCACGCACCAACCAAGTATTTCTTTCCCGGAGGGAGCGGCAAGTGGCCCTTTGTGAACGCCGCAGCGTATGCAGCATTTTTCGCCTCGAGGTTCTCTTGGATCTCGGTCGTCATTGTGGGTGGGATAAGCCACGCAGACGCTATTCTTGCTTGATTGGACGTGTTTGGTTTGAGACGCTTGGTCTATGGCCAGTGTGCCGCAGTGATATCGCAATTCCACTCGGGGTTTTTTGGCGTATTTTTTTTTTCGTGAAAAGCCAGGGCCAGGTATACAAAGTCAGAGGCCATGATGGAAAAGACAAGGCAGGTCGTGCAAGTTATAGCCAACGAGCCACTGTAGCTGTGGCTAGATGCTGGATGGCGCAATACATCTACGGGATTGAGCAACCTCGACAGCTACAACGAAGATCGACAACACAGGCCAGTAAACGAGGGGTTGCTCGCTCTGTAGGTTGTGGAAAAAAGCCAATTCATGGGGGGATGTCGGGGAGGTTGCCAGGTCGTGCGGGCGCGGAGTGGCGAGGATGGGTAAAGAGCGACAAAGGTGGTTACAAAAGATGGCGAACTACAGCCTTTCGATGGTAGAGGAGAGGGGAAGAAGCATCTAGGCTGCGGAGGTCAGGTGGGATTTGCAAAATGCCATCAGCAATCACAATATGGCACAAATGTCAAATCAGTGACGAATTATCGCAATCGACATTCGCCAGTGTGCCCAGCAAAGGAATAAACACAAGGCCTTGCACCGGAATTCCTACGGCAATAAGTATTAAGAAGCAAGTCGTTTAGGACAACGAAAGTTAGTAAAACAATGAGAATATAAGGAGGGGGGGGAGGAAAGAGAAGGAAATAAAAACAGGGAGAGAAAAGAAAAGAAGAAGGAGAGACAGGAGATGAAAATAATTACAAGATGGAGGGAACGACAAAAGAAAATGGATCGAACGCAAGTTCAAGTCACAAGATAAACACCGGCGACAAGAAGAAGAAGAGGGAAGAAAAGACTGTGGCCCTGGGAGTCATCAAGGGAGAATTGTATGAACACCAGCCCAAGAAGCTGGCGCCACGGGTCCGGCCTTCCCGCCACCATCTTTTGATACAGTTTCGGTCCCCGTAGTTTGGTATCGATACGACATTCTTTTGTTGAGAACTCCGTAGTACCGTATCCTTCCCCTTGTCCCTTCCCATTTCTCCCTTACCCCGGAGTCCTCACTATGAAATATGAGCTTTAAACGGTTGTGCCCCTGCTGTATATGAATTGTTTATCGCCTCGGTTGGCTCCGACTTGCTCGTCGACCGCATCGCGGACTGGGAAGGGACAGAGCTGCGTGGCTTTCATCTTACATTTCTTTGCTGGCAGCGTCAAAGTGGCACGACTCCATCACCCTTCTGGGATAGCGCTTTGTTGTGGTCTGACAACCACGTCATAATTACGGAGTACGGCCAGCCGACCTCACACCCACCTTGTCACATCGTAGTACGACGTATGGCCGTGTGCTTGGTGGGAAAGTCAACATTTATTCACGCACTCCGTATTTGCAAGCTGAAGTTGAGGGGCAGGCTGCTTTCCAGAAATCTAACACGTTTTATTGGGGAATGCCAATAAGCGATGCAACGGGGCTGCCACGTGGAACTCGGACCAGACATACCCCGGAATTGTCGCGGCGGAACCGGCGAACAACCACCGCGCCGAAAGAGCAGAAACGGAATGAGTCCCTGAATTGAAGTACTTCACTGGCCCTGGCGGGTATCCGAGGTAAAATACGGGGGACAGGATCCTGGAAGCACCATGCAACACAACGCAAACATGCTACAGTCTCCAAGCGATCCATATCCGCGCGTTTCTTAAACTGTCCGTCCACCCCCCGAACACTGCCTGACTACCTGGGCTTTTGCATGCCCCTCCCCTACACAGTACCTCGTACTTGTACTTGCCGGTCGCTTGGGGTTGGATGGTAGATAACATGTGCCGTGACTTACTTCGATGCCCCACAATGCGGCTGTCGGCCGGTGAGGAAATAGAGAAGTAACCGAAAAAAAAGAAGAAGAAAAAAACAGAGAAAAGAAGAAGAAGAAGAAGAAGAAGAATTGAAGTTGAAGAAAAAGTCGGTGGTTGGTGGTTGTGGGGGGGGGGGGGGTTGAAGAAAGATAAACGGATCGCGGTTCGCATGACTTAAATACGTCGTACGTTAAAACCGAACGGTTAATTTATGTTCATTTGAGTGGCAGAGAAGAAAGGAATGAAATTAAACTGTTCTAGCTCGCGGACGCCACAACCCTTTACCAAGTGTGATGGTAAACAGTAAGGGGATGCTGTTAATGTCCGCGCGATTAAATAAAGGGTATTTGCAGATTTTGTGTAAACTGTTTTTTTTTAAACAAGAAGCATAGTTCAACAACGAAAAATTGATGGAAACGAGTAAATGTGAGCGTGAACAACACCGTGTGCCACCGTGGCCAAATCAGACGGTTGGATCATGGGCGAGCAACCGGTGTATCAAATTATTGACGGCAAAAGAAACCTTGCGTAGTGATTGTTGCAGGCCTTTTCGCTGGAGAGAAGTGAGAGACTCGAAGTATGTCTAAGCCGACAGAGCGGCAGGCTTCGCCTTGCGCGACTCGTAGCCCTTCTCCGACCAGGGGAAGTGGAAGACAGGAACAACAAAGAACGAGTTGCTGTGTTGATGGGGAAAAAAAGACTGTTAGTAAGTGGCGACAGGCGGATTAAAGCATTGGCGAAAGTGCTTGAGGCGAATAAAGGTGAAAAGGTGGGATGATCCAAGGGGACCGTGAGCAATATCGCCATTCTTCGGGCTAATATTGCCCCAACAGGCAACATGGGAGAGCAGTGACAGGAGGGAATAAACAGGGGGTGACGTAGGGAACGAAGGGGAGGGCAGCTGAGGCATCCCACAATGCCCCAATGGCTTAGTTCGGCCGAGTGAGAAGAGAAAGAAGCCGAGACGGGGAACTGGTGTGGAGCATGCGATATCCATTTGTTGGAGACAAGTGGGTTGGCACAAATTTGGAGACGAATTGGAGAGAGGCCAGTGCACATCAAATGGGGAAGCGGAGGAGATCAAAAGTAGGCGAAAAAAAAAGAAAAAGAAAAAGAAAGGAAAGCCAAAACAACGCAATGCCGAGGTGGGGAGGGATGGGCGAGAAGATAAGGGAGAGAAAGAGGGCAAAATGGAAAAAAAGAAGAAAAAGGGAAAAATGGAAAAATTTAGAAAGAAAGACAAACGGGAATGCAGTGTGAAAGGAGAGGGGATGATGGTTCACATACCTAGTATCAGCAATACCGGCAAACGCATTGTACCAGGCGAGGAAGGCGGCCAGGAGACCAAAAACGCCACCAGCCTTGTTCAAGCCCGTGGACGTTGAGGCGTTGCCGTTGTCGGCCGCGAAGGCACCAACAGCAAGGAACAGGAACGCAAGGTCAAGCGTGAAGAAGAGGCTGAAGAACATGACGGTCGAACGCAGAGTGAGCAAAGTCATGATGGTCGTGAAAATGAACCAGCCGGTCAGATAGAAGCCAAGGGCAGAGTTGACTCGGAGAGGGTCGGCACCAGCCTCAGTCTTCTCATACGCCGAGAGGAGATCCCACTGGGGGTTCATCAGGATGGAGTACGAGATCCAGAAGCCACCGTACGAGGACAGGGCAGTTGCGCCGAACGTGTTGCCAACGGCCATTTCCCTAGGCTTGTGTTAGATGCGCGGAACGAAAAAGGCGAAATACGGACCGAGGACGGTGCAGTTATCACGGTCGTATTTAAGCTCTCAATAGAAAAACAGAACCAAAAAAAAACCAAAAAAAAGAAAACCAAACATACCACATGCCAGCAAGAAGCTGGACAAGACCACCATATCCGAGGGCCAAGCAAGCGACGATGTTGGGCTCGGTGACGCCACGGGTCTGCAAGTTGATGAGGGAGAGGACGAAGGTGGTCAGGGCAAAGGCGCAGAGACCGAGCGGCGCTGGGTTGGCGAACTTGCGGTGCGCAATGGGCTTGTACAGACCGGGCTGGAATTCACCACCGAAAGCGGGGAGGCGGCCATCAGGGTCCTGGTACGACTGGGTGTGGTAAAGCGGGTTGCCGCCATAGTCCAGACGGTGGACGGCCTGTGTGCCGTTGGGAGCAGCACCAGATGCAGCACCAACATCCTTCTCAACGCCGACAGGCGGGACTGCCTCTGTGGATGCCATTGGAGATGCGGTGATGGTGGTGGTGGTGATAGTAGTAGGTGGTAGTGGTAGTTTGATGTTGCAAGAATGAAGAAAAGGAGAGCAGCGGCGACAACCGGTGACGGTGGCAATGAGAAAGAGGATGGAGACTCAGGGCAGCGAGCTCGATTGGAGACTGTAATTTCTGGGACCGCCTGGCTTCTCAATGTTGCACAGACAGGAGGAGAAGAAGGGTGAGGAAACGGGAAAGGGAGGAAATGGACAGAGCGGGTATTTGGGGGGAAAGGGTCTAGTTTATATGTTGGCGAAGTAATTACGTCGTAGATGGAGGCAGAGAACTGGCCCTGGGTGGGACTTGGAACTGGGGACTGGGGACTGGGGATTGCCAACTTAAAGATTGGGTTGGGGAGGGGAACAGGCGCGAACTAAGACGGGGGGGAGGGAGGGGGGTCTGGGGACTGGAGAGGCAAATCGGATCTTACGGTCTCATACGAAGGACGTCGCAGTCGAGATTTGTGAAAGGAAAGAAGAAAAGAAAGAAGAAGGGGTTTGGTAGAGCCCACCAATTAGAGTAGTATGGAAGAGAGACGGAGGGAAGGAAGTTTCGGCAGGACAAGTCTAGGACAGGAGGGGGAGTGGCAACATGGACTGGGTGAACGTTGACACGGGTGGAAACAAAGCACGGAGATCAATCAATGGAGAAATGGAACACAAATGGGCAGAGACGGGGTAGAATTTAGGTCCATACAAGACGTGCAGGTGTCGAATGGCATGCAAGCGGCCGATGTGCGCATACTACGGAGTACTGTATTGTGTATGTCAACAAATTGGCTCGCAAGATGAAGAGATGCGCGTGGCAGATATTACGGCAATACAGGCGCAAATGAACTACACTCCGCACGACATGCTCCATACCAATATGCGACATAGGATGGTGTGGTGGCTGTTGATACATATCCTTTAAGCTGAAGCTGGTGTATTTACATACGTACTCCGTACCTTGTATATGTAATTTAGGTTTGGCGATCAGGGCGATGTGGATATACCAGCTACTGGTCAGCACACAAGTGTGTGTGTATATATACAAGTGCACGGTATGCTGGTCTCTTCGCAGGAAAACAAGGAGACAAGCACGTCTACTGCTAGGGCACGGGCAACGATATGCGTGTACAAAGGACGGGGTACAAAGACAAAGGTATAAAATACTTTTACCGGTGAGCTCTCTTCGACGGGCGGGCGGGCTGCTGAGAGCGGGTAGGATGGGCATCGATGCGACGACGCAACAAACAGCGACCAAAGAACAAACAAGCGAGCAAGATGACTGGCTCACCAAGGCTCCTTGCCAATGACACACAACCACACCCCCTTCGGAAACAAGGATGTGCCAATATAACCAACAAGAAAAGAAAGGAAATGACAACAACAACAACCCCCAAAAAATGACGACTGCACCCAGGCCATGTGTGCCGGGATGCAGCACGGAGTAACTACGACTACGACGTACTTTGTACAACAAGATGAGGCGCAAATCCATCGGCGCACTTGAAAGGCTCAGGGGGCCTAGGTATCTACTACTACGTACACAATACACATGTACATGCATATATAGGAGCGGTGCGCGCCTATGCGCATGCGTATGTACTTGCAGCACGAAGGCATGAACAGTTAAGAAAAATCAAGACAGCAGCCCGGATGTCATACCTATCTTTGGGCACAAACTACTCCGTACAACGGCGCGGACCTGGCTGTGCAAGTCAATTTAAAAGAAAGACAGACGCGAAAGGACGAGGGCCTGCACAGACAGTGAGGCGACCCGGGATGGGGTGGGCGACGGACACTGGAAGCTGTGATTACTGGAAGAATCAATTATATATGTGGTCGTATTTTCTTCTTCTTCTTTTTGTTTTTAACCTTTTTCTTTCTTCCCCAAACTACATGTACGGAGTACATGCAGCGAAGGCATCCTTGGATCACGGCCACATCGATTCTGGCTAAAAATGCTGTCGCCTCTGCTGTTGGCTCTCGCCTCTCTCCCCCTCTCGACGTCTTTGCTGCGCCTTCGTATGTTTGTATCTTCCACGGTAAGTGTGATGTTTGATTTCTCTGTCCCCCCTCCTCTTCTTTCATCCTTCCGCACATGTTTTCCCACGAACGTGCACCCACGAGGACAACCGTGGCAGGCCAAACGAGGGGAACGCACGGAAAGGGGGGATTGCATCCGGGGGAAAGGGGCAGAAGGGGGGTGGCATGAGGTGGCGTCGTTGCGACCGAAGACCAGGCCAGAGAAGATTGAAAAGGACGGAGAGACCAACCAAACAAGGGAGACTCGAAGGGGTGTGGGGTCCGGCGTCCAACAGGTATATTCAGCAAGCTGATTTCTTCTTCGCGGGTTAGGTACAAGCGAGATGGGCGATGGCATCGCCTTGTTGGAATGCGACGTCAAAAGCACTTGGCCGGCCAGCAGTGCGGGCAAGCCGGGCAGGACAAGACAACAACACATGCGCAACAAAAGATGCTGTGATTTGGGTTGAGATGCTTCATGGGTACTCCGTTTATTTACTCCGTGATTATATCCCGTTGTGCCGAGGACGTAGTACGTATATTACTTGCTTGTCACTGATGCATACATATACACAAGTACATATATCCGTAAGATACTGCGGCGCACGGCGTATGTTGTGTACAAGCGAGGAGTAAAGAAGAGGAGAAGAGGGCGGAGGGGGGGGAAGAAAGAAAGAAAGAAAGAAAGAAACAAAGGGAAATAAACGAGGACGACGAGGGCGACGATGTGGGCGACGTTGTGGGCAAAGATACGGGTAAATTTGATATAAAAAATGTGGGCGAAGATGGACGCGTTTGCCGGCCTTCGCGACGAACTTCCCCGTCTCTTACGTCTGTGTCAAACTGAGAGTAATTCTTCGCACTTTGTTTTTGTTAGGTATGGTGTACATAGTAAAATGTTTCTGTCCCGTCATGCGCTGCCGCAAAAAAAAAAAAAAAAAAAAAAAAAAAAAAAAAGATCGACGGCACTTTGTGCCAGAGATGGCAAGCCGCGGCGAAGGCCACTTTTTCTCCGCAGGCAAACAGGCAGAGTTTGTCAGAGGGTTTGTCGCCCAGATCGACGGTGCCTACGCATTAATCCTGCTCTGGCATCGAGCGCCGCCAGAAAACACTAGAATGTCTCCAGGCCATGAAGAGTGCCGCAACCCGTCTCGACAGTTCCGGCTGCGTCTCCCTGTCACACTTGCCTCGCCTGCGAGAGCTGGAAGGCGAAGCTACTAATCAGGAAGGGCTTCCCTGCCCTGATCAGACTCTGCCCCGACTGGTTTATCTACCTACGGGGGAGTAGCAATCTGTGCGGAGTACTCCGCAAGCATGCGAGCATTAGTCTGTACGATCAGTAGGCGCAGAAGAGGCATCGTCGTGTGTGAGATTGAGACACGGACGACATAACTACGTACAAAGTATGAGATCCTGTCTGCTGGGCACTCGTACACCGTATGTGTGTGCCAGCTTTTGTGAACGCATAAAAGAAAGGGCTGCAAGAAAATGCCGACAGGGTAGCTGAAAGGAGGAAGCAACGGGAACAGGACCAAAAAAAGACAGGAAGAAGCTTTGTCTACGGAAGACGATGTACCCCGTACGGACGACGATCCGGTCATCCACCGCTCTTTCCTCCTTCGAGGAGACCCCACACCCACATCCTACATACATATACATATATACATCAAGACGCTGTGTATTCTGCTGCAAAGAGTGTTGCTTGTGCCGACCCCATACATCCATGTATGTACACAGTATTACAGAGTCAGATACATCGCGCGCACACATAATGTATACACGACATACGCCGTATTACACAGAATGTAATACATCGTGCATAAGAGACCTGTGCTGCTACTTCCTGCACGCAACTCTGCAAGAAGACCAGATGCCAAAGACCCTGTCGAAAAGGCGCGCGGTGACAATGTTGCCATGCTGTCTCCCTGTCCCCTATTATCAGCATGACTCCTCCTTTTTTGGTCGAGAACGCGAGAACGACATGAGGCAGGGGCAATATTGAGGGTGTGCTGTCGTCTGGTGTGATTCTTTATTCTTCTCGTGAGTTCTCATTTCCCTGTTCTTCGTATTTTCTCTCTACGACGTAATTTTTTCACTCTTAATCCCTCCTTTGTTTCTGTGACGCACCCCCCCTCTCCCTCCCTTCTTTTCCCCGCATGTCCGTGTATCGTAAGATGCGCTACTTCGTGGTTTTCCAGTACTGAGTAGTGAGTATGTAGGCGGGCTGGGCGGGCTGGACGAGGAGCCGTTCCAACGAGATGTCCAGCCTGGCGCGCATCAGACCACAGGAGATGAGTAGCATCGCGCCAGAATCTGGGTTCAGTGGTCTCCGCAGTCTCCACCGAGCCAGGATGTTTATTCCAAAAATGGCATGGCTGCCGATGGGACCTCGGCCTTCGTTGGCCGTCGTGCCGCACCTGTTGCCCAAGCTATGCGCTAGCGCTGGACCAGAAGGAAAAGAAGCACTGAGACAGACATGAGGGGGAACCCAGGGCCACTCACGACTCAAGGGGGTCGGCATGCGGAGTGAGTACATGTATACTGTGCCCAACGGGCGGGTCGATGAGCGCACCCCAACCTAGCAGGAAGCGAAATGTAGCCCGTCCAGAGTACGACGCCCCAAAAAAGAAGGCAGCACAAAGAAGGGGGAAAGGGATGAGCGAAGAAAAGCACGGAGTAATACTGTGTACGGAGTACATGAGTATTACAGCCTGGCAGACATGGGAAGGGCAGATCCCAGAAAACGTGAGTGAGAAAACCCACCAATGGCCAATGGCAATCACCAACAATCACCATCGATTTGCAGTGGACACAAACCCACGGCATGACGAGTTTGGAGCGAGTTGCAGCTTACGAAACATTACATTGTATGTGTACGTCGTATGTACTCCGTACATTGTGTGTACATTGTACGAAGTATGCATGGCAAGCAAAATTCGCGAAAGATAAAAAAAGTGTGTGGAGAGAAAAGATAAAAAAAAAATAAAAATAAAAAATAAAGAGGAAATGGTAGCCAAGAAGAAGAAAAAGAATGAGATAGAGAGAGAGAGAGAGAGAGGAATAAGAGAAGAAGAAGAGAAGAAAAGACAGTTTCCAGCCGGTGACCCGGTGACAGAGCGAAGCAACGTCCGAAGTAGGGGGAGGGGCGGAAACACGGGGAGGAAGCCAAAAAGCACCGAACTCGCCGAACGTGCTCTCGCCCTTTTCACGCGCAATGCTCACGCTCAATGTAGCACAGTATTTACAACGCCATGCAGCATTTCCTGGAAACCGGTGAAGTACAGGCACAATGTACAGGTCATTTTCTCTGCACGCCGCCTTTGCTTGAAATCGCTGCATCTTGTTTTCTCCGTCTCTCGTCCCTCGTCTCTCGTCTCTCACACACACTTGCGATGGCAACATTCTAACCGGGGATCTGAGCCGGCAGGAAAACAGGGGAAATTAAACAAACACCGCCGCAGAGTAAGCACACCACATGGCAAACAACAATGTCTTTCCTTGAAGAAGAAAACGATTCGAAGAGAGACGCAGCCGTGACGGTCGAGTTGAGAGCGTACTCCATACTCTCCTTTGCTGATATTTTAAGATGAAAAGAATTTCAAGGCGGTCGGGACCAAGGGCGGCAATGCCACGGCATATTACGCACCGCCAAAGGTGCGACGCCAGCAGGCACTTCTCCTCGAGATACTTTGGGCGCCTCGTTCATATCCTTGCAACTTATCGTCATGACAGAGGCACAGAAATGTATGGAGAGGGTGAGGGGGTAGAACAGGACGGGAAGGTGCAAATAGAACTTGGGTTGCAGTCAACCCGTCAAAGCCTATCCTGCCTTACGAGTTAGATTTAAATGCTTGCTCTTATATTGCTGCCCCCCCCCCCCCAAATTCCTCTCTTGAATTCTTCCTAGTGAAGCAGCCAACTCGCCCTGTCCACTCCGCATGTCGCTTTTCTGGTCGACGCGGTCTGCAAAATACACACAGTCATTCTGCTTCGTAACCGCAGGACAGACGGGCTCGAGACCATCAACCCAATTTGCAAGCATGCCAGCATGCCGATGTGTCGCGATGCCTGTTGGGACGAAAAAGGGCCCTTTAACATAAGCACACGCAGCCGCCGTACGGAGTAATTTTGGATAAAAGGCACCCATCTAACTCTTCACGGACGGTGGATGCTATTCTCTCCCGAGCTTCTCTGAGCACAACACTGGCCGCTATCATATCTTACATGTGTACGGAGTCGGGAGTCGTACTCAGGAAATGTATGCGATCTTCGTAGTATCCTACGGAGTATTACGTCGCAGCCAAGTACTCGGTACGTACTGTCCAGGATGCAACAGTCAAACCGCAACTACATGTACTCCGTACAAAATCTGATACAGCTTGGGAAGCTGTTTGGCAGGGTTTTTGCAGGAGACGAAGGCTACTGTGCACACCCAGAAGAGACACGCGTCTCATGGGCATCGCGCTAGGTTGTTGAATGACTGCTGTGAGGCGATCGTACAGTAACCACATCACAGGGACGATGTTACTAGTGATCCAGACGATTTGATCGGGTACCCGGTGCAACGTAATACTCGCTCCATACTTATCAATATTACTTGTTAATTAAAGAGTGTGTAAAACCAGCGAGCTAGTGTAACATATTTTTTTCCAGCTGTGAAATCTTTAACATGTGTGCTTCGTGCTTCGTATTTACAGGCTGTTCGGGATCATGCGTTGAAGTATTGAAGTATGGGATACTTCAAACCTGTGTTGTAGAGCACGTCGTACTGTGTATTTACTTCATAGTTTGTCTATGTTCATGCGTGCGTACTCCTGCTCCTGTGAAACTTTGTGGTCTATTCTATTCAGGCAGAAGTAGGCAAGTAGTGATATCCCGTAGGAAGGACGAGCCCACCGGATGTGGCATACTTATTCTCTCTGGTTTGACAAGTACGGAATAGCTTCCCCTCTCCTTCTGCCGAGTGCCCTACGGACATCCTGCGAAGAGAGGAGTGGAGTGGGGTGGTCGGTTCTACTATTTACTGTGCACAAATAAAGGTTTCCCGGGCATAAATTGCAGAGCCGCACGAACAACATTTGCGCTTCGCTCTTGGAACCACGCGATCCAGGCCCTAAATGAGCTACGGCAGTCTAATCACCCGACATTGACATGGAGAACGTTGAAATAGCGCGGCTGTGGTCATGGCTGCCGCCATCACCTGATAGGCTGATTGGCAGCCAATCTCGACTTCCCGGTCTCGTCTCGGATTCTTGAAAACGGTGTAGTGCAAGTCAAAGACGACGGCGGATCGCACGATTATGCGCCCATGCTCACCTCACACGGACGAATTCTGCTGAGCCACACGCTACATAAGACCACGGATACGGCCATCTCGGAGGCTCCAGCGAACCAGTGAAACGTAATATGGGCACTGCCAGATCGTGCTTGGCCGGCGGAGCTCCAGGGCTTGCGACGAGACCTGCTTCAATATAGCCTCGCTTGCAAGTTCAAATTCAAACACGGAGCAACCGCAAGCATTTTATACCTCTACCATCATCTCCCTTTCCGTTAGGGACAGCCGAAACCGCCGTGTGTCACGTACAAGTCGCAGCTACGCCGGTATGCGTACCTGTCTCAACTTCCGGACAACTCTACGCCTTCTTATCCCTGTCATAATCCTCACAATCGCCGGCTTTTATTACCGCCAAGCAGCCCTCGCGCACACCGGCCGGCTTCAGACGTCCCACCACTCCATGGCTCCAGCTACCCAGACGAGACAGACTGTCATAGTCGTCGGCTCCGGGTTAGCCGGTCTATCTGCCGCCTCAGCAGCGCTTCGCTCCAACATTACGGACGTGGTGCTCCTCGAGCGCTCTGCCAAACCCGGCGGAAACAGCATTAAAGCATCGTCAGGCATAAACGGCGCACCCACCCGTTTTCAACGCCAGTTGCCTCGAGATACAACCTTTTTTTCCGACACTGTAAGAAGCGCCGGGGGTCGCATCCTCCACGCCGGACCCAGCAGTACCCGCCGAAAGCGGCTGATTAGCCTCCTCACGGAGAGCTCTGCAGCCGCTGTTCATTTTCTCGCCGACGATATCGGCGTTGACCTTACCGTCGTCGCCCAGTTGGGCGGTCATACAGTCTCCCGGACCCACCGGGGTGCTGGCAAGACGCCGCCCGGTGCCGACATTGTGTCAAAGCTTGTCGCCGTGCTCCAGAAGAATGACCGCTTTCACTTGAAGACCAACTGCGAGGTTACAAAACTCCTCACCCGTACCTCTGGATCCACTGCCGTTGTTGGTGTCGAATACCGCCTCGGTGGGCAACTCTTTTCGATCGCCGGGCCCGTGATCTTTGCTACTGGTGGCTTCGCCGGTGATACAGAGGGGATGCTAGCCAAATACCGCCCGGACCTCGCCGGCGTTCCCTCCACAAATAACCCGAGACCAGGCATGCACAACCTTTTGACCTCCGTCGGTGCGCAACTGGTCGACATGGACAGTGTGCAGGTCCATCCCACGGGGTTCGTTGACCCGCAAGCCCCGTACTCGCATGTGAAATTTCTCGCCGCTGAAATGTTGCGCGGGGAGGGCGGGATTTTGCTTTACAAAGGGAAACGATTTGTCAATGAACTCGACACGCGTGAGCACGTTAGCAGTGCCATCATGGGCCTCGTGCCCAACACTGGGCCAACGAGGCAATGGGATGTGCAGATGCTGCTAGACCCAGGAACTTGTGCTGCTGCTGCTTCCCACGTTGCTTTTTACGTTTGGAAAGGACTTCTCTCGCGCAAAAAGGTGTCTGAACTGGACGATACAACAAGGGAAACAATCAGGGAGTACTCTCAAGCCGCAGCTGGGGAAACAAATGATATCTTTGGCAGGGTCGCTTTTGGCCACTGGGCCCTTGCTGGCGGCAGGGCAGACGACGACAGGGAAGTGTGTGTGGGATGGGTTACACCGGTCACGCACTTTACTATGGGTGGCGTCGTTGTCAATGATAAAAGTGAAGTTCTGTCATCGACCCTCGACGACCGCGACGAGACCCCTATAGAGGGTCTCTGGTCCGCCGGCGAAGTGACCGGCGGTATCCACGGCGACAACCGCCTCGGGGGATCGTCTTTGTTGGAGTGTGTTGTTTTTGGCTGTATTGCTGGTGAACAAGCTTCGGCATATGCTGAGGCCAGGTAGTCGTTAAATACAATGAGTGGGCGCACAACCCGCACAAAGTTATGTCACGTCACGGCGAGAGTCCTACAAAGCAGGATATGAAGAGTTTTGACAGCAGTATTTTGTTTGGGATCAAACATTATTCATATTGACCTGAGTCTATTTAGTTGCTCAGTTCACACGCATGTATGCTATGCTACCGAGCCTTTTTTTTCCCCATTAATCGCCGCGCGTTTTCCGAATAAAACCAAGTGTCTCGCCAATTAGTAGCGCTTGCCGTCTCTCAGCGTGTCCGCAAACTCCTCAAGGGGGCTGCGAATCAGCTTGGTCTCCTTCCAGAGGTTGGGCGTGAGGAAGCCGTAAGTGTTCGAGACAGCGGCAAACGTGGCCTTCAGGGTGTTCTCAAGGGTCTTGGTAGAGCCGGACGACGATGTGTACACATCCTCAATACCAGCGAGCTGGAGGAGCCGCTTGACGGCCGGGGAGGCAACCAGGGAGGTACCGCGGGGGGCAGGGATAAGCTACAAGCATACAAGTCAGTAAAAAAAATTCGTGCCCGCAATGGAAAGCGCCTGCCGCCCGCAACGGTGCTAGCACGTAACATCTAATCAAGGGATGTCATGCAAAGAAAAGGGGGTGTGTAGGTGTGGACGTACGCGGACGGTGACGGAGCCGCATTTTCCGCTCTCCTTGATCGGAATAGAGTGGGGAAGACCCAGGTTGGAGCCCCAGTAACCACGGCGGACGGGAATCACGCTCAGCTTGGCAATAATGATAGCCGCGCGGATGGCGGTTGCGACCTCCTTGGAGGTCTTGATGCCGAGACCGACGTGGCCCTCCGAGTCACCGATGATGACAATGGCCTTAAAGCGGGTGCGCTGACCGGCACGAGTCTGCTTCTGGACGGGCTTGATCTAAATTGAAATACACATCAGTCACAAGTTCCGTTTACTGTAAAGATCCGACTAGTCGGCTGTCAAAATAGTTTGGTTGATGCTCGTTGCTTCTTCACGTACCTTCATGACCTCGTCCTTCAGCTTCGGCAGGAAGAAGTCAACGATCTGGTACTCCTTGATCGGGAGCGAGTGCAGGTAGATCTCCTCCATGCTCTTGATCTTGCCGGCCTTAACAAGACGACCGAGCTTGGTGACAGGCTGCCACTCCTTCTCGTCGTTCTTGCCGCCGCCACGGCGGCCGCCGCGACGGCCACCACGGCCACCACGGCCACGGTCGCCGCCACGGTCGCCCCGAGAGCCAAATCCGCCGCCGCGGGGAGCGCTGGTTCCTCTGTCAGCCATTTTGTCGTTATTTGTGATGAATCTGGTCCAACAGTAATTGTCTGTTCCGGGGTTGAGGGTGTTCTGTTCGAGTGCAGATAGAAAAGTTCGTCGCAAGTCTATGAGTAAAGGTAGTAGAGGTGGACGAACTGGTGGTAGTGAAAAAAAAAAAAGGATGGAGTGATAAAGTGGAGCCTTCAAAATCTGCCCTAGAAAAAAAACCCTAATTTTGTAGAGCACAGGTGTGGCTCGTGATTGCTCACTCCACGTGATAGTAGTTAGTGGCTGCGATATGTGACACTGTCACGTGTAGATAGATAGTGGGCCAGAGAAAATTTTGGCGGGGCTCTGCCCCTCAATGAATCATTTTGTCTTATCTCTTATCTTTAGTGTGTTCAGTGGTCCTGGCCTGCTTGACAGTTTTTGCAGCGAACTAGCACCTTTTTCCCCCAAGACACATTCATGTAAATGGCCTTAGCGGGCTGCTGGTGGTCCACTTGAAATACGTCGTAGCAGGGTGATGATTTTTGCTTGTTGCAGCGTGTTCTTTTACATACATGCTGTGGCTGGGTGGACAGTCGAAATCCTATTACCTCAACGCGGACACCTGCCAATTGAGGGCCGGAAAGAAGAAGGGCACTAACAGATCAGACCAAAAGGTCCGTAAGCGGCCTGGCTCACACAAAAGGCATTCTGTTCTCTGCAAAGGAGACCACGGCCGCTTCTGGTTCTCACAATCACAGAATCACAACTTATATTCTTGCTGAAGATGGCGACACCCAGTAAGATCCCCCTCTCATCGCCAGGTGGCTTCTCGCTGGAGCTGCCCCACCGAGGACGACGAAGCAACCACGGCCAGGCAAACCGACCAGCAACTCACTACGGTATTGACGAGATAGTTGAAGGTGGTTCAGACGACAATTCCGCGCCCTCGGCCTCCTCTCTTCATTCCACGCCTCCCGGGGCCGCAACCCGGAGGATCGCCCACACGTCAAAGCCCGGCCTCCCCCGTCGCTTCAGCGGCGTTCCTGACCCCAAATCACCACCTGTTGTGGTTGATAGTGGGGTCGCTCACGACCTGATCCACGTCAACTGCACTCCAATGCCCGGCGTCTCGACCTCGGGAGATCGTCTGGTTGCTACGATTTTTTACAGAGGACACGGGTCTGACCGCATCAGCCACAGCACAACGTTTACTGCGCCTAGCAATGCTGTGAGGAACGAAAGTACGGGCAACCATGTGCCAGGGGAGGTGGCCGAGGCATTCGGCGCGTCCGACGCTGCCGCTGTTGACGAGCTGCCGGCGAATTTGGCACCTACCGTCCAGCCCTCTTCGTTCCCAATGGAACTCCCGGCTGCGGACTCCGAACCCCCCCGGGACGGCATTTACGGGGCCTACGTCAGCCCCATATGCATCGCTGCTTTCTTGCACCTCATGTCAACCTTTCCGCTTCGCAGCGCTGTCAGCGATGAAAGCCGGGATAACCGGGGTGACAAGGAGGATCAACATGCCGAGGCTAACCTACCAAGCGCCGCGTATTCCGGTGGATATGGATCTGATTTGAACGCTAGTTACCGCTACCTCGATAGCACAAAACAACCTCGTGTCGTCGAACTGATTCTGGGGCCCGTCCCGACACTGCCATTGGCTGACCTACGCCGACATGAGCAGCTCTATCGATTTGAGCGGGAGTGGGGTGTCGAGGTGGCACTGCAGAGCGATACACCCTGGCGCCGCCATCCTCGCCTGGTCGTCTTTGACATGGACAGCACACTGATTACTCAGGAGGTCATCGATATGCTCGCTGAAGCGATGCCTCCGGCTGTGGCCGCGAAGGTGGCCGATATCACGCACCGTGCCATGCAGGGCGAGCTCCAGTTTGATGATGCCTTTCGCGAGCGTGTACGTCTCCTCGCCGGGCTGCCTTCGACGCTGTTCACTGATCTACGGGATCGGCTGGATGTAACGAACGGCGTGCCTGCACTTCTCAAGGCACTTCGTCGTCTCGGCGTGAAGACTGCGGTGCTCAGTGGCGGCTTCCAGCCTTTAACGGGATGGCTGGCAGGGCAGTTGGGCATCGACTATGCACATGCGAACAATGTGGTTGTAGATCAGGAGGGGCGCCTTACCGGTGAGGTGACGGGTGCCATTGTAGGGAAGGAGAGAAAGTGTGAACTTTTAAAGCAGATCGCAGTTGGTGAAGGTGTCGACCTTACGCAGGTCATCGCTGTTGGCGACGGTGCAAACGACCTCCTCATGCTGGAAACGGCAGGTCTTGGCGTTGCCTGGCACGCTAAGCCCGTCGTCCAGCTTGAAGCCGACGTGCGCCTCAACCAGCCCTCTTTACAGGATTTATTATATCTTCTCGGCTTCACTTATACAGAGATCCAGGAGCTCTCTAGTTAAAAAGGTATTATCTCAATAATATATTAAGGAACTTGATAGTATTAATCGATTTACCGTATCCAGGATAACTGTTATAGGTGTTGTTAAACAGGTAGTTATAATAACTATAATGGGATAAAACGGGCTAACCGTAGGGGTGGCTCAGTGAAGAAGATACAGAGAATCAGAAGATTACAGGTGTGTGTAAAAAGTTTAAGAACTTTCGCTTAAGCGATTAGTCTTAAATTTATCGCCCAGGCGAGGAGTTTTATTTTATTTAAAGGTCTTATTTAATACGTCGTTCCCTCGCTTAATTTTTAAGAGCCCGATAACTTAGAGCCGCTTTATAAATAACTCGGTAATTTATTAACGAAGTTAATTATTAGAGTTTTTAATTATATTATTATTATAACTTAATAAATTCTTATTAAGTTTTTTACGGTATATAGCGGTAAGTTAATAACTCGTTAAAACTTATTAACTTTTATAATTTTTAATTATTAAAAGCCGCCGAGTTTTATAAAGAAAAAAAATCTTTTTTTATAATATCGTTTTAATATTTAATTAAAAGCGTTAAAGTATAATTAATTAAAAAATATTATATTTACGTTTTATTAAAGTTTAAAGTATAAAGTATAAATTTATAATAAAATAAAACGGGTTAACCGTAAAAATAACTTAATAAAGAAAATAAAAAGAATTAAAAGATTATAAGTATATATAAAAAGTTAAAAAGACTTTCACTTAAGCGATTAATAAAAGTTTATTTTATTTAAAGGTCTTAGTTAATACGTCGGTCTCTCGGTTAATTCTAAAAAGCCTAACAACTTAAAACCGTATCGTAAATCGGTTAACGATTTATTAACGACGTTATTATTAAAGTTTTTATTTACGTTATCGTTATAACTTAATAAATTATTATTAAGCCTTTTACGGTATACGACGGTAAACCGATAACTCGTTAATATTTATTAATCTTTATAATTTTTAATTATACGCCGAGTTTTATAAAAGATAAAAAAAAAATTTATATTATTTTTCTCTTTTTATAATATCGTTTTAATATTTAATTAAAAGCGCCGAGACATAACCGATTAAAGAACGTTATATTTACGTTTTATTAAAGTTAAAGGCGTAAAGAGTAAACGGTTTTATATTATAAAAAAACTTAAATAAATTAAAAAACTTATAATATTTAATATTTAATTATAAAATAATAACTTAATACGAGTAACTTATAAAAGTATTCTTTTTAATAAATTAAAAATAGAGTTCTTTTTTACGTAATAATATAAATATTTAAACCCTTTAATTATAATTTAATAAATTAATAAGTTTTAATATAAAGTTACGATTAATAAGTAACGGAACGTAAATTAAAGTTTATTTATTAATATTTACGACGTTATTATCCGTTTACGGTTAAATAAAAAATAAACGAAAATATAATTACGAAGTAAATAAAAACTTAAAGTTATAAAGGATTTTTTTTTATAAATAACGACTTAATACTTATTAAACGCTTAATTAATTATAATAATTTATTAAGTTAATAAAGTAATTAAAAACAGATATATATTTAAAACGAAAGTAAAGAGAGGTTAACGAAAAGGTAAAGTGTTTTTTTAATACGTAAGTATTATATAATATAAAATCTTAATTATTTTCGTTAATTTTTCATTTTATTTTTTAATTTTAAATCTTTAATTAACTTTTAACGTATTATTATTTATTTAATTAGTTATCGTTAATATACCTATTATTTTAAATAAACTTTTACTTAACGGCGATTTCGTTTATAAATAAATAATCGTTACGGTTAAATATAACGATATAAAAAAGTAATTAATATACTTTAAACGTAACGATAAAGATATAAAGATTCTTATAATTTTCTTATTTAAGTTAACGAGTAATTAATAATAAATAAGCTCCTTATTTACGTTACGTAAACCGAGTAAAATAAAATCTCGCCGTAAAGTTTTTTTTATATTTAGGTTAAAAATAAAAAAATTTACGTTACGTATTTAATTAAAAGAAAGTCTTATAACTTAATAAATCGTTATTATATTTACGAATAAATAATAATATATTAATTAATTTCTTTAAATTCTCGTTAAACTTCGGGATATATATTAAGTTATTTAAAACGTTTAAAAAAACTTTATTAACTTATATAACGCGTATCGAGACGTTATTAATACGGTAATTAATAAGTTTAAAGTTTAAAAGTTATACTTTTTATACGGGAAAATACTTAATACTTCGGACACTTTACACTAAGCGATTAAAATATCGTTTATAACGTTTAAACTTAAAAATAATAAAATTATTAAAGTCGTTACTCCGTTAATAAGTAATATAATAATTATAAACCGGTTATTACGGCTTTCATATTTATTAACCTTCGAGGGTAATAACCGCTTTATACCCGTTAAATAAATAGCGGAAATTTTAATTTTATTAAAGTAAACTTTTTTAATAACGAAGAGTCTTCTTAATTAAAAGTAATTTAATATACATTAAACTTTTTATTATTTAATAAATTAAACCTTTTTATTATTATTATATATACTAATTATTAATAATTAATTTCAAAGTAATAATAAAGTTACGGACGTTAACTTTAACGTAAACCGTTTTAAATTTCTTTTTTTAAATAAAAATAAATTCCGCGACTATAACCCTTAAATAACGGTTAAACGCGTAATAACTATTTATAATTATATTATAAAAGTAAACGTAACTTAATTATCGTTTCTCCGTTCTTTTATTCCGTCGGATATTAACGTCCGGGTTACTCGCTTTAATTAAGTTACTCTAAGTCGTAAAAAAAATTAAGAGGTATCGTTTATTTATTAACGGCCCGATTATAATTAATAAAAAGAAGTAAATATACGAAAAGGAATATAACGTTTCGAGAAAGAGATAATAAATTTAAGAAATTATTTTAATAAAGACGTAAATTAATTAACGGTTAATAAGTAATATAACGGCGCGGCGACGAGTTTATAAGTAACGATAATTTAAATAAAAGAATATTATATTATATTTATAATTATAAAAAAAAATAACTTTTTATTTAAAATTAATCGTAACGTAATCGTTTTATTTTTTATATTTATTTAATTTATTTTTTAAATATTTATTTAATATTACTTTTATATTAATAAAATTAACTTTTAATTTTTACGTATTATATTTCGTAAATTAATTCTTTTAATATATTAAAAATTACGTTATTAACTTATTAATATAATAAGTAACGATATTTTTAATTTCTTATTTTTTATAATCGTTAATTAAATTAAATAATAATATCGACGCTTATTAAGCGACGTCGTTACGATTATTTTACGGTTTTATAAAAAAGACTAAAAAAATATCGTAAAGTTAATTATATTTAATTAATAATTAAAGGCGGTATATTTATATATTAATCTTCTTTAATACTTTAATCCGGATATATATAAGACTCGCTTTATAATTTACGATAAATTAATTTTTTTTATAAATAAATTAATAATATCTTTTATAACGAACTTTTAATAAGTACGGCGTTAATTATAATATTTTTATTATATAACGACTTAATAATTTTAATATTCCTTTATTACGAACCGGACTTTACGTAGTTTCCAAAGCCTCTCCGTTATACTTACGACTTTAATTAAGTTTTCGCTTTTTTTTATTTATTTTAATATTTTAAAATAATATTCGTAAATCGTTATAAAGGGCGAGATATTAATAATAATATATTAACGATTATTATATGTAAAGGTAACGTTTAATAAAATACGTAATTATTATTAAAGATTATTAAAGTAATAACTTCGTAAAAATTTCTCGAGTAATTAATTAACGCGTTTAATTTAATTATTAATTTAAAGGTAATAAGTAATTAAAAGTTTTAAAATTATACTTTTTAATTTAATAAGTTTTTTTTTAAATTAATTAATAAAGAGATAGTTTTAATTTAATATAATATTACGGAGTATATTATAACGAGCCTTTATATATTTATAAGTTAATTAAATAAACTTTAATATATTAAGTAACTTTTAAGTTATAAAATAAATTATATACTTCGTATATTAATTAACGATAACGAGAATAAAGTTATAAATTACGTCGTTTTATTAAACGCTTAACGGTAAATTAATAATAGAGTTTATATTAAGTTTTTAAAAAAGATATTTAAAGTAAGGTAATAAAATTAATTTATTATATAACTTATAACGAGGAATTTATATACTTTAATATATTAAATAATTTACGACGTATTAATAAATATTTTATAATAAGTTAATTTAATAAAACTTATATATTAATAATTCTTCCGTAATATTATAACTTAAGTAATTAACGCGTTTATTATTATAATATATAATTAAAAATATATATCGTAACTCGTTATTTAATAATACGACGATACGTTTACGAAATAATAATAAATTATAATTATTAACGTTATACTCTCCTTTTACTCCGAATTTATAAATATTATTTACTTACGATATAATCTCTTTATTATAACGTTATAAATATACGAAATACTCTCTTAACGGAATTAAAATCTCTTTATAATTTATTATTTTATTAAATAATACTTTCGTTATAATTAAATCAAAAGATATAAAACGGTTTTTAATTTAAGGCTCTTTTTAAATAAAAAGTATAAAAGCGCGATAAGTATACGTTTATTTACTTTTACGTATTTAAATAGTTTACTTTTATATACGAGCTGTAAAACGAGTAATAATAATAATTACTCGAGCTTATATTATTTAATTTAAGAAAAGAAAGTTAAAATTTATAATAACTTTAAAAGTACGGCCGAATTATTTACGAACGATAACCGATTAAATAAATTAAATAATAATTATTTTTATTTAAGAAGTCTCGTTAAAGTTATTTCTCCTTTAAAAATTACGACTCTTTTAAGTTAATTTAACGTTAACAAGTAATAAAACCTCGTATAAAACGAATAAAACGTCGTAAAAAGGGACTTCGTTTATTATATAATTTAATTACCGCGAAATTATATTAACGGTATTAATTACGCCGAGATAATATTAAATATTAATATTATAAAAAGTTAATTTAAAGACGTAATAAGTGAGTTTACCGTATAAGTCTTTTATTAATATATTAACGATACCTTTTAATACTTAATAATTCGTAAAAATTAAAATTTTATTTTATATATTATTTAAAAAGTATTATTAATATTTTAAGCTTTTAATAATTATGAAAAGTTTTTATTATTTTATTTTTTAATACGTCTCTTAATTAGAAAGCTTTCGGGAATAAAACGTTACGGAGTATTAATAATTATATAATTAACTTAAAATATCCGTAATAACTTTATTAAAAGTATTAATTTTTATATATATAAGTAGTTAATTATTAAAGTATTTAAAAATAAATACTTTTTAAAAAGTTATCTTTAATATATTAAATATAATTTAAACTTTAAGTAATTATATAAATAAAGATTTAATTATAATCTTAATAAAGTTTATAAATAAACGAATAATTTTCGAATATTAAGCGATAAATCGTTAATAAAAGTTTATAAAACTTAAAAAAGATTAAACGTTTTTAACGTTTTTTAACGTTAATTAATTAACGATAAATTATTAATAATATAAACTAGATTTATATTAATATTATATTTATTAATTACGAAATTAAAGAAAGTAACTTATTTTTAATAAAAAACGTATTTAAAGATTTTTATATATAACTTATTTTCTTTAAACCGTTTAAAGACTTATTAAAAATAAGTCGAATATTTATTATAAATACGTAAGTAAACTAAAATATCGTTTATATATATTACGTAATATATATTAATTAATTTAAATAATACACGTTAACCGTGCCACGCCCCACTTTTCCGGGGCGAATTTTCGCGCCCTTCTAAAGAAGGTGCTAACTAGCTTAAAGTTCGAACTAGCTAAAAGTTTAAAAAAAAAAATTTATAACTTTTTAAATTACCTCACTTTATTTAAAATTATCTAAACGAAGAAGAACCGTAAAACTATTCTATAAACTAATCCCGAATCTCCCGCTCTCTAACTTCCTAACGCTACCGGTTTTCTTTTATTTTTCTCTCCTTAACTACTTCCCTTTTTACTCTCTTCTTAACCTTCTCGTATTACTTACGTATCTTTTTAACCTCGTTTTAAGAGAGATTTCTCGTTATAGCGCGCGCCTCTTTAATATTAAGAGATTCTCCGTGTTAAAGCCGGAAATTATATATAAAATAATCCCGGTTACGGTCCTCTCGGGTCCCTCGAAGGCGCTTAATCTCTCGTTAAAGGACCGATTTTAACGCTTTAGCGAGACGCCGTTTTCGTTATTTAACCGACTTTTCTCTTTAACTCCGGGACGATATTTTATTTCTTTATAATTTAAGTAAGCTCCGAGTTTAATAAGTAAACTTAACGCGAGTTTTTAAACGTATTAATAAGAGAGGGAGTATTATTATCGTCGCTATTAATTATTTCGTTTAGTGGCTTATTAAGAGGTATAACCGGTTTATCGGAGAGACCGAGCTCTTTTAATATAATTATTACGTCGAGAGGTTTAATACTTATTTTTTTAAATATAAACTTAATAATATTTTATTATATAACCTTCTCTTTAACCTTTATAATATAACTTAAAAAAGTCTCTTTTACTTTATTGTTAAACCCGTTACGATATATAATAAAAAGGTATTTAAAGTACTCGTATTTAAGCGGCTAAAAAATATTAATATCTAGTAATTAAAGTAAGTAAGTAAAATAAAAAAGGAAGTTAAATAAATATATATTATATTCGTTATACTTCGTAATAAATTCTTTAATATAATACGAGTTAAATTCGTTAATAAAAAAAGACGTAAGTTACCTTTACGGTATTTATACGTATATTTATAAAAGTACTCGATTTATTTAAATTAAAGCTTATTATTATTATAATTAGTTAATAATATATTAATACGTATACCTTTAACGAGATTTAATATTTTATATTAATTAATTAATAAGTTAAAACTTTTAAAAATAATAAATAAAAAGTATAAGTCGCCGTTTTTAATAATTTCGATAATTATTATTATTTTACGGTTTTCGAATATTATCTTCTTTTTAAGTTTTAATTATTTCGTAATAATAAGTTATTAATTTATTATATTAATATAAAAGTTAATTTCGTTAAAATTTTAAATATTATTTAAATAAATATTAAGCTTTATTTATACTCTTTTAAACTTTCGAAATTATCTTAAAATAACTTTTATATTTTTTACTTCTTTTTTATTTACGTCGAGGTATTTTTAATAAATAATTATATATTTTTTACGTTTAATAAAACGCACCGTTTAATAAATATTAATAATTAAAAGGAGTTTATTATAAAAAAAATCGGTCTTTTAAGATATTATTCGCGGCCGTTATTAAGTTTTCGCGCGTTAAGGGAAAGTTAAAATTATCGTACCGATCGAGGAGATTATATAAAAACTCCTCTTCGCCTTTTATAAGTAGTTTATACGTTATTACTCGTCCCTTTATTAAATTAACGCCTTTTATCCTCCGCCGTAAAATAACCGCGTTAACTTTAAATTACCGCGTTACTTTTATTATAGAGAGATAAGGATTTTCTATAATTATTATAATAGTTAGGGTTAATTTACCCTTTGATTTTTAGTCGATTCGGTTTATTTTTCGATACGCGGCGACGCGCCGAAATGTCGTGATGTTTTTTTCGTGGAATTCGAACTTTTAGTTAGTTCGAACTTTAAGCTAGTTAGTACTTTCTTTAGAAGGGCGCGAAAATTCGCCCCGGAAAAAGTGGGGCGTAGTACGGTTACTTATTAATTATTAATTAATAGTTAACTATTACTTTATTAACTTATTATTTATTTAACCTTAATAAGTCGTATTCGACGCTTTATTAATTTAATAAAGTATACGAAACGAATTAAGGCCTTATTTTATTAAGGTATTAATGATTATAAGTAAAATTCGACTCTTCCTCCCGACTTTAATTAAAAAGTTATCTTTATAAGTACGTTTTTAATAATTTTAACTTTATTTATTCGTTTATTATTAATTAATTATTTATTTATTTAATAAACGTTAATTTAGACATAAAAACTCGTTAGAACTTAATGTTTTTAATACTTAATTTATTTTATATATTAAAACATACTTTAACTTTTATTAATATTAATATTAATAATAATAAATTTAAAGCCTTCTTTAAGGAGAGGTTTATATTACGCTTTTTAGCGCTTTATTAAATATATACTTTATATCTAGTAAATTAACCGCTTTAAAACACGAATATTCCTCTCGAACGGTAAGTTTTTATTTCTTTATTAATTTATACTTTTTTATTTTTATTTTAATACGGTTTTTTATTAACTTTTTAATTTTAAATAAAATAATTATTCTAAATTTTTTAAAAAGGCTCTTACCGAAGGGCTTAAGAAATTTTTAAAATATTATCTACGGCGTTTTACGGCTACACGATTAAGTAATTATAAAGCTTTCGTTATAGGGCTTATTTTAAACCTTAGGATAAAAATTCGTTACTTTTCGTTTAATCGTTTATCTTTTAATTCGAATTTTATAATTACGGTTAAAAATCTTCTTATAGAAGAGTATAATTCGTAAGCTTTATTTTATTTTATTTATTATAACTCGTTTTATTTATTATAATTCGTTTTATTTATTATAATTCGTTTTATTTATTATAATTCGTTTTATTTATTTTTATAATAATAAGTTAAAAGATAAATTACGAATTAATATTAATAATATTAATTTAAATTTATCTTTTAATGAATTAGTTAATTCGGAAAGTTAAGACGACGAAAATAACAGTGACGATAATTTATTTATTAGGTTATCGAATCGGTTAAATAAAGTCGATATTTACCTTTCTAAATAATATAAAGTTATAAAGGTATATTTTTTTATTATTATTAATTATTAACGTTTTTTTAAATTACTTTTTATTAATTATTAACTTTTTTTTAAAGGTTTTATTACTTAATTATTAAAGGGTTAATTCGGTTAAATTCCTTATATTAAGTATTTTAACTAGACGGTATTTAGTTATACCCGCCTCTTTTAATACTATTAAACGTGTTTTTTCAGTAAGTAATAACGTGGTTACGAAGTCTAGAAATAAGCTTTTACTTAGTACGGTAAAACAAATTATGTTATTAAAATATTAGAAAATACCGGACCTTAACGGTTATAATAGTCTTTTAAAAAAGGAGGATTTAATATATAAATAAATACTTTTTTTAAAGCTTTTTAATTTTTTTTATTAATTTATTACTTTTCTTTTTTATTATTTAAGACGGTAGAATATATATTTAAGTTTTAAAGTTAAAGTTTATATTTAAGTTTTATAGTTAAAAGCTTATATTTAAGTTAATATTAATTTTATTATTAAGTTTATTATTTTATTATTATACGAAGTATATTAAAGTTATATATTTATATAAAGTATTTGTTTTATAAAATAAATAAAGTAACTTTTATTAATAATAATTTAATTAATTATATTTCTTTTATTATATATTTCTTAATAAAATAAATATATTAAACTTATTAACTTATATAAAGTATTTATAAAATAAAAGTAATATATTAATTTATATTAATAAACTTTTATTTTATAACGTTTTTTTTTTATTATTATAAGATATTAAATAACGTTAAATATTTTAAGTTTTAATTTACTTTATATATATTTTATATCTTATAAAAGTATTTAACGTATTATAAGATATTATTATATTATTATATTATATATTAATATTATATACTTCTTTTATATGCTCGTTAAGTTATATTAAAAGATTAAACTTTATTAATTACGTTTTTATATTTTATATTACTTTTTTATACGTATAATATAATATATAAAAAATATTATATTAAATAATATTAATATAACAATACCTTTTAAATATATAATAATATTAATATTATATGTAATATTTGTAATATTTTATTATATGTAATATTAATATTTTCAAATACTATAATATCAATTCCCAACCCTAGATATAACGGAGACTTTTATTTAACTTTTCGTTAATAATAAATAAAAACCTTTCAAGTATTAAAAGGATAATAAACCGTTTATTTATAATATTATATAATTAAAAAACGACTTATTAATAATTAAAGTTAATAATTAAATCTCGGTTATAAAATAAACTTATATTAATATTAGTCGTTAAAACGTATTTAAAAAAATAAAAATATACTAAACGATTAATTATTTATAATTTAATTACGTAATAAAGTAACGGAAATATATCGTTACTTTTTAACGTATAAAGAAAGACTTCGTATTTATTTAAAAGACCCTTTTTACCTTTTACCGTAAAGAATATTATAACGTTTTAATATAAAAGTATTAATTATTCGTTAAATTATATACGTTTTAATAAAATATTAATACTCTCGAATAATATTAATTTTACTTTAATAACTTTTATACGCGAGTCGGTTATAACTTTAACGACGAGGTTTATTAAAACTATTACGTACAATAATATTAATACCGACTCGATATCTCTTTAAGAGAGTAATATTAATAAAATATAAAATTAAACTTTAATATAATTTATTAATTTATTTCATTTATTAATAACGATACGATTAAATTTAAAGTAAAAAGTAAAAGTAAAGTAATTTATTAATTTTTAACGAATAATTAGTTAAAAAGGCCCGTTATAATAACTTTAAAAAAAATTAAAAAACGAATAACTTTATAAATTAACTCCTCCGTCGACGTTAAATAAACGCTTTAACTTTAACTATTCGACGCTTTCAGTTAATTAAATCTTTTTTTATCTTTATTATAATAAAGGACGTTATTTTAAAGTAAACTACCGTTTTAAAAAGTATTAATAAAATAATCGTATTATACGGGTTTAATAAGTTATTATTTATAACGACATATAGTATAATAATAACCGCTCCGTCGCCGACGATAAAATTAAAAATTAATTTAATTATAAAATAAGACTTTTAATTTTTTAATTAATTACGTATTATTTCTTAAAAGTTAAAGGCTTATACTTTAATAATATATTATTATAACGACTTATATTATACTCGGTCGTAAACAATTTATTAAAAATTTATTACGAGATACCGTTTTCGACGAGTCCGTTATTAACCGCCGCTTTATATTACGTTAAGTAGTTTATTTATTTCTTATTATAATTATTATATTATTTTTTAAAACTTAAAAATAAATATAATATTAAATAATAAATTAACGAAGTCTTTATTATTATTAATTAATTAAATATTAAAACTTTATTACTCCTTTATTTCGAATTAATAAATAAGTTTAATTTATTATTAATTACTTAATAACGAACTTATAAAAATTACTTATATTAATAATACTTAACTAAAAAAGAACGAGTTAGTAATTAACTTAATAAATAATTTAAAGTTAAATTTAATTTTTAACGTTAATAAGTTATTAAACGCTATTTACGACTTTATTAACGTCTTTAACCTTTAAATAATTAAATTTATTTTAATTCTCTCAAATATATATAATACTTTATAAAACTAAAAAAAAAACGTAACTCTCTTTAAAATTAGTTTATTACTTATCGTTTCCTTAAACGGAAGCTTTATAAAAATATATTAAAAAAGAATTAACGAATAAATAAGTTAACCCGAGTTTTAATTTTATTAACTTATTTATTTTATTCGTATTTAAGTTAAATAATACTCTACGTCTTTACGTCGATTACTAGTTGTTAAATAAAGTTATTATTAAAAATAAATACCGGTTTCCGTTTATTAACGAGGTAATTAATATCTTATAAAGTTTTTAATTTTTATTAAAAATTAATTTAAGTAAAGTTTATTATTATATTTATATCGCCGTTAACAACGAATAAAAGACGGCCTTTTAAATTAAGTTTAATCTTTTTAAGTATATAATAATACCGTTTAAATTAATTAATACTTTAACGACTTTTTAAGTTTATATATAACGAATATTATTTAAATTATACGATATTTATTATATAATATATATAAATAATATTTTAATTTACTCGTATACTCGTAAAAAGTATTCGACTTATTTCCGATAAGTCTTTAAATAATTTAAAAAAATAAGTTATATATAAAGATCTTGAAATATATCTTTAATTAAAAATAAGTTACCTTTTTTAACTTAATAATTAATAAATCTAATATTAATATAAATCCGGTTTATATTAAATTAATTATAAATTAATCAACGTTAAAAAACGTTAAAGATATATAATCTTTTTTAAATTTTATAAACTTTTATTAACGATTTATTACTTAATACTTAAAAACCGTCCGTTTATTTACGGATTCTATCAAAATTACGACTAGAGTTTTATTTACGTAATTATTTAAAGTTTAAGTTATATTTAATACGTTAAAAACAACCTTTTAAAAAGCGTTTATTCTTTAATACTTTAATTAATTACTTATATATATAAAAATTAATACTTTTAATAAAGTTATTATAAATATTTTAAGTTAATTATATAAAGTTAATTAATAATACTCCGTAACGTTTTATTTTCGAAAACTCTTTAATCGAGAGACGCGTTAAGATATAAAATAATAAAAACTTTTTATAATTATTAAAAGCTTAAAATATTAATAATATTTTTTTAAATAAAGTATAAAATAAAATTTTAATCTTTACGGATTATTAAGTATTAAAAGGCGTCGTTAATATATTAATAAAAGACTTACGTAATAAATTAACCCGTTACGTTTTTAAATTAACTCTTTATAATATTAATATTTAATATCGTTCCGGCTTAATTAATACCGTTAATATAATTTCGCGGTAATGAAATTATATAATAAGCGAAGTTCCCTTTTACGACGGTTTACTCGTTTTATATAAAGCCTTATTACTCGCCGACGTTAAATTAACTTAAAAGAGTCGTAATTTTTAAAAAAGAGATAACTTTAACGAAACTTTATAAATAAATAAAAAAATTAATTTAATTAATTATTATTCGTAAACGGTTTAATTAAACTCTTAAAGTTATTATAAATTTTAATTTTTTTATTAAATTAAATAATATAAACTCGAATAATTATTATTATTACTCGTTTTATAACTCGTACGTAAAAGTAAACCGTTTAAATATATAAAAATAAATAAACGTATATTTAGCGCGTTTTAATACCTTTTATATAAAAAGAACTTTAATTAAAAAAATACTTTATATCTTTTAATTTAACCGTAATAAGAGTATTATTTAATAAAATAACGAATTACGAAGAGACTTTAATTTTATTAAATAAATACCTCGTACGTTTATAACGTTATAATAAAGAGATTATATTATAAGTAAATAATATTTATAAATCCGAAATAAAAGGAAAGTATAACGTTAATAGTTATAACTTATTATTATTTCGCGGACGTATCGTATTATTAAATAACGAGTTTTAATATATACTTTTAATTATATATTATAATAATAAATACGTTAATTACTTAAATTATAATATTATAAAAAAATTATTAATACGTAAGTTTTATTAAATTAACTTATTACGAAATTTTCGTTAATACGTTATAAGTTACTTAATATATTTAAGTATATAAGTTTTCCGTTATAAATTATATAATAAATTAATTTTATTACCTCGCTTTAAATATCCTTTTTAAAAACTTAATATAAATTTTATTATTAACTTACCGCCGAGCGTTTAATAAAATAACGTAATTTATAATTTAATTCTCGTTATCGTTAATTAATATATAAAATTTATAATTTATTTAATAATTTAAAAGTCGTTTAATACGTTAAAGTTTATTTAATTAATTTACGGATATATAAAAGTTTGTTATAATACGTCTCGTAATATTATATTAAATTAAAATTACTTTTTTATTAATTAATTTTAAAAAGAACTTATTAATTTAATAAATATAATTTTAAAGCTCTCGACCGTTTATTATTTTTAAGTTAATAACTAAATTAAATACGTTAATTAATTACTCGAAAAGTTTTTATAAAGTTATTATTTTAATAATTTTTAATAATAATCGCGTATTTTATTAAACGCCGCCTTCGCGTATAATAATCGCCGATATATTATTATTAACATCTCGCTTTTTATAACGATTTATAATTATTATTTAAAAATATTAAAGTAAATAAAGGAAATTAAAAACTCGGTTAAAGTTACTATAAAAAGAAAAAATTTATCCCTTATAAGACTCGGCGTATAACTAAGGACTATAAAAATTAATAAACATTAACGAGCTATCGGCTCACCGTCGCACACCGTAAAAGGCTTAATAATAATTTATTAAGTTATAACGATAACGCGGATAAAAACTTTAATAACTAGCGTCGTTAGTGGATCGTTAAGCGATTTACGATACGGCTTTAAGTCGTCGGGCTTTTTAAAACTAACCGAGAGACCGACGTATTAGTTAAGACCTTTAAATAAAATAAACTCTGCGCTTAAGCGATCGATTTAAGATTAATCGCTTAAGTGAAAGTGTTTTTAAATTTTTATATATATTTATAATCTTTTAATTCTTTTTATTTTCTTTACTAAGTTATCTTTACGGTTAGTCCGTTTTATTTTATTATAATTATTAATATAACGGAGAGGCTTCGGAAATTATATAAAGTTAAACTTATTATAAACGAATATTAAAATTATTAAGTCTTTATATAATAAAAATATTATAATTAACGTTATATATATTAAAAGTTCGCCGTAAAAGATATCGTTAACTTATTTATAAAGAATTTTTAATTTATTATAAGTTATAAAACGAGCTTTATATATATCCGAGTTAAAATATTAAAAAACTTTAATATATAAACTTACCGCTTTTAAAATTAAATATAACCGGCTTTATAATATTTTTTCCGTTTCTTTTATAAAGCCGTAAAATAATTATAATAATATCGCTTAATAAACGTTAATATTATTACTTAATTTAATTAACGATTATAAAAATTAAAAAGTTAAAAATATCGTTATTTACCGCGTTAATAAGTTAATAACGTAATTCTTAATACGTTAAAAGAATTAATTTATAAAATATAATACGTAAAAGTTAAAAGTATAATATAAAAATTATATTAAATAATTATTTAAAAATTAAAATAAATATATATAAAAAAAAATTACGCGACAATTAATTAAAGATAAAAAATTAATTATATCCGTTTTTTTCTTTTATAATTATAAATTAAAAAATATAAATTTCTTTATTTTAATATTTTATTACTCGTTACTTTTCGCCGTTATACCTAGGGTTACGAATTAATATACTAATTATAGTATTTTAGTTACTAAATTAATATAAGACTTATACTAATACTACAATTAGTATATTAATATAGTATACGCGTATATTAATACTAATTGTAGTATTTCTTAATTAATTAATAGTTTATATAAAGGTTTTTTTAATTTAAAAAATGTTAAAGTAACGCCTTTTAAGGCTTCTTTAATATTAATAAAATTTAAAGATTAAAGATATTATTTACTTTTGTAATTAATTAAATAAAATTTTTAGTATACTACATACTAATTAAATTAATTTAGTATACTATAATTAATTTTTAAAACCTTAACTTTTCTTAAAAAATACTACATTAGTATACTAAATTAGTATAGACTCAATATTAATATTAATTAATACTATAATACTACATTAATTTAAAATTAATACTAAATACTATAAATTAATTTCGTAACCCTGGTTATACCGTTAATTAAACGTTAACCGATTTATACCTTTTATTAATAATTTCTTTAACTTTATTATTTCTTTTTTTTTAAAATTATATACTTTATTCGTTTCTTTTAAAAATACCTTAATCGCCAATCATTAAGCGACCCTTTTTAAGTTTTCTTACGCGGTAAAGCCGTTTATTTAAAATAAGTTACCCGGATACTCGTATTAAAAAGGATTAAAGGGCGTAAGAAAAATAATTAAACCGTATTAATTCTCGTAATATAATTATAAACGGTTACGACTCGTTTAACGGCCGTTATAAAATCGTAATTACGGAAATTTTTTTTAAAAAAAAACGACTTAAAGTACGTTTAAATTAATATTAACGACTTTATTATTTAATTAAAATTGATTATTAATAATATATATATATAATAACGGAAAAATAAATATTTAATTTATTAAATAAAAAAGTATACGATTAATATTTAATTACTTTCAAGTCGAGAGGTTATTTTTTATAAAAAACATTTACTTTAATAAAGTAAAATTTTCCTTTATTTACTTAACTATTATTTATCGGTTATTTTTTTTATAATTAAGAAGTATTAAAGACGTAATAAACGGTTAATTATAATAACGTTATTAATTAACGGCGTTACCGTTTTTACAGCTTTAATAATTTTAACTTTGAAAGTTATAAACGATATTTTAATTATATAACGTAACGCGTTTAACGTATTTAAAACTTTATTAATATAAAAGAGTTAACTTTTATATTTTTAATTTATTAATAATTATTTTTAATATATTATAACTTTAATTATAAAGTATAATAAAATTAACTTAAGTATTTTATATAACTTAATATACTCCGCGGAGATTCGTAGAAGCTTAAAGAAAATTAATTAATATATTGTCGTTTACTCGTAAATAAAGTAACGACTTACCGAGTTAAAAGACTTACCCTTTATAAAGTAAATAACGTATATATTTTTCTCTTTAATATAAACGTTAAGGAAATTTACCGTAAATCTTTATTTTACTCGTTTAATATAATATAAATAAGAAGTTTCTTTGTTATTAATTACTCGTTAACTTAAACGGAGAAATTATAAGAATCTTTATACTCTTATCTCTGTAGTTAAGTTATAATAATTAACTCTTTAATTTATTAGACCTAATAATAATAATAACTTACTCGTAAATAAAGTTACCGTCTTTAAATAACTTATTTAATACTTTAAATATATCTCGATAATTAAATAAACGGTTAACGATTAATAATAAAATTAGTTATATAGGTATTTTGATTAGGTAATACAACACAAGGCGCGCGCCCACGCGCGCCAGGCAACGAGAGCACCATCACGTCAGGGATGAATCGCCACTGTTTGTTTACATCGAACAAAGGGTCATTTCCACGATGTTCTATAATATCTGCGTTTACACTATGATTTTAAAGGAATAAATAGTCGGACAGGGAAATAGAAGCTATTAGAAGAAAGAGGAGGAAAAGACGAATAGAATTATAGTAAACGGGCGCTTATAAGTAGAGCCCTTTTAGTAAGATAGTAAATAGAAGTTAGAATAGAAGAATAAGATATCATTAATATTATAGAGTATATACTTACTATAGGACTACTTACGGACGTGTATAGTGATAATAGTAATTTCTTAAAATATTAGTGACTTGATATTAATTAGTTAAACGGTACTGATAGTAAGGATAAGTTAATATTTTAAACTATATAATATTACTCTCCTCCTTTTATCCCTCCACTCCCTATACGATTAAGGAATCTCTTATTATAATAAGTAGTGTATATAATAAAGAGGGGTTTAATTAAGGACCCTTTTAAACCCCTCTCCCTTTTAACTATCCCTCTTTATAAAACTAAAAAAATAAAAGTATAACGTTTAATAAGTTATATATTATTATCGAGATTACCCCTCTTATTAATAACGACGCTTAAGGAGAGTTTCGTAACACTTATAAAGGCTAGACTATTAACGACTTTAACGATTATAAAGTTATTAATAAAACCCTTCGTAAAACTCTTATTTAATTTAATATTTATATTTAAAGCCTAAACGTAATTAAAATATCGATTAATTTAATATTAATAAATATTTTAAACGAATTAAAATAATATAAATAAATTAAATATTAACTTATTACTTTAACTAAGAAAGGAAAAATTAAGACACGCGAGTATTATATTTAAAAGCTTACCTTTAATTATATTAATAAAGAGTACCTTTATAATCTCGAGGATTTAATATAATTTAACCTAGTTAGTAATTACGTCGATTAATTTCTTCTTAATTAAAACCTTACTTATCCCCTTAAACGAGTAAGCGGCCCCCCTTAAAACGTTCGAGCCTTAAATAATAAAAGCTTAAATAAAGGACCCCGGTATAATAAGGGTAAGTTCGTTAAACTAAGTAACTCGAGAGATTATCCGAGATAGTCTAAGGAGAGTAATTTACGTAATTAAGGATTTAAATTTATCCCCTTAAGGTAAGAGGTATTTTTCGTTACTCTAGATAATCTCTACTAACCTTATTTAACTTATTAAAGTAATATCTTCCCTAGTAATAATAACTCGCTTTTTAATACGGTTAACGTTTAGTATTACTTAATAATATTCCGATCGGATAAAGATAAAGAAGCCTAGCGTGTTCTCGTTACTATTTATAAGGCCGTTAATAACGAAAATAAGTACGAAGGTAGCCGTGATAACCGAGGCTATAAGTATAAGCTTTAGCGCTTCCTTAATACTTACTTCCGCGTAGGCCTTTTAGAGTATTACCTTACTAGAGCGCTTCCGATTATAACTACTAGAACCGTTAGAGATTATTATATCGACTTAGTACGTAGTTGCCGTAATAATTAGTATATAGTGGTTATAGGAATAATAACTCGTTTTAAGGACGAAACACGTTAACGCTCTCGTGAATTTACTTAAATAAATATAACCTTGCCTTCCTTTATAGTTATTAATGAAAGCGCTTAAAACTAACTTATCTCGGTAATTATTTAATTACTTTTTAAAAAACTATAAGTTATATAATACTCTTTACCCGAATATTTTCGTAATAAAAGTAACCTTTAGAACCGGTTAATAACTACTTGTAAATTATACCTTAATATTAACGAGGACGTAGCTTCGTATACCGCCGTTAATATAATAGTAATATAAATAATAGTTACCTTATTGACGAAGATAGCCGCTAAAGAACGGATTAAAAGTATTATAAGTACTTACTTAGTTAACGAATCGTTTATAACGGACCGCACTTACTACGGTATTACCCTTTACTCCTCCCGATATACGCGACGTATAAGACGTAACCGAGGCCGTAGCCGTTACTTTAATAATTAAATAACTATTAATAACTACCTTAATTACTAAGATAAGAGCGCGAAGTATTACATTTATAAGAAAACGGATTATCGATTTTATAAATATACGAAAGAAAAATAAAAAGAATATAAGGCTAAGTAGAACGTATATAATTAAGATAAGGGTATAACTTATAAGAGCTTTATTATAAATTACGAAGGACCTCGGAATAACTTCGAAGAAGAGGACGAAATTATATACGAAGGAGATCTTAACGAGGATAACGAGTAATTTAAGAGTTTCGTTATAAAGGTATTTAATACTCTTTTTAATTAAAAGGCGATCGACGTCGTCTTTAACTTAACGAACTCTCGAATTTTATACGTTATAACTAACGCTTAAGACTCTTATTAAGACTTTAACGACGATTAAAACTCTTACGAAGCTTCTCCTTTAATAATATTTATATAATATCGTTATACTTTTAATTACTTTTATAATATTATCGTTAATATAAGTGTAATTATATACTTTATTATTAAATACGGATAATTTTACGTACTATAAGAGATATACTTAGACGTTAAAATAAATATAATAAGTAACGGTACCGTTTTTATAAAATTCGGTATCGGAAATAATAAATCTATAAAATTTATTACTATCGAGACTTTAATTAATATTATAACATTTTATATAATACTAATAAATATCCTTTTTTTACTTTACTTAAAGGATATAAATCGCTTTAGCGCGTACTTTAATAATACTAAGGATATATTAATTACCGTTAAGAAATAAGTTTTAGTTACTCGCCGCTTTAAGTACGCCTTTATTAGTGTCGTAAGCGCCGCGACCCTTAATTTCGATTATTTCTTTTTTAAATAAAAACTCCGACGTCTTTATAAACGTTTTAGTTATCTCTCCGTTAACTAACTTTAAAAATTATTATTAAAAGTTAAATATAACGATATAAGTTAATTAAAAGAGCTAAAAAAGATTAAAGAATTTTACTATTACTATTAAATTTATTAGGCGGGCTTATAACGCTTTAAATTTAACTTAAAGGATAGTAATAATATCGTCTTTAATAGCTTTATTATTATTGACGTTACGTATATTAACGGTAACCCCTTTTTACACGTTATTAACGAGGCTATTAATTACTCCGCTAACTAATAGTTAAATAATATAACCGCTTAATATATATAAAACTACTTCCGTTAATATTAAATTAATACGTACCTTAACCCTCTAAACGTTATTATTTATAACGCGGGCACTAACTTCACGGTTAAGGAGTTTTATAATAATATAGTCTTAAATAAATCCGTTATTAAAGTAATACTTATAAAAGCTTATAACTCCGTCGGTCTTATTAAACGCTATTATAACCCTATTAAGCGAGCTTATATAATTATTATTATTAAAATCCCTAGACTCCCTCGAGATATAACCTTATAAATAACTTTTAAGGTTATTAATAACACTATAAGACTTAATAGGCTTATATTAACCTTATTTATTTATAGAGTTTACCCACGAATCTCTACCACTATTACCCCCTCTCTTACCGTTACTTAACGCGGTATAGTAATTCGAAAGGCTATAAAGGAGGTATAACGTATTAAAGCTTAACGGTAAATTATTAAAGTAATTCGTACGCGTAACGGATTAAATATAAAGAAAATTTACTCTCTCGTTATTAATAACTTAGTCTTAATTTAAAAACTAACCCTAAGTAAAGGTAATAATCGCTAAACCGGACCCTATAAACTTTTAACTATATATAACGAGACTTACACTATAAACACCGGTAATAATAATAATATCGATATACGAAGTATATTTATTCGGAAGTATACCGGAGAACGGACTCCCGACTAGACGGCTTAAGAGGATATCTCCGTCGATTAACTAGCACCCCTAGTACCGGAGGCCCCGCGCCGTAGCCGCGGAAGACCGCGAAAAGTCCCCCTCGCCGCCGTATATATTATTTATATATCTAATAATAAATAAATTTAATTACTAGAGTTATCGTTTAAGACGTCTCGCGTTATAAAAATCGTTAAATTAATAAAAAAAGGAGTTTTTTAAGTAATATAACGCTCCGTAATATTAAAGGGTACTCGTATTTTTAACTCTCGTTTCGTCGATATAATTAAAAACGAAAGTACCGCGTAAGTACTTAAAAAGTCCCGATTAATTATTTAAGCGTATAATAACGCTAATAAGGTTATAGTACTTATATAATCTCCTATTATTTAACGCGTAAGTTAACGCTTAATTTTAAGTATTATAACGGTAAGACTTTTAAACGAAAATACCGCTCTCCTCGTTCGAGATATCTCGTAAGCTTACGTATAATCGAGTACGATTTTAAATAAAGACTTCTTCGTTAACCCACTTAAGGTAATTCGTAATACCCTTAAAATTTAACCTAGAAAAATTTAAAAGGTCGTAAAGTTATTATATAACGTTTTAAAAGCGAAAAATTATTAATTTAATACGTATTATAATTACTATACGAAAACCCTCGAGATAAAAGCATTAACTTATAACTTATATCTCCTAGTAATAAAAGGAGAGGCTTTTAGTATAGTAGGTTTATAAACCGATAATACGTTAATCCTAGTAAATAATATATTCGCCGTTAAAGAAGAAAAATAACTCTAAGAAGTTAAATTCCTCGTTAAACTACGCTAAAAGTTAATAATAAGCGTACTTATTTCGTTTAATAATAACTTAATCGAATTACTTAAAGATAAAAGTATTTAACTCTCTTAAAAGCGTTAAACGAAAGGACTCTTATAAGTAATAAACACGGCTTCGTACGTAATATAACGAGTCCGTAAAGCTTATATCGCTTTTATATATTAATTTAAAGTAATATACGACTTATTTATTACGGTATAATATACCGATTCCGATTAAAAAGCCTTTAAAGCGTTAAATAATCGTATTTAATAATAAATCGATAATAAAAAGTAAAGACTTCGCTTCGTATTATTAAACGAGAAAACTATTTAAATTATCGTCTTTATAAACGTTAACTTCGTAAATAACACCGATTTAAGCCTTTAAGTCGGTTACGTAATCGTTTTACGAGATATAATAAATAAAGCGAATATTATTTATTAGTTTTTTATTAAATATAAAAGAGTTACCCGTAACGTTTTAACGGTTAAACTTTACGTTATAACGAATAACTTCGATATCTCCGCCACGTTAAAAGTAATAATTAATTAAATCCTAAGTCGTAAGGTCCCTTTAATTATTTATATTAATTCGAAATCCCTTTTCGACTCTCTTATTAAGCTTAGTACTATTAAAGAAAAGCACTTAATAATTAATATTTAATATATTCGATAAGTATACGAGAGACGCGAAATTATAAAGGTAAAGTAAATTATTAGTATTAATAACCTAGTAAACGCTATAACGAAACTAAGTAGTAAGGTATATAAGGCTTTATAAAAGCTTATCGACGATAATTACATCGAGTTTAAAGAGACTATCTAAGTAAAACGAAAGGAGACGTAATACCTTACTTTCACTACTTTAAAAGAGTTACTAGTGTAAGTATTTTAATTAAGTAATATAATATAAGGCGCGCGCCTACGCGCGCTAAGTAACGAGAGCACTATTACGTTAGGGATAAATCGTTACTATTTATTTATATTAAATAAAGGGTTATTTCTACGATATTTTATAATATTTACGTTTACACTATAATTTTAAAGGAATAAATAGTCGGATAAGGAAATAAAAGCTATTAAAAGAAAAAGGAGGAAAAGACGAATAGAATTATAGTAAACGGGCGCTTATAAGTAGAGCCCTTCTAGTAAGATAGTAAATAAAAGTTAAAATAAAAGAATAAGACATTATTAACATCACAGAGTACACACTTACCGCAGGACCACTTGCGGACGTGTACAGTGATAACAGTGATCTCTTAAAACACCGGTGACCCGACAAGTTAATAATTTTTAATTTAAAGTAAAAAAAAACGGAAAATAATTAAAATTGTTAAAATCTTTTATTTTTAAGCGTTTATAAATTAAAAAAACGTTTCGGTTTTTTTTAACTTCCCTTTACTTTTAAATTAAATATACGACCGTCTTTAATTAATTTATTAATTTATCCGTTTATTAAAAAAAAGCGTTTAATAAACGTCGGGTCGCCGTTTATAAAAAGGGGGAAATAAAAATCCTTTAAAATTTTAACTCTTTATTTACTTTGCGATTATTTTTTTATTTACCTTTTAATTATCGTAAATAAACAAATAATAACGTTATGAATATTAATAGTTGTACTTTAATTTACTTTACGTCGTTTATTAATTATAACTTTACGTTAAAACTTATTAATTTATTAAATTAAAATTAAAAGAATGAAATATTTTTATTATACGTAAAAAAGAGCTTTATTTCCGACTTACTTTAAATAATACTTCCTTAAATTACTTATATTAAGTTATTACTCTACGATAAAATATTAAAATATTATAAGTTTTTTATTAATTAAAGTTTTTTATAACGTAAAGACGTTTACCCTTTATACTTTAAGCTTTAATAAAGCGTAAATATAACGCTCTTTAATTAATTATACCGCGACGCTTTTAATTAAATATTAGGATAATATTATAAAAAGAGAGAAGTAATATAAAAAAAAAGAATTTATTTATTTATAAGACTCGGTTACCCCTAGTAATTAAGGATTATAAGGGTTAATAAGTATTAACGAGTTATTAATTTATTATTATATACCGTAAAAGGCTTAATAATAATTTATTAAGTTATAACGATAACGTAAATAAAACTTTAATAACTAGTTTTATTAGTAAATCGCCGAGTTATTTATAAAACGGCTCCGAGTTATCGGACTTTTAAAAATTAACCGAAAGATTAACGTATTAATTAAGACCTTTAAATAAAATAAACTCTTCGTTTAAATGATTGATTTAAGATTAATCGCTTAAGTAAAAGCTTCTTTAACTTTTTATATATACTTATAATCTTTTAATTCTCTTTATCTTCTTTATTAAATTACTTTTACGGTTAAGCCGTTTTATTTTATTATAGTTAACGATAATACGAATATAATAATAAGCTTTATTTAAATTAGTTTTAAAAAAAATTAAAAGCTTTGTAAAGCATTAATTACTTCGTTAATAAACGGAAGCGGGTATTTATCTTTAATAATAACTTTATTTAACGATTAATAATTAACGTAAAGACGTAAATATTATTTAACTTAAGTACGAATAAAATAAATAAGTTAATAAATAACTTTATTAAAACTCGGTTTAATTTATTTATTCGTTAATTCTTTTTAATATATTTTTATAAAGCTTCCGTTTAAATAAACCATAAGTAATAAATTAATTTTAAAAGGGGTTATATTACTTTTATTAACTTTACAGAATATTATATATTAAGAAAAATTAAAATAAATTTAACCGTTTAAAGGTTAAAAATATTAATAAAAAGGTTTAATAACTTATTAACGTTAAAAATTAAATTTAACTTTAAATAATTTATTAAGTTGATTACCGGCTCGTTCTATTTTAATTAAAATTATTAATATAAGTAATTTTTATAAGTTTATTATCGAGTAATTAATAATAAAATTATAATAAGGATTCTTTAATAATAAGGGATATATATTATAAAGTATTTTAAGTATTAATAATAATATTAAACTTATTTATTAATTCGGAATAAAAAAGTAATAAGGTTTCGATTTTTAATCGGTCGGTAATAATAAAAACTTTATTAATTTATTATTTACTATTATAATCGTTCTTAAGTTTTAAAAAAATAATATAATAACTATAACGAGAGATAAATAAGTTACTTAACGTAATAAAAAACGGCGGTTTATAACAGACTTATTAAAAGCGGTATCTCGTAATAAATTTTTAATAAATTAAGTTAACTTTAATATTACTATTAAGGTTAAGAATTAATATTATAGTATTTAAAAATATTAATATTATATATAATATTAATACGACCTTTAAATATTACATGTAATAATATTATATATAATAAAATATTACAAATATTATATGTAATAATATTATATGTAATATTAATAGGGTTAGAAATTAATATATTATATATAATATTATTACAAGTTAAAAGGCCGTATTATATTATATATAATAACACTACATATAATATTTGTAGTATTTTATTATATATAATAATTATTATATATAATATTATTATATGTAATATATTAAATTTATTATAAGGTTATATAATATAATTAAACTATAATAATAAGAAGTTAAAGTATTAACTTTTATTTATTTAATAAATAACTTATAAATAATATTAACTCTTTTTAAGCTATTAATATTTAAGTATTAAGTAAAAGTAATAAATAACTATAAATAATTAATATAACTTTTAATTTTTACCTTTTTATAAAATATTAATAAATAATATTAAAATAACTTATTTACTTTATCTCTTTTATTTTTTTTAAATAAATTAACGAATAATATTTAATAAAGTTATTTTAATTTTTTAAATAAGAAATTAACGAATAATATTAAAATAGCTTATTTATTTTATTTCTTTTATTTTTCGAATATAAAATAAACGAATAATAATAAATAAAGTTATCTTTAACTTATCTCTTTTATTTTTCGAATAAATTAACGAATAATATTAAAATAACTATAATAAAATAAAACGGGCTAACCGTAAAGATAACTTAATAAAAAAGATAAAGAGAATTAAAGTATTATAAGTATATATAAAAAGTTAAAAAAACTTTCGCTTAAACGATTAATCTTAAATCGATCGCTTAAGCGAAGAGTTTATTTTATTTAAAGGTCTTAATTAATACGTCGGTCTCTCGGTTAATTCCGGAAAGCTTAATAACTCGGAGCCGTATTATAAATTACTTAGTAATTTATTAACGACGTTAGTTATTAAAGTTTTTATTCGCGTTATCGTTATAACTTAATAAATTATTATTAAACCTTTTACGGTATATAATAATAAGTTAATAACTTATTAGTTTTTATTAATTTTTATAATCCTTAATTATACGCCGAGTCTTATAAAGGATAAATTTTTATTTTATATTATTTTTTATTTATAATATCGTTTTAATGTTTAATTAAAAGCGCTTAAATATAATTAATTAAAAAACGTTATATTTACGCTTTATTAAAGTTAAAGGCGTAAAGAGTAAATAATTTTATATTATAAAAAAACTTAAATTAATTAAAAAACTTATTATATTCGGTATTTAATCGTAAAATAATAACTTAAAATAAGTAACTTATAAAAGTACTTTTTTTAATAAATTAAATAAAGCTCCTTTTTACGTAATAATATAAATTTTTTAATTTTTTAGTTATAATTTAATAAATTAGTAAGTTTTGACGCGAAGTTATAAGTAATAAACGACGGAACGTAAATTAAAGTCCGTTAATTAATATTTATAACGTTATTATCCGTTTATAATTAAATAAATAATAAACGAGAATATAATTACGAAATAAATAAAAAATTAAAGTTATAAAAGGTTTTTTATTTTTTTTATTTTTATAAACGGCGACCCGACGTTTATTAAACGCTTAATTAATTATAATAACTTATTAAGTTAATATAGTAATTAGAAACGGATATATATTTAAAATAAAAGTACAGAGAAGTTAACGAAAAGGCGGAGTACTTTTTTAATATATAAGCGCCGTATAATATAAAATTTTAATTATTTTCGTTTATTTTTAATTTTTTAATTTTTTTAATTTTTAATTTTTAATTAACTTTTAATATATTATTATTTATTTAATTACTTATCGTTAATATATCCGTTATTTTAAATAAACTTTCGTTTAACGACGATTTCGTCCGCGAGTAAGTAATTATTATAATTAAATATAATAATATAAAAAGGTAGTTATTATATTCTAAACGTAATAATAAAAGTATAAAAATCCTTATAATTTTTTTTATTTAAGTTAACGAGTAATTAACGATAAATAAACTCTTTATTTACATTATATAAACCGAGTAAAATAAGATCTCGTTATAAAGTTTCTTTATATTCGAGTTAAAAATAAAGAAATTTATGTTACGTATTTAATTAAAAAAAACTTATAATTTAATAAGTCGTTACCGTATTTACGAATAAACGACGATATCTTAATTAACTTCCTTAAATTCTTATTAAACTTTAAAATATATATTAAGTTATTTAAAACGTTTAAAAAAAACTTTATTAACTTATATAACGTATACTAAGACGTTATTAGCGTAGTAATTAATAAGTTTAAAATTTAAAAATTATACTTTTTATATAAAAAAGTATTTAATACTTTAAATACGTTCCGTTAAACGACCGGAATATTATTTATAACGTTTAAGTTTAAAAGTAATAAAATTATTAAAACCGTCGCCTTATTAATAAACGACGTAATAATTACGAACCGGTTATTACGGTTTTAATATTTATTAACCCTCGAGGGTAATAACCGCTCGGTATCCGTTAAGTAAGCGGTAAAAATCTTAATTTTATTAAAGTAAACTTCTTTAATAATAAACAGTTTTTTAATTAAAATTAAATTAATATAAATTAAATTTTTATTATTATTATATATATTAATTATTAATAATTAATTTTAAAATAACGATAAAGATATAAACGTTAATTTTAACGTAAACTATTTTAAATCCCTATTTATAAATAAAAATCGGTTCCGTAACTATAATCCTTTAACGGCGGTTAAATATATAATAACCGTTTATAATTATATTATAAAAGTAAACGTAACTTAATTATTATTTCCTTATTTTCTTATTCCGTCGAGTATTAAAACCCGGGTTACCCGCCTTAGTTAAGTTACTTTAAGTTATAAAAAAAATTAAAAGGCGTTACTTATTTATTAACGGCCCGATTATAATTAATTAAAAGGAGTAAGTATACGAGAATAAGTATAACGTTTCGAGAAAGAAATAATAAATTTAAAAGATTATTTTAATAAATACGTAAATTAATTAACGCTCGGTAAACGACGTAATAACGTAACGACGAAGTTATAAATAATAATAATTTAATAAAAGGAAATTATATTATATTTATAAGTATAAAAAAAAATATATATATATAATTAGTTTTTTATTTAAAATTAATTATAATATAATTATTTTATTTCTTATATTTATTTAATTTATTTTTTAAATATTTATTTAATATTACTTTTACATTAATAAAATTAACTTTTAATTTTTACGTATTATATTCCGTAAGTTAATTCTTTTAACGTATTAAAAACTACGTCGCCGATCCGTTAACGTAATAAACGACGAAATCTTTAACTTTTTATTTTTTATAATCGTTAATTAAATTAAATAATAATATTAACGTTTATCAAGCGACGTCGTTATAATTATTTTACGGTTTTATAAAAGAGATTAGAAAAATATCGTAAAGTTAATTATATTTAATTAATAATTAAAAGCAGTAAATTTATATTTTAATTTTCTTTAATACCTTAACATAAATATATATAAAACTCGCTTTGCGATTTATAATAAATTAAAAATTCTTCGTAAATAAATTAACGATATTTCTTATAACGAACTCTTAATAAATATAACGTAAATTATAATATTTTTATTATATAACGACTTAATAATTTTAATATTCCTTTATTACGAATTAAACTTTAGGTAATTTTTAAAGTCTCTTTATTATATTTACGACTTTAACCGAGTCTTCGCCTTTCTTTATTTATTTTAATATTCTTAATTAATATCCGTAAATCGTTATAAAGGGTAATATATTAATAATAATATATTAACGATTATTATACGTAGAGGCGGCGTTTAATAAAATATATAATTATTATTAAAGATTATTAAAGTAATAACTTTATAAAAATTTCTCGAGTAATTAATTAACGCGTTTAATTTAATTATTAATTTAAAGGTAATAAATAATTAAAAGCTTTAAAATTATACTTTTTAACTTAATAAATTCTCTTTAAAATTAATTAATAAAGTAGTAATTTCGATTTAATATAATATTATAAAGTTTATTATAACGAGCCTTTATATATTTATAAATTAATTGAATAAGCTCCGGCGCGTTAAGAGACTTTTAAGTTATAAAATAAATTACGAATTTCGTATATTAATTAGTAATAACGAAAATAAAGTTATAAATTACGCCGTCTTATTAAACGCTCGGCGGTAAGCCGGTAATAAAGTTTATATTAAGTTTTTAAAAAAAATATTTAAAGTAAAGTAATAAAATTAACTTATTATATAACTTATAACGAAGAACTTATATACTTTAATACGTTAAATAACTTACGACGTATTAACGAATATCTTATAATAAATTAACTTAATAAAACTTATATATTAATAATTTTTTTATAATACCGTAACTTAAGTAATTAACGTACTTATTATTATAATATATAATTAAAAATATATATTATAACTCGTTATTTAATAATATAACGATACGTTTACGAAATAATAATAAATTATAATTATTAACATTATATTCTTCTTTTACTTTAAATTTATAAATATTATTTAATTATAATATAATTTCTTTATCGTAACGTTATAAACGTACGAAGTACTTTTTTAACGGAATTAAAGTCTCTTTATAATTCGCCGTTTTATTAAATAATACTTTTATTATAATTAAATTAAAAAATATAAAATAATTTTTAATTTAAAGTTTTTTTTAAATAAAAAGTATAAAAACGCGATTAATATACGTTTATTTACTATTACGTATTTAAATAATTTACTTTTACGTATAAATTATAAAACGAGTAATAATAATAATTACTCGAGCTTATATTATTTAATTTAATAAAAAAAAATTAAAATTTATAATAACTTTAAGAGTACGGTTAAATCGTTTATAAACGATAACCGATTAAATAAATTAAATAATAATTATTTTTATTTAAAAATTCTCGTTAAAGTTATTTCCCCTTTAAAAATCACGACTCTTTTAAATCGGTTTAACGTTAACAAGTAATAAGGCCTCGTATAAAGTAAGTAAAACGTCGTAAAAAGGGACTTCGTTTATTATATAATTTAATTACCGCGAAATTATATTAATAATATTAATTATACCGGGACGGTATTAAATATTAATATTATAAGAAGTTAATTTAAGGACGTAACGGGCGAGTTTATTACGTAAATTTCTCGTCGGTATATTAACGACGCCTTTTAATATTTAATAATCCGTAAAGACTAAAATCTTATTTTATATATTATTTAAAAAGTATTATTAATATTTTAAGTTTTTAATAATCGTAAAGAGTTTGTATTATTTTATTCTTTAATACGTTTTTTAATTTAAACGTTTTTAAAAATAAAACGTTACGGAGTATTAATAATCGTATAATTAACTTAAAATACCCGCGATAACTTTATTAAAAATATTAATTTTTATACGTATAAGTAATTAATCGTTAAAGTATTAAAAAATAAACGTCTCTTAAAAAACTATCTTTAATATATTAAATATAACTTAAGTTTTAAATAATTATATAAATAAAGATTTAATTATAATCTTAGTAAAGTCCGTAAATAAACGAATAATCTTCGAGTATTAAGTAATAAATCGTTAATAAAAGTTTATAAAACTTAAAAAAGGATTAAACGTCCTTAACGTTTTTTAACGCCGGTTAATTAATAATTAATTTAATATAAACCGGATTTATATTAATATTATATTTATTAATTACGAAGTTAAAGAAAGTAATTTATTTTTAATAAAAAATATACTTAAAGATTTTTATATATAACTTATTTTTTTTAAGCCGTTTAAAGACTTATTAAATATAAATTAAATACTTATTACGAATATACGAGTAAATTAAAATATCGTTTATATATTACGTAATATATATTAATTAATTTAAATAATATACGTTATATATAAGTTTAAAAGGTCGTTAAAGTATTAATTAATTTAAATAATATAATTATATACTCGAAAAGATTATATTTAATTTAAAAAGTTATCTTTTACTCGTCGTTAACGGCGATACGAATATAATAATAAGCTTTATTAAAATTAATTTTAAATAAATATTAAAAGTTTTATAAAATATTAATTACCTCGTTAATAAATAAAAATAAATATTTATTTTTAATAATAATTTTATTTAATAATTAATAATTAACGTATAAACGTAAAGTATTATTTAATTTAAGTACGAATAAAATAAATAAGTTAATAAAGTTAAAACTCGACTTAATCCGTTTATTCGTTAATTCTTCTTTAATATACTTTTATAAAGCTTCCGTTTAAATAAGCGATAAATAATAAATTAATTTTAAAGGAAGTTACGTTTCTTTTACTAACTTTATAAGGTATTATACTTTAAAACAAATTAAAATAAATTTAACCGTTTAAAGGTTAACAAGATATTAACGAAGTCGCGGATAACGTTTAATAACTTATTAACGTTAAAAAGTAAGTTTAACGTTAAATTATTTATTAAGTTAATTACTAACTCGTTCTCTCTTAATTAAGTATTATTAATATAAATAAATTTTATAAGTTCGTTATTAAGTAATTAATAATAAAATTATAAAAGAAATTCTTTAATAATAAAGGATATATATTATAAAGTACTTTAAATATTAATAATAATATTAAACTTATTTATCGATTCGAAATAAAAGAAAAAAATAGTTTTAATCTCCGATCGGTCGGTAATAATAAAAATTTTATTAACTCGTCGTTTAATATTATAATCGTCTTCGAGTTTTAAAGAAATAATATAATAATTATAACGAGGGATAAATAAGTTACTTAACGTTACGAAGAGTAGTAATTAATAATTAACTCGTTAAAAACGGTATTTTATTATAAAGTTTTTAATAAATAAAGTTAACGTTAATATTTATATTAAGTAATATATTAACGGTTAATAACTTACGTCCGAGAGTAATATAAGTCGCTTTAATAATATATTATTAAAGTATAAGCCTTTAACTAAAAGTAAAACGTAATTAATTAAAAAATTAAAAGTCGTATTTTATAATTAAATTTATTTTTTACTTTATCGTTAATAACGGAGCGGTTATCGTTATTTTATATATCGTCGTAAATAATAACTTATTAAACTTACGTAACGTAGTTATTTTATTAATACTTCTTAATATAGTAATTAACTTCGAGATAACGTCTCTTATTATAATAAGAATAAAATAAGAGTTAATTAACTTAAAGCGTTAAACGGTTAAAGTTAAAGCGTTTATTTAACGTTAACGGAGGAGTCGATTTATAAAGTTATTTATTTTTTTAATTTTTTTTAAAGTTATTATAACGGGCCTTTTTAATTAATTATTCGTTAAAGGTTAATTAATTACTTTATTTTTTACTTTAAGCTTAATTATATCGTTATTAATAAATTAAAGAGATTTAATAAATTATATTAAAGTTTAATTTAATATATTACTATTAATATTACTCTCTTAGAGAAACGTCGAGTTAACGTTAATATTATTACGCGTAATAGTTTTAATAAACTTCGTTATTAAAGTCGTAACCGGCTCGCGTATAAAAGTTATAAAAATAAAATTAATATTACTCGGAAGTGTTATTACTTTATTAAAGTATATATAATTTAACGAATAATTAATACTTTTATATTAAAGCGTTATAATATTCTTTACGGTAAAAAGTAAAAAAGGGTTTTTAAGTAAAAACGAAGTTTTTTTTATACGTTAAAGAGTAATAACGTACTTTCGTTACTTAATTACGTAATTAAAGTATAAGTAATTAATCGCTTAATATATTTTTATTTCTTTGAGTATATTTTAATAATTAATATTAATATAACTTTATTTTACGGCCGAGATTTAATTTTTAACTTCGATTATTAATACGTCGCTTTTTAATTATATAACGTTATACGTAAACGGCTTATTAAATTTTTAATTAATATATCCTTTATTTAAAAAAAGTTAAAGAATAATCTCCGTTAAGTCGGGTTTATTTTTAATAATTATTAAAAGAAAAGTAATATTAAAGTCTCTTTATAAAATATTTCTACGTATTTTAATTATTAACGTATTAACGATATAAAAGGTATCGTTTAAAGAAACCGAAGTCGTATTATTTATAAAAGAAACTTAAAAAAGTAACGGAGTATAACTTATTATTAATTAATTAATAAATAACTTTTAAAAGTTATAAATTATAAATTCTTTAAATATTTTTTAAATTAAGTTTTTATAAAGGATTAAAAAGCGAAAAAATATAATAAAATAAAACGGATTAACCGTAAAAATAACTTAATAAAGAAAATTAAAAAAAGTAAAAAATTATAAATATATATAAAGAATTAAAAAACTTTTACTTAAACGATAAATTTTAAATTAATTGTTTAAATAAAGACTTTATTTTATTTAAAGATCTTAACTAATACGTCGGTCTCTTAATTAATTTTAAAAAGCCTAACGACTCGGAGCCGTATCATAAATCGCTTAACGTTTTATTAACGACGTTAATTATTAAAGTTTTTATCTACGTTATCGTTATAACTTAATAAATTATTATTAAGCCTCTTACGGTATACGATAATAAGCCGATAGCTCGTTGATATTTATTAATCCTTATAATCCCTAGTTATACGCCGAGTCTTATAGGGGATAGATTTTTTTTATATTTTATTAATTAATAATAATATATTAATTAATTTTTATAGTTTTAACGGATATTTATAACGTTTATTAAGTAATATAAAATATTTAAGAAAACTTTATTAAACCTTATAATTTAAATAAAAACGTATTAAATATACTCGTTAACGTATTAAAAGTATAAAAGTTATACCTTTTATATAATAAAGTTTTAAATACGTTAAATACGTTACGTCGAGTAACCGGTACGTCGTTAACGGCTTTTAAAGTTAAAACGGCGGGAGTTTTTAACGTTATATTACCGTTTAGATTTAATGTAATAATAATTAACCGTTTATTATACTTTTAATATCTTTTAATAAAAAAGAATAAGAACTAATTTATAATTATAAAATAAATAAAGGAAAATTTAACGTTATTAAAATAAACGTCTTTTATAAAAAATAATCCGTTAATTTAAAGGTAGTTTAATATTAAATATACCCTTTATTATTTAATAAATTAATTGATTTTTCTTTATTATTATATAAATTAATCATTAATAATTAATTTTAAATAAATAATAAAGTCTCCGAAATTAATTAAAACGTAAACCGCTTTAAGTTATTACTCTTTAATAAGAATTATAATAATTATAATTTTATAATAACCGTTAAACACGTAATAACCATTTAAATTTATATTTAAATTTAAAAAGTTAACGCCGTATAATTATTATTTTTACGCTTTCCGATTCCTTTTAATATTAAAACTCGGTTTACTCGCGTTAGTTAAACGGCTCCGTCTCGTAAAAAGAATTAAAACACGTCGTTTAATAGTTGATAACTCGAGTATAATTTAAAGAAAAAATAAAGATATTTACGAAAAAGTATAATTTAAAAAAAGAAATTATAATAAAGTTCAAGAGATTGTTTAACGCGAAGTATAAACCATTTAGCATTTAATTAACGACTTAATAAAAAAGTAAAATAAGTAACGGGATATATAAATAAAAGAATTTATATTTTAACTTATAATTATAAAAAAAATTAATTTTTATTAAAAATTAATCGTTATATAAACGTTTTGTTTTTTATATTTATTTAATTCATTTATTTTAAATATTTATCTAATATTACTTTTATATTAATAAAGTTTACTTTTAACTTTTACGTATTATATTTTCTAAATTAATTCTTTTAACGTATTAAAAACTACGTCGTTAACCCGTTAACGCGGTAAATATTAAAATCTTTAACTTTTTATTTTTCGTAATCGTTAATTAAGTTAAATAATAATATTAACGTTTATTAAACGACGTCGTTATAATTACTTTACGGTTTTATAAAAGAAATTAAGAAAACTATAATAAAACCGATTATATTTAATTAATAATTAAAAGCGGTAAGTTTATGTATTAATTTTTTTTAAATATTTTAACTTAAATATATATAAAACCCCCTTTACGACTTGTAATAAATTAATAATTCTTTATAAATAGGTTAGTAATATCTTTTATAACGAACTCTTAATATATATAACGTTAGTTATAATATTTCTATTATATAACGATATAATAATTTTAATATTCGTTTATAATAAGTTTAACTTTATATAGTTTTTAAAGTCTTTCTATTATATTTAGTAAAGTTTTCGCTTTTTTATATTTACTTTAATATTTTAAAGTAATACTTTTAAATTATTATAAAAAGCGAAATATAAATAATAATATATTAGTAGTTATTATTATATATAAAAGCGGCGTTTAATAAAAATACGCGACTATTATTAAGAATTATTAAAGTAATAATTTCGTAAAAGCTTCTTAAATAATTAATTAACGCGTTTAATTTTATAACTAATTTATAAGTAGTAAACGGTTAAAGCTTTATAATCGTATCTTTTAATCCATTAAGTTCTTTTTAAAATTAATTAATAAAAAAGTAATCTCGGTTTAATATAATCCTACGAGAGATATTATAACGAGCCTTTATATATTTATAAATTAATCGAGTAAACTTTAATATATTAAATAACTTTTAAGTTATTAAATGAATTATAAATTTTATATATTAATTAATAATAACGAGAATTAAACTATAAATTACGTTATTTTATTAAACGCTTAACGGTAAACCGGTAATAAAGTTTATATTAAGTTTTAAAAAAGAATATTTAAAGCGAAGTAATAAAATTAGTTTATTATATTACTTATAACGAGGAGTTTATATACTTTAATATATTAAGTAACTCTTAATATATTAGTAAATATTTTATAATAAATTAGTTTAATATAACTTACGTATTAATATATTTTTTTATAATATTATAACTTAAGAAGTAATTCACGCGTTTATTATTATAATATATAATTAAAAAACTATATCGGAACTTATTATCCGGTAATATAACGATACGTTTATAAAATACTAATAAATTTTAACTATTAACGTTATACGTTTCTTTTACTTTAAATTTATAAATATTATTTATTTATAATATAATCTCTTTATTATAACGTTATAAACGTATAAAATACTTATTTAACGGAATTAAAGCTTTTTATAATTCGTTATTTTATTAATTAAAACTCTTATTATAATTAAATTAAAATATATAAAATAGTTTTTAATTCGTAGTTTCTTTATATATAAAGTATTAAAGTATAACGAATATATAATTTTTCTTTACGTATAAGTTATAAAGCGAGTAATAATAATAATTACTTAAATTTATATTAATGTAATAAAAAAAGATTAAAATTTATAATAACTATAAAAGTTTAACCGAGTTATTTACAAGTAATAACTAATTAAATAAATTAAATAATAATTATTTTTATTTAATAAGTATCGTTAAAGTTATCTCCTTTTAAAAAATCACGACTCTTTTAAGTTAAGTTAACGTTAACGATTAAGAAAGCCTTATATAAAACGGATAAAATGTTAGAAAAAGGGACTTTACTTATTATGTAATTTAATTACTACGAAATCGTATTAATAATATTAGTTACGTTAAGACAATATAAAATATCGATATTATAAAAAGTAAATTTAAATAAAAATATAACGAGTAATTCACCGTATAAGTCTTACGTTAATATATTAACGACGCCTTTTAACGTTTAATAATCCGAAAAAATTAAATTTTTATTTTATACTTTATTTAAAAAATAAAACTTTTAATAATTATAACCGTACCACGCCCCACTTTTTCCGAGACGAATTTCGCGCCCTTTTAAAGAAGGTACTAATTAACTAAAAGTTCGTACTAGTTGAAAGTTTAAAAAAAAATTATTATAACTTTTTAAATTACCTTACTTTATTTAAAATTATTTAAACGAAGAAAAACCGTAAAACTATTTTATAAATTAATCCCGAATCTCCTACTCTTTAACTTTTAAACATTACCGGTTTTCTTTTATTTTTCTCTCCTTAGTTACTTCCCTTTCCGCTCTCTTCTTAGCCTTTTTATATTACTTACGTATCTTTTTAACCTCGTCTTAAGAGAGATTTCTCGTTATAGCGCGCGCCTCTTTAATATTAAGAGATCCTTTATATTAAAGCCGGAAATTACGTATAAAATAATCCCGGTTACGGTCTTTTCGGGTCCTTTAAAAACGTTTAACCTCTCGTTAAAAGTAGTTAATTTTAACGATTTAACGTAACGTTATTTTCGTTATTTAATTAACTTTTTTCTTTAATTTTATAACGACGTTTTATTACTTTATAAATTATATAATTTCCGAGGCTTAATATTTACTTTTTTAAATATAAATTTAATAATATTTTATTATATAACCTTCTCTTTAACTTTTAAAATATAACTTAAAAAGGTTTCTTTTATTTTATTATTAAAACCGTTACGATAAATAATAAAAAGTTATTTAAAGTACTTATATTTTAACGGTTAAAAAAGATTAACATCGAGCGGTTAAAGTAAGTAAGTAAAATAAAAAAAGAAACCGAATAAGTATATATTATATTCGTTATACTTTATAATAAATTCTTTAATATAATATAAATTAAAGTTATTAAAAAAAAGTTACTTTTATAATATTTATATATATATTTATAAAAGTACTCTAGTTATTTAAGTTAAAGTCGGTTATTATTATAATTAATTAATAATATATTAATACGTATACCCTTAACGGAATTTAATATTTTATATTAATTAATTAATAACTTAAAACTTTTAAAAATAATAAATAAAAGATACGAGTTACCGTTTTTAATAATAATTTTAATAATAATTATTATTATACGGTTTTTAAATATTATCTTCTTCTTTAATTTTAATTATTTTATACTAATAAGTTATTAATTAATTATTTTAATATAAAATTTAATTTTATTAAAATTTTAAGTATTATTTAATATAATATTAAGCTTTATTTATATATTATTAAACTTTTAAAACTATCTTAAAATAACTTTCATATTCTTTACTTTCTTTTTATTCGTATTAAGATATTTTTAACGAACAATCTTATATTTTTTACGTTTAACGAAACGCGTTATTTAATAAATATTAATAGTTAAAAAGGGTTCGTTATTAAAAGAAAATTAATCTTTTAAAATATTATTCACGGCCGCTACTAAGTTTTTATACGTTAAAGAGAAATTAAAATTATTATACCGATCGAAGAGACTATATAAAAACTCCTCTTCGCCTTTTATAAGTAATTTATACGTTATTACTTATCCCTTTATTAAATTAACGCCTTTTATCCGCCGTTATAAAATAATTACGTTAACCTTAAATTACCGCGTTACTTTTACTATAAGAAGATAAGAATTTTCCTTAGTTATTATAATAACTAGAGTTAATTTACCCTTTATTTCCTAGTTAATTCGGCCTATTTTTCGATACGCGGCGACGCGCCGAAATGTCGTAATATTTTTTTCGTAGAATAATTTTTTTTCGAACTTTTAGTACGAACTTTTAGTTAGTTAATGCCTTCTTTAAAAGGGCGCGAAATTTGCCCCGGAAAAAGTGGGGCGTAGCACGGTTAAAGAGTTTTTATTATTTTATACTTTAACGCGTCTTTTAATTAAAGAGCTTTTAAAAATAAAACGTTATAAAGTATTATTAACTTTCTTTATATAATTAATTAAAAATACTTATAATAACTTTATTAAAAGTATTAATTTTTATACGAGTAAGTAATTAATCGTTAAAGTTTTAAAAAATAAACGTCTTTTAAAAGGTTATTTTTAATATATTAAATACGGCTTAAACTTTAAATAATTACGCGAATAAAAGTTTAATTATTATCTTTTTAAAGTTAATAAATATAAGTAATAAGTCGTTAATAAAAATTTATAAATTTTAAAAAAGATTATACGGTTTTAATATTTTTAACGCCGGTTAATTAATAGTTAATATAATATAAGTTAAATTTATATTAATATTATATTTATGTATTATAAAGTTAAGAAAGTAACTTATTTTTAATAAAAAGTATACTTAAAAATCTTTATATATAACTTGTTTTTTTTAAACCGTTTAAAAACTTATTTAAGAATACGGCGAATATTTTTTACGAGTATATAAGTAGATTAAAATATTATTTATATATATAATATATATTATTTAAATTAAATTTAAAAAGTCGTTAAAGTATTAATTAATTCAAAGGATATAATTATATACTTAAGGAGACTATATTCAATTTAAAAGGTTATTTTTTATTCGTTATTAAAAGCGATATAAATATAATAACCTTCACTTAAATTAATTTTAAATAAATATTAAAAGCCTTATAAAGTATCGATTACTTCGTTAATAAACGGAAGTAAGTAATTATTCTTAAAATAACTTTATTTAATGACCGGTAATTAACGTAAAGACGTAAAGTATTATTTAATTTAAATACGAATAAAATAAAAGAGTTAATAAAGGTTAAACTTGCTTTAATTCGTTTATTTATTAATTCTCTTTTAATATATTTTTATAAAGCTTCCGTTTAAGTAAACGATAAGTAATAAACTAGTTTTAAAAGAGGTTATACTTTTTATATTAATAAATTTAACCGTTTAAGAGTTAAAGACGTCAACGAGGTTACGAATAACTTTTAATAACTTATTAACGTTAAGAAAGGGGTTTAATTTTAAATTATTTACTAAATTAATTAACGGCTCGTTTTCTTTTAATTATATATTATTTATATAAATACTTTTAATAAATTTATAATCGAGTAATTAGTAATAAAATTATAAGAGAGATTCTTTAATAATAAAGGATATATATTATAAAGTTTTTTTAAATATTAATAATAATATTAAACTTACTTATAAATTCGAAATAAAAGAGTAATAAAGTTTCGGTCTCCAATTAATCGATAATAATAAAAATTTTCTTAATTTATCGTTTAATATTATAATCGTTCTCGAGTTTTAAAGAAATAATATAATAATTATAATAAAAAATAAATAAATTATTTAATATAATAAAAAGTAGTAATTAATAATAAACTCGTTAAAAGCGGTATTTTATTATAAAATTTTGATAAATTAAGTTAACTTTAACGTTAATTATTATACGCGAATCTCTTACTAAAGACTCGGTATATAACGTTACAAGTAACGCGGCCTCTATAAGCCGTATTACTATATAATAAGCTTTTTCCTTAAAAAGTTATTATATATTTAAACTCAACTTAAATAATAATTAATTATCTTTATATTATAATACCTTATTAGTATACCTTTATAATACCTTCTTTAGTACCCGCTGTGTCCCTTAGATAGAACACGATCTTATACTCTCGCGTTTGCTTTTTATTTAAGTCCGCCGCTTAGTATTACGAAGTTAGCCGTGGATGCGTCTGTGCGTAATATTAATATTAAGTAATATATTAACGGTCGGTAACTTATAACTAGGTATAATTTTACTTTATAATAATAATAAAAAAAATAAAGTAAAACGTATAAGAAAAAGTATAAAGTTAAAGTTTTTAAATAAAATAATAAAAAAGTAAAGAAAAAAGTGTAAAATAATATAAAAAGTAAATATTAATAATTAAAAAGGTTATTATATAAATAGGGATAATAAAATTAATGAAAAAGAAAAAGAAAGGGGGAGAATAAGGGTTATTATAAAAAATAAAAAACCGTTATCGTCTTAAAAAGAGAGGTACGGAAAAATTAAAACCGTTATCTTTTAAAAAAAAAGAGATATAGAAAAATAAAACCCGTTATCTTTTTAAAAGAGAGGTAAAAAAAAAGAATAAAACGTAATTTTTTAAAAATAAATAATAAATATATTAGAATAAAATATTAAAACTAATAAATTAAAGTCTAGTATATATAATAAGTATAGTAACTTAATAATAATTTAATAATTAATTTTTATATTTTATATATTAATATTTATTAATTAATAAGTATAAATATAATAAAATCGATAGATTAAAACGTTTTTAAAGTTCGAATTACGTTGCATATTATTTAAAATACTACTTAAATATTATATATAATAAAGCTTTTAAAAAAGTTTTAAAAAAACGTAAGTTTTTATAATAAAAAGTATTTAAAAATAAATTATAATTATTAATATTTATTTAAATAATAAATAAATTACTAATACGAGAGAGTCCTTTTACATTAAAGCCCTAAAAAAGATTACGAATTAATACGGTTTATAATAATACTTTAAACGAAGATAAACTTAATAATGAAATATTAACTTTTTTAATTAAAAATAATATACCTTTTTCGGTATTAAACTCGGAATCGTTTAATAATCTATTGAATTATTATAATCCGTACGTTATTTTATTTTATTATATAACAATTTAAAAGTTAAGTATAATAATTAATAATTAAAAATATTTATTATAATTTTTCAGTTAGTACTTATTATTAATAGAGATAAAATTATAATAATTTTAATCTCTACTTATAATAAACACTTCGAATTAATACGAATAAATATTATAAATAATATTAAATCTTTTAACCGGTTTTTTATTATATTCGACTTTTAGACTTTAAAAATATAAACTTCGTATTTAAGCGTTATTATTTCGTATATTAATTCTAATTTTAAATTAGAGTACGATTTGATTAATAAGTTTATTTATTAATTTAATTTTTTTTTTTACTTTTTTTAATAATATTAATTATAAAACTTATAATTATATTTATTAACGCTTCATATTAATTTAAACTTTAACGAAATAAAATTTATTTATACTAGATAATATATTTTTAACGAAGTTATAAAATTACTTTATTCGATAGACGTTTTAAATATAAAAAATATTTTTAAGTACGGTATTAATCTATTACTTTTAATATATAACTTTATATTTAAAAATTATAACTTATTAATAAATACTTCTAAATATATAATATTATTAAAGATGATACTAGTAATAATAATTCGTTTATAACGTTATTTTTAACGAATTCGAATTACTAATATAAGACGAGTTTAAAAACGATATTAGATATATTACTTACGTTATTAATTTAATAGTAAGAGATATTTTATCGGATTTTATTTTAAATTCGTTGAAAGAGTCTTCTATAAACGAATTATTTACCGAAAATTTAAATAACGAAGAAAATATATCTTTAAGTAAGTTATTTTATAATTAATAAATAATATTTAATTAATTAATAAGTTAATATTAACTTATAATAAATTTTATTAGTCGAATTCGACGTATTATAAAATTATTAAAATATAATTATACGATTAAAAATAAATTGAAAGAAGTTATTTATATTTTACGTTAAAACGGTATTATATTACCGGATTTTAAAATATTTATTATACTATACGGTAAGTTTAATTATAATTTATTATTATTATTATAAATATCAATGTAAATATTAATTTATTTTATAAATACGGTTACTAGATAGAATTCGACATATTATATACTTAATACTTTTTTAACTTTAAAAGAACCTTTAATTTACGTTAAAAATTTAATTAAATACGAGTTATACGATAAATTTAAAAGGATTTTTTTAAAAGAAAAAAAGTAGTAAGTATTAATATATTTAATTAATATATTCGAAGTGTTTTTAAAACCTTCAATTAAATTATAAGTTAAAGCGTATATTACGTTACCGAAGTCTTTATTATATATTTATATAATATATAATAAGTTAAATAAGTTATTAAATAAATTTAAAGACTTATAAAACGAAGTTTTATAATTAATAAGTTTTTTTTATTAATAATTTAATATAAATATTAAATTAATATTTAAATTAACCTTTTACTTTTTATAAACCAAATACTTTATTATTTTTTAAGATATTATAAATAAGGGCGGGCATTAAGAAGTTTAAGAAATATTATTTAGTTTTAATAATAGAAAATAATATAAAAGATTTATAACCTTTTATAATTAATCTTTTATTAAACCGTCGTTTTAAAGGAAGATATTTTAAACTTAATGATCTATTATATTTTTACCCTTTATGAAATATATAACGATACTGTTTTTTTTTAAAAAAAAAGAGTATAAAAAGTAAGTATAATAATATTTATATTATTATTATTATAATTACGTTATTAATAAATGAATATAAGCTTAAAAAGGAAGTAAATATAAATAATACTAATTCGTTAAACGAATCTTTCGACGAATTAATACAAGATTATAATAATTTCAAAATAATCGATATAATAGAAGATAATAACGATAATAACGATAGTAAAAACGATTTATACGTTACTTCTTTTATTAAAAGGATAAATATTTGTTACATTTTATAAAAGAAGTAAAAGTTCGCTAGGTATATTCTTTAATTATAACCTTTTTATAGTTATAATTAGTTAAACTTTATAATATATTAATAATATTTTATAAGTTAATCCTTTAAATTTTTAAAGGTTAAATTAATAAAAGTATTTAAAATTAAATACTTTAATTAAACGTTATTAAACTATACTAATAAAGTCGGCTTTTATTAAAAGAATTTTTTTTATTATATTTTGATAACGAAAAACCGTAATAATTTATTACTCGATATAGTAAAACAGTTAATTGTATTAAAAAAATTAAATATTAACGAGTTAAATAAATTATTACAGAAAGATAATAACAAAAATTAATTATTTTTACGTTATTTCTATTACTTTTATTGATATAAACTGTTTTATAATTATTATTATTAATATATTAAATTAAAGAGTATATAAATAATAAATATAAATAAATATTATTTATTTAAGTTATACTAATATAATATTAAATTAAATAAATTATTATTATTATCCGGTTACCAGTATAAGATATTATAAATTATAATACACGTCCGTAAGTAGTTCTTACGATAAGTATATATTTTATAAAAGTAATAATATTTAATTCTTTAATTTAAACTTCTATTTAACTTTTTATTATAAAGGCTTTACTTATAAACGCCCGTTTATTATAGTTTTTATTTATCTTTCTTTCTTTTTTCTTTTAATAACTTTTATTTCTTTACCCGACTATTTATTAATTTTATTCCTTTAAAATCGTAATATAAACGTAAGTATTATAAAGTATCGTAAAATTAAACCTTTATTTAATATAAATAAACTTTAGTAATTAATTTTTTTAATATAATAATAACTTCGTTATTTAACGCGCGTTTACGCGCGCCTTATATATTATATAATCAAGTAATAGTTTTAATTAAAATACTTATAATTATTAAGTTATAATAATTATTAATGATTTATATAAACTTTAAATTATGCTTTAGTTATTAATAATAAAATATACATTTATTATTTTTTTATTTTAAAGTTAATAAAACTTACTATAAATTTTAATATATTATAATATTATATTAATATATTAAATTAGTATAAAGGTCATACTAATATTACAGTAAATATACTACTATAGTATACGCGTAAATTAATACTATAATTAATATATTAATATAGTATTTTTAAATTAATATAAACCTTATACGAATATTAATTAATATTATAATATTATATTAATTTAAAATTAATACTAAATACTATAAATTAATTTTATAACCCTAGTTTTAATACGTTTTATAATATTATATAAAACTAAAATTACTTTTTTATTAATTAATTTTAAAGAGAATTTATTAAATTAAAAGATATATTTTTAAAGCTCTTAACCGTTTATTACTTTTAAATTAATAATTAAATTAAATACGTTAACTAACTACTTAAAAAGTTTTTATAATAAAGTTATTACTTAAATAACTTTTAATAATAATTACTTATTTTATTAAATATTACCTTTATATATACTAATCGTTAATATATTATTATTAATATCTCGCCCTTTATAATAATTTATAAATATTACTTTAAAATATTAAAGTAAATAAAAGAAAGTAAAGACTTTATTAAAGTCGTTAATAAAATAAAGAGACTTTAAAAATTACACGAAGTTAAACTCGTTATAAATAATAATTCGACTTTACTATATTTTCTCGGTTTCTTTTATAAAATCGTAAAATAATTTTAACGACGTCGTTTAATAAACGTTTATATTATTACTTCCTTTAATTAATAAGTATAAAAAATAAAAAGTTAAAGATATCGTCGTTTACCGCGTTAACGGGTTAATAACGTAATTTTTAATAGATTAAAAAACTAACTTATAAAATATAATATATAAAGGTTAAAAGTAAACCTCGTTAATATAAAGATAATATTAAATAAATATTTAAAAAATAAAATAAATAAATATAAAAAGTAAAACGATTACGCGGCGACGGATTATAAATAAAAAGTTAATTATATTTTTTTCTTTTATAATTGTAAATTAAATTATAAAGTCCTTTATTTATATATTTTATTATTTATTTATTTTCTTATTAAGTCGTTAATTAAACGTTACTTAATCTACGCCTTACGTTAAATATTCTTTTAAACTCTTTTTATATTTTTTCTTATACGTTTCTCTTTTTTTATTAAATTATATTCGAGCCGCCGACTATTAAGCGACGTATTTAAATTTATTTTATAAAACGAAGCCGTTTATTTAAAACGAGTAATCCAAGTATCTATATTAAAAGGAATTAAAAGTTATAAGAATAATAATTACGTTACGTTAGTTTTTTAAATATAACTTTAAGTAGTTATTACTCGTTTAACGGTTGTCGTAAAATTATAATTACGAAGTTTATTACTAATAAATAGTAATTTAAAACGGGTTATATTTTAAATTAATTTTAAAAACTTTATCGTTATTTTAAAATTAATTATTAATAATTAATATATATAATAACGGGAAAATAAACGATAAATTTATTAAATAATAAAAGGTATAGTTAATATTAAATTACTTTTAAGTTGGAGAGTTATTTTTTATAAAGGGCGTTTTCCTTTACTTACCTCGTAATAATTAATTTATTATTATTCTTTATTATTAAAAGATATTAAAGGTATAAAGGATAATTAATAATTATTACGTCGTTTATTAACGGCGATATAACTTTAAAAACTTTATTAGTTTTAACTTTAAAGGCCGCCGACGATATATTAATCGTTTAACGTAACGTATTAAATATATTAAGAATTTTATTATATAAAAAGTATAATTTTTATAGTTTTAATATATCGGCGACCGCTTTAATAACGTTTTTATTTATATTATAAAGTTTAATAAAGTTAACTTAAATATTTTATAATATTTAATAAATATCTTAAAGGTTTATTAAAACTTAAAAAAATTAATATATTATCGATAATTAATAAATAGAGTAACGACTTATTAATTAATAAGATTTTCTTTTAATATAATAAACGATATATATCTCTTTATTTTTAGCGTAAACGTAAAGGAAATTTATAATAAGATTTTATTTTATCCGTTTAATATAACGAAAGTAAAACGTTTATTTATCGTTAATTACTCGTTAATAAAAATAAAAATTATAAAGAGTCTTTATTTCTTTATCTTTATAATTAAACTGTAATAATTAACTCTTTTATTTATTAAAGTTAATTACGGTAGTTATTTACTTGTAAAAGAACTTACTGTCTTTTAAAAATTTATTCTGATATTTATTATTTTACGATAAATATAATATTAATTAATATTAAATAAAACGGTTAGTTAAAAATATAATAATTAAAGTTACAAAGAAAAAAAAAACGGAAAGTAAATAAAATCGTTAAGATTTTATATAGTTTAACGTTAATATATTAAAAAAACCCTTTACTCTTTTATTAACCTCTCTTTACTTTTAATTTAAATATATATCCGTTTTTAATTAACTTATTACTTTATACTTTTATTAAACGTAATTTAATTTATTTAATATCGTTTATTAACTATAATCTCGTGTTAAAACTTATCAATTTACTAAATTATAATTAAAGACTTTATTTATTTATAATTATTACGTAAAAAAGAGCTTTATTTTTAACTTACATAAAAAGGCGCTTTAATAAGTTACTCGTATTTAATTATTACTTTACGATAATACGTTAAAATAATATAAATTTTTTACCGTTTTAAGTTTTTTTATTAAATTAAATTTAAGTCCTTATATTTAATGTTTTAAATTTTAATAAAACGTAAATATAAGGCTTCTTAATTAATTACGTTTTAATGTTTTAATTAAATATCGAAATAATATCATAAAAAAATAAAGATAATATAAAAAGAAAAAATTTACCTTTTTATAAAACTTAGTTACTCTTAATAATTAAGAACTATAAAAGTTAATAAGTTTTAATAAGTTATCGACTTACTGTCGTATATTATAAAATGCTTATAATAATTAATTAAGTTATAACGATAACGTAAATAAAAACTTTAATAATTAACTTCGTTAATAGATTTTTAATTTATTTATAAAATAGCTTCGAGTTATTAAAGTTTTAAAATTAATTAAGGGACCGACGTATTAAATAAAACCTTTAAATAAAAGATTTTATTACTTTTTAATATATATTTATAATTTTTTTATTTTTTATTAAGTTACTTTTACAATTAACCCGTTTTATTTTATTATATTTTAATACTTATTTTTATTACCTTTAATCATAATTTTAACTCTATTTATTAAAATTATTAAAATCATTTATTTATTACTACTTATGATACGTTTTTATTAAAAAAATTAATATATATATATATAATTTTAAAATTATAAAACTAAAGTAAAATAAATTAATAATATAAAAAAACAACGAATTATTTAATAACTCTCGATATTAAAATAACGACAAGTTGTATCATATTATAAATAACGTAGCTTTTATAAGTTAAACTATTAAATAAAATAGCTTTTCTTCTTATAATTATTTTTAAAGTTAAAAACTTAAACAATTAAATAATAATTATCTTATATTAGAATATATTATAAAATACCTCTATAAAGCCTTCTTTAATACCCGCTGTGTCCCTTAACAAAACACGATATTATACCCTCGCGTTTAGTTTTCTTATAAGTCCGCCGCTTAATATTACGAAGCTAGACACCGTGGATGCGTGTGTGCGTAATAATAGCGATATATCTTGAGAGTTAAAAGAAGTCTTATATAATAAATATTATAAGTAAACTATATATATAGTCTGCTTAACTATCGATGTAACTATCGCCGGGATAGGGACTAATACCTGGGATAAATGTCTACGCATAGGATGTTACACGTGACAACATCCTATCACGTGTAAGCAACAACCCATCACGCGTGTAGCGGGGTTTGACCGCCACAGGCTTGCTGCAACACTCTATTGTCACCAACAAATTCAGAAGCACTTTTTGCTTCACCCAGCCAAGATCCTGACGCAGACCCCCTTACGACACCGGTAGACATATATCTAGGACACCGTACAACCGGGCATTTGCCGATACTTTGGCACACGAATCCCAGGCGGCGGCCGCTCTCGCATCCCACGCGATGGCCTTCGAAGCCAGCGACAGACACGTGCCCGTTTTATCGCTGAGATACGACCCTAGCAGCTCCGAAAGCTCTGCTCTCAATCTGATCCTTGCTCTACGCGCCGACTGGCAGCTGCCAGGTTCGAATGTTGAGTTCACTAGATTCACGGACGGAATCACAAACACCCTACTGAAGGCAGTCAATCGGAGGCCAGGGGTTCCGCAGGATACGATTGACCGAGAAGCCATACTTCTCCGTGCGTACGGCCACGGCACTGATTTGATCATCGACCGCCAGCGCGAGGCACAAAACCACGAGCTTCTTATGCGTCACGGGCTTGCACCTGTCTTGCTCGCCCGCTTCGAAAATGGCATGCTGTATCGATTCATCCGTGGGGAGGTCACGCGACCGGAAGACTTGCGCCGCAAGGACATATCTATGGCCATAGCGAGACGACTTGCACAATGGCATGCGACAGTTCCGTGCATTTCACAATCGAACGGAGCCACCACTGTCCTAGACAACGATCTTGGCAACGGCCCGTCAAATGACGACCTTCGCCTCGATCACAGTGACGACGAGTTCCGCCTTTCAAAAAAGACGACCACCGCTGCGCAAGAAAAAGGCAGGCCCATCGCGGAGGGTAAACCCGAGCCGAACATTTGGTCTGTTATGCAGAAGTGGATTCTGGCACTGCCGGCAGGCACCGATACCCAGCGGAAGCGCATAACGGTATTGCAGGCGGAGCTCGAACGGCTGGTTGCAGAGCTCAGTCACCGACCCGGGCTTGGCAAAAACGGCCTGGTTTTTTCACACAACGACCTTTTGAGTGGTAATGTCATCGTGCTGCCTGCCGGTGCTGGCGTGGCAGATGGTGTGGCGAATGGTGTGACGGGTGGGACGAACACCGAGGTCACGTTTATCGATTATGAATATGCTGTTCCCTCGCCGGCAGCCTTCGACATTGCGAACCATTTTGCAGAGTGGGGAGGCTTCGATTGCGACATGAGTGTCTTGCCGACTGTCTCCCAACGCCGTGACTTTATCAGCGAGTACATTGACGTATATGCGGCGTTGCGATCTTCGCTACCTCATGGTCCCAATACCTTCGACGCAGAACTCGAGAAGGGAAGACTTCTACAGGAGGTCGACGTATTTCGTGGCTTGCCGGGATTCTACTGGGGTATATGGGCACTTATCCAGGCAACAATATCCGACATTGACTTTGACTATGCTTCATACGCAGAGATCCGGCTATCGGAATATTGGGCTTGGAAAGCAGAGGTCAACGGTGAGCGGGCTGCCTCAGGCACTGAGATGCCCCTTCGCGAGAGGCGATGGGCGCAGGAGGACGAGAACGACACCCGAGGTAGTTAAGCTCCGCATGATAATCACGATACCTGGTATCGGGATGTGACGTATTGCGTCTCAGGAGCATCGTCACCGGCGAAGGACTCACCGGGCATGGTAGACTGTGCGCTGGTCACACGATATTATTTTCCACGCCTTTTCTCAGTTAGTACTGTTTTATAGATTGACGGAGTTTTATTTCACACGCATTTAGCATCGGGCGAGCATTCAACATGGTCTTCAGGGGCGCGCATACTTAGTTTTATTTATTTTCACACTCAGGTTTCGGACTAACCAGCCTGCCCTGTTCACACATTTAAAACAATGTCAACATAATTATTTCTGGCTACGATAAACTACAGCTAGTGAATTAACCAGGTAAACATGTCCAGACCAGGCTGTCAGTTTGCCGTCTAGCCCCCTACCTCCCACCTCCTCCTCATCTCTCCTTCTTTTACAACAAGCCATAGCACCAGAGGGCCCCACAAGGGTGGGTAGATGCATATCCTAGAGACATAGTTTGGTGGACGAAACTTTTCAGATCGGTTATGGCTTTGATGTTCGCAAGGCATCGGGATGTGAGCGAGGGCTTCTAGAGACGGTGGCAGTGACGGGTAAAGTTGAATATGTTTCTTTCGAAGGCGCGTCAAAGAGAGACACCCGAGCCAGGCTACGTTCAGGTGCGGCACCAGGATGCTTGGCTACAGAGGGAACAATGACATTGAGAACACAATCGTCCAAATGCTCATAGAAATCCTGCGCTGACAGGAACATACAGTGGCATATTGAACACTTGGCTAGACTGTAGCTCCCACTCTCTCCGTCGACAGAGGTAACAAGATGGCGTCCTTCAGTGGCTGTTGTCGATTTCTTGCTATTTGGAGGAGCTTGCTCCACATTGTGCACGGCCGTGAGATGCCTTTTAAACACATCCGCACGGTTAAAAGCCTTTTCGTGAGATATATCCGCAACATTGCAAAATGGGCAGACCATTGTTCCCTTATAGTGAGTAAGCGCATGCCGATTTTTGTCGTATTTGCGTGCAAAACCCTTCGTGTGGTATTCGCACGTCTCTATTGGGCACTTCTCCGGTCGTTGTTCCATATGCGTAACCATGTGGGCTGCAATGTCTTTGTAGACACGTCCGCATTCCGCGTACGGGCATCTGTTTCGATTCTGCCCGCGCTGTTCTTCTTGTCTTGTAGTAGAAGCAGCGGGAGAAAGGTGAAACGTGGTTGCTGCCACATTGGACCCTGTGCGAAGAAGGGCTGTGCTGGCGAGGGACGAGGAGGCTGATTCTCCGTGTGGTGATGTTTTCTCCGATAGTGTGCTTGCCATAGATGGCTGTGCTCCTTGGCGCATGGTTGAAGAGCCCGGTGCTATTTCAGATATCAAACGCATCTGGACAGTAGGTGATAACCGGCGTACCGTATGGGAACGTGCAGGAGGCCGAGGTTGCATAGGAGACCGACGATCGCTGGGGGGACCTACTGCGGTGCCACCTACCGTCTCCTGAGAAAACCGGGCTACGTCGTAGAGCGGGAAGTGATGATGTACTGAGATTGGCGGACTGACAATGATGGGATTACGACCAGGGCTGCCATCAACGTCTGACGATATAGCGTCGCCTCGTGGCTCCGGCGAAAGGCACACCTCCTGCATCCAGTTCCTAAGAATCGCCATCGGAGGCCATTCGCTGTTTGCCTTTCCGATCTTGTACGGACTGAAATGCGCCCGTCGCAGGTGTGCTGCTGCATTGTAGTATGCGCCGTATTTCTTCTTTGCCACGCAAGCCTTGCACCTTGAGAGAGGTATAGCAGGCTGCAATGCAAACGCCATTGAGTCCTTTCCGGGCTCTGTGCAAACCCACCTTTTCATGAGACTTGTGTGGTTTGCATCTGTGTGTCGTTTTAATTCATGCTCTCCGCGGAAACCCTCTGGATACTCGTTGCAGATCCCGCAGTACACTCGATGATAAGGGAGCCTTTGAAGCGAAACCCTGTTTTGTTCGTCTCGCTTGGAGGCCGCAGGGCTCTTAACGTCTGATGACAGCCCAAAACCGATTTCATATTTAGGTGTAGTCTTGGTATGGGTCAGTTTCCTAGCTGGGCTGCCATCTTCTGGGGAGACAATACGCGGCTGGATCGAATTATTGTAACCAGGGTTAATCTCCTCCATTTGAGGTCGTAAAAAGTGACGGGAAGGCGTGTGCTTCATGGACAAGGCGAAAAGCTGTGTGGACTGTTCTTGCATGCTGGGCTGTAGAAAGCCATGCCAGATGCCGCCTTCCACCATCATACTGCCAAGCGACATCAGGAAAGATGATGTTGAGGTGATGCCATTATCGTGCCAATTTCTCCTTTTGACAATCATAGATGCGGTTTTGTAGAGCTCTCGGTCATCATCCTGTAGGTCTTCGTTCTCGTTGTCAAGAAGTGGTGGTAGTCTATCTCCAAGAATCGCCACCGACGCCATATACGCAGCATGCATAGTATCACGAGCAGGCGATACATTGCTGCCCGAGGGTGGCTCAACTATGGCATAATGTTGACTTGAGACCATGCTTGTGAGGATGGTTTTCACAGTACTGAAAATGCACATGGAAAAGAATGCGGCGAGCCACTGCCTTGGAGATACTGTGTGCGTTCCCACTGTAAGGTCCTCAAGCGACTTAAGGAACTGGGCCATGCAGATACGTACAATGCCATGGCGATTATGGCGCTCATTATCGTCTTGCCCAGTGGTATGGGCATCTGAGGGAAGATTGCAGGCAAAATGTAATCCGGGTTTTTCAAAGACAAAAAACAAAGCCTCCCTCAAAAGCAATTTGGACCTATAGAGAGAAGGGAACTGGTGACGTTCGGAGCGTCGGTTTCCGGATAGAAGGCCGCTTAGCTTAAGAAGCTGCCAAAAGTTGTAAGCAGTGTCTACCATACTATAGCTGGATGCAAGCACGTTCAGTAGGGGTGGTGGTCGGTCTATCGCGTAGGCCTCAAACGGTGCATGGGCGAGGTCATCGGGAGGCGACGAGGGAAGGTTATCGGTCCACCAAAATCCATCGTCAAAGTCGAGATTTGTTTTGGTGATTCTTTCGGCAGCAACTTGACCTGATAAAAAACTCTCCAAGTAGCTGTTCATGCCTTCGCGTCGCCCGGGGGGGGATGCAAGGGAACTATGTGCTCGTCTGGGGCCTAGGCACGCTGAAATTTTGTTATTTTAAATGGTGAGCTTCTCGTAAGTCCACGACGGAAAGCATCGTGGTTAAGAACGAGTCTTATGGACAGAGGACAGATTGCCAGCTAGGTGGTTGGTAGAATCTTACCTGGTACAAGAACATCGGCCATGTTGCTTAGAGGCCCCCGGCGGCACCCGATGGTCTTCCAAAAATCAAAATTTGTGTGCCCCGAGTCATTGAATCGGCAGGAAGAACAGACAGCTTTGGAATCACACTACCCGGTGAATTTGTTAGCCAGACATAAGGTGTTGTGAGGTGATATTGGACCTCCTCTGCAAGCCTGGGAATGGTTAAATGTGTGGTTCAGAGCATACCTCTAAGTCTAGTGCCCTGCAACGAAGACATGCATTGACTTCACGCCCATGCAACAGCTCACCGATCGATTTGAGCTTGCATGGGCCAATGCGGCTGTGCTTGAGCGGAGGCAGTAAGCGGTCGATCTCTACATCCGGATACGTAGAGCCCCGTTTTCTGTCAAGACTAGAGGTGCGAGAAGTGAAAGAGAATGTGCTAGTGAAGCCGTTCCAACCTCCACCCCGTGTTGTTACCTCCTGTACAGAGGGCAACCTCTGCTTGTCACCATAAGGGGATACGTCGCCAGTCGGACCAGCTGGGGAGGGAGAGCCAGGCATAGTCGGTGACAATAGGCTTGGCTCCAGGCCTCGCGCTGACTCTGAGTATAACGGGATAGAGGCCAACCCCCCCATGGAGAGTCTAAAGTTTCTCTTTTCATGCCTAGCGTGAGACCTATAGTGCCGGTCTAGCTCGTCTTGCTCTCCGAAACCGTAGATATAATGGACGCACGTTTGGTATGGACAGTTATAAAAATGACGGCAATAGGAGCGGCTCTGATTATGGCGGCTTGTCTGCGAGGCCGTCTTTTTTTCGAAATCCCAATTACGGATGAGTGGATCGTGGTCTGCGTTGTTCTTTCTCAACCACTCAACAAAACCAACGGGTGCCTCACTCGGGTAGGACAAGGCAAGTAGGTTCACTGAATCCTGTTCATACGGGTTGTTTCCTGAGAGGCGGCGAGTGTAAGTGATGGGCAATAGTGGAAAGGGCAAGTGAGATAATAGACGACGGGTAAGAGATCTTGCCGATGCTATCTTACCATTTTCTAGGCACGCAGCTTCAATACACTCGATTTGATACTGTATCCGCCTTGCCTCTTCGGCCTCTGAGAGGATCGGGATATTGGCAAGGAGATCTAAAGCACGGAGGACGGTCAGGGATACATATTATCAATAGGGCAAAGGGCAGAATAGAGTGACGAAGAGATGGCTACCCACGATTGTCGCTGGCGAACGTATGTAGCATTTGCAATTTGCAGCGAAGATTATCCAGTTCCGATGAGAGATTCAGTTGTGATGCCTGGGAGTGGAATAGACTCGGCCCAGCATCCAGTGATGCATGCTGGCTGATTTTAGACCCGAGTGTGGTTCCCAGAGCATCTTCGTCGACAATGATACCCAGAGTGGCGGCCATATTACCGCTTTCCGAGAGGACGTGGGCGTTGGCGGTCATAGTTTGTGCACAAGAGACTTGCAAGGGAATAGAGAGAGTGAGAGAGCGTAGACGCCGGAAAACAGGATGTTCGGCTGTAATAAGAAGAGAGCCGGGCAGCGCGTTAAAGTGATAGACATCGGCAACGTTGCGCCTGGGCCCCGTCGCCGGCGCTAGAGCCGGTACTTTGACGGAAATGGCAGTGTGGGGTTACGGACAAAGTCTGTATGCTGGAGAAATGATAGCGCCGGCAGTTGCAAAGTCAGCTCCGCTGTTGGGACCGATTGTCTCCAGTATGGTCCTGCCACGGGATTATCGGTGGGATGGTTGATTATCCGTGCCGTACTCGTCGATAGCCATGGCATGCAAACCGCTCATTGAAGACAGTCCCGGAGACTGCTCCGAAGACCAACGCTTCAGCGTTGTTGCCGGACGTTGCGCAGTGACAAGTGCCGATCGTATAATTGTTGGGTGTGGACCTTGGGGAAGCCGCTGGCCCCGTCCCCGGCCTTGTTCTTTTTATCGACCACCGTGTCTTGTCTGGACTCTGGGTGCTTCAAGGCTGTGTGTGGCTAGAAGCTTTTTCTTGGTGATTATCAGCGTGTGCAAAGGTGGAGAGCACGTGGTAGGGGGCCGGGCGAAGTTGATGCTGGGACTCGGTCTTCCGCACGGGGTGTCTCAAAAGTCAGGGGGCATGTCATCACAGGTAATGAAACTTGTGCTGAAGTTTTAAAGTATTGTGTAAAGAGGGGAAGCGGCGCGAGCTGTGCGTGCGTCTGATAGACTGGGAATGGGAAAGAGCAAAAGGGAGGGCTAGTCTTACTGGGCAATACGACTGTAGACAGAGCAAATATTCAACTCAATAGATAGTAAGCCCCCCTCTTATCCTCTTACTGTTTTTTGCAACAGCAGCGGCAAGTGCGACTGCAACGAAGGAGTAGAGAAAGGTGCGACTTAGACTGGGAGTACAGAGTACTAGCAGGATTAAATGCCCTGCGATAAAGAGGCGACAGTACGGCGTACAGAGTATTACCTTGGATATTTAACCTGTTTGCGTAGTCTTAGAACATATATGTAGCCGGAAGTACATCGTACGGAGTAGGTAATCATGTCATGACATGCCTCGATAGTCTGTCTGGTGGGCTGATAGCTTAGCTACAAATTATGTGGTTGTCTGGCTATCTGGCTGTTTGGTTGTCTGGCTGTCTGGTTGTCTGGCTGTCTAGTTGTCTGCCTACTTCGTTGTATGATGTCTTTTTTATATGTATTTTCCCTTTTCGCATCTAGGTCGGCTACGCTGAAGGCTGCCCTAACAAGGTTAGGAAAGGCGAGAAACGCCAGCGGTTTCTGTGTGCTAGTGCTGGGAAGCCGTTGGAAATGGGCGGGCCGTGGGTCGGGTCGTGCAAAATAAACGGCCATGACGAGATGGCTTTCGCCTGACCTCGGAAAACTAAACTATCATATTAAGTGGGACACACTGCGCTTATTTTCAATCGTCTTTGTGGCCCTGTCCGTACTCCGTAGTAATAGAGTTGAGTATTCCGTCTAAAACGTCGTACAATGACACGGCCGAGATATTTCGCAACGAGCAACGGGAACACTGGTAACAGTGTATAAGATAGGTTCATTGTGAGAAGGTAGTGTTGTTTCTTATATGAATACTGAGACAAACCATTTCGCAGAGTCATATCCACATACAAACGCATGAATCAAGAAGCCCTCAACGTGAACAGCAAGAAATAGTGTATCTATATTGTATCTATCTCACAAAAAAGACGAAGGGCCATAAACTCGGTAGGCCAAAGAGTCTACAGCACACTGACTATCATATCACACGACGTCCAGTAATTAACTAGGCCCATAATCAATATGAGAGACCATGGGGCAGTTCCTTCGACGTGCGGAACACCACAGACGATAACCTTGTCCGTAGTGGGATAGGTGTGTGGCTGACAAATGGCATCACAATAGATTCCACTGTAGCGCGCCAAATTGGGCTTGATTAGTCATCAGAACATTGTAGCTCAATTCATGCCCCGCTCACGTCACGAACGACAGTTTCGAGGCAGAGGCTATGTTTTGACCACCCTACCTGTTTGTCTTGATAGCCAGGCCGGAAGTCGTGCGATAATCTGCGACGATGGACGACTTCGTGAGCGAAACTGATAGCGAGTACACGAGCTACTGGAGAGATTGGGTGCGTACTACTTTTTGGTAACGAGTTTCTGCTTGCGCCGCACTTTGCACACCACCCTCCCCCATGCTTTCTCCCCTTCGTCACGAACATCCTCCCAGAGCCTGGGTACTGCTCTGCGTCGAAGCTATTCTCCTCTGCTAACTTCGTCCCTCTTCTCCCAGTTCATATCATCCCGGGGCAACGAATACTTCTGCGAGATCGACGAGGACTACCTCACAGATCGCTTCAACTTAACCGGCTTGAATACGGAAGTGCAGTACTACCAATATGCCCTCGACCTTGTTACCGATGTTTTTGATCTCGACTGCGATGATGAGATGCGCGAAACCATCGAGAAGTCTGCACGGCACCTTTATGGCCTTGTCCACGCGCGTTATGTTGTGACAACCCGTGGGCTTGCTAAAATGGTATGTTGTCGCTCCGGCTGTTTGCCAACTTCCACCTCCTCCCCTCCCCTATGCTAACCGTTACTTCCTTTTCTCTCTTTCTCCTGCCCCGGCCACAGCTCGAAAAGTACAAAAAGTCGGATTTTGGAAAGTGCCCGCGTGTCAACTGCCACTCACACCCGCTTCTACCCATGGGCCTCTCGGACATTCCAAATGTGCGGCCCGTAAAACTGTACTGCGCTCGGTGCGAAGATATATACAACCCCAAGTCAACCCGCCACGCCGTTATCGATGGAGCCTACTTCGGGACCTCATTTCACAACATTCTCTTTCAGGTCTATCCTGCCCTGATCCCTCCAAAGACGGCTGAGCGGTATATACCTAGGGTGTATGGCTTCAAGGTGCATGCTTCTGCCGCGCTCATCCGGTGGCAAAACACAAAGCGGGATGACATGAGGCGGAGGCTCCGACGACAAGAAATTGAGAGTGGTTTCAAGGATGGCGAGGACGAGGATATCGAAGACGATGAAGAAGAAGACGATGAGGAACAACTGCGTGACAACCAGGACCATCACGTATCCAACAACGGAGTCATGGCAATATGATGGAATGACGCTTAGTACCGTGCGCTGCTTTATATAATTGTCGTGGTTGCTTTCACGCGCCGCTCGGTGGTATTGGGCGTATGGATGTATTTAGGGAAATGTGGGATTGATCTACATTTGGTTCTTTACTTTGATATGTTACAGCCTAAAACCATCACCACCACCATACGTCCGTCTGTATCATGGATACTTGATATGCCAATCTGCATCAACGGCCTGACTAGCATTATGAGTTCTGACTGCGACCACATATTTGTCGCCCGTTTATTAAGACCTTGGAGAGTCTCTTCGGTCGTGCTGGTACAAATGCTTGGGTATTGATATTAGATTATAGAGGTTGATAGATGAGGCAATAAGAGATACCACTGGTGGCACAATAATGCTATTTAGGCCATGCCACCTGAGTTGGCATCGATGATATCGTTGCTGGTCACGTCCCTCCTGCGCGGGGCTGTTTCTGCTTGAGGCAGGGGAGACTCAGATACGCCAGTACTGTGGGGTAATGCTGAATCATAGTTGCTCTCATCACGATGCAAGTCCAACGCCTCAAGTTCCCATGGCTCCGACCAGCTATTACTTCCAACACCAGCCCAGAACGCTTTGTCAGCGCTTCGGGGGCCCCAGGCCCAGCCGGCTCCCTGGCTCAGTGGCAGGTGATACATGCGGAATGCAACCAATGTTGTCACAGTTCCGATTCCGTAGCCGAATAAAATATCGAAGCCGTGGTGCCTATAGTTGAACCAGCGGGAGGCGGCGATGAAGATCGACCCAAAGAACGGAGCAAGAACTACTACCAAAAGATAGAGCGGCGGGGCTGCTCCAGCGCGCCTGGCGGAGAAAATTGTACCGCCCGACGAAGGGTGTGATAGACGGACGTCCCTGAAAGAGCCTCGGGCACGTTCAGATGCCGGCGAACGGTTATTTAGGAGACCGGCATAATCGACGTTCTGCAGTTCGTAGGCGTCCCGCTGGTGAGTCGTTAGGGGCACTCGGCTCGGAAATGCAGATGCAGCAATGGACGCGATCTGCCTCGGGGCAGCTGGGCCAGAAAATGGGAAGACCACGCCAAACTTGAAGGCGAGGAAGAGTGCCAGGTGGCCCAGACCGGCCGCAGAGGAGGAACTGTGGCCAGATGGATAGCTGCGAAAGCCGTCGTCCAGGGTCGACGTGTCCGTATTTGTGCATATATCCGCACTGACGAGCTGGCCGTTCGATGTGATATTCGCAATTCCACCAACAACGTAGTGCGCCACATTGAGAAGATCCGGCTGACAGCGGGCAATCAAGTCTGGCCGCGGTTTACCACACATGTTTTTGAGGCCGTTGATAATAAACCACTGTGACGCCATGCCCAGACCGTAGGAGAGGAGAGAGGCATACAGTTCCCACAACCTGCGCCGCCATATGAGAGAGCGCGGAGTACCGGACGGCACCGACAAGCCAGGAGCCAAAAGAAGCGATACAACCACAATTGTGGCCACGGGGACAGCGACTGTGGCAATAAGCAAGCTCCGAGTAGTGACGGTTTCATGGACCGTGTATGGAAACCTGTGGCAGCGGGCGGCCGTTAGCATGCTTGGGCTATTTGTGACGATTGCGCGAAAGCAAGAACGCTTACGAGATGTCTGGATTTTCCAGCTGAAAGGGCCGCTTGTTCGGCGTCATATCGCCAAGAAAGAAGCCACCTACGGCCGTGCCGATGATGAGAAGCCAGTCAATAACGCCGGATGCAACAACCCAGGCAGAAGCATGCCGTGTGCGTTGCCCCCAACGGCCAGGGCTTCCCAAGGCTGGCATTTGGGCACCTAGTACTGCTCGTGAATTTCGATAATGGTTGCTTGGGTGAGAGCTTGGAGAGGATGGTGAAGCAGTGCGGGCGATGAGGGGAGAAGTGCTGATGTCCGGCATACGAGTGGCTTGATCGAGCCTCCTTCGGGTCGGAGAGTGGGAGAAGGGGTAAGGGCTGGGAGATCAGACAGCCGAAAGGGATTCTTCTTTAAAAAAGAAAAGAAAAGAAAGAAAAAGGAGCGAGAGAGAGAGAGGGGGGAAAAAGTGTAAGAAGGAAAAGAAGAATAGAGAAAACAAAAGAAGGGTGTATAGTTATGATATGTGCAGTGTAATAAGGATGGAGAGAAGTTCAGGGGCAATGAAATCAAATAAGTACCAATGGAGAATATATCCTGCCTAGTTAAGGGCCGTTGCGGCTGTGTCTCTGGGGTCTTGGGGCCTGGGAATTTCCGAGAGTGATAGCTATTTACGGAGTATGCGTAATGTATGTGAGATCCGAATAGTGTGGCTTGGCTGGGCACTCGGGCACAAGTCATTAAACGAAGCCCTGGTGCGCCTAGCATGATGTTCAAAGGTTGACAAGTGTATTGGGCACAAAGTAACACTCCGTAAGTTGCACGGCGCTATCGAATGAATGTGCTGTTGGTCCATCGACTCCGTCGTAAGGATGGCACGCAGATTTTCAAAAGAACAAAGTAATAAGAAACGATGCACCACGTGTGTACGTCGTAAGTCTCATATTACTAGCCCAGTGTGCCCGTGTTCCAGCAGGGACCCTCGCTGTTTCTTCCAAGGTGCTTTGTGCACTGCCCTTCTCTAAAACAGCCAAGATTACTCTTTTTACACCTTCTACACAGGGCTCGGCCTCCATTTTGACCACGCTTACTCTTCTTCCCACCTCGGTTGGTTATCTGCTTTCTCTCGTAAGCCGGAACCTTTTTCCTTTTTCTCTCTCTTCTTTTTCTCTCTCTTCTTTTTCTTTTCTTTTCTTTCGTGATATGATCCTACCCCATTCGAAGTACAGTCACGCAGAACGGAGAACGGCCTCGTTAAATAGACATGGCACTGCAAATATCGCTGAACCTCCTGTATCCAATCATAACATGGCACCGTCCGCAATTGCAACAGGTCGCAATAGCTTAGCAAAAGGCACCGGCTAGAACGCGCCAAGCAGAACGCCATACGCTCACAGACGGCGTCAGCCGGAGACAGGACCACAGAGAGGCACGGCATAAACTATGTCACACAAGACGGCTACTAGGGTATTTCTTTGTCTAATATCCTACAACTTATATACATCCTTCACAAGTATCGCCCCCGGAACTGTACGAAACAGGTCCGCTGAAGAGCTGGCAGGGTCGAAGTACACCTGTTTTGGACCGCTCTAGTCACGGCCCGAGCTCCGGCGCTTACCCATGTTTCGCGACCGGGGAATGACAACCCATCTGTTGATGTTGTGCTTCCGCCTTGTTTTGTATCCACCTTTGGCCTGTTCAACCTGTTAGCTGGTGTCCGCAGTAAGATAGCATAGTACAGGTGGGAGATTGTGAGAATGTGAGTATATAGGGATGCGGGAATTTGTAAATGTGGGAATGGGAGAATGGGTGAGTTGGGTATGGCGATCTGACGGCCAGAGTAGTTTTCAACGTACCGGTGTACCCCAAGGGCTTGTCGGGTGTCGATTACTCTTAGATTTTCCGCGACCGCCACCGTGCGGATGATCGACTGTAAAAGAGCAAACGTATTAGCAATGACCCATCTACAGCAAATGGCCAACCGGCTGGCCCTTTGGGGGTTATGATACCGACCTCTGTTCATAGCTACACCTCTCACTGTTGGGCGGATATTTAGCCAACGGCTGCGGCCGGCTTTGCCCAGCTGGCGGTCTTGATGGTGCGGATTGCTGGCAACACCAATGGTAGCACAAGCATCTTTGCTCACTCGGCGCACTTCTCCGCTCTGGAGCCGCACATGCACGAAACGGCCCACGCTCCTCTGAGCATTGGCTCCTGATCGCTCCTCCCGGCTGGTGATGACGGCATATGTGCCTGCACTGCGGCAAAACACAGCGCCTTTGCCTGCCTGTGACCCGACATTGTACACAAGTGTGCCGACGGGAATCATGTGCAGAGGAAGGCAGTTGCCCCTGTGCGCCGTCCGCGCGGCGAGAATACCAGGATCAATGGTGCCGCCCATGATATCCAGGAGATCCTGTGGGATGCCCTCGCGGTAGCTCTGAACAACATCGCCTGCGCGCATGCCCTCCGCTGCGACAATGTAAGATTTCCGCCCCGTGGTTTGATTTGTGAGTAACGCGATGTGTGCGCTGCGACCCGGGTCGTGCTCGATGCGCTCGACAAGATGGGCGCCTGGTGCCCACCGGTCAAAGTCGACCATGCGAATACGTCTCTTCACACCACCACCCCTGTGACGCACGGTGATCCTGCCCCGATTGTTGCGACCACCCTTTCCATGGCCCTTCTTGGGGAATGTCAAAGGAAGGAAAGGCCGGCCTTTCCACAGGTGATCGTTGATAGGACGCTTGAGATGTCGTACACCGGGTGTGCGCGGTTTGTAGGTGCGAAGAAAGGCCGTTGTCTTTTCAACGGGCGCCGGCGCTTCCAATATAAAGACCGAGCCAACTGCCGTATCCTTCAGCTGTGATCCGGACGTTGTCTTGGCCGCGGCTTTGGCTTTAACTTTGGTCTTGGCGTTGGTGGTGGCCGATGTCGTGAAGGTTTTGGCGAGGCCGCAAGGCAAGCCTGCGGCCTGGCGGAGGCGGCCGGTCAGAGACCCGAGCCGGGCCTGAAGCATGGTGAATCGGCTGAGACTCTTCGGGTGGCAAGAGGGTACCGGAAGCCCTGTTGCGTCTGCACCCTGGCGATGTGGGCTGCGATGTGGAATGGGATGTGCTGGTGCGGCGAGAATTTTAAAGTAAAAAAGCAGGCCGCAGGTCGTCGGGTCTCATAGCTATCAACTAGTACTTAATACGGTACGTCGTATGTCGTCGTGGAGCCATAAGAGAGAGAGAGAGAGAAAAAAAAAAAGAGAGCTCTCGGCTCAAAAGGATAATCCGAGCCGTTTGAGCCACACCACCCCACTGTGGATCCAACGCGACGAGCCACGGCCCAGAGTGCTCCAAATGCCCCAACTGTCAGGTACCATTTTTAGGTCCCGCAGCCAAGAAAGGAGTGTAGCCAATGAAAGCACCGTTGCCTGGCGGTTGCTTCTGTTGACAGTGGGCTGCTTGCCAATGGACGTGGCTTGTCCCGCTTTTCACTGTTTTGAAAACGCGTCTGGCCAATAGCAGACAACAGGTGCCCCAAGCAGGCAGCAAATGTGGACAGGCACACATCATAATCACAACCTCCCTCTCCAGTGTCTTTTGTCTCCCTTTCTCAGTCCCTTTCTCGGTGGACAATGGCTCAAATGGGTCGAATGGGTCGAATGGGTCCCACTAGCACTCTTCCCTGCCGCTCAAACCTCCCTTCTCGTCGGTGGACGCGCCTGTCTTGTTTCTTGCTGCTTTCTTGTTTCTGGTGGAGCGTCGCTTTGGCTTTCTAGGACTCATGAGCAGACTGATGCAGAGGATTCGCGGAGCAATACCCAGTTCTTACTGCGTATGATGATACACATACTCAGGTGGCTTGGGCGGTATTGCCCTCCTCTTCGCCGAAGTAAGTATATGTAGCTTTCAGCTTGAAAAGATGAGATATGCCATGAAATAACGCGCTGTCTACGGAGTACTTGTCGAAAATCTTGTAATTACCTTACGTGGTATCTTACTACGCCTTATACGGGACAATGGTCACAATGCAAAGCAGAATGCGTCGTAATACACCTCACGAAGTGAATGTTTTTATTACTGTGTCGCCGCCCTCTGCAGCAAGACCGAGACAGATGCGTCTTGTCAGTGGGTTGTCAGCTTGTTTGAGGCTCATTGGGAACTTTGCAGTTGTCTTACAGTATATTACCCAGTGAGCCGGTCTACGAAAAGTGTTATTTCAGTGCTGTCTGCCCGTATAACAGTTATTTAACACTCCCTGGCCTGGCCCGGCAACGACAGCTAGGTTCGCCGTCAGGCCTTGTTGCACTGAGCACGGGGCCGCGTCGCGCTGCGCGCTATGCCCCTGGCGCTGTATGCTTCTTCCTGCACCAACCATCCATTGGCCTGGCGAGCCCGGCCACGCCAAAGTCACGTATGTACGAGTACGCGAACTTGCTGGTGGGGATCCGTAGTACGGTCTGGCACGCTCCGCGAAGTGACCGTGCTTTTTGCTCTCGGCCAGTCCAACGCGACGGGCTGCTCCCCAAAACCCAAAATGATACTGTGTACTGTGTGTATTTGCACTCCGAAGTAACTACAGCTACCGTACTCACAACCAAAAAAAACATAACCAAAACACCACAAACCACGCTCTCCTCCGTACATACCATTCATTCCATACTCCATAATATGCGCCAGAGAGTCTCCCCTGTCCTCTCTTCTCTCTGGTCCCACTCCACTGCCACACCAAACATTCATTCTGCCCATTCTCTCCGTAATCCATAGTTGAGCTTCTTTCTACCTCTTATTCTCTTTTCTTCCTTCGTCTCTTTTTTTTTCTTCTCTGCTTTCTCCTCTTCCTTCTATTTCCCTCTCTCCTCGCGGCGTCTATCTTTTTCTGGCACGTCCTTGCTCGCTGCTCCTTTCCAGCCTGCTGCCTCTTTTACCTTTTTCAGCCTCGACGCTCTCCATTCTACATACGCGTCGTCTACGCCCATAACATACACACGGCAAACCCGACAAACAAAGCAGATTGTCCAGCCACTATCGCAGTGCCTCTTTCCACGCCTCTTTCCACGACTGTCGACATAGGCCCACCGCCAACCTCACTTCAGCTTCGTCTTGGTAGGTACTTGTCTCTCACTTTGAAGCGCGCGCAGAACCACGTCTTGCAGTCTTTGCGTTGGCCTTGGGGGCTGGTTGGCTCGCCATTTTGTTGTGATGCCATGAGGCTTCATATTTAAAGAAGCACATCACCATCTAACCCATATCGATATAGCAGCTCTACCTTCTCCCATAAGGCGGGAAACTACCAACGGCCCTCACCAATCCTCCGCCGTACCGTCGTTTGACACAAGCAAAAATGCCGCCTGTAAGTACCAGCATAGCAGTCACACATCGGCGAAAGGAGAGGGAAAAAACACGCAAAGTAGATCGAGGTGATGCTAACGCGGTCGGATGCAGGGACGTCCCGCCAGACAGCGTCTCGTCACGAACGAGAATGATGAGAATAGTGTCGCGGCAGCGCGTATGACTCGTGCAAAGGCAGCCTCGCTCCATGTCGATGAGTTAGCTGTGCCTGCTAAACCTCTCCAAGCCAAGAAGCCTGCCCAGTCCTCTACCGCCCAGCCCTCTGGGCTTCGGAAACGCGCCGCACTGGGTGATGTAAGCAATGTGACCAAAGTCGAGGTGGCAGAGGCCAAGAAGGCTGTCGGTAAAGTTGGTCTCGTCTCAAAGGCGGCACAGCCGACCGGCATCCAAAAGAATACCTCCCGCCCCGCGGGCCGCACAACTCTGTCGACAAAGGAGTCCAGCAAGAAGACAACGGAGGTGAAGAAGTCGGGACACGGCACCATTGGCACTGTCCAGAAGCGAAAGGTTGTTGCTGCATCGGCTGCTGTCGCTACCATCAAGGAAGACCTCCCTGTTGAGGAAGAAGAGCCAGTGCGCAAGAAGGCACACACCGTCGCGTCTCGACTTGAGGAGACGAAAACTACCAGTGGCAATAGCAACACCAAGAAGGACGTAGCCAAAGAACAGGAGCGACAGCTACCAGTCGACGACTCGATCGAGGAGTTTGTGCCGACGGAGTTTGTCTACCCTGAAGGTGTCAAAGATCTCGACAGTGAGGACTTGGACGACCCCCAGATGGTTGCTGAGTACGCGGCAGACATCTTCGAGTACCTTCGCGACCTGGAGTGCAGCTCGCTGCCCAACCCACGGTACATGAACCACCAGGACGAACTTGACTGGAAGACACGAGGTGTGCTTGTCGACTGGCTGGTTGAAGTGCATACCCGCTTTCACCTGCTGCCGGAGACCTTGTTTCTTGCTGTCAATATCGTCGATCGTTTCCTGTCGGCCAAGGTTGTCCAGCTCGACAGACTGCAGCTTGTCGGAGTCACGGCCATGTTCATTGCTGCCAAATACGAGGAAGTTCTGTCGCCGTCTGTCGGTAGCTTCCGCCATGTTGCGGATGACGGCTTTACCGAAGCCGAGATTCTGAGCGCCGAACGATTCATGCTCGGCACTTTGAACTATGACCTGAGCTACCCCAACCCTATGAACTTCCTCCGTCGTGTATCAAAGGCCGACAACTACGATATCCAGACACGGACAGTGGCAAAGTATCTGACCGAAATCAGCCTTCTCGACCACCGTTTTATGTCGTACCGTCCTAGCCACGTTGCCGCGGCTGCCATGTTTCTTGCCCGCCTGATCCTTGATCGTGGCGAGTGGGTATGTCGTCCTCTTCACTTTCCCCATTATATCGCATTTGGAGTACACATTTCTGTGTCTTCTACAGGCCCATGACAGGCCTATGATAGGTCTATGGCTGTTCATCCTGTAAAGTACACCGTGGCTAACAAACTTTTGACATGTAGGATGCCACCTTGTCATTTTATGCTGGCTATACCGAGGATGATATCGAGCCTGTTGCTATTCTCATGGTTGATTACCTCGCTCGGCCTTCTACACACGAAGCTTTCTTCAAAAAATATGCCAGCAAAAAATATCTGAAAGGTACTGTCCATCTTTTTCTTGCCCCCAGTATTTCATCGATTGCCCTGGGCCATCCGTAGCAGCCAGCATAAAGTGCCGGACTCGCAGCCGTCTTGTATTCTTCTTATATAAATCTTTGCTAACAAAGATTAGCATCTCTCATCACCCGCCAGTGGGCGAAGAAGAATGCTATCCATTTTGGCATCACTGATACCGACCTGTCTGTGGATGAGATCTCATAGGCAAGCCAATTTGAGTTTAGCCACGAGCCGACTGACATCTGTGCTATGCATGGGCTCGCTGAGGATGCGGGGACTCGCCTCAATGCCAGCCAGGTCGGCGTGTGGTGGGCACAGATAGTGACCGGCATGGCGCCGACAAACGGCTGCTTTATGGCCGAATATTCACAACAGACCCTTTCAGTTGCGATCATGTCTTTTTTCTGTTTTGTTCTGGGGCGCAATTGGATTTTCTTTGACTGATTCCGAACTTGCCTAGCAACCAGCCTACGAGGCTGCTGTAGCACGGAATCTTTGTTTTTCTTTTGCATTTTTTGTTCATTTTATGGCTCTTTGTTGCTATCGTTTCGCTGTGTCAGGCCTCGTTTGGGGCATCTTTCATGATGTTTGCATTTTACTGTTGCTGTTTGGGCGCCCGGTGTTAACACATATCTACACAGGTGTAATGATATGCACACTTCCTCTGTACTCTCGTTCTCTTTCGGCCTGTGCTTGATAAAGTGATAGTCTGCATATGCCGTTGTTACAGCGTGGTTGTAACAAAACAAACTCCCGGCACTAAGGGGGTCAAAGAGAGCATGCCCGGCATATGCAACGGTCAACACGCCGTTATGAAAGCTGGCAACTGTAAAGCTCAACCCTGCTCCAACGCAATGTGAAGAAGACGAGGCACGATTAGTGCTCAGCGGCTATGAAGCAACGCCGAGTAGCAATGCGTGCGTCCTACATTGTGTGATAAATGAGCCCTGGCTTGTCAGATTACATTTTCAGGGTCATTAAGTGGTAAATGGTACATATCGTCACGTGGATGCTTATAATCAGTTGTGGCTGTCTGTGTGGTTAGGTAGGCAGCGAAAAACCTGAACAATAAGTAGCATTTGATGAGTATTTTGTACCTATATTTAAATCATAGTAACCAAGAGATAGAAACCCAAAAAGGGACCACTGCCCCTTTCGAGGAACAGCATACCAAAACGCCATGTGCCTGAACGCCTTAAATCATTTCATTAAAATTCCAAGGTAAAAAGCTGTGCCACGTTTGTAGCACGGATATTGGAGGAGAAAGCAAAAGAAGCCTCGACGGGACAGAAGCAGTTGACGATGCGTCTAAAGAGAACCGAGCCTTTCCTCCAGCCCACCCCAGTAGACAATGGGGCGGGGCTCGAGGAGAGACAGTTCGCTTCCGTAGCTTTTGCGCTCTTCCTCCATGTCTACAATGGACGGCTGGCGGAAAATAACGCTGTTGATTGTGCTGACTGGGGAGCTAGCTGTAGGCGAGTATGAGCTCCTGCTGCTGCTAGCGGTGGATGATGTGGAAGCACGGCGTAAAGAGGTGCGCAGTTTCTGAGGAGAAAAGCGAGCCGCCAGAGCGTGGAACCGGGATGACTGCATCTCGAGGCGGGATTATTGTTTATGAGAGCGGGATCTTGGATCTGTGGAGGTTGAGAATTGAGAAAAGCGCTGCCTGTCGAATGCCGGCTGAGCCTTTGTGGTAGAGGATCCAAGGTGACAAAATGTATTATGTGAGAAGTGAAAGGCGCAGCCTTGTATAATAAAAGCAATGTAAAGAGACAAGATAGGAAAGGGCCCAGGTAAAGTTTGGAATATGGATGATGAAGGAAAGGAGGCAGGATCGGACGAGTATAAAGAATGACGGTTGAGTATGAGTGAGATGGAAGGTTTCAAACGAGAGGATAGCCCGCTGCTTTCCAGAAGAGACAGGGCAATGGACAACAAGTAAGGATGGGGCGTGAGGCCGAGTGTTGTGCTGCACAATAAGAAGAGTCGTGACAGAAATGTGTCGTTGTGCTTGGCTGAAAGAGGGAAAGAAGGAGAGAGAGAGAGGAACAGAGAGAAATTCGATGGGACGAAGGACGGACAGGACCGTGGATTATGTACGTGAATGTAAACGTGGATGTGGATGTGCATCAGTGATGTGGCGAGACAACTTGCTCGGTTGGAAGCCCAGTGACTCTGCTCCGTACGGAGTATGCGCAATACGTCGTAATGGGGTTCTTACTTGTAGCAAAATCATGCATCCATCGTGCTTTTGACGGGATGGGGCCATCAAAGTTTGAGTATGTGGAGTCCGTGGGCACACTGGATGGCTTCAGGCATGAAGGGGGATGGGAGAGGGGGGAAGGGGGGTAGGGAGGAGGGAGCAAGAATAGGAGCGGGTGGAGGGGGGGGGGGGGGGGGGAACTTACTTCGTACACAGTACTCCGTAGAGCGAGGCTGGAATGGGTGATGGATTGAGTAACGGATTGAGTGACGCAGGGATAAAGCTGAAGCCACACTGCGTTACGGACTACATCTGTTCGCGATGGATTTGGCGCACGCACACATGCACACACACACACAAAAAGCCAAGGGTGTCTGATCTCTTAAACTGCACTAGGTGCGGCAGCACAACAAATGTGTGCGCACTGTATTGCTAAGTACAGTTCGATGTACGCAGACACATACGGGAGCACAAACACACATACGAGATATGTATATGTATCTGTATTTACAAGGAGCCCTGCCCGGCTTCTACGCTGCGCGACAATCGGCCTTTTTGTGCCAGAATTCACAAATGCATTGTATTGCATGGGCAGTGCTTCTTGAAGGTTTTACGTGTAATATATGTAAGGATCGCGAAAAAAAAAAATCTAAAATACCTGCTATTTTCCAATATCATGAGCTAGAGGTCGCCAAGGGGCGCCTAGCTCCAGGCACGGCATGCCCAACCAACAAGCAGACATATGCAGTGCGTTTTGGCGGTGGTGGTGAAACGAATTGCTTTGTACATATATATACACAATACGTCGTACACGATATATTTATATATTTATATACGAAGCAATACTCCGTAAGGTAACCTGCGACGTAAAACCAGCAACAAAGGTAAGAGCAATGGCAAACACGGCTTACTGTGTAAATATACGACGTACAAAAACAAGAATCTGCGACGTCGTCCGTGCGCTGACAGACTGGCAGGACTGCCAGGGTCGCAGCCAGGGTCGAGTGTTTCGGCGTTGGAGCTGCGTTTGAGCTTTGCCGTGGTATCGTCTTGGACTATCTTAAGCATTATTTTTGCTTTGAGCAGACCAGGGATCGTTGGCCCCTGCACAAGAGGCATGTCAGAAAGAGCTTCGATGTACGGAGTACGTCGTATTACGTCGTACTGACAGAAAGCCGCGTACGGTTGGTTGCTGATCTGAGACGCCTATCCCTATCGGTATCCCGACAAGCAATAAGGGGACTCCGTGATACCATCCATGCATGGCTGGACATTGAACAATATGGTTGCATCGTGTCTGACGGTGCAATAGATCAAGGCAGTGGGATCACGAAAGCAAATGGGCGGGCAAAGGCCAAAGAAGCAAAGGGCAAAGAAGCAAAGGGCAAAGAAGCAAAGGGCAAAGAAGCAAAGGGCAGGCAAGGAATGTGTAATTAGACGTGGGAGTCAGGCAGTGCAGAAGTTGCACAAGTCGACGATGGGAAATGAGCAATGGCAAATGAGCCAAGGTGAGGGGGGAAAACGAGGGAAACAGAAGGGAAGCTGCGACCGAGTGCAGCAGTTGGGGAAGCAGCAGGGAAGCAGCAGGGAAGCAGCAGGGAAGACAGTGAGGGCGGTGAGAACCACAGCAAAATAAGACAAGAAAGGGAAGGAGGGCGATGCTGGTGTGGGCGCGGCTTGTTTCATAAGGGCCCTCTCGTAACTACACCTGCAGCCTAATTAAGCTCTCACTCACATTCCACACTATTTTCTTCTTTTACCACACCTTCTTTTTTATTTTCCATTCTTTTCTTGCTCTGCACGGGGTACTACGCAATGCGAGGGTGTGCTCAGCCTGGGCCATTAGAAGAGCAATCGCGGGGGTTTTCTCCTTCTTTTCTCTTCTCCTTCTTTTTTCTTCTTCTTTTTCTTGTTCTTTTTTGGGTTGGTTGGTTAGGTAGGTGGCAGACTCTCGAAAAAGGCCTGAAATGAGCCAGGGAGACGGGCGAGTCCAATCATGCCATTGTTTCTGACGAGGGAGGGCTGCAATTTGCTTTGAGAAGGAGTCGGGTCCTCTCCCTTACTCCGTGATACACATCGACACGACACACGTACAATACTTACCTAAGCAGAACGGCGGAGTGCGTAGTTAGCAATCTCGCCCAACAGCATCAACAACACCATAAAACAGGTTTGAGGCCGGCCGAGCGTTTCTCAACCTTTCCATGGATGCGAGTCGATCAGACAGGGAACCCGTCCTGTGCCGTACTGCTGAGTCGAGACAGGCCAGAGGATAACCGTGCGTAAGTGCGTAAGTGCGTAAGTGTGTAAGTGTGCATCAATATAATGAACATAACAAGGTCCCGTAGCCAAAAGCTGCTAAATGCAGAGCTAGAAAACGTTATTGATACATCCCATCTCCATGATACATTCGTTGATAGGGTGGTGGCAATTGGGGTTGGGAGAGAAAAACTCTAGTCCATGGGAAATCAACTCCACAAAACAAACATAACGCCTTGCTTATTACCGCGGCGTCAAAAACTGACACCGCAAATTAATCACCGCAAGAGAACGCGAGAAAAAGAAGTAAAAGAAGAATGAAAAGAAACAGAGAGAGACAGAAACAAAATAAAAGGGGAAAGTAACCACCGAGAGAAACCCACTACACTGATACCGCAAGGACCAAGTTGTGGCTGCAAACAGCAACAATGGCAATAGCAGCCTCCGTTACGTGCCCCAGCCACTTCGGCGCTGTGTAGCACTTCTCCGGATCGACTCGACCCAAACCGAGTCGTCGAGCATTTCCCGCACAAACCCAGGGCTCACACCGCTCACTCCACTGACGCCGCTCATGGCACTCACGGCACTACCGCGCCTACTGCCCGCGGCCGCAGATTGTGCGCTGGGCTCCTGCAACTCAAAACTAAACGCGCTGGAGTTGTGCTGATGCCTTTGCGGTTGCAGGGCCCCAGAAATAGTCGGTGATGAGAGGCCGCCGGTGCGTGGTCCGCTCAGGGGATGCGCATAGTTTGTGTCGTGGAGGCTGATATCCATGCTGGCGCCTGACCACGACCGATGGTGTTGTGCTGACCCTGCCGCATGTTCCGCACTCAAAAACGCCGCCGCGGCCTGTGACGGCGCGGTATCGGCGCCCTGTCCCACATCTGCACCTGTTGCCCGTTCGTCTTCATCGTCAACAAGGATGTCAGGGATATCAAGTTGAGGCACGCCCGTCATGCGTGCAGACCGTTTTAGCTCCATGTGCCGTCTGAACTTCCTCGACCAATAGCTGTAGTAACATACGCATTAGTAACAAGATGTACATAACATACGATCATACGATACGTTTATCGGGGAAAGGGGGGGGGGGTGGGATTGAAGACTCACAGGGTGTTGAAGAATCCTAGCACAACTCTACGTCGTACTTCCTCCTCGACTCGCTGCAGCCGAGCACGCCGGCGTAGAAATTCTTCAAGCCTGGAAGGAAGAGAAGGAGAGAGAAGTGCGTTAGTGACTTGCGCATCGTTTGTAAACTTCAGAACGGCATTAACGGTTTGGTCATGTGCTCTGGCAAACTTACCTCAAGCTCTTGCTGTCGCTGATGATGTTGTAGTGAGCAAGAATCATCAACACTGTCGTAAAGAAAATGCCCTTGTCAGGGTCGGCGGATACCATAACTTCCTCGTAAAAAATGTTGAACCGCCGACGCCGTTCGCGTACGCGATTGATATCGATTTGGTTGACACGCTCGTTGAGCTTCTGCAAGTTGACGCCCGTGAGTGCGCTTTGGGACACCAACGACGCATGCCGCGCCTGGGGCGTTGTTTCGTCGTTGCGTGCATACTCGAGAATGCTTCGCACTGAGTCCTCGTGATCGTAGATGCGCATCTCAAACACGCCTGATAGCTCTCCAAGAAGGCGAGGAAATGCTTCGCGCGAAATAAACCCCGTGCCGTTCGGATCCACGCTGCGCCAGGCTTCTTTGAACCGACGAATCTCGTCTCTGCTAATATCAGCCAGCCCGCTGGACCGCTGGTAGACATACGAGAAACTTTCGTAGATCAGTGATACAAATAGGTTAACGAAGATATACATGCTGATAATGTTCCACGCAATGAACAGCACTCTCGCCCATGCTGTGCTGCCACAGTCACTGCCAAAGAAGGTTGGGGCCTCGACACAGAGGGGTGGCTCGACACCTGCAAAGTCTTCCATGATTTGGTTCCAGCCTTCACCACAGCTCATCCGAAAGAGAAGAATCAGCGCATTTGGAACTGTGCGCAGATTGATGTTGTTTGTTTCTTGTGAGTTGAATCGGGTCAAGCTGAAGGATTGCGTCATGGCAATGGCAAATACCAAAAAGAAGACAAGCCAGGTGGCTAGGAGACTCCCAATTGTTGTGACACTTGCCGCTGCTGTCTTAAACAGCTGGTCCAGTGCATCGTTGCGGGGAATGAGGAGCAGAACGATGGCCACCAGGAAGAACTTGTGCAGCTGAATGAGCGTCTCTTGTCCGGGCTCCGCGAGGAACAGGATCGACGTCGCGAATGCCCCCGCCACAGCGCACATGGAGAAAACATCCCACGAGCTTCGTCGGAAGCGGCTCCATCCAAGGCCAACAATGCGAATGGATATGTTTGCCATGTAGACGAGGGTGAAGAAGAGGAAAATGTAATCGCGCGTATTTGTCCACCAGTCAGGTTCTGTCGAGTATTCAAGGATGAGGAGAATCAGGTGCAACACCAGCACCATGGTAATGCCCAGATACCACTTCCCGTGCTTTTCGATGGCTCGTTTGTGACACCAGCGCTTGAGCTTGTTCTTGGATTCATCATAGGAGCTCTTCGACGGCGAAATCTGTCGCAGAAGTTTGCGTAACTCGAGCCACGCCCGCTGATCTCCAGTGAGAAATGCGACGCCGGTCTGTTCAGTATAATTCCGCATGAAAACAGAAATGAACAATGTCAGCACAAAGATGGTTGCAAGAAGATTGAAGACAACAAAGAACAACGCATTGCCCTGGGCTGCTCCAAACCGAGGTTGGTTTCCAACTCCTGTGACGGACTGGGCTTGAAAGGACACGTCGACCCATCCCTCCTGGCTGACGATGGTGAATAGAATAAGAATCGACGATCCGAAGTCATCGAAACTGTAGTATGGGTTCTCAGCGACACGAGGGCTAAGAAGTTGCCAATCGTTGCTGAAGGGAGTGCTGAGATATTCGCCCGTACAGTCCTGAAGGCGCAAAATCGACCCGCTTCCGTCGTTGCATGACACCATCTGTCCCCGGAAAAGATTGAGGCCGTAGATAGCAAACGGAATAAGCAGAGAAATTGACACAAATGCGGCACTGAGAATTTTCCAGCCCCCAACAATGATCAGAGAATGGAATGTTTCTCGGGCACTATCGCTGACATTCAATAGCCGCAGTGCTCTGAGTGCCTTAAAAGCGCCAACGGCGCGAGAGACGGCTCCGTCGTTGGCAAAAAGTGTCGCTACATTGATCCACAGTGTGATCAATACAACAGCATCAATGATACCCCATGAGCTGCGGAAGTAGGCGTTTGGTGTCCAGAAGAAGCCGTCCGCGACAATCTTGACGACAGCTTCAGCTGTGAACACCACAGCAAAAGCCATATCTGTCCAAACAAACCAGTTTTTGAAGCTGAACGTATGGCCCGCGTCGAAGTATTGCTTTTGGTACAATGGCGTAGTGACACATGCAATAACAACCATGGCAACGATTGAAGCATATATGAAGGCTGAGAACGTATACCAGGCGTACTTGTTCGGTTCCACACCGTCGAACCGTTCGGAGCCTCTACCTGGCCCAACCAGGCGTTGGCAGAGACGCCGGAAATGATTTCTCGGGGTAAAAATGAAGAGTGAATTGTTATAGGTCGGGTGGCGGCCAAGGTACTCGCGTTGGGCTTTACGACGTGCGGATGTTGCAGATACAGCCTCGCGCGCCATTTGTCTTGGGTCCAGATTTTCGTTGCGAACATCGAATCGAACGTTGGAGTAAAAAGGATTCGGATCTTTGCTGGATGTCCAGCGTGACATCTTTGCCCAGATTGTCGGCAAAACGCCTGATTTGGCCGCCCCGCCAAGAACGTCCTGGACCTGTGAAGATGTCTGATTTACCGCAGAAGGGTCCTGGAGCGGATCTAAGGCGTCGTTCAAAAATTCGCGAACAACAGCTTCCTTCAGCAGCATCTCCATCATACCAGGCCCATAGTCGAGAGGGTCTTTTCTTTTTGCTCGCCGGCCCAAGGAGAACATTGCAGAGAGAGAGAGGTTGCTAGCGGATGTTCCAAGTTCTCTCCTCTGGAGAAATGCCTTGACCTGCTCCAATCGCTTCTGGTCTTCGCTCACATCAAAATTCTCTTGGATAACTGCAATGAACATGTTGACCAAAATGAAGTACGACAAAATGAACCAGCCAATAAGGAAAATGGCGCCAATCCATGCTGTGTCGAGGCGCTTCGTGGAGGCTGTGACAGTGTACAAGACTGACGTCCAGTTTTCACTGGATAATATTTGGTACATGCCCAAAAATGAGTTGAAAATAGAGGCGAAAGTAATCAGTATGTCGTTACCACTAGGGTCTTGGGGAGTGATCTCGCCCCGGAAGAGTTGGACGGCAAAGATTGACACGAGAAATGTGATTAGAAAGACAAACAGCATCAAATTCCCAATACCCGTGGCATTTCCAAGTACCAGTTTTATCAGTGTTCGTGTCATCGGTATGGCAAGAACGACTCGATAGGCTCTCAGGATTTGGAACGCAGTCAACCATGCATAGACTTGAGTTGCGTTGTGAATGGGTGGTATCAGGATGACAGAAGTGATGACGGCAAGTGCGAGATCAAAGAGGTTCTGTATGCTGTGATGAAACCGCCTCCAATCCAGTGAGAAGCGAATAACCATCTCGACATCAAGCAAGATGGTTACGACGACCTCGCAGGTATTTATAAAACTGATTCGGTCCTCGTGAGATGCACTGCGGAATGCTTGAACGAATAGGTCAAAGGCAATGGCAAGGACCCAAATCCAGGCCGTTTTTTGATAAACGCATTGGAGCACGGTGGTTTTACGCAGTCGATTATCCGCACGGGGGGTCAAAAATTCTTTCTCGTCTGCGGTGAACGCGCTGCCTTTGCTTTCTTCCCGAATGACCTGGAACGACGAGGTGATCACAGCAATGAGCAAATTCGTCATCCATAGCATCAAGATCATGATGCCGGCAGCAAAAAATAGAGCTGCAGCAAGGTAGTCCGAGTTTGTCGTGTAGTACATAAGATCGCTGAAAGTGTTCGCGCTCATGATCACGAAGACGAGTTCGAGAGAGTGAAGAATGTCGTCGAAGTTGACTGTGGCGTTATAAGGACTGTCCTGTTGGAGGCAAATTGAGCCCCTAGGACAAATAAAGCCCTTTCCGTTGCGAGTTCCATTGATGAGCGAATCCAGATTTCCGGCCTCGGTCATCATAACCCACGGAAGTGTAGTTGGTTCGGGGCTGGAGTCATTTTTGAGGTGCCCACCGCAGAATCCAAACATGTTTGTGTAAGCCGCAGTTAAGTTATCGGGCTGGGTGGGATCAAGCCAGACACACTGGCGACTAAGACTCGACTTGAAGCTCTGCACGCCGATGATGGCAAATAAGAGCCAGAAAAACACAATCAGAAAAGAGACCCTGACAAGCAGCGGGGCAGCCTTTTTCAAGCTCCTAAGGATGATCTACTCAATAACGGCGTGTTAGATAATAACGGTCCCTTGCACACAAACATCATTGGAACGCCTTGTAGCAAAAACTTACAGCGTTGCCTTTGGTGATACCCAGAAGCCGAACAATGCGAAGACAGCTAAGCATGCGAAAAACGTATAAATGATACCGGTACTCTATTCCGGTGATACCGAGGACAAATGAAATCCAGAATGAGACCACGGCAACGAAGTCCAGGCGACTGAAGCTGTGTCGCAAGAAAGCCCGCCGGGCCAACTGCATCCGCTGCTGCTCTTCGTATGTTTCGGGCAGCGGCTGGCCTTGCATTAATGTGAAGGACCGTGCAAAGGAGGAGGGGCCGTAAGTTTCCACGGGTGGCCGCTTGACTGAGCGTTGGCGTTGCGGCTGGAAAAATGATCGGTACTGGTCAGCCACGGCTGCGCGAACGCCTTGGCGCATGCCCTTTTTCCGGTCTATGGTGCTGTACTCAGCAGCATTGAAGATAAAGCCAGATACAATTATCCGGACCGTAATCTCAAGCGTAAAGACAACGAACAGACCAAGCATAGCCCAGTCATATGGAGTTTTACCCCAATGTTCAGGTCGGCCATGGCCCGGAGACCAGACATCTGGGGCAGCTTCGACGGCGAGGAGAACAGCTTGCAGAACAATCAGAACGAGAATAAGCGATTCCACCCAAGGAAGCATAAGTAGGTCGCAGAGCCATAGGCGAATAGGATTGTCGGCAGAGAAAATTCCCAGGGACTTGCCCCTGAGGGGATTCGGCATTGGGGGCCGGTAGTCTGAGAGCTGAGGAGGGGGTTGAGAAACGGTGAATTCGGATTCACCTTTCTTTTCGAGAGGTGTGCCGAAGACTTGCGGATGGTATGAGGTATCGACGAGCATGGGTGCAGACAAATGGTGGGAGCGTCGACCATCAGAGCTCGGTGAGCGAGAGCGATCGCGAAGGGCTTGCTGCTCCAAGGCCTCGCCGCCTCCGCTGATATCCACGACACGCTGTGACATGGCCCTCATGATGGAGGCTGTTTTCTGGAGGGCACCCGACGTCGACGTAGCCCTCGACCGGCGGCTGGCACTATCGGGTGCTAGAGAGTTGCCATAGCTGCGCTGGCGACCGCCTGCGGTGTAGCCAGGCTCCAGGTCAAAGCCCAGCATGTTGGAGTCGCGGGTCTGTGCTTGGCCGCTGTCCGAGCCGGCTACAGTCTGGAAGCTGTTGCGCGACTGGATGCCATCTGGCGGCGCACCCAAAGACCCCGAGATTGGCTCTGCACTTGCTGTCAAGGGAATCCGGTCCGAGTCGCTACCGGCGTCGAAATGGCCGTGGTCGTTATAGTAAGCAGTTGATACTGCGGCAAATGCATCGGCAGAAGGGGGGTCGAAGTCGTGGTCATCAGTCGTCGGGCCCGTCTGGAAAATGTTTGGCGGAAGAGCAAATTGGAGAGCGGCAGGGTCGATGGGCGATTCGGGGCTCACCGGCTCGTTGCCGTTCCGTGGGGCGCCATATGGGAATGACTGGTGGGCAGAGGGCTGTGTATCTGCCCAGTAGGTGGTGATACTGGGGAGGTTTGTCGAGGTCGAAGTGGGCGGCTGAACAGGAGGGCCTTGTTCGTACGGAGAGTGTGAGTTGGTAGAATATGTGTCGACGGGTGGGAGCCCTGCATCGGCGGGAACATAGTCATAACCACTATCGAATCCATCCGGACGGCGAGCCATCTTGCCCGACTGAACGCGAGGCAACAAAGAAGCGAACGAGATAGAGCAGCCTCGTCGATCAACGTCTGGGCAGAGGCACGAAGGAATGTCCGTTAGGCAGCGTGGGTCATGAGGATACTGGTCCGAGTTGTAGAGCAAAAGGCATCATCAGAACTCGTATCGACGCGGCGGCAAGGCTGGGAGAACTGGAGGGGAGGTGGCCACGCTCAAAGACTGGGCCTGGTGTGAAGACAGTCAGGTTCACCGAAGAGGTCTGTCGAGAGGTCTGTTGGAGAAGCTCGTCCAGCGATGCAGCTTGGGATGGAAATGGTGGGCGTGCAGGCGTATGCTGAGGCACTCCGTGGAGCGCCGTCCAGAGCGTACGCTGCGAAAAGAGAATGTCGTGGCAGCAGAGTGCAAAACGAGGGCAGTTGTAGAACCTGTGGTGCCGTTGTGTGCGGTACGTCTATGTTGTTGTTTTGCGTGGACTCTGTAGGAAAGAGAAAACAACACGGGCGCTCCTAAGCAAGAAACCGAGGAGCTGTGACCGGACGTAAAGGGATAGGGAACCTTGTGGCAGATGTGGGAAAGAGCAAATGTCGCAACTCAGTCGTAATCCTTACGGGGTTACGTCGTACGTCGTACGTCGTACAGAGCAAGTAAGTACCATGAAGTCGAGCCTCTTCAAGGTTGTTAGTTATTATCCTACACAATACGGAGTACGTCGCAAGGTGAGGAAACAGCAGGGCGCACTGAAACACATACTCCCTGGAGTATGATTAGTGTCTGGCTCCCTGGCTCCCTCCCAAGCCTCCAGCCTTCCTCCCAGCAAACAATTTCTAATTGGCATTTTATTTGTACAGTAACTATCATCTAAATATACACTGTAAACAAGGCGCTGGGGTTTACCGATAGAGAGGTTATTAGTGCTGAAGATGCGACATTCAGCGTATTTATCCTACTAGGCTGCACACTGTGACTAGTCCACAGGAACACAACCAGGGGCAAGCGTCAGAGTTGGCAAACGGCGAAAATGTCCCTACGGAGTACATGTACTCAGTACGGAGTACGGAGTAGACTCCCAGACTCTCGACTCTTTGCGAAGGATTACGGAGTACACATTCAGCCGTTGTAAAAATAGATTTGTCCTACTGGTCATTAGCCAACGCTACGTCGAGATCCACACATATTAAAGCAGCTAAATATATGCCTTATCAGACCGATTTACTATAATAGTCACGTGCTGATATGTCATGGGACATCCTTGGAGAACAGTGGTAAACGCGTCAGGGTCGCGGTTCCAAGCATATTTATTTTACTCGACGAAACATCCTACGCTGTATTGAAAAGCTCACCACCATCACATTCGGATCTCGCGGGCGCTGTCGCTCAAGGCACAATTACGCCGTCTCTTCCACGAAACCTCCTCCACTTACGCCACCGTCGATGGCCTGAAATACAGTCTTGGCCCTTTGCTCCTCTCCTACCCTCCTCTACCTCCCTTTACGCATCACGTCTGCATCGACCACAGACAGGGCTGCATGCACCAAAGCGACTCCATAAAAACCGCATCTCAGCCCATTTGCGTGCACACAGAGTCCACTGCCGTATAGCCACCAATCCTCGACAAGAAACAAGCCTCTCCCCGGTCTTACAATGGACTCTCTTCGGAAACGTCGCTATGACGAACAGGCTGGGCGCCTCGAGGCTCCGTCGGCACTTGCCCGCCTTCGCAACATGTGGCAGTTTGCTAGTCTCTGCCAGTGGTTCTACATTTTTGGTGGCGTGGTCAAGATGGACAACTTGGACATTGATGTATGTTCACCCACTCTGCAAGTGACAAGTGACAGGGTGAGAAATCGTTGACAGATTGCATGGGACTAACACTTTTTTGTCGTCTAGGACCTAGAAATGCAATGCTTGAGTCCGCATTCGACCATCTTGCAAGACATGGGTCTGGCATTGCTCAAATATCTTTCTTCCCACCGTGGCCTAACGTAATGCTTGCCTCTCCTATCTTCTGGTGTTGTACCTTTTGTTCATTTTCCCGCCCTTTCCATTTGGTTACGCATGACAGCTGACAAAAGTCGCAGCGCCGACCTCTTCGACGAATACACAAGGCGACAGTTTGCAGCAAAGGCCCCGGAGCTTCCGAATCCCTTTGGTGACGACGTGGTCCCTGCCAGCTTCACTGGCTTTACCGTCTTTCAAAAGGTCAGCGCTGACGTTGTACATCTGTCTGCATTTCTCGGCCTTGTTGTTTTGGGACGTCTCTCTAATGCACAACACCAGATTCGTATACTTCACCAGATGACATCTTTTGTCATGATGAACGCCGAAAAGCTTCGCGAAAAGATGGCAGAACAAAAGGACGCCGATCACGACCAGACAACTTGGGTGAGTGCACAGCTTTAGCGCTTAATAGCGCCGCAGGGTGCAAACGATAGAAAAGAACTGCGTGGTGGTACACGCTGTCGCCAACTATTGCGGGCGCTTTATGCTTGCGGGCAATTTATGCTGATATATCAACTCCTGCCAGCGCATTGAGCCCTTTGGGTGGGATAGAGACGATCGCGCCTACTTTGTTCTTGATGATAACCGCGTCTACCGATTGACGGAAGCAGTCCCATTGCCCCCCAAGACAAAGAAGAATACGAAAAAGGCCAGGGCACAAGCAAGACGCAGTGGAAAGAGACGCCGCATCTCTTCAACAACCTTTGGCAATGCAGCAGAAGGTGACGAAGACAGCCCTGGGCACCAGGATGAGCACGACGAACGTACCGCAGCCGATGGCAAAGATGAAGATATCGATGATGGCCTAGGCGGAATGACTTGGGAGTGCGTTGCAGTGACCTTGGACGAGCTACGATCGCTACTGGCCTCGATTTCCAGCAAAAAAGACCCTAATGAACGGGTTCTGCACGGAAAAATCGTGGAACACCTCCTTCCCATCTTGGAGCAGCAAGAGGAGAGAAGAAAGAGACGGGAAAAAGAGCGAGAAAGGGAATTGCAGAATTTGGCAAAGATGGCCAGTGCAAAGAGGTCAAGCAGAATTGCCGGCCGCCAGGAGCAGCAGAAACAGGAAGAGCTACAGCGAGAGGAGGAACAAAAGCGCCGCCTCGAACTTGATGCTCTGCGAAAACAGGAGCAAAGGCAACGCAAGGCCGAAAAAGAACGCGAGGCTCGCCTTTTCTCCAGAGAGAAGCGTCTTCACGAACGCGAGATACGAAGGGCGCAGCACCGGGATGAGCTGGCCCAACTTTCCGAGGACAGTAAATCCGTCGACAATGCTGCTGCTCGGATGTCTGAACGAAGGCGGCAGGCGGAAATTGAGAAAAATAGAGAAGCCCTGCGGGAACTAGACGATGAAGTTGAAGAGGAGTGGGCATTTGACTGCATCTGCGGCCTCCACGGAAAGATTGATGACGGGCAGCACAGCGTTTCCTGCGAAAAGTGCAACATTTGGCAGCATAGCAAGTGCTTGGGTATCGACGAACAAGAGGCCGAAAAGGACGACTTTCATTTCATCTGCAACCCCTGCAGACGGAAGGCGGCCAATGCGGCAAACGGCCACACCAGCGCGCGGCCCGTTATCAGAATCAAGATCAACTCGTCCACTTCTGACAAGACAGCCGGCCCCAGCTCACATGGTGCGGAAGCCCAGGCGCCTGCTGTGATACAGTCAACTTTGTCCAAACCCCTACCGGTGCACACCACAGAACCAAACCTCGTCAAGAAACAGGAGAGCGGCAAGGTGAAATCCGATGCTGACCGCTCAGCAGTCGCTCCGCCAATTCTTGTTCCTCCGGACATGCACAACGGCGGCAGCACGGCGCCGGTGAAGGTCGATGGCTCGTCCTCGCTGCTAAAAGTGAATGCCAACAACAATACCAACAACGACAGCAACACCACTAGCGACAACAGCAACAGCAATGGCAACTCTACCACTGTATCAGGACTCAACCGAGGGCCGCCGCCGGTACAGAAAGGACATGAGAACCCATTCACGGTGCCTCATCCTGGACTTTCGCAGCCTGACCAGTCCCCACGCAAGTCGCACGCATACGGAACCATCCACGAGCAGCTCGATCCCGTCCCCATGGTACCCAACGACCTACTACTACAGCCTGTGGTACAATTGAGCCCTCTTACGCCGACGGCAACTACGGCAGCTGGCGGCACACAGCTGGCGCCCGCACCCGCCCATCGGACACCGACCTCACTTGGAACACCACGACTACAGCATGGGCAAGGAGACAGGCATGCAACAGATCCGTCCATGCAGTCCTCGCCATCGCTCCTGCCGTCGCGTGGCGGCCTGTCGCCCATCAAACACTCACCCACGGTAACAAGCGGTCAGCCCACAGTGCTTCCAAGCAGTAACCCAATGTCAATCATCTTACCGCCCACCGCAGCATTGTCCCCTTCTACCCCCGAGCAGATTCTAATGCCACCCGTCAAGCCCGAGGGCCTAGCACACAGGCGGTCTTTCTCAAATCTGGCAGCGGATTTGGCTTCACAGCCACACGCCTCGGAGCGTTGATGCAAGCGGCCGCGATCTGTAAGGGAAACTGCTGGAAGACTTATGTGAGGCTGTTGTACCGTTTTTAAAATATACAATTTTGTAATGAGTGGAGAGCATATTGGCATGCATGTATGTGTTCTGTGGCGTACAAGTAGCGAGCGGGCCTGCTTTGGCCGGGTTTCTTTCTTTCTTTTTATTTTTTCCTCGTCTTCTTTCGTTATTCTCCTTTCTTCTGCACTGCCGTTCGGTATGAACGCAATCGGATAACTACAAAAATAGACACGCCTTTTGAAAGGCCTGCAAGGACCAGATAGAAAAAATAGAAGACCCGATTTATCTCCGGCCTCATCCCCGTTCTGCAGAGCTGTGTATGCGCTTCAGTTTGCAAGCTCGCCGCCCTTATTTTTACACGATATGTACGACGTATGATGGTATATTATCCCTTTGCTGGCTGCGGTCCTCCAGCCGCCTGCTGCTCGGTACAATACTCAGTAAATGTGCACGGGGGTCGCGACCCGCCGACTTACTTTGCCATCGTATTTTCCCTGGGCTGTTTTTGGTGAAGATGTGGCCGCATTCGTGGTGGCGGCGCGCGCGATGCCGCAATCAATATGGCTCGTCAACATGGGGCTGCATGTATTACGAAGTAATACATCATTTCGGAGTCAGTCGACAAGGGGAGGTCGAGGTAAGGTGTGGACGTTAATTACGTTTCCGGCGGCAACCGTACACATTCCAGCAGGTTATTTTTGGCTGTTTTTTTCAGTGGTCGTTTTCGGCCGGAAAGGGGGATAGGGCCACCAATACAGCGCTAGTGCTGTCTGTGTAAATAGTTCATTTTCGGTGTGCCATACATCCAAGCGCATAAGTTTGCCGTACTCAAAAGAGGCAAATGCTTGGGTGTGTGCAGTAACATGCGAGTCAGGTACCTCAAGATGCATACATATACTCTCATCCGCATGCGTATGTGTTTATATCATATCAGTACATATGCTCAGAGCACTGGAGCTGGCGATCATGTGAGGCGGGGCACTTCTGCCGCATATAGTTTGTAACAGGTACTCCGTACTCCGTACCTCCTCTTACAATATGTTTGCAGAAGATCCACGCTAGACACTCCCTGCGGGTGTGTACATGTACAGGTACTTTCGCGGAGAACCCAGGCTCGCTGGGTTCGCCCATCTGCCGGAGATCTGCCCGTGGTTTGTGATGTGAACCTGTCTGAGTCTGTCTATGAGTCTGTGCGGTCTGTCTATCTGTCTACTTCGAAGTTCGACGGTTTTGTACGCCAGTCTGCGACTATCTATCAATCGTCTGTTTACTATTGTCTATTTCGGCATTCTGCGCCAACAAACCGCCAATTAGCACCTACGCTCACTACACATAGATAAAAAAAAGGGGAGGAGGCGAGTGGTCAGATACAAAATAGCATGGAAGGCACCGTACTGCAATAAGACACTTGCAGAGAGCAGCGCCCGCTAAAATGCCCAGTCCGTTTCCGGCAGGCGAAGAAAAGCATGCGGCGGTAAGATATATCTACAGGTAAAGATACGAGTAAAAATACAAGTAAAAATGCAAGTAAAGATACAGCATATGCCGTAGTACAGCGAGAGGCGTATCACCTCTTCCCAGTCTGTTAAGTAAGTATGCGCGTACAGAGTTCGAGAGTAGTACGGTGCAGGACGCTGTGCCAAAAGAGTTTGTCTGGACAATCGCTGCGCTTGTCGTCCAAAGCATTCGGACAGCTCACAACCCAAACGAGCCAAATCTCAACTGTAAGAAAGTTGGGTGTCTCGGGTGGTGTGTGTGTTGCTGATGTGGTGAAAGCCAGCTAGCGCGTCTGCACCTGTGCGGGTTTTTGTTAGCGCATGTGGCCTGTGGGGTGGAAGGTGCGCATCGGTGCTAGTGGCTGTTTGTTGCAACGCCGAAAGCGGTAGTGACAGGGTCAGGTCCGCCGCGCATTAGTTGTGCATTAGCTGCGGCTGCAGGGCAAAGCCAACAAGAACAAGAATCCCCATGAAGGGCCTGGCCGACAACAACAACTGGAGGATAGAGAGGACGAGGGAGGAGTGGGGGAGTCGTAGGAGGAGGAGTGGTAAGAGAGGGGGAAGCGAGGGGACTTGGGGCCCAACACGAGCGGCGAGCAGATAAAAAAGAAGAAAGAAGACAAAAGAATATTTCGAAACGGGGCAGGGGGGCCAAGCAGGCGAGCTCAACGCAGATGGAAGAACGCACGAAGGAGGAAAGAAGGGGGAAGGGGAGGGCGAGAAAGGCGAGAAAGGCAAGAAAGGGAAGAAGGGCCAGAAAGACGAAAAGGGGGCGTGCGAGGGCCAAGGCGCGGACAAGGAACAAAGAAAGCCTGGCTGGCTCGACGGAGACAAAAAGACGAGAAAAAAAGACGATGAAAGGGAGGGCAGCACAACGGCGATGGTCGCAAATGGCAGGCGCTAAAAACAAGACGCAACCGCAAAAGGCAAAGGGCCAAGGAGCGGAGCCCAGGGCCTGGTCAGCCAACACGTCCAGCACCAAAACGAGCTCCGGAGCGAGCTCCAAAGGTAACGAGAGGGTATGTGGTGGCCGCTGGCGAACGGCGGGAATGAGATGGCCATGGGCATGGCCATGTATGGCAATGGGTATGAGAATGGGGAGTGGAAGGGGGTTAGCAGAATGCGGCCAGAAGACTACCAGAACATTGCCAGAATAGACGAAGGCGAGAGGACAATGTTGGCAACGGACAACACAAGCCAACGGCGAGGCCGTAAAATAATGGACAGGTAGGTCAACAGCCAAGAGGGAACAAGAAGAACAAGGAACAAGGAGACAGGAGACAGGAGACCGGAGACGACTGAGAGCATCCAGGAGTGTACAAATAATGGGCATGTCCCGGCACATCTAAGACATACTAAGAAACTCAAGAGACAGATCGAAAAGATCACGACCTGAACAGCAAAAGAAAGCAAAAACAGCACGACGTCAAGACAGCAAGACGACGGCCATATCCAAAATAATCAAAACTAAACCCTCCAAAAAAGGCTTGTCAGAACGGCACGCCGCTTGCGCCTGACACGGCCACCAAAAGCACCACTGGCATGCAGGCACCTGTCTCATAAGGCAAGACATCCACGGCCAAGACATTCACGGACAAGACACACCAGAGACATCAAACTCCCGGCACCAAAACCACTACAACCTGGCCGCCGCCCTCAGACGCATCTGGCAGACGGACTCCACCGAGAGCATCCCGCAAAACCTACACTCACTAGGCACTGCCGCTAACGAGACACTTCGCTGACACGCTGCCTACCCGCAAGCCACACGCCGTCGGCCTCACTCATCCTCGTGGGGGGGGAGACAGCGGTAAGAGAGAAGACAAAAGAGACGAGTGAAAAGTGCACCTCTGTGAGCGCACAAAATATTCAGAGGCATTGGTGGATTGGACATCGAAGAGAGCCCTCTGACAGATTGAAGAAAGCGGGTCGATCTTGAACGCCAAAAACAACACCAGACGGCACTGCAAGCCAGCCACAGACAACAATACGTGCATGTGCGACGAGCACCTGCAACGTTTTTCTTTCTTTTTCTTTTCTGATTCTCCACCTCGGACCACAGTCACCCAGACCAGGTGTGCTGTCACTTTTGTGCCGGCCGGAAGAAGACGAGCTGTCTCTATTGACCCAGACCACGTCCGGATCCGGTTCCGAGACGCCGCAGCTGATCCACCTGGCAAGCCCCAGCCAAAAAGCATCAGGAGCATCAGGAGCATCAGGAGCATCAGAAGAATCAGGAGTATTCAGACACACAAGGCTGGCCAGAGTGACAACAGTTGCCATTGCCAGAGCAAGCCGCACCAAGGACAGCCTCATAAACAACCCCATCCAGATCCCCGGGAGCCTTACCTGACAGCAACAGCATAAAAAAGAAAAAGAAAGAGAAAGCAGATCCCAAAAAAGTAGGACTGGACACACAGTCGGAACTCAAGCCTGACTGACACCGATCACAGCCGGAAACGGTTCTTTGCCACTTCCTCAGCACGCCTTGTCCGCTTTCCCATCCCCCACCCTTCACCCAGACTTGTCCATCAAACGGCCGTCACGGCCAAAAACAACTCTCACCACGGTCTTCTTCGTCCGCTTCCGTTCGCTGAAGAACAACTGTTTGTCAGTCTGACAACAACTTCTCGTCCTCCTCTCTCTACATCTGCCATCTGCACACACCCCTTCACACCTCACACCTCACGCCTCACACCTCACACCTCCCACCACGCATCACCCATCACACACAACGTACTCTCTTCTTTGCATCATCCATTTCCACATTCTAGATTCTTGTCGTCCGTTCTCAGCCTTCCATCCTCGTGCCTCTCCACCCGCAAAGACACGAATGGGCCCTCCTTTTCCTTCCACCTTCTTTCCATTCCATTCCCCCTCTTGACCCTTCCTCCTCCCACTCCCAATCCCACACACGCTCATCCTTTCTATTCTGCTCTCTCTCTCTTCCCGTCTCCTTTTCTCCCCCTAGTCTCAATCATATCATAACCTACTCCCGACAACTCCATCAAAGTGTGCACGTTCTCACCCAATGGACCGTGTCATACCGCCGTCTCCTGCCCCCTCCGTGCGCGAACGCTCCCCCGCCGTCTTCAACCATATTTCCCAACACCACAGCATTGCATCGCAGCCTCGGTGCTCCAGCACGCCCTTTGAGGTTGTCCAGATTGTTTCCCGCTCTGCTTCCAGGTATCAGACGCCAGAGCCACGGGACCTTCGCCGGCACGCCAGCCCGAGCATGGCATACACACAACCCCACCAGGGGCTGCCATTCCATTACCCAGCACTTCATGCCGGGGAAGACACCGGCACCTACGAGGCCGCGCATTCAGCATCCACACCACAGGTGAGTCAACCTCGCTCCTACGATACTGATTGAAGAAGGTGGCTTTGGAGGGAAGGAGCGACCTAGACTGACTGACATTCGCCGCTATAGCTCTACAATCTAAATACGCCCGAGGCGTCCCCGCCAACTGCACCGCAGCATCTGTCAAGCAGCCCGGGCATATCCAACATGGCCGCACCGCAAAGAGCAACGCAGGAGATGAAGGTTCTGGCCGTGAAATCGGGCCGCATCACAAAAAACACAACCCCCAAGAAGAAGGCGCCGTCCCTATCCGCCTCGCCACCCTTGGCACGGAAAGAGAAGTCCGGCAAGTCAGCCACCGAAGAATCCAGCACGATCGACCAACCACTCAGCATTCTCACCAAGGACTGGGACTTGCCGATCGTCGACATCGAAGCATATGTCCATCGGTCGGCGGACGAGCGCCACGAAGAGGTCGACCGGGGAAAGGTGCCTGGCAAGGTCAAGCGTGCCATGAACGCATTTATGCTGTACCGGAAGGCCTACCAGGATCGTGCAAAGAAATGGGCACAGCAATCCAACCACCAAGTTGTCTCCAAGGTCTGTGGCCACAGCTGGTCCATCGAACCAGACAGCGTGCGTCGCCAGTTCAACGATTGGGCCGTCATTGAGCGCGATAATCATCGCAAGGCTCATCCGGAGTACAAATTCACTCCTTCCAAACCCCGCAAAAAGGAAAAGGATGAATTCGGCGAGGAATCTGATGTTGATGATCCCGACTGGGACGCCTCGGGCCGCCGGGATCCAAAATACCGGGCGTCGAGCAGGACTCCTATGGTGGATGCGCACGGTGGGCCGTACGGGGGATATCCATACTCCACGGTGGCTGTTCCGGATGCACAGGCATACGGGACTTACCACCAACGGCACCCGCAGCATGTGACGCACCCTTCAAGGCACACTCCCACGCCGTACGACACAGACGAGTATGCGGGTCCCGGTCCGGGGATGCACTACCGCCATCTGCCCACGGGCCATCACCACCAGCTCGACAGCTTGATGTACGCAAACACGGCACAGCAACACATTAGCGTAGGTCTGTCACATGCCCACCATCCTACGGGCCACCAACACTTCGATCTTAATGCGCAGTATTCGACGCATCCCCCGTCAGTTAACGCTGCGCCGCACCACCGCTCCCATGGGCATCCTGCAGGCGGCGTGGGCCAACAGATCGACCCGTCGCTCATGTCCAGGGATGGTGTGCCTCAGTATGACATGTCCAATCCCGTTCTTGCGGGTTCGCAGTGGCAACCGGGCCTCCATGGCAGTACAGACACAAACGACATGTATGCTGGCCCGTATCTCGCCGAGGTCGAGGAAAGTTTAATACCAGAACCCCATCTGCAATATCTGCAGGGCGACAGTGAAAGCTGGAAAGTTGATGCTGTTAACGAAAACGATGATTGGCAGGGCCTAGGCGGATCTTGAGTGACTAGGCCTTTATGCTGTAGACGACCGGCGCACTTGGGGTGGGTGTCTTCGGTGTGTTATATGGGTTGGCGTTTTATCATTTCCTCTATTCTTTTTCGGGTTCGTGTTTTTTTTTCTCCAAACCCCCTCTTCCTCTCTTTCTCTCGGTTTCACTCTCCCGCATTGTTTACGCTTATTTTGATTCTCTCTACATTTTTTTGGTTTGCCGCCGGGGGGGGGGGGGGGGGGGGGGGGTTTAATAAAGGGGGGGGGGGGTGTGCCGGGGGGAACCTTTTT